>CM061749.1:260378199-260978199 GCA_030979885.1 Lolium multiflorum
CTACTTTATTGATGATACCTACATGTTTTATGCACATTATATGTCATATTTATGCATTTTCTGGAACTAACCTATTAACAAGATGCCGAAGAGCCAGCTGCTGTTTTTTTTGGTTTCAGAAATCCTAGTAAAGAAATATTCTCGGAATTGGACGAAACTTTCGCCCAGGGTCCTATTTTTGCACGAAGCTTCCAGAAGACCGAAGAGATAACGAAGTAAACAGCAGCGTAGGTGGCCGGCGTGCCTGTGCCCGGCCGCGCCTCGACCCACCCCCGGGCCCCCGTGTGGCCCCCGCGTTGACCCGCCTACTTAAAGCCTCCATCGCGAAACCCCCAGTACCGAGAGCCACGACATGAAAACTCCACCGAGACGCGCCGCCGAATCCCATCTCGGGGGGATTCAGAGACGCTCTCCGGCACCCCGCCTCTGAGGGAGAGGATTCTCTCCCGGAGGACTCTACACCGCCATGGTCGCCTCCGGAGGGATGAGTGAGTAGTTCACCCCTGGACCATGGGCCATAGCAGTAGCTAGATGGTCGTCTTCTCCTTGTTGTGCTTCATTGTTGGATCTTGTGAGCTGCCTAACATGATCAAGATCATCTATCTGTAATACTATATGTTGTGTTTGTCGGGATCCGATGGATAGAGAGTACTATGATTATGGTGATTATCAATCTATTGTTTATGTGTTGTTTATGATCTTGCATGCTCTCCGTTACTAGTAGAGGCTCTGGCCAAGTTTTTACTCTTAACCCAAGAGGGAGTATTTATGCTCGATAGTGGGTTCATGCCTCCATTGAATCCGGGACAGTGACATAAAGTTCTAAGGTTGTGGATGTGTTGTTGCCACTAGGGATAAAACATTGATTCTATGTCTAAGGATGTAGTTGTTGATTACATTACGCACCATACTTAATGCAATTGTCTGTTGTTTGCAACTTTACCGGAGGGGGTTCGGATGATAACCCGAAGGTGGACTTTTTAGGCATAGATGCAGTTGGATGGCGGTCTATGTACTTTGTCGTAATGCCCAATTAAATCTCACTATATTTATCATATCATGTATATGCATTGTTATGCCTTTCTCTTTGTCACCTGCTCCGACTCACTTGTTCACCCAACATGCTTTTTATCTTATGGGAGAGACACTTAGTGAACTGTGGACCCCGGTCCTATTCTTTACATAGCATACACCCCATCGCAATACTTGTGTTTACTGTTTTCTTGCAAACAAACATCTTCCACTCGATACGTTTAATCCTTTGTTACAAGCCGGTGAGATTGACAACCTCACTGTTTCGTTGGGACAAAGTACTTGGGTTGTGTTGTGCAGGTTCCATGTTGGCGCCGGAATCCCTGGTGTTGCGCCGCATCACATTTCGCGACCATCAACCTTCAACGTGCTTCTTGGCTCCTCCTGGTTCGATCAACCTTGGTTTCTTTCTGAGGGAAAACTTGCCACTGTGCGCATCATACCTTCCTCTTGGGGTTCCCAACGGACGTGTACATCTACGCGCATCAAGCACTTTTTCTGGCGCCGGTGCCGGGGAGATCAAGACACGCCGCAAGGGAGTCTCCACTTCTCACCCTTTACTTTGTTTTTGTCTTGCTTTATTTTATTTACTACTTTGTTTGCTGCACTAAATCAAAACACAAAAAAATTAGTTGCTAGTTTTACTTTATTTATTGTCTTGCTCTCTATATCAAAAACACAAAAAAATTAGTTACTTGCATTTACTTTATCTAGTTTGTTTTATTTTACTGCTACTAAAATGAGTACTCCTAAAAATACTAAGTTGTGTGACTTCACAAATGCAAATAATAATGATTTCCTATGCACACCTATTGCTCCACCTGCTACTACAACAGAATTCTTTGAAATTAAACCTGCTTTACTAAATCTTGTCATGAGAGATCAATTTTCTGGTGTTAGTTCTGATGATGCTGCTGCCCATCTCAATAATTTTGTTGAACTTTGTGAAATGCAAAAGTATAAAGATGTAGATGGTGATATTATTAAATTGAAAGTGTTTCCTTTCTCATTAAGAGGAAGAGCTAAAGATTGGTTGCTATCTTTGCCTAAGAATAGTATTAATTCATGGACTAAATGCAAGGATGCTTTTATTGGTAGATATTATCCTCCCGCTAAAATTATATCTTTGAGAAGTAGCATAATGAATTTTAAACAATTAGATACTGAACATGTTGCTCAAGCATGGGAGAGAATGAAAACTTTGGTAAAGAATTGCCCAACCCATGGACTGACTACTTGGATGATCATCCAAACCTTTCTATGCAGGACTAAATTTTTCTTCGCGGAATTTATTGGATTCAGCTACTGGAGGTACCTTGTCCATCACATTGGGGGCGGCTACAAAACTTCTTGATGATATGATGATAAATTACTCTGAATGGCACACGGAAAGAGCTCCACAAGGTAAGAAGGTAAATTCTGTTGAAGAAACCTCTTCCTTGAGTGATAAGATTGATGTGATTATGTCTATGCTTGTGAATGGTAGATCTAATGTTGATCCAAATAATGTTCCTTTAGCTTCATTGGTTGCCCAAGAAGAACATGTTGATGTGAACTTCATTAAAAATAATAATTTCAACAACAATGCTTATAGGAACAACTCTGGTAATAACTATAGGCCATATCCTTCTGCTAATGGTAATGGTTATGGTAATTCTTATGGGAATTCTTACAATAATAATAGGAGTGTACCCTCTGGTCTTGAAGCCATGCTTAAAGAATTTATTAGTACACAAACCGCTTTTAACAAATCTGTTGAGGAAAAGCTTGATAAAATTGATACTATTGCTTCTAGAGTTGATAGACTTGCCTCCGATGTTAATCTTTTAAAATTGAAAGTTATGCCTAATAATGATATTGATAATAAGATTACTACTACAGCAAATGCCATCCAAGTTAGAATTAATGAGAATATAAGATTAATGGTTGAATTGCGTGCTAGGTGGGATAGAGAAGAAAATGAAAAACTAGCTAAAGAGAATAATGTAGCTAAAGTTTGGACTATTACCACCACTAGTAATGCTAATTCTTCACATGTTGCTGCACCTCCTACTATCAATGGTAATATAATTTTGGTGTTGGCAATGTTTCTACTCCTAGTGCAAAGCGTACAAAATTGCCTGAAATTGCTTAAACTGCTAAACTGTTTGTGATAAAACTGCTGAAATTTTTTCCAACCTTGGGAACAATGATCCCATTGTTGTAGCTCATAATGATTTAGATTTTGATGATTGCCACATCTCTGAAGTTATAAAGTTCTTGCAAAAACTTGCTAAAAGTCCTAATGCTAGTGCTATAAATTTAGCCTTTACAAAACATATTACAAATGCTCTCATAAAAGCTAGAGAAGAGAAACTAAACTTGAAACTTCTATTCCTAGAAAGTTAGAAGATGGTTGGGAGCCCATCATTAAAATGAAATTCAATGACTTTGAATGTAATGCTTTATGTGATCTTGGTGCAAGTATTTCTGTTATGCCTAAAAAGATTTATGATATGCTTGACTTGCCACCATTGAAGAATTGTTATTTGGATGTTAATCTTGCCGATAATGTTAAAAAGAAACCTTTGGGGAGGATTGATAATGTTCATATTACGGTTAACAATAACCTTGTCCCCGTTGATTTTGTTGTCTTGGATATCGAATGCAATGCATCTTGTCCAATTGTGTTGGGAAGACCTTTTCTTCGAACCGTTGGTGCTGTTATTGATATGAGGGAAGGTAATATTAAATATCAATTTCCTCTCAAGAAAGGTATGGAACACTTCCCTAGAAAGAGAATGAAGTTGCCTTTTGATTCTATTATTAGAACAAATTATGATGTTGATGCTTCTACTCTCGATGTTACTTGATTTGTACTTTCTGCGCCTAGCTGAAAGGCGTTAAAGAAAAGCGCTTATGGGAGACAACCCATGTTTTTACCTACAGCAATTTTTTGTTTTGTTGAGTCTTGGAAGTTGTTTACTACTGTAGCAACCTCTCCTTATCATGTTTTTGTGCCAAGTAAAGTTTCTATGTCAAAGTTGATGTTATATTTGGGATCGCTGCGTAGAAACAGCATTGCTGTCTGTCACTTAATCCGCACAGTTCCCCGTAGAGAAAATTCAAAAAATCTGCCAATTTACGAGCGTGATCCTCAGATATGTACGCAACTTTCATTAGTTTTGAGTTTTTCCATTTGAGCAAGTCTAGTGCCACCTTTAAATTCGTCTTTACGGACTGTTCTGTTTTTGACAGAGATTCTGCCTTTTATTTCGCATTGCCTCTTTTGCTATGTTGGATTTATTTCTTTGATCCACTAATGTCCAGTAGCATTATGCAATGTCCAGAAGTGAAAATAATGATTGTGTCACCTCTGAATGAGTGAATTATTAATGATGCACTAACCCTCTAATGAGTTTGCTTGAAGTTTGGTGTGAAGGAAGTTTTCAAGGGTCAAGAGAGGAGAATGATATACTATGATCAAGAGGAGTGAAAGCTCTAAGCTTGGGGATGCCCCCGTGGTTCACCCCTGCATATTTTAAGAAGACTCAAGCGTCTAAGCTTGGGGATGCCCAATGCATCCCCTTCTTCATCGACAACATCATCAGGTTCCTCCCCTGAAACTATATTTTTATTCAATCACATCTTGTGTTCTTTACTTGGAGCGTCGGTTTGTTTTTGTTTTTGTTTTTGTTTGAATAAAATGGATCCTAGCATTCACTTTGTGGGAGAGAGACACGCTCCGCTATTGCATATGGACACATGTGTCCTTAGGCTTTACTCATAATGTTCAAGGCGAAGTTTCTCCTTCGTTAAATTGTTATATGGTTGGAATTGGAAAATGCTACATGTAGTAATTCTAAAATGTCTGGATAATGTGATACTTGGCAATTGTTGTGCTCATGTTTAAGCTTTTGCATCATATGCTTTGCACCCATTAATGAAGAAATACATAGAGCTTGCTAAAATTTGATTTGCATATTTGGTTTCTCTAAGGTCTAGATAATATCTAGTATTGAGTTTTGAACAACAAGGAAGACGGTGTAGAGTCCTATAATGTTTACAATATGTCTTTTATGTGAGTTTTGCTTGCACTTGTTCATCCTTGAGTTTGCTTCAAATAACCTTGCTAGCCTAAACCTTGTATCGAGAGGGAATACTTCTCATACATCCAAAATCCTTGAGCCAACTACTATGCCATTTGTGTCCACCATACCTACCTACTACATGGTATTTCTCCGTCATTCCAAAGTAAATTGCTTGAGTGCTACCTTTAAAATTCCATCATTCACCTTTGCAATATATAGCTCATGGGACAAAGTAGCCTTAAAAACTATCGTAGTATTGAATATGTACTTATGCACTTTATATTTTATTAAGTTGCTTGTTGTGCGATAACCATGCTTCTGGGGAACGCCATCAACTATTGTTGAATATCATGTGAGTTGCTATGCATGTCCGTCTTTGTCTGAAGGATCTATCATTTTAGTGGTTGGAGCATGCAAAATTGTTAGAGAAGAACATTGGGCCGCTAACTAAAGCCATGAACCATGGTTGAAGTTTCAGTTTTGGACATATATCCTCAATCTCATATGAGAATAATAATTGTTGCTACATGCTTATGCATTTAAGAGGAGTCCATTATCTGTTGTCCATGTTGTCCCGGTATGGATGTCTAAGTTGAGAATAATCAAAAGCGAGAAATCCAAATGCGAGCTTTCTCCTTAGACCTTTGTACAGGCATGGAGGTACCCCTTTGTGACACTTGGTTGAAACATGGCATGCAAAGATCCGGTAGTCCAAGCTAAGTAGGACGAGGTGCGGACACTATTAGTATACTATGCATGAGGCTTGCAACTTGTAAGATATAATTTACATAACTCATATGCTTTATTACTACCGTTGACAAAATTGTTTCATGTTTTCAAAATAAAAGCTCTAGCACAAATACAACAATCGATGCTTTCCTCTTTGAAGGACCATTCTTTTACTTTTATTGTTGAGTCAGTTTACCTATTTCTCTCCACCCCAAGAAGCAAACACTTGTGTGAACTGTGCATTGATTCCTACATACTTGCATATTGCACTTGTTATATTACTTTATGTTGACAATATCCATGAGATATACATGTTATAAGTTGAAAGCAACCGCTGAAACTTAATCTTCCTTTGTGTTGCTTCAACACCTTTTACTTTGATTTATTGCTTTATGAGTTAACTCCTATGCAAGACTTATTGATGCTTGTCTTGAAGTACTATTCATGAAAAGTCTTTGCTTTATGATTCACTTGTTTACTCATGTCATTACCTTTGCTTTGATCGCTGCATTCATTACATATGTTTACAAATAGTATGATCAAGATTATGATGGCATGTCACTTCAGAAATTATCTTTGTTATCGTTTTACCTGCTCGGGACGAGCATAACTAAGCTTGGGGATGCTGATACGTCTCAAACGATCCATAATTTCTTATGTTCCATGCTACTTTATTGATGATACCTACATGTTTTATGCACATTATATGTCATATTTATGCATTTTTCTCGAACTAACCTATTAACAAGATGCCGAAGAGCTAGGTTGTTGTTTTCTGCTGTTTTTGGTTTCGGAAAATCCTAGTAAAGAAATATTCTCGGAATTGGACGAAACTTTCGCCCAGGGCTCTATTTTTGCACGAAGCTCTAAGACCGAAGAGATAACGGCTGGGCCACGAGGCAGCCGGGAGGGGTGGCCGGCGCGCCCGTGCCCCGGCCGCGCCCGACTCACCCCCGTGGGCCCCTCGTGTGGCCCCGCGCTGACCCTCCGCCACTTAAAGCCTCCGTCGCTAAACCCCAGACCGAGAGCGCGATACGGAAAACCCACCGAGACGCCGCCGCCGCGAATCCCATCTCTGGGATTCAGAGACGCTTCTCCGCACCCCTCGGAGAGGGGATTCATCTCCCAGAGGACTCTACACCGCCATGGTCGCCTCCGGAGTGATGAGTGAGTAGTTCACCCCTGGACCATGGGTCCATAGCAGTAGCTAGATGGTCATCTTCTCCTTGTTGTGCTTCATTGTTGGATCTTGTGAGCTGCCTAACATGATCAAGATCATCTATCTGTAATACTATATGTTGTGTTTGTCGGGATCCGATGGATAGAGAATACTATGTTATGATGATTATCAATCTATTGTTTATGTGTTGTTTATGATCTTGCATGCTCTCTCCGTTACTAGTAGAGGCTCTGGCCAAGTTTTTACTCTTAACTCCAAGAGGGAGTATTTATGCTCGATAGTGGGTTCATGCCTCCATTGAATCTGGGACAATGACAGAAAGTTCTAAGGTTGTGGATGTGCTGTTGCCACTAGGGATAAAACATTGATTCTATGTCTAAGGATGTAGTTGTTGATTACATTACGCACCATACTTAATGCAATTGTCTGTTGCTTAGCAACTTAATACTGGAGGGTTCGGATGATAACCCGAAGGTGGACTTTTTAGGCATAGATGCAGTTGGATGGCGGTCTATGTACTTTGTCGTAATGCCCAATTAAATCTCACTATATTTATCATATCATGTATATGCATTGTTATGCCTTTCTCTATTTGTCAATTGCCCGACTGTAATTTGTTCACCCAACATGCTTTTATCTTATGGGAGAGACACCTCTAGTGAACTGTGGGCCCCGGTCCTATTCTTTACATAGCATACAATTTACTGCAATACTTGTGTTTACTGTTTTCTTGCAAACAAACATCTTCCACTCGATACGTTTAATCCTTTGTTACAGCAAGCCGGTGAGATTGACAACCTCACTGTTTCGTTGGGACAAAGTACTTGGGTTGTGTTGTGCAGGTTCCGCGTTGGCGCCGGAATCCCTGGTGTTGCGCCGCATCACATTTCGCGACCATCAACCTTCAACGTGCTTCTTGGCTCCTCCTGGTTCGATTAAACCTTGGTTTCTTTCTGAGGGAAAACTTGCCACTGTGCGCATCATACCTTCCTCTTGGGGTTCCCAACGGACGTGTACATTAAGTGAATCACCCAAGGTTTATCGAACTCAGGGAGGAAGAGGTCAAAGATATCCCTCTCAAGCAACCCTGCAATCACAATACAAGAAGTCTCTTGTGTCCCCAACACACCTAATACACTTGTCAGATGTATAGGTGCACTAGTTTGGCGAAGAGATAGTGAAATACAAGTAGTATGGATGAATATGAGTGGTAATAGCAATCTGAATAAAATATGGCAGCGAGTAAACATGCAATAGAACAGTAAATAAGCGGTGTTTGTAGTATTGGAAACAAGGCCTAGGGATCATACTTTCACTAGTGGACACTCTCAACATTGATCGCATAATAAATAATAACTTCTTCTCATTTGTGCTACATACACTCTTTGTTGGATGACAAACACCATTCATTGTGTAGGGCTACAAGAGCTCCCTCAAGCCGGAGTTAACAAGCGCCACAACATTCAGCATTCATATTTAAGTAACCTTAGAGCATAATAGATCTTTGCAAAATAGACCGAGTACTAACATAGCATACACACTGTCACCTTTACACTATGAAGGGGGAATAAATCACATCAATACTATCATAGCGATAATCAACTCCATAACCTACAAGAGATTATGATCATAATCTACGACAAGAACCACACGATGCACACACTGTCACCATTACACCATGCAGGAGGAATAGACTACTTCAATAACATCACATGAGTAGCATGATACGTCGCAAACGTATCTATAATTTCTTATGTTCCATGCTACTTTTATTACAATACTTGAATGTTTTATACATACTTTACAACATTATTTTACATTTTCCGGCACTAACCTATTAACAAGATGCCGAAGTGCCAGTGCTGTTTTTCTCTGTTTTTGGTTTCAGAAATCCTAGTAATGAAATATTCTCGGAATTGGACGAAATCAACGCCTAGCCTATTTTTACACGAAGCTTCCAGAAGACCGAGGGAGGTACGAAGTGGGCCCCCAGGCGAACACAGAGGGGCGCGGCCTCCCCTGGCTGCGGCCCTGGTGTGTGAGGCACGATAACCCACAAGTATAGGGGATCGCAGTCTTCGAGGGAAGTAAAACCCAAATTTATTGATTCGACACAAGGAGGTAAAGAATACTTATAAGCCTTAACAACTGAGTTGTCAATTCAGCTGCACCTGGAAAAGCACTAGTAACAGGGGTGATGTGAAAGTAGCAGTAATATGAGAGCAATAGTAACAGTAACACAGCAGCAGTAATAGCAATATGAGAGCAATGGTACCAGAAAATAGTTGACATGTAGAACGAGTATATGATGATGAAAGATGGACCGGGGTTCCAAGCTATCTACACTAGTGGTAACTCTCCAATAACAAGTGTTGGGTGAACAAATTACAGTTGGGCAATTGATAGGATTGAAATAGCATTAAGACAGAATATCAAGTCTATTAATCATGTAGGCATGTTTTCCAATAATAGTCGTACGTGCTCGCAATGAGAAACTTGCACAACATCTTTTGTCCTACCAGCCGGTGGCAGCCGGGCCTCAAGGGAAACTACTGGATATTAAGGTACTCCTTTTAATAGAGCACCGGAGCAAAGCATTAACACTCCGTGAAAACATGTGTCCCTCACATCACCGCCATCCCCTCCGGTTGTCCCGATTTCTGTCACTTCGGGGCCTTTGGTTCCGGACAGTGACATGTGCATACAACTTGTAGATACAATCTAAGCAATAATTATAGAGCTCAAATCTAAGATCATGCCACTCGGGCCCTAGTGACAAGCATTAAACACAACAAGATTGCAGCAACAATAACTTCATAAACTTTGTAGATAGACAATCATAATGTAACAATCCATCGGATCCCGACAAACACAACACCGATTACATCAGATGAATCTCAATCATGTAAGGCAGCTCATGAGATCATTGTATTGAAGTACATGGGGGAGAGAATACCAACTAGCTACAGCTAGAACCCGTAGTCCATGGGGGAACTACTCACGGAGCATGATGGAGGCGGTGGCGTTGATGGAGATGGCTTCCGGGGGCACTTCCCCGTCCCGGCAGGGTGCCGGGACAGAGACTTCTGTCCCCCGAATTGGAGTTTCGCGATGGCGGCGGCGCCCCTGGAGTCTTTCTGGAGTTTCGTCAAGTGGTACGGTGTTTTTAGGTCGAAAGGGGTTAAATAGGCGAAGAGGCGGCGCAGGAGGGCTGACAGGGTGGCCTCCTCATAGGGGGGCGCGGCCTGGGGCTAGCCCGCGCGGCCCACCCTCCTGGTGGCCCCCTGGCTCTCCTCCGACTCTTCTTCGGTGTTCTGGATGCTTCCGGGAAAAATAAGATCTTTGGCGTTGATTTCGTCCAATTCCGAGAATATTGCCCGAACAGCCTTTCTGGAACCAAAAACAGCAGAAAACAGGAACTGGCACTGTGGCATCTTGTTAATAGGTTAGTTCCGGAAAACGCATAAAAACATCATAAAGTGCAAGCAAAACATGTAAGTATTGTCATAAAACAAGCATGGAACATCAGAAATTATCGATACGTTGGAGACGTATCAGCATCCCCAAGCTTAGTTCTGCTCGTCCCGAGCAGGTAAAACGATAACAAAGATAATTTCTGAAGTGACATGCTACTTACATAACCTTGATCATACTATTACAAAGCATATGAAATGAATGAAGTGACTCAAGGCAATGATCTATAGTTGCTAACAAGTAGATAACATATAGCAAAACTTTTCATGGAGAGTACTTTCAAGACAAGCATCAAAAGTTTTGCACAAGAGTTAACTCATAAAGCAATAAGTTCAAAGTAAAGGCATCGAAGCAACACAAAGGAGGATATAAGTTTCAGCGGTTGCTTTCAACTTTCAACATGTATATCTCATGGATATTGTCAACATAGAGTAATATGATGAATGCAAATATGCAAGTATGTAAGAATCAATGCACAGTTGACACAAGTGTTTGCTTCTAAGGTGGAAGGAATTAGGTAACTGACTCAACATAAAGTAAAAGAATGGCCCTTCAAAGAGGAAAGCATCGATTGCTATATTTGTGCTAGAGCTTTGGTTTTGAAAACATAAAGAGAGCATAAAAGTAAAATTTTGAGAGGTGTTTGTTGTTGTCAACGAATGGTAGTGGGTACACTAACTACCTCATCAACCGGACTCCCAAGAGCGGCTCCCATTTTATTTATTTTTGGGTGGCACTCCTTCCAACCTTTCTTTCACAAACCATGGCTAACCGAATCCTCGGGTGCCTGCCAACAATCTCATACCATGAAGGAGTGCCTTTTTATTTAAGTTTTATTATGATGATGACACTCCCCCCAACCTTTGCTTACACAAGCCATGGCTAACCGAATCCTTCGGGTGCCGTCCAACAATCACAAACCATGGAGGAGTGTCTATTTAAATTAATTAATTCGGGACTGGGAATCCCATTGCCAGCTCTTTTTGCAAAATTATTGGATAAGCGGATGTGCCACTAGTCCATATGAGAGTCCGTCAAAAGTAAATGACAAGGTTGAAAGCTAAACACCACATACTTCCTCATGAGCTATGAAACATTAACACAAATTGAGAAGCATTTTGAATTATTTAAAGGTAGCACTCAAGCAATTTACTTTGGAATGGCAGGAAATACCACATAGTAGGTAGGTATGGTGGACACAAATGGCATAGTGGTTGGCTCAAGGATTTTGGATGCATGAGAAGTATTCCCTCTCGATACAAGGCTTAGGCTAGCAAGGTTATTTGAAGCAAACACAAGTATGAACCGGTACAGCAAAACTTACATAAGAACATATTGCAAGCATTATAATACTCTACACTGTCTTCCTTGTTGCTCAAACACTTTTACCAGAAAATATCTAGACCTTAAGAGAGATCAATTATGCAAACCAATTTTAACAAGCTCTACGGTAGTTCTCCACTAATAGGTTTAAACTACATGCAAAAACTTATGATCTACTTGAGAGCTCAAAACAATTGCCAAGTATCAAATTATCCAAGACATATGAGGCATTTTCTTTTCCCAACCAAATAAAGATAAATATTGTAGCTTCCAACTTTTATTCATTGAACATTAAAAGTAAAACGAAGAACAAGTGTTCATATGAAAAAGCGGAGCGTGTCTCTCTCCCAAACATGGATTGCTAGGATCCGAATTTATTCAAACATAAACAAAACGAAAAATAAACACACAGACGCTCCAAGTAAAGCACATATGATGTGACTGAATAAAAATATAGTTTCAGGGGAGGAACCTGATAAGTTGATGAAGAAGGGGATGCCTTGGGCATCCCCAAGCTTAGACGCTTGAGTCTTCTTGAAATATGCAGGGATGAACCACGGGGGCATCCCCAAGCTTTGACTTTTCACTCTTCTTGATCATATATCATCCTCCTCTCTTGACCCTTGAAAACTTCCTTCACACCAAACTTCTCATAAACTTCATTAGAGGGGTTAGTACTCAAAAAACTTGAATCCACCTTGGTCCTGTAGTGGCACATTGCAAGAACTCAATAAAACATTAGCTACAGCCCTCTACGTCTAGAAAACCTCGCTTAAAGTCCACAAGAGACAATGCAAAAAACAGAGACAGAATCTGCCAAAACAGAACAGCCAGTAAAGACGAATTTTAATAAAATACTTCCGTTGCTCAAATCAGAAAACTCAAAACTAATGAAAGTTGCGTACATATCTGAGGATCACGCACGTAAATTGGCAGATTTTTCTGAGTTTCCTACAGAGAAATAAGCCCAGATTCGTGACAGATAGAAATCTGTTTCTGCGCAGAAATCCAAATCTAGTATCAACCTTCGATTAGAGGCTTCACTTGGCACAACAAAACACAAAACTAAGATAAGGAGAGGTTGCTACAGTAGTAAACAACTTCCAAGACACAAATATAAAACAAATTACTGTAGCAAAATAACACATGGGTTATCTCCCAAGAAGTTCTTTTCTTTATAGCCATTAAGATGGGCTCAGCAGTTTTAATGATGCACTCGCAAGAAATAGTATTTGAAGCAAAAGAGAGCATCAAAAAGCAAATTCAAAACACATTTAAGTCTAACCCACTTCCTATGCATAGGAATCTTGTACACAAATAAATTCATGAAGAACAAAGTGATAAGCATAAGAAGATAAAACAAGAGTAACTTCAAAATTTTAAGCATATAGAGAGGTGTTTTAGCACCATGAAAATTTCTACTACCATATTTTCCTCTCTCATAATAATTTTCAGTAGCTTCATGAATAAACTCAACAATATAACTATCACATGCAGCATACTTTTCATGATTTCCAAACACATAATTTTTATCAAGTTCAAGAATAGTGGAATTAAAACTTTCAAACTTACTTTTATTAATAATATAACAAGGTAGGTGATCAATCTCAAGAGATATGGGACTCTTAAATAAAGTCAATACTTTTCCAATCCCATTTTCATTAGTAGTACAATTAATATTATCAAGTAACATAGGACCATCATCTAGAGCTTTATCATAAACATTTGCCAAGCAAAATTCTTTAGTACCATGCATTTCGACATCAGGCACAAACAAAGCATTATCATAAGATTTATCAAAGTAGCATGGATTATCATAAATAACAGTAGCATAATCATTCTCACAAGTTTTACTTATAGGAAATATTTCAAGAGAATCCACAGGAACATAACATTCAACCTCTTCCGGTAAGCATGGAGGACAATCAAATAGTGTAAGAGATAAAGAGTTACTCTCATTAGAAGGTTGACATGGGTAGCTAATCCATTCTTCCTCCTTTTGTTCATCACTCTCCTCTTCTTTTTCATCCAATGAGCTTTCAGGTTCATCAATTTCCTCCTCTTTTTCATCCAATGAGCTTTCAGGTTCATCAATTTCTTCTTCCACCGGTTCCTGCAAATTGTGAGTGCATTCTTGTGCATTAATGTGTCTCTCTTTATAATCAAGGATATAAGGATTCCTACTGTAGCATTCTATGCATGAATTAAGGATAGTAGAGACATAATCTTTAAGGTCCTTACAAATAGCACAAGTTTCATAATTCTCAACCATGAAGGATTCTATCTCGGAGGCTCCCATAAATAAGACAAATTGTTCTACCTCTTCGAACCCATAATGAATATAGCAATTCCGATTATAGTTCTTAATTAAAAATTCCTCACTAAAGCCACATTGAAATTTAAGATGTTTAGTATCCTGTTGAGAGCAACAGTTTATATCATGGCGTTCAAGCAAGATTTCAGCAATTGTATTCAATTTTTCTATCATAGCACTCATTATTTTACCAGTTCTTGATTCTCTATAATTATTATAACATTCTATAAGCTCCAAGTAGGTTGTTGGTTCTCCCATAATAGCAGTTTTTAATTTTTAGGTTTTTCAAATTTTTATGGATTTTCGGGTATATAGGGAAAATAAAACAAGACAAAAATAAACTAGACAAAAGTAAACTAAGCAAAGTAAAACTAGACAGAAATAAACTAAGCACAAATAAACTAGACAGAAATAAACTAGCAAGACAAAATAAGATAAAAGCAGAGAGAGAGGTAGAGTGTACTCCCCAGGTGAACTTATGAGTAGAGCTATGCCTCCCCGGCAACGGCGCCAGAAAATAGTCTTCGAGGGAAGTAAAACCCAAATTTATTGATTCGACACAAGGGGAGGTAAAGAATACTTATAAGCCTTAACAACTGAGTTGTCAATTCAGCTGCACCTGGAAAAGCACTAGTAACAGGGGTGATGTGAAAGTAGCAGTAATATGAGAGCAGTAGTAACAGTAACACAGTAGCAGTAATAGCAATATGAGAGCAATGGTACCAGAAAATAGTTGACATGTAGAACGAGTATATGATGATGAAAGATGGACCGGGGTTCCCAGCTATCTACACTAGTGGTAACTCTCCAATAACAAGTGTTGGGTGAACAAATTACAGTTGGGCAATTGATAGGATTGAAATAGCATTAAGACAGAATATCAAGTCTATTAATCATGTAGGCATGTTTTCCAATAATAGTCGTACGTGCTCGCAATGAGAAACTTGCACAACATCTTTTGTCCTACCAGCCGGTGGCAGCCGGGCCTCAAGGGAAACTACTGGATATTAAGGTACTCCTTTTAATAGAGCACCGGAGCAAAGCATTAACACTCCGTGAAAACATGTGTCCCTCACATCACCGCCATCCCCTCCGGTTGTCCCGATTTCTGTCACTTCGGGGCCTTTGGTTCCGGACATAGACATGTGCATACAACTTGTAGATACAATCTAAGCAATAATTATAGAGCTCAAATCTAAGATCATGCCACTCGGGCCCTAGTGACAAGCATTAAACACAACAAGATTGCAGCAACAATAACTTCATAAACTTTGTAGATAGACAATCATAACGTAACAATCCATCGGATCCCGACAAACACAACACCGATTACATCAGATGAATCTCAATCATGTAAGGCAGCTCATGAGATCATTGTATTGAAGTACATGGGGGAGAGAATACCAACTAGCTACAGCTAGAACCCGTAGTCCATGGGGGAACTACTCACGGAGCATGATGGAGGCGGTGGCGTTGATGGAGATGGCTTCCGGGGGCACTTCCCCGTCCCGGCAGGTGCCGGACAGAGACTTCTGTCCCCCGAATTGGAGTTTCGCGGCGGCGGCGCCCCTGGAGTCTTTCTGGAGTTTCGTCAAGTGGTACGGTGTTTTTAGGTCGAAAGGGGTTTTATAGGCGAAGAGGCGGCGCAGGGGGCACAGGGTGGCCTCCTCATAGGGGGCGCGGCCTGGGGCTAGCCCGCGCGCCCACCCTCCTGGTGGCCCCCTGGCTCTCCTCCGACTCTCTTCGGTGTTCTGGATGCTTCCGGGAAAAATAAGATCTTTGGCGTTGATTTCGTCCAATTCCGAGAATATTGCCCGAACAGCCTTTCTGGAACCAAAAACAGCAGAAAACAGGAACTGGCACTGTGGCATCTTGTTAATAGGTTAGTTCCGAAAAACGCATAAAAACATCATAAAGTGCAAGCAAAACATGTAAGTATTGTCATAAAACAAGCATGGAACATCAGAAATTATCGATACGTTGGAGACGTATCAGGGCCCTCGTGCCTCCACTTGACCTACCCTTCCGCCTACTTAAAGCCTTCGTCGCGAAAGTACCGAGAGCCACGATACGGAAAACATTACTGAGAGGCCGCCGCCGCCAATCCCATCTCGGGGGATTCAGGAGATCGCCTCCGGCACCCTGCCGGAGAGGGGAATCATCACCGGAGGGGCTCTACATCATCATGCCCGCCTCCGGATTGATGCGTGAGTAGTTCATCCTTGGACTATGGGTCCATAGCAGTAGCTAGATGGTTGTCTTCTCCGCTTGTGCTTTCATTGTTATAGATCTTGTGAGCTGCCTAACATGATCAAGATCATCTATTTATAATGCTACATGTTGTGTTTGGCGAGATCCGATGAATAGAGAATACTATGTTAAGTTGATTATCAATCTATCATATATGTGTTGTTTATGTTCTTGCATGCTCTCCGTTGCTAGTAGAGGCTCTGGCCAAGTTGATACTTGTAACTCCAAGAGGGGGTAATTATGCTCGATAGTGGGTTCATGCCTCCATTGAATCTGGGACAGTGACAAAAAGTTCTAAGGTTGTGGATGTGCTGTTGCTACTAGGGATAAAACATTGATGCTTTGTCTAAGGATATTTGTGTTGATTACATTACGCACCATACTTAATGCAATTATCTATTGTTTACAACTTAATACCGGAAGGGGTTCGGATGATAACCTGAAGGTGGATTATTTAGGCATAGATGCATGCTGGATAGCGGTCTATGTACTTTGTCGTAATGCCCTGATTAAATCACATAGTAATCATCGTTGATATGTATTGAATCTTTATTTGTCAATTGCTCGCCTGTAATTTGTTCACCCAGCATGTTAGTTATTTTATTGGAGAGACACCACTAGTGAACTGTGGACCCCGGTCCATTCTTTTACATCTGAATACATTCTACTGTTTTTACTGTTCTTTGCAAACAAACACCATCTTCCACTCGATACGTTTAATCCTTTGTTTTCAGCAAGCCGGTGAGATTGACAACCTCACTGTTACGTTGGGGCAAAGTACTTTGATTGTGTTGTGCAGGTTCCACGTTGGCGCCGGTTTCACTGGTGTTGCGCCGCACTACACTCCTCCACCAACAACCTTCACGTGCTTCTTGGCTCCTACTGGTTCGATAACCTTGTTTCATACTGAGGGAAACTTACCGTCGTGCGCATCATACCTTCCTCTTGGGGTTCCCAACGGACGTGTACATCTACGCGTGATTTCTACGGTACTTATATTCTTGTAGACAGTGTTGGGCCTCCAAGAGCAGAGGTTTGTAGAACAGCAGCAAGTTTTCCCTTAAGTGGATCACCCAAGGTTTATCGAACTCGGGGAGGAAGAGGTCAAAGATATCCCTCTCAAGCAACCCTGCGATCACAATGCAAGAAGTCTCTTGTGTCCCCAACACACCTAATACACTTGTCAGATGTATAGGTGCACTAGTTCGGCGAAGAGATAGTAAAACACAGGTGGTATAGATGGTGGTAATATTGCAGAAAGTAAAGATGCAGTAAAACAGTAAACAAGCGGCGCCAGAAAATAGCTTGCTGGCGTGGGAAGCAATTCTTTGTGATGGAAACAAGGCCTAGGGATCATACTTTCACTAGTGGACACTCTCAACATTGATCGCATAATAAATAACTCTTTCTCATATGTGCTACATACACTCTTTTGTTGGATGACAAACACCATTCGTTGTGTAGGGCTACAAGAGCACCTCAATGCCGGAGTTAACAAGCTCCACAACATTCGATGTTCATATTTAAATAACCTTAGAGCATAATAGATCTTTGCAAAATAAACCAAGAACTAACATAGCGCACACACTGTCCACATTACACTATGAAAGGAGGAATAGATCACATCAATACTATCATAATGACAATTAACTCCACAATCTACAAGAGATCATGATCATAGCCTACGACAAGAACCACACGGTGCACACACTAGTCACCTTTACACCATGCAGGAGGAATAGACTACTTTAATAACATCACATGAGTAGCACACAACTAGTAGCGATACAAAGCTCATCATATGGATCTCAATCATGTAAAGCAGCTCATGAGATCATTGTATTGAAGTACATAGGAGAGAGATTAACCACATAGCTACCGGTACAGCCCTTAGCCTCGATGGAGAACTACTCCCTCCTCATCATGGGAGCAACAGCGTTGATGGAGATGGCGGTGAAGATGGCAGCGGTGTCGATGGAGGAGCCTTCCGGGGCACTTCCCTGTCCCGGCGGCGTGCCGAACAGAGACTCCTGTCCCCAGATCTTGGCTTCGCGATGGCGGCGGCTCCGGAACTTTTCTCGTACCGTGGCTTATTCGTATCGTGTTTTAGGTCAGGGACCTTATATAGGCGAAGAGGGTGTCGGAGGGCTGACGAGGCGGAGACACACTAGGGGGCGCCCCCAGGCCGCGCCGGGTGGTGTCTGGTGGCCCAGGGGCCCCCTCTTGTCCTTCTCGGTGCTCCGGAAGCTTCCGGTGAAAATAGGGCGGGCGTTGATTTCGTCCGATCCGAGAATATTTCCTTACTAGGATTTCGAAACCAAAAACAGCAAAACAGAACTGGCACTTCGGCATCTCGTCAATAGGTTAGTTCCGGAAAACGATCAAAACGATATAAAGTGTGAACAAAACATGTAGGTATTGTCATAAAACAAGCATGGAACATCAGAAATTATAGATACGTTGGAGACGTATCAGCATCCCCAAGCTTAGTTCCTACTCGTCCTCGAGTAGGTAAACGATAACACAAATAATTTCTGAGGTGACATGCTACCATCATAATCTTGATCAACATTATTGTAAAGCATATGACATGAATGGAGTGATTCAAAGCAATATCTATAGTTTGCTAACAAATAGATAACATATAGCAAAACTTTCATGAATAATACTTTCAAGACAAGCATCAAAAAGTCTTGCATAAGAGTTAACTCATAAAGCAATAAATTCAAAGTAAAGGCATCGAAGCAACACAAAGGAAGATATAAGTTTCAGCAGTTGCTTTCAACTTTCAACATGCATATCTCATGGATAATTGTCAACACAGAGTAATATGATGAATGCAAATAAGCAAGTATGTAAGAATCAATGCACAGTTAACACAAGTGTTTGCTTCTAAGATGGAAGGAAGTAGGTAAACTGACTCAACATAAAGTAAAAGATAGGCCCTTCGCAGAGGGAAGCAGGGATTAAATCATGTGCTAGAGCTTTTCAAGTTTTGAAATCATATAGAGAGCATAAAAGTAAAATTTTGAGAGGTGTTTGTTGTTGTCAACGAATGGTAATGGGTACTCTAACTACCTTATCAACCAGACTTTCAAGAGCGGCTCCCATGAAGGACGTTATCTCTACCAGCAAGGTAGATCATCCCTCTTCTCTTTTGTTTACACATGTACTTTAGTTTTATTTATTAGATGACACTCCCCCCTTTGCTTTCACAAGCCATGGCTAACCGAATCCTCGGGTGCCTTCCAACATTCACATACCATGGAGGAGTGTCTATTTGCAAATTTAAGTTGCTTACTGATAGATCAGGGCAAAACATGTGAAGAGAATTATTAA
This sequence comes from Lolium multiflorum, assembly GCA_030979885.1. Classification (NCBI taxonomy): domain Eukaryota; kingdom Viridiplantae; phylum Streptophyta; class Magnoliopsida; order Poales; family Poaceae; genus Lolium; species Lolium multiflorum. The sequence goes on from CM061749.1 coordinate 260,397,911, forward strand.
TGCAAGTTAATTAATTGAGGCTGGGAACCTCATTGCCAGCTCTTTTTGCAAAATTATTGGATAAGCGGATGAAGCCACTAGTCCATTGGTGAAAGTCTGTCCAACAAGATTGAAAGATAAAACACCACATACTTCCTCATGAGCTATAAAACATTGACACAAATAAGAGATAATAGCTTTTGAATTGTTTAAAGGTAGCACATGAAGTATTTACTTGGAATGGCAGGAAATACCACATAGTAGGTAGATATGGTGGACACAAATGGCATAGGTTTTGGCTCAAGGTGTTTGGATGCACGAGAAGTATTCCCTCTCGTACAAGGCTTAGGCTAGCAAGGTTGTTTGAAGCAAACACAAGTATGAAACGGTACAGCAAAACTTACATAAGAACATATTGCAAGCATTATAAGACTCTACACTGTCTTCCTTGTTGCTCAAACACTTTTACCAGAAAATATCTAGACCTTAGAGAGACCAATCATGCAAACCAAATTTTAACAAGCTCTACAGTAGTTCTCCATTACTAGATTTAAACTACATGATGCAAGAGCTTAAACATGATATATGAGAGCTCAAAACAATTGCCAAGTATCAAGTTATTCAAGACCATATGAAGCATTTTCTGATTCCAACCAAATAGCAACAAGTGAAGCGATCAACTTTCGCCCTTGAACATTAAAAGCTAAGAACACATGTGTTCATATGAAAAAGCGGAGCGTGTCTCTCTCCCACACAAGGATGAACTTATTCAGAGAATGAAAATAACAAAACGAAAATAAAAGCACACAGACGCTCCAAGTAAAGTACATAAAATGTGACGGAATAAAAATATAGTTTCACTAGAAGTGACCTGATAAGTTGTCGATGAAGAAGGGGATGCCTTGGGCATCCCCAAGCTTAGATGCTTGAGTCTTCTTAAAATATGCAGGGATGAACCACCGGGGCATCCCCAAGCTTAGACCTTTCACTCTTCTTGATCACATTATATCACCCTCTTCTATTGACCCTTGAAAACTTCTGCCACACCAAACTTCAAGCAAACTCATTAGAGGGTTAGTGCATAATCAAAATTCACATGTTCAGAGGTGACACAATCATTCTTTACACTTCTGGACATTGCACAAAACTTCTGAAAGTTAATGGAACAAAGAAACCCATTCAACAAAGCAAAAGCGGCAATGCGAAATAAAAGGCAGAATCTGTCAAAAACAGAACAGTCCGTAAAGACGAACCTGAAAGGGGCACTTAACTTGCTCAAACGGAAAAACTCAAAACTAATGAAAGTTGCGTACATATCTGAGGATCACACACGTAAATTTGCAGATTTTTTTGATTTTTTTACAGAGACTTCTGCTCAAATTCGTGACAGACAGCAAATCTGTTTCTGCGCAGCAATCCAAATCTAGCATCAACTTTACCATAGAGATTTTACTTGGCACAAAAACATGATAAGGAGAGGTTGCTACAGTAGTAAACAACTTCCAAGACTCAACAAAACAAAAAGTGCTGTAGTAAAATAAACACATGGGTTATCTCCCAAGAAGTTCTTTCTTTATAGCCATTAAGATGGGCTCAGCAATTTTAATGATGATGCTCTCATGAAAATAGACAATGAAGCAAAAGAGAACATCAAGAAGCAAATTCAAAACACATTTAAGCCTAACCCACTTCCTATGAAAAGGAATCTTGTACACAAATAAATTCATGAAGAACAAAGTGGCAAGCATAGAAAAGCAACACAAGCGCAATTTCAAGATTCTCAACATAAAGAGGGGAAACTTAATATTATTAAGATGCATATAACCATGTTTCCCTCTCTCATAATAAATTTCAGTAGCATCATGAACAAACTCAACAATATAACTATCACATACAACATTCTTGTCATGAGCCACATGCATAAAATTATTACTCTCCACATAAGCATAATCAATTTTATTAGTTGTAGTGGGAGCAAATTCAACAAAGTAGCTATCATTATTATTCTCATCAAGTGTAGGAGGCATAGTATAATCATAATAAAATTTACTCTCCATAGTAGGCGGCACCAAAAGACCACTATCATTATAATCATCATAAATAGGAGGCAAAGTATCATCAAAGAAAATTTTCTCCTCAATGCTTGGGGGACTAAAAATATCATGCTCATCAAAACCAGCTTCCCCAAGCTTAGAATTTTCCATATCATTAACAACAATGGTGTTCAAAGCGTTCATACTAATATCATTGCTACCAGCATGCAAATAAGATTCCATAGGTTTTTTAATTTTCGCAGCAAACAATCCATGTCTTAACTCAGGAAATAAAATAAGAAGCTCATTGTTGCTCTCCATTATGCCTAACTAGTGTAAACAAGAAACCAAAAGATGCAATTGCAGGATCTAAAGGAAATAGCTTCGAGTACTTACAACGGCGCCGGAAAATAGCTTAGTAGCCGAGATCCGGAGTGTGAGTACCTTTTACCTTTCCTCCCCGGCAACGGCGCTAAAAATAGCTTGATGTCTACGGGTACTTATATTCTTGTAGACAGTGTTGGGCCTCCAAGAGCAGAGGTTTGTAGAACAGCAACAAGTTTTCCCTTAAGTGGATCACCCAAGATTTATCGAACTCAGGGAGGAAGAGGTCAAAGATATCCCTCTCAAGCAACCCTGCGATCACAATGCAAGAAGTCTCTTGTGTCCCCAACACACCTAATACACTTGTAAGATGTATAGGTGCACTAGTTCGGCGAAGAGATAGTAAAACACATGTGGTATAGATGGTGGTAATATTGCAGAAAGTAAAGATGCAGTAAAACAGTAAACAAGCGGCGCCAGAAAATAGCTTGCTGGCGTGGAAAGCAATTCTTTGTGATGGAAACAAGGCCTAGGGATCATACTTTCACTAGTGGACACTCTCAACATTGATCGCATAATAAATAACTCTTTCTCATATGTGCTACATACACTCTTTTGTTGGATGACAAACACCATTCGTTGTGTAGGGCTACAAGAGCACCTCAATGCCGGAGTTAACAAGCTCCACAACATTCGATGTTCATATTTAAATAACCTTAGAGCATAATAGATCTTTGCAAAATAAACCAAGAACTAACATAGCGCACACACTGTCCACATTACACTATGAAAGGAGGAATAGATCACATCAATACTATCATAATGACAATTAACTCCACAATCTACAAGAGATCATGATCATAGCCTACGACAAGAACCACACGGTGCACACACTAGTCACCTTTACACCATGCAGGAGGAATAGACTACTTTAATAACATCACATGAGTAGCACACAACTAGTAGCGATACAAAGCTCATCATATGGATCTCAATCATGTAAAGCAGCTCATGAGATCATTGTATTGAAGTACATAGGAGAGAGATTAACCACATAGCTACCGGTACAGCCCTTAGCCTCGATGGAGAACTACTCCCTCCTCATCATGGGAGCAGCGGTGATGAAGATGGAGGTGAAGATGGCAGCGGTGTCGATGGAGGAGCCTTCCGGGGGCACTTCCCCGTCCCGGCGGCGTGCCGAACAGAGACTCCGTCCCCCGATCTTGGCTTCGATGGCGGCGGCTCTGGAACTTTTCTCGTACCATGGCTTATTCGTATCGTGTTTTAGGTCAGGGACCTTTATATAGGCGAAGAGGCGGTGTCGGAGGGCTGACGAGGCGGAGACACACTAGGGGGGCGCGCCCCCCCCCCCTAGGCCGCGCCGGGGTGGTGTCTGGTGGCCCAGTGGCCCCCCTCTTGTCCTTCTCGGGTGCTCTGGAAGCTTCCGTGAAAATAGGGTACGGGCGTTGATTTCGTCCGATTCCGAGAATATTTCCTTACTAGGATTTCTGAAACCAAAAACAGCAGAAAACAGGAACTGGCACTTCGGCATCTCGTCAATAGGTTAGTTCCGGAAAACGCATCAAAACGATATAAAGTGTGAACAAAACATGTAGGTATTGTCATAAAACAAGCATGGAACATCAGAAATTATAGATACGTTGGAGACGTATCAACGCGCATCAAGCATAAATTTCTGGCGCCGTTGCCGGGGACCTGAAGAAAAGTTACACCCGAGATTTCTAACTCCCACGTCAACTACACGCCAGCAGATAAATTTCTGGCGCCGTTGCCGGGGAGATCAAGACACGCTGCAAGGGGAGTCTCCACTTCCAATCTCTTTACTTTGTTTTTGTCTTGCTTTATTTTATTTACTACTTTGTTTGCTGCACTTAAACAAAACACAAAAAAATTAGTTGCTAGCTTTACTTTATTTACTATCTTGTTCTCTATATCAAAAACACAAAAAAATTAGTTACTTGTCTTTACTTTATTTGCCTAGTTTACTTTATTACTGTTATAATGGGTACTCCTGAAAATACTAAGTTGTGTGACTTCACTAGCACAAATAATAATGATTTTATATGTACTCCTATTGCTCCACCTGCTACTACAGCAGAATTCTATGAAATTAAACCTGCTTTACTAAATCTTGTTATGAGAGAGCAATTTTCTGGTGTTAGTACTGATGATGCTGCTGCCCATCTTAATAATTTTGTTGAACTTTGTGAAATGCAAAAGTATAAGGATATACATGGTGATATTATAAAACTGAAATTGTTTCCTTTCTCCTTAAGAGGAAGAGCTAAAGATTGGTTGCTATCTTTGCCTAAGAATAGTATTGATTCATGGACTAAATGTAAAGATGCTTTTATTAGTAAATATTATCCTCCTGCTAAGATTATATCTTTGAGAAGTAGCATAATGAATTTTAAACAATTTGATAATGAACATGTTGCTCAAGCATGGGAGAGAATGAAATCTTTGGTAAAGAATTGCCCAACCCATGGACTGACTACTTGGATGATCATCCAAACCTTTTATGCAGGATTGAATTTTTCCTCGAGGAACCTATTGGATTCAGCTGCTGGAGGTACTTTTATGTCCATCACCCTGGGCGCCGCGACTAAATTACTTGATGATATGATGATCAATTACTCTGAATGGCACACTGAAAGAACTCCTCAAGGTAAGAAGGTAAATTCTGTTGAAGAAACCTCTTCTTTGGGTGATAAGATTGATGCTATTATGTCTATGCTTGCAAATGGTAGATCTCATATTGATCCTAATAATGTTCCTTTAGCTTCATTAGTTGCTCAAGAAGAAAATGTTGATGTGAATTTCATTAAGAACAATAATTTCAACAACAATGCTTATAGGAATAATTATGGTAACAACAACTTTAGGCCATATCCTTCTAATAATGGTAGTGGTTATGGTAATTCTTATGGTAGATCTGTTTTGCCTAATGAGGAAAAGATATTGGAAATTGAAAGAACTACTAAGAGCTTTATGCAATCGCAATATGAGCAAAATCAATTGTTTACTAAAACTATGAATGAACAATCTGCCTTGTTGAAAAATATAGGAAATCAACTTGAAAATTTGAATGTGAAAATTTCTGGTTTGCAAACTAAACTTACAAATGCTGAAAATCGAATCTCATATATGTCTGAATCACAATCTTCTTTAATTAATAAAATGGCTGCTAAACCTGAGGATAATGATACAAAATTTTCTGCTACAGCAAATGCCATCCAAGTTAGAATTAATGATAATATTAGATTGTTGGCTGAATTGCATGCTAGGTGGGATAGAGAAGAAAAAGAAAAACTTGCTAAAGAAAATAATGTAGCTAAAGTATGGACTATTACCACCACTAGTAATGTTGATTCTTCACATGTTGCTGCACCTCCTACTATCAATGGTAAAATAATTGGTGTTGGCAATGTTTCTACTCCTAGTGCAAAGCGCACAAAATTGCCTGAAACTGCTGTTTGTGATAAAACTGCTGAAATTTTTCAAAATATTGGTGACAATGATTCCATTGCTGTAGAACATAATGGTTTAGATTTTGATGATTGTCATATTACTGAAGTTATAAAGTTCTTACAAAAACTTGCTAGAAGTCCCAATGCTAGTGCTATAAATTTAGCCTTTACAAAACACATTACAAATGCTCTCATTAAAGCTAGGGAAGAGAAATTGAAACTTGAAGCTTCTATTCCTAGGAAGTTAGAAGATGGTTGGGAGCCCATCATTAAAATGAAATTCAATGACTTTGAGTGTAATGCTTTATGTGATCTTGGTGCAAGTATTTCTGTTATGCCTAAAAAGATTTATGATATGCTTGACTTGCCACCATTGAAGAATTGTTATTTGGATGTTAATCTTGCCGATAATGTTAAAAAGAAACCTTTGGGGAGGATTGATAATGTGCATTACGGTTAACAATAACCTTGTCCCCGTTGATTTTGTTGTCTTGGATATCGAATGCAATGCATCTTGTCCTATTGTGTTGGGAAGACCTTTTCTTCGAACCGTTGGTGCTGTTATTGATATGAGAGAAGGTAATATTAAATATCAATTTCCTCTCAAGAAAGGTATGGAACACTTCCCTAGAAAGAGAATGAAGTTTCCTTTTGATTCTATTATTAGAACAAGTTATGATGTTGATGCTTCATCTCTTGATGTTACTTGATTTGCACTTTCTGCGCCTAGCTGAAAGGCGTTAAAGAAAAGCGCTTCTTGGGAGATAACCCATGTTTTATTTTATTTACTGTATTGTTGAGTCTTGGAAGTTGTTTACTACTGTAGCAACCTCTCCTTATCATGTTTTTGTGCCAAGTAAAGTTTCTATGCTAAAGTTGATGTTATATTTGGGATCGCTGCGCAGAAACAGCATTGCTGTCTGTCACGAATTCTGGCATAAGTCTCTGTAAAAAATTCGAAAAAATCTGCACATTTACGAGCGTGATCCTCAGATATGTACGCAACTTTCATTAGTTTTGAGTTTTTCCGTTTGAGCAAGTTAAGTGCCCCTTCCAGATGCATCTTTACGGACTGTTCTGTTTTTGACAGATTCTGTCTTTTATTTCGCATTGCCGCTTTTGCTATGTTGAATGAGTTTCTTTGTTCCATTAACTTTCAGAAGCTTTGTGCAATGTCCAGAAGTGTTAAGAATGATTGTGTCACCTCTGAATATGTGAATTTTTGGTTATGCACTAACCCTCTAATGAGTTTGCTTGAAGTTTGTGTGAAGGAAGTTTTCAAGGGTCAAGAGAAGAGGATGATATACTATGATCAAGAAGAGTGAAAGGTCTAAGCTTGGGGATGCCCCGGTGGTTCATCCCTGCATATTTTAAGAAGACTCAAGCATCTAAGCTTGGGGATGCCCAAGGCATCCCTTCTTCATCGACAACATTATCAGGTCACTTCTAGTGAAACTATATTTTTATTCCGTCACATTCTTATGTTCTTTACTTGGAGCGTCGGTTTGTTTTTATTTTTGTTTTGTTTTGAATAAAGTTGGATCCCGCCATTCTTATATTGGAGATATTACGCTCCGCTTTTTCATATGGAACACTTGTGTTCTTAATTGTGCTTTAATGTTCATGGCGAAAGCTAATTGCTTCGTTAAATTGCTATTTGGTTGGAATTGGAAAGTGCTGCATATGGTTTGGCAATTTGGCAATTGTTTGAGCTCTCATAGATCATGTTTAAGCTCTTGCATCATGTAGTTTAATCTATTAATGAAGAACTACTGTAGAGCTTGTTTAATTTGGTTTGCATGATTGATCTCTCTAAGTCTAGATATTTTCGGGTAAAGTGTTTGAACAACAAGGAAGACAGTGTAGAGCCTTATAATGCTTGCAATATGTTCTTGTGTGAGTTTTGTTGTACCTGTTCATACTTGTGTTTGCTTCAAACAACCTTGCTAGCCCAAACCTTGTACTGAGAGGAAATGCTTCTCGTGCATCCAAACACCTTGAGCCAAAAACCATGCCATTTGTGTCCACCATATCTACCTATTATGTGGTATTTTTCTGCCATTCCAAAGTAAATTACTTGAGTGCTACCTTTAAAATTTCATTCCTCTACCTTTACAATATATAGCTCATGGGACAAATAGCTTAAAAACTATTATGGTGATGAATATGTAGTTATGTGTCTTAATTCTTATAAGTTGCTTGTTGAGCGGTAACCATGTTTTCTGGGGACGCCATCAACTTTATCTTTGTTGGATATCATGTGAGATGCTATGCATGTTCGTCTTGTCCGAAGTAAGTGGACTTCATGATCAAATGGTTTGAGTATGCATATGTTAGAGAAGAACATTGGGCCGCTAACTAAAGCCATGTATCATGGTGGAAGTTTCAGTTTGGACATACAACCTCAATCTCTTATGAGAATATTAACTATTGTTGAATGCTTAAGCATTAAAAGAGGAGTCCATTATATGTTGTCTATGTTGTCCCGGTATGGATGTCTAAGTTGAGAATAATCAAAAGCGAGAAATCCAATGCGTGCTTTCTCCTTAGACACTTGTACAGGCGGCATAGAGGTACCCCTTTGTGACACTTGGTTGAAGCATATGTTATGCGATGAGAATCCGTGTTTCCGAGCTAAGTAGGACAAGGTGCGAGCACTATTAGTACTCTATGCATGAGACATGCAACTTGTAGGAAGTATTATGCATAGCACATATGAATTATTACTACCATTGACAAAATTGTTTCTATGTTTTCAAAACAAAAGCTCTAGCACAAAAATAGTAATCCATGCTTCCCTCTGCGAAGGGCCAATCTTTTACTTTATTGTTGAGTCAGTTTACCCACTTCTTTCTATCTTAGAAGCAAACACTTGTGTTAACTGTGTGCATTGATTCTTACATGTTTACTTATTGCACTTGTTATATTACTCTATGTTGACAAATATCCATGAGATATACATGTTACAAGTTGAAAGCAATTGCTGAAACTTAATCATCCTTTGTGTTGCTTCAATGCATTCTACTTTGAATTTATTGCTTATGAGTTAGCTCTTATGCAAGTCTTATTGATACTTGTCTTGAAAGTACTATTCATGAAAAGTTTTGCTATATGATTCATTTGCTTAGTCATTATCTTTGTTAGCAATCTTTTGTTCAGATCACTCCATTCATCTCATATGCTTTACAATAATATTGATCAAGATTATGTTGGTAGCATGTCACTTCAGAAATTATTTGTGTTATCGTTTACCTACTCGAGGACGAGTAGGAACTAAGCTTGGGGATGCTTGATACGTCGCAAACGTATCTATAATTTCTTATGTTCCATGCTACTTTTATTACAATACTTGAATGTTTTATACATACTTTACAACATTATTTTACATTTTCCGGCACTAACCTATTAACAAGATGCCGAAGTGCCAGTTGCTGTTTTCTGCTGTTTTTGGTTTCAGAAATCCTAGTAAGGAAATATTCTCGGAATTGGACGAAATCAACGCCCAGGGGCCTATTTTTACACTAAGCTTCCAGAAGACCGAGGGAGGTACGAAGTGGGGCCACGAGGCGCCGACACAACAGGGCGGCGCGGCCTGGCCCCTGGCCGCGCGCCCTGGTGTGTGGGGCCTCGTGCCGCCACTTGACCTACCCTTCCGCCTACTTAAAGCCTTCGTCGCGAAACCCCTGTACCGAGAGCCACGATACGGAAAACATTACTGAGAGGCCGCCGCCGCCAATCCCATCTCGGGGGATTCAGGAGATCGCCTCCGGCACCCTGCCGGAGAGGGGAATCATCACCGGAGGGGCTCTACATCATCATGCCCGCCTCCGGATTGATGCGTGAGTAGTTCATCCTTGGACTATGGGTCCATAGCAGTAGCTAGATGGTTGTCTTCTCCGCTTGTGCTTTCATTGTTATAGATCTTGTGAGCTGCCTAACATGATCAAGATCATCTATTTGTAATGCTACATGTTGTGTTTGGCGAGATCCGATGAATAGAGAATACTATGTTAAGTTGATTATCAATCTATCATATATGTGTTGTTTATGTTCTTGCATGCTCTCCGTTGCTAGTAGAGGCTCTGGCCAAGTTGATACTTGTAACTCCAAGAGGGGGTAATTATGCTCGATAGTGGGTTCATGCCTCCATTGAATCTGGGACAGTGACAGAAAGTTCTAAGGTTGTGGATGTGCTGTTGCTACTAGGGATAAAATATTGATGCTTTGTCTAAGGATATTTGTGTTGATTACATTACGCACCATACTTAATGCAATTATCTGTTGTTTACAACTTAATACCGGAAGGGGTTCGGATGATAACCTGAAGGTGGATTATTTAGGCATAGATGCATGTTGGATAGCGGTCTATGTACTTTGTCGTAATGCCCTGATTAAATCACATAGTAATCATCGTTGATATGTATTGAATCTTTATTTGTCAATTGCTCGCCTGTAATTTGTTCACCCAGCATGTTAGTTATTTTATTGGAGAGACACCACTAGTGAACTGTGGACCCCGGTCCATTCTTTTACATCTGAATACATTCTACTATTTTTACTGTTCTTTGCAAACAAACACCATCTTCCACTCGATACGTTTAATCCTTTGTTTTCAGCAAGCCGGTGAGATTGACAACCTCACTGTTACGTTGGGGCAAAGTACTTTGATTGTGTTGTGCAGGTTCCACGTTGGCGCCGGTTTCACTGGTGTTGCGCCGCACTACACTCCTCCACCAACAACCTTCACGTGCTTCTTGGCTCCTACTGGTTCGATAACCTTGGTTTCATACTGAGGGAAACTTGCTGCTGTGCGCATCATACCTTCCTCTTGGGGTTCCCAATGGACGTGTACATCTACGCGCATCAAGCATACTCTGCGCCGTTGCCGGGAACTGAAGAAAAGTTACACCACAAAGATTTCTAACTCCCACGTCAACTACACGCCAGCAAGTAGCACATAGACTAGTAGCGATACAAAGCACATTGCAATCATAAAGGGATATAAATAAGCACTTCACTATGCCATTCATAACAGTGAATAAGTATTCTGTGAAATATAGCCTAAGAGACCCACACGGTGCACACACTGTCACCTTTACACACGTGGGACAAGGAGTCTCCGGAGATCACATAAGTAAAACCCACTTGACTAGCATAATGACATCTAGATTACAAGCATCATCATATGAATCTCAATCATGTAAGGCAGCTCATGAGATTATTGTATTGAAGTACATAGGAGAGAGATGAACCACATAGCTACCGGTACAGCCCCGAGCCTCGATGGAGAACTACTCCCTCCTCATGGGAGCAGCAGCGTTGATGGAGATGGCGGTGGTGTCGATGGAGGAGCCTTCCGGGGGCACTTCCCCGTCCCGGCGGCGTGCCGGAACAGAGACTCCTGTCCCCCAGATCTTGGCTTCGCGATGGCGGCGGCTCTGGAACTTTTCTCGTACCGTGGCTTATTTGTCTCGAGGTTTTAGGTCAGGGGCTTCTTATAGCCGAAGAGGCGGAGTCGGAAGCTGGCGAGGGTCCCACACAACAGCCGGCGCCCCCTCCGGCCGCGCCGCCCATCGTGTGGGGCCCCCTGTGGCCCCCCCGTGGCTCTCGGGTGTTGGAAGCTTCGTGGATTTCTAAGATGCTGGGCGTTGATTTCGTCCGATTCCGAGAATATTTCCTTACTAGGATTTCTGAAACCAAAAACAGCAGAAAACAGGAACTGGCACTTCGGCATCTCGTCAATAGGTTAGTTCCGGAAAATGCATCAAAACGATATAAAGTGTGAACAAAACATGTAGGTATTGTCATAAAACAAGCATGGAACATCGGAAATTATAGATACGTTGGAGACGTATCAGGGCCCCACACAATAGGCCGGCGCGGCCCAGGCCCAGGCCGCGCCGCCCTAGTGTGTTTCCTCGTGCCCCATTTCCCCTTTCTCTCTGGAAGCTTCGTGTAAAAATAGGCCCCTGGGCGTTGATTTCGTCCAATTCCAAGAATATTTCCTTACTAGGATTTCTGAAACCAAAAACAGCAGAAAACAGCAATTGGCACTTCGGCATCTTGTTAATAGGTTAGTGCCAGAAAATGTATAATAATGCTGTAAAGTATGTATAAAACATTCAAGTATTGTCATAAAAGTAGCATGGAACATAAGAAATTATAGATACGTTTGAGACGTATGAAGGACCGAGGCCAGGCGTGCAGGTGACTGAGGGGCTAGTACTGGGGCCCCCCAGGTCCGGCGAATCCTCTCTAGCGCCGACATTGCCGGCGGGTGGAGTCACCAAGTTGGGTGTGCATTGAGCGTGTCTAGTTGGAGGCCGGTTGTCCGAGTTGCTGGCGCCTAGGCTGATAACCGGCATCGGTCCCTTACCGCCGGCGTCGAAGTAATTCTTCATCGACAGCACAAGATCAGGGATGATTTCATTGACCCTGTTGGCCAGCGCGTCATCGACCTTGCTAGCAACCTCGGCACCGACGCGTTGCTGAACCTCGGCACTGACGCGTTGCTCCATGGTTGTTTCCAAGTCGGCCACCTTTTTCAGAAGAGCCTCGTGCTCCCGGTCCTTCTGCGCCTGCCGCGACTCCCTAGTGCTTGCGGGCACGTCCAAGCCATAGTCGGCAAGCTTGCGACCTCCTCCGGCGCCGGGGACACGGTGGGGCTTGTCCAAAAGCGGCCGCGCCTTCACGGTGTTCAGACCCCTGATAAAAGGCGTGTCCCACGGGACTTTGCCAGTCGACGTCTGGGACGAGGAGCCAGCTGATTCGGCGGCTGCTTGTTCCGTCAACTGCCAGAAGTAACATGAACAATTTTAGAATGTAATGGACTTGGTGAGCAGTATCAAATTAATAAGCTGGTAAATTGCTTACCACTGCTTTCTCTAGTGCCATCACCTTCGCGTCGGCGACCAACTCAACTCCCACCACCACATCAGGTTTCGTGACACGTTTCCCAGCCAATTCTCTATGGTATCGGGACCTGAGATATGCCCTGAAGAGTGGGTCTTTGTACTTGGCAAAAGGGGGCTCGAGGCCAGCATTTATGTAGGCCTGGTCCTCCTTGTCCCATACCGGCTGCTTGCCTTCGAAGCCACGGCAACCGAGATTGTGGTGACCGATGTTCTTATCCGCCAGCTCCTTCCCCCAGGTCGATTGTCTTTTGGTGTACTCGAGCTCCTCGTTTTCCAAGAATTTATTATACTGCTCCAGCGTCATCCGCGGGAAGTGGCGCTGGATCTCTTCCCAAGTCTCATTGTCACCAAGCATCCCCCTCAGCATGGTTTTATAACCGCTGAGGTTCTTGGAGAACTTAGAGAGGGCTCGTCTGTTCACGATGTTATCCTTGGTATCCTCGTTCCTGTATTCCACAGGGAACTCATACCGTGCGTGCAGCCGCGCAAGGAGTTGGGCCTGCAGATGCTGCTTCTTCTTGGTTCGGAGTTTCGTCTCGTTGACGTCGACGACGTCCCGAAGGATTGCTCCTAGTTGGAGGCCGTACCCCTTCGCCGTGCTTGGGCTCAGTAGGAAGACCGGTCTTGGCGTCCACCGCGGTGATTATGTCGCGAGTGGTGCCGACCCTGTTTGGGCGCCGCTGCTCCGTTTCCTCTTGGCCTCGGTAGTAGTATCCGAGCTACCCCCGGCAACGCCACTGTCGGTGGTCTCGTCGGCGCGGCCCTCTCATCCTCACCATCGTTGTCCATCTCATCATCCTCCTCCTCCGAGGACCCGTCATCGCTGCCTGGAAGTTCCTCCAGCTGATCCGAGACCATGAGCCCGTAGTGCTCATCCAACTTCCGCCGAGAAGACCCGTCAACGTCTTCGTTGGGTTCTGCAAGACGACATCGCTAGCTACGTGCTTCGCCATGTATTTGGAACTACTATTAGTCAAAGAAAGAAATCGTAGTGTTTTAGGAACATGCTAACAAAGGCGTATGTGACAAGATTAGGCAGATACACATGCAGATGAAGCAAGAACCCGACAGAGAGCTTATACCGTATTCATGCAAGGACGCGTTTATATGTCTGACAGTGTATTGCAAACCATATTGGAGAAAACAGATAAACCATAGTCTATAGCATATGAGTAGGGAACAAATAAATTCGGTATTCATCATTCAGTGAGTGGAGCAGCACTTTGCTGGCGTGTAGTCAACAACTTCCTTGTGACGGTAAAGCACACGTCCGTTGGGAACCCCAAGAGGAAGGTATGATGTGCACAGCAGTAAGTTTTCCCTCAGAAAGAAACCAAGGTTTATCGAACCAGTAGGAGCCAAGAAGCACGTGAAGGTTGTTGGTGGAGGAATGTAGCGGCGCAACACCAGGGAAACCGGCGCTAACGTGATCCCGCACAACACAATCAAAGTACTTTGCCCCAACGTAACAGTGAGGTTTTCAATCTCACCGCTTGCTGGAAACAAAGGATTAAGCGTACGAGTGGAAGATGGTGTTTGTTTGCAAAGAACAATAAAACAGTAGAATGTATTCAGATGTAAAAGAATGGACCGGGGTCCACAGTTCACTAGTGGTGTCTCTCCAATAAGATAACTAACATGCTGGGTGAACAAATTACAGGTGGGCAATTGACAAATAAAGATTCAATACATATCAATGATGATTACTATGTGATTTAATCAGGGCATTACGACAAAGTACATAGACCGCTATCCAGCATGCATCTATGCCTAAATAATCCACCTTCAGGTTATCATCCGAACCCCTTCCGGTATTAAGTTGTAAACAACAGATAATTGCATTAAGTATGGTGCGTAATGTAATCAACACAAATATCCTTAGATAAAGCATCAATGTTTTATCCCTAGTAGCAACAGCACATCCACAACCTTAGAACTTTCTGTCACTGTCCCAGATTAAATGGAGGCATGAACCCACTATCGAGCATAAATACTCCCTCTTGGAGTTACAAGTATCAACTTGGCCAGAGCCTCTACTAGCAACGGAGAGCATGCAAGAACATAAACAACACATATATGATAGATTGATAATCAACTTAACATAATATTCTATATTCATCGGATCCCGCCAAACACAACATGTAGCATTACAAATAGATGATCTTGATCATGTTAGGCAGCTCACAAGATCTATAACAATGATAGCACAAGCGGAGAAGACAACCATCTAGCTACTGCTATGGACCCATAGTCCAAGGATGAAATACTCACGCATCAATCCGCAGGCGGGCATGATGATATAGAGCCCCTCCGGTGATGATTCCCCTCTCCGGCAGGGTGCCGGAGGCGATCTCCTGAATCCTCCGAGATGGGATTCTGCGGACGCGTCTCCGGAAGGTTTCCGTATCGTGGCTCTCGCATGTGGGGTTTCGCGACGAAGGCTATTTGTAGGCGTATGGTGGGGGGCCACACGAGGGCCCCACACAACAGGCGCGGCCCAGGCCCGCGCCGCCCTAGTGTGGCGGCGCCTCGTGGCCCCACTTCCTTTCCCCTCGGTCTTCTGGAAACTTCGTGAAAAATAGGCCCCCGGGCGTTGATTTCGCCCAATTCCGAGAATATTTCCTTACTAGGATTTCTGAAACCAAAATGCAGAAAACAACAACGCACTTCGGCATCTTGTTAATAGGTTAGTGCCGGAAAATGTATAATAATGTTGTAAAGTATGTATAAAACATTCAAGTATTGTCATAAAAGTAGCATGGAACATAAGAAATTATAGATACGTTTGAGACGTATCAAGCATCCCCAAGCTTAGTTCCTACTCGTCCTCGAGTAGGTAAACGATAACACAAATAATTTCTGAAGTGACATGCTACCAACATAATCTTGATCAACATTATTGTAAAGCATATGAGATGAATGGAGTGATCTGAACAAAAGATTGCTAACAAAGATAATGACTAAGCAAATGAATCATATAGCAAAACTTTTCATGAATAATACTTTCAAACAAGTATCAATAAGACTTGCATAAGAGCTAACTCATAAGCAATAAATTCTAAGTAGAATGCATTGAAGCAACACAAAGGATGATTAAGTTTCAGCAATTTCTTTCAACTTGTAACATGTATATCTCATGGATATTTGTCAACATAGAGTAATATAACAGTGCAATAAGTAAACATGTAAGAATCAATGCACAAAATTAACACAAGTGTTTGCTTCTAAGATAGAAAGAAGTAGGTAAACTGACTCAACATAAAGTAAAAGATTGGCCCTTCGCAGAGGGAAGCATTGATTACTATTTTTGTGCTAGAGCTTTTGTTTTGAAAACATAGAAACAATTTTGTCAACGGTAGTAATAATTCATATGTGCTATGCATAATACTTCCTACAAGTTGCATGTCTCATGCATAGAGTACTAATAGTGCTCGCACCTTGTCCTACTTAGCTCGGAAGACACGGATTATCATCGCATAACATATGTTTCAACCAAGTGTCACAAAGGGGTACCTCTATGCCGCCTGTACAAGTGTCTAAGGAGAAAGCACGCATTGGATTTCTCGCTTTTGATTATTCTCAACTTAGACATCCATACCGGGACAACATAGACAACAGATAATGGACTCCTCTTTTAATGCTTAAGCATTCAACAATTAATATTCTCATAAGAGATTGAGGTTGTATGTCCAAACTGAAACTTCCACCATGATACATGGCTTTAGTTAGCGGCCCAATGTTCTTCTCTAACATATGCATACTCAAACCATTTGATCATGAAATCGCACTTACTTCAGACAAGACGAACATGCATAGCATCTCACATGATATCCAACAAAGATAAAGTTGATGGCGTCCCCAGAAACATGGTTACCGCTCAACAAGCAACTTATAAGAATTAAGACACATAACTACATATTCATCACCACAATAGTTTTTAAACTATTTGTCCCATGAGCTATATATTGTAAAGGTAGAGGAATGAAATTTTAAAGGTAGCACTCAAGTAATTAATAGATTAAACTACATGATGCAAGAGCTTAAACATGATCTATGAGAGCTCAAACAATTGCCAAATTTACCAAACCATATGCAGCATTTTCCGATTCCAACCAAATAGCAATTTAACGAAGCAATTAGCTTTCGCCATGAACATTAAAGCATAATTAAGAACACAAGTGTTCCATATGAAAAAGCGGAGCGTAATATATCCAATATAAGAATGGTGGGATCCAACTTTATTCAAAACAAAACAAAAACAAACCGACGCTCCAAGTAAAGAACATAAGATGTGATGGAATAAAAATATAGTTTCACTAGAAGTGACCTGATAATGTTGTCGATGAAGAAGGGGATGCCTTGGGCATCCCCAAGCTTAGATGCTTGAGTCTTCTTAAAATATGCAGGGATGAACCACCGGGGCATCCCCAAGCTTAGACCTTTCACTCTTCTTGATCATAGTATATCATCCTCTTCTCTTGACCCTTGAAAACTTCCTTCACACAAACTTCAAGCAAACTCATTAGAGGGTTAGTGCATAACCAAAAATTCACACATTCAGAGGTGACACAATCATTCTAAACACTTCTGGACATTGCACAAAGCTTCTGAAAGTTAATGGAACAAAGAAACTCATTCAACATAGCAAAAGTGGCAATGCGAAATAAAAGACAGAATCTGTCAAAAACAGAACAGTCCGTAAAGATGAATCTGGCAGGGGCACTTAACTTGCTCAAATGGAAAAACTCAAAACTAATGAAACTTGCGTACACATCTGAGGATCACGCTGGTAAATTTGCAGATTTTTTCCATTTTTTTACAGACTTCTGCGAGAATTCGTGACAGACAGCAATGTTGTTTCTGCGCAGCGATCCAAAATATAGCATCAACTTTAACATACAAACTTTACTTGGCACAAAAACATGATAAGGAGAGGTTGCTACAGTAGTAAACAACTTCCAAGACTCAACAATACAGTAAATAAAATGAAACATGGGTTATCTCCCAAGAAGTGCTTTTCTTTAACGCCTTTCAGCTAGGCGCAGAAAGTGCAAATCAAGTAACATCAAGAGAAGAAGCATCAACATCATAGCTTGTTCTAATAATAGAATCAAAAGGCAACTTCATTCTCTTTCTAGGGAAGTGTTCCATACCTTTCTTGAGAGGGAATTGATATTTAATATTACCTTCCTTCATATCAATAACAACACCAACGGTTCGAAGAAAAGGTCTTCCCAACACAATAGGACAAGATGCATTGCATTCGATATCCAAGACAACAAAATCAACGGGGACAAGGTTATTGTTAACCGTAATGCGAACATTATCAATCCTCCCCAAAGGTTTCTTTTTAACATTATCGGCAAGATTAACATCCAAATAACAATTCTTCAATGGTGGCAAGTCAAGCATATCATAAATCTTTTTAGGCATAACAGAAATACTTGCACCAAGATCACATAAAGCATTATATTCAAAGTCATTGAATTTCATTTTAATGATGGGCTCCCAACCATCTTCTAACTTCCTAGGAATAGAAGCTTCAAGTTTTAATTTCTCTTCCCTAGCTTTAATGAGAGCATTTGTAATATGTTTTGTAAAGGCTAAATTTATAGCACTAGCATTGGGACTTCTAGCAAGTTTTTGTAAGAACTTTATAACTTCAGTAATATGACAATCATCAAAATCTAAACCATTATGTTCTACAGCAATGGAATCATTGTCACCAATATTTTGAAAAATTTCAGCAGTTTTATCACAAGCAGTTTCAGCAGTTTCAGGCAGTTTTGTACGCTTTGCACTAGGAGTAGAAACATTGCCAACACCAATTATTTTACCATTGATAGTAGGAGGTGCAGCAACATGTGAAGAATCAACATTACTAGTGGTGGTAATAGTCCATACTTTAGCTACATTATTCTCTTTAGCAAGTTTTTCTTTTTCTTCTCTATCCCACCTAGCATGCAATTCAGCCAACATTCTAATATTATCATTAATTCTAACTTGGATGGCATTTGTTTTAGCAAACCTAGCATCTTCAACTTTCTCAGGCATAACTTTCAATTTTAAAAGATCAACATCAAGAGCAAGACTATCAACCTTAGAAGCAAGAATATCAATTTTACCAAGCTTTTCTTCAACAGTTTTATTGAAAGCAGTTTGTGTACTAATAAATTCTTTAAGCATCACTTCAAGACCAGAGGGTACACTCTTATTATTGTTGTAAGAATTACCATAAGAATTACCATAACCATTACCATTATTAGAAGGATATGGCCTATAGTTGTTGTTACCATAATTATTCCTATAAGCATTGTTGTTGAAATTATTGTTCTTAATGAAATTCACATCAACATTTTCTTCTTGAGCAACCAATGAAGCTAAAGGAACATTATTAGGATCAATATGAGATCTACCATTTGCAAGCATAGACATAATAACATCAATCTTATCACCCAAAGAAGAGGTTTCTTCAACAGAATTTACCTTCTTACCTTGAGGAGTTCTTTCAGTGTGCCATTCAGAGTAATTGATCATCATATCATCAAGTAATTTAGTTGCGGCGCCCAGGGTGATGGACATAAAAGTACCTCCAGCAGCTGAATCCAATAGGTTCCTCGAGGAAAAATTCAATCCTGCATAAAAGGTTTGGATGATCATCCAAGTAGTCAGTCCATGGGTTGGGCAATTCTTTACCAAAGATTTCATTCTCTCCCATGCTTGAGCAACATGTTCATTATCAAATTGTTTAAAGTTCATTATGCTACTTCTCAAAGATATAATCTTAGCAGGAGGATAATATTTACTAATAAAAGCATCTTTACATTTAGTCCATGAATCAATACTATTCTTAGGCAAAGAAAGCAACCAATCTTTAGCTCTTCCTCTTAGTGAGAAAGGAAACAATTTCAGTTTTATAATATCACCATGTATATCCTTATACTTTTGCATTTCACAAAGTTCAACAAAATTATTAAGATGGGCAGCAGCATCATCAGTACTAACACCAGAAAATTGCTCTCTCATAACAAGATTCAGTAAAGCAGGTTTAATTTCATAGAATTCTGTTGTAGTAGCAGGTGGAGCAATAGGAGTACATATAAAATCATTATTATTTGTGCTAGTGAAATCACACAACTTAGTATTTTCAGGAGTACCCATTATAGCAGTAGTAAAGTAAACTAGGCAAATAAAGTAAAGACAAGTAACTAATTTTTTTGTGTTTTGATATAGAGAACAAGATAGTAAATAAAGTAAAGCTAGCAACTAATTTTTGTGTGTTTTGTTTAAGTGCAGCAAACAAAGTAGTAAATAAAATAAAGCAAGACAAAAACAAAGTAAAGAGATTGAAGTGGAGACTCCCCTTGCAGCGTGTCTTGATCTCCCAGGCAACGGCGCCCAAAAAAGTAGTTGTCAAGCGTGTAGTCAACAACTTCCTTGTGACGGTAAAGCACACGTCCGTTGGGAACCCCAAGAGGAAGGTATGATGTGCACAGCAGTAAGTTTTCCTCAGAAAAGAAACCAAGGTTTATCGAACCAGTAGGAGCCAAGAAGCACGTGAAGGTTGTTGGTGGAGGAATGTAGTGCGGCGCAACACCAGTGAAACCGGCGCCAACGTGGATCCTGCACAACACAATCGACGTACTTTGCCCCAACGTAACAGTGAGGTTGTCAATCTCACTGGCTTGCTGAAAACAAAGGATTAAGCGTATCGAGTGGAAGATGGTGTTTGTTTGCAAAGAACAGTAAAAGCAGAGAATGTATTCAGATGTAAAAGAATGGACCGGGGTCCATAGTTCACTAGTGGTGTCTCTCCAATAAGATAACTAACATGCTGGGTGAACAAATTACAGGCGGGCAATTGACAAATAAAGATTCAATACATATCAATGATGATTACTATGTGATTTAATCAGGGCATTACGACAAAGTACATAGACCGCTATCCAACATGCATCTATGCCTAAATAATCCACCTTCAGGTTATCATCCGAACCCCTTCCGGTATTAAGTTGTAAACAACAGATAATTGCATTAAGTATGGTGCGTAATGTAATCAACACAAATATCCTTAGATAAAGCATCAATGTTTTATCCCTAGTAGCAACAGCACATCCACAACCTTAGAACTTTCTGTCACTGTCCCAGATTAAATGGAGGCATGAACCCACTATCGAGCATAATTACTCCCTCTTGGAGTTACAAGTATCAACTTGGCCAGAGCCTCTACTAGCAACGGAGAGCATGCAAGAACATAAACAACACATATATGATAGATTGATAATCAACTTAACATAATATTCTATATTCATCGGATCCCGCCAAACACAACATGTAGCATTACAAATAGATGATCTTGATCATGTTAGGCAGCTCACAAGATCTATAACAATGATAGCACAAGCGGAGAAGACAACCATCTAGCTACTGCTATGGACCCATAGTCCAAGGATGAACTACTCACGCATCAATCCGGAGGCGGACATGATGATGTAGAGCCCGTCCGGTGATGATTCCCCTCTCCGGCAGGGTGCCGGAGGCGATCTCCGAATCCCCCGAGATGGGATTCGCGACGGCGTCTCTGGAAGGTTTTCCGTATCGTGGCTCTCGTACTGGGGGTTTCGCGACGAAGGCTATTTGTAGGCGGAAGGGTAGGTCGTGGGGCCACACGAGGGCCCCACACAACAGCCGGCGCGGCCCAAAGCCCAGGCCGCCGCCTAGTGTGGCGTCGCCTCGTGGCCCCACTTCCTTTCCCCTCGGTCTTCTGGAAACTTCGTGTAAAAATAGGCGCCGGGCATTGATTTCGCTCAATTTCGAGAATATTTCCTTACTAGGATTTCTGAAACCAAAAACAAAAACAAGAATCGGCATTTCGGCTTGTTAATAGGTTAGTGCCGGAAAATGTATAATAATGCTGTAAAGTATGTATAAAACATTCAAGTATTGTCATAAAAGTAGCATGGAACATAAGAAATTATAGATACGTTTGAGACGTATCACACTTCACTGTTGTAGGCTATCCAACTTCTAACAGTACCATAAATACAAGGACACAAGTGACATGTGACCCGAAGCAAAACTTTTCAGTGTTTCCTAGCTATGTTATCGATGCACCTTTCGCCTCCATTGGGGCGCTTATAACTCATTTTCTCAAACCGACAAAGCAAAAATGAGTGATAGCTATCTTATTAAACTATACCAACAAAGTGACACATTTTAATTGTCACTACAAGAAAAGTTCGATAGACAACGTCCCAAAATCGTCAACTAAGGGGCATTTTTCGTCGCCTATGGGCCTAACCCGACGATATGGGTTCCGTTGTCGAAACTGCGTCAGGCAAAGTCCAACGACGATTTTTTCGGTCCGTCGCGCTTGGGCGCCCTTCCGCCACGGAAAATCGGACCGTTGCGGAAGTGTTTTCGGGAGCCCGTTGACTGCTGACGTCATGCAAACTGACACGTGGCAGACGCCGTTAACTGCCAGTTAACGGCGTTAACCGCTGAAACCCCGTGGTAGATGGTAGGCCCACACGAGGCCTGCCACGTCTTAAGCGGGCCGGGCCAGATGACATAGTTTGACCGGTCAACTATATAGCTGGGCTGGTCCATTAGTTAAGTGGGCCGGGCCTAACCTCTAAGGTTGACTGGTCAAAACTTAAATGGGCCGGCCCATTTAACATGTGGGGTCCACCTTACAGCAACTGGGCCGGCCCAAGAAGCAAGTGGGCCGGGCCAAAAACACAGGTGGGTCCCACTTTCCTGTTAGGCCGGCCCATTTAGTGTGTGGGGTCCACCGTATAGCAAGTGGGCCGGCCCAACAAGCCAGTGGGCCGAGCCAAAAACACAGGTGGGTCCCACTTTCCAGTTAAAGGATCGGCCCATTTAGTTTGTGGGGTCCACCATATAGCAAGTGGTCCGGCCCAACAAAATAGTGGGCCGGCCAAAAACACAGGTGGGTCCCACTTTCCTGATAAAGGGCCGCCCATTTAGTATGGGGCCCACCATATAGCCAGTGGGCTGGCCCACCAAGATAGTGGGCCGGGCCAAAAACACAGGTGGGTCCCACATTCCTGTTAATGGGCCGGCCCATTTGGTATGTGGGGTCCACCATATAGAAAGTGGGCCGGCCCAACAAGATAGTGGGCCGGGCCAAAAACACAGGTGGGTCCCACCTTCCACTTAAAGGGCCGGCCCATTTACCATGTGGGACCACCATAGAGCAAGTGGGCCGGCCCAACAAGATAGTGGGCCGGCCCAATAAGCACAGGTTCCACTTTCCCGTTAAAGGGCCGGCCCATCTAGTATGTGGGGTCCACAATATAGCAAGTGGGCCGGCCCAACAAGATATTGGGCCGGGCCAAAAACACAGGTGGGTCCCACTTTCCTCTTAAAGGGCCGGCCCATTTATTATGTGGGGTCCTCCAAAAAAGCAAATGGGCTGGCCCAACTAATTAGCGGGCCGGCCCAGTAGTTGGTGGGGTCCACATTAAAGCAAGTGGGCCAGCCCAATTAGTGTGTGGGGTCCACCGTAAATCAAATGGGCTGGCCCAAGAAGTAAGTGGGCCAGCCCGTTTAGTTGCTGTTTATATGCCGGCATAATATGCGCTTTAGGATTTTGCGGGCAGGCACATATGTGATTTCGCTTAATTGGGCCGTTTAAGGGATGGGAATTCGTGATTTAGATACTGAGAATATTTACGCAGCATTGATTTCTGTCGGATAGCCTCACTTACCACAAGCACCAAAGAAAAAATGCGCGAAAGAACTATAAAAACTAACTAAATATTACATCAGCTGCAAGGCATTGAAAAAAATATTACAGAACCCAGAGAAATTGAATGGTAATTAAACCTAGCAATACAATGAAGCGATCCGGCAATCTTTTAAGTTGTCCATGCAGCACCTATATCTGAAACAAAGACATTACAAGTTAAGACAGCAACAATGGAAAGGCAAAGACACTCCAATATTGTTTGGCAAAGAATTTGGAACTCATCATTTCGTCGTTATAACAAGATCATTGTAATGCGCACAATAAGCAAACAAAGAGTGCATGCCGCATACCAACAGCCAATATAACAGAGCATGTTAGAATGAAACAACAGACTTACTACTGTCGAGTCCCATGCAAACCAACATGTTCAGGGAGTACAAAATTGGTATGAACAACATAGTAGCAGGCTATAAATTTTGTAACAACGACTGAGCAAGATGAAGTTATGATGGCTACATCTACAGAGCAGGGAATGTAAACCAAAAATAGAAGTTACGATGGCAAAAGCTAAAGAGGAGGGAATGTGAACCAACATGTGCCAAGTGCAATTACTTCATTTTGGCCGTGAACTAAATAATACTCCTGAACTTATAGTGAAGGGGATGCAAATCAAGATGTTTCGGGATATAAACTTGTAATGAGCAACACATGGAGGATAGTTAATGCTGGAGCTTAGGATGGACCAGATACAGAATATAGTGGGATCACCTGTGAACTTGTATAAGAGGGAATGCAAACCAATATGTTCAGCTTTCCATATGTGAGCGTCATGCCAAGTCAGATAAACAAGTCAATAATGCAGCTTTTGAAGAACAAGATGGCACGCAAAATTATTATCTAGTAGTATGACAAGTTTATTTGTACTACAGGCTAGATAGCAGAGTGATAGCATGCCAAACTAAGTCCTTACTTTGTTAGCTTACAATGAACTAGATACAAAACAATGGCATCACCTGTAGTACAGGGAATGCAAGCCAACATGTTCATGGAGTAAAAAATTGGCACAAACAACATAGTAGCAGGCCATAATTTTTGTAACAACGACTGAGCAAGATAAAGTTATGATGGCTAGATCTACAGAGCAGGGAATGTAAACCAAATATAGAAGTTACGATGCCAAAAGCTATAGAGCAGGGAATGCGAACCAACATGTGCAATTACTTAAAATTGGCCATGAACTAAATAATAGCAGGATGTTACTATAATACCTACAGTATAATTTTTGTAACAACGACTGAGCAAGATAGAAGTTATGATGGCTACATCTACAGAGCAGGGAATGCAAACCAAAATGTTCAATCGCTTAAAGTTAGCAATGAAGTAGAAAATAGCAAGGTGTTACGGTCATAGCTAGGAATGAACTAAAAGAGCTTCAGACAAACAAGCATCTGAACCCAGAACATGGCGCTAAAACAAGGGACTTACATTAGGAGAAGCACTCTGTGGGAGTCACAGCAGATCTTCCTGGGGTTGATAGATCCGGTGATGAAGTACGCTACATGTGCTACTTGGGGTTGGAGAGACGGCCATTACACTTCATGGTTACTCATCTCGTCTGCAAAAACGTAACGGCGCGTCGTTAGCACAAACAGGTTCCCCCAAGATTAAACAAGAACTTGCAGGCAAGCAATAGAAAAGCGACAGTAGAAGAGTTTAGATCATGCACGGCGCCGGTGAAGCAGATCCGGTTCATGCACAGCGGTGTCGGTGAGCAAGATCCGATGCGGTGGACGACGGATCCGGCGAAGCGGCTCCGGTGGGGTGGACGATGCCGCAGCTGAAGCGACTGCGGTAGACTGCTGGATGAGCATATGGTTTCGAGGTTCGGCGGGGATGATCCGGTCCGGTTGATGACGGCGTCGATGAAGCGGCTCCGGCAGGCAGCCGGATGACGAGGATCGCGAGGGCTCGGGTAGGCCAGGGAAGTCCGGCGGGGATGTTCCGGTGCGGTGGTCGTGGAGGTGGGAGAGAGAGGGACTTGGGAAGTTCCGGTGGGTGGTCTCAGAGGAGAGAGTGAGGGAAATGAATTTTTTTTCGGGGAGTTTCCGGAGCTAGGGAGGTGGTGATCGAAAAAAATGACGGGTAGACCCCCCACCAACCGACTTATACATGGACATTGTTGTCATCTTTACGAGGGTAGAATGGGAAGTTAGAAGCGTGTGAAATATTTGTATTTTTCGGGCGGGAAGTTTTGCCGCTGGAATGAGATTTCGAATTTGGCTACAGTCCAAGTAATACAAAAATATGAGACCGTACTAGTACGGCCAAATGTCACATCAATTCATCATCACGTTGAAAATCGGTTACGACGATCATAATTATTGGCCGTTGGCACAACAGTTCTCCAACGCTTGATCCAACGGTCAAAGTTCCTTTTTTTTAAGAGAACGGTCAAAATTCATTGGATTCGCTCGGGAACTGCGCGCGCCAAAACGAGTCAGACGAAGATGTTTCTAGAGTTCTCACGGACGCGTCTTGGCGATACATTGAATGCAAATCTTGCAAGGTCAAAAAAAATGCAAATCTTGCAGGATCGTATGTGGCTGCTATGAGCTGAAGTACTCCATGAAACCGTGAACATACATGTAGATGGGAATCCCATGTAGACGATCTGAAGAACGACCCGCTGCATCTTTCACAAATCCATCTACATGACATGATAAACTTTAATTAAGAAGCAGCCACGTAACAATTATTGCCCAAAATCTAACGGGTTCGACAATAAGCTGGTAATTCTCTATTATATATAAACACCAAAAAAATATAGCAAGTAAGAAAGGAGTGTCAATGCCACCAGGACTTACAAAAAAAGGGAATTAGCACTTCGTAATCTCTTTGTTTTTACACATACCTTCTGCTCAGGAATCCAGGGCCTAGGGTCACATCAAGTCATAATCAGAAACCAAAGTCGGTTCCCATGTTCTCCAATTCAAAACGCGTACAAAATATTTCAGTGTGTGAAATAATGTTGAGATTTTGAATTAGAGGGTTGTTAAGCTATTGATTATATGGAGTCGAAATTTGGTAGCATACATAAGTATCTCTGTTCACAACTCGCCTGTACAGAAGCAGGAACAGCTGTTGTGTTGCAGCACAACACAAAGGAGAAGCCACTGTTCCGTTCATTGCACTCAATACAGCGATGAATGAACCAGACCAGTTGACAAGCTTCTAGACCAGTATGTAGAAAGATGGAAATCAATGGATCACAGAAAATCATCAGTGTCAAGCTTTAATGCACTAGCCAACGCGACCAAAAGTCCGAACTGATGGAAAGGGCTAGGCAATCCACTTTATACATCGCAACAAAAAGTCCAAACTGACAGAAAAGGCTAGACCGGGAGAAGAGAAGAGAAGGTTTGTGAAAGCGATGACTCGAACTTGAGACTATGGGCTCTGATACCACGTCAAGCTTCATCCACGAGCCAACGGAACCACAAGTCAGAACTGATGGAAAGGGCTAGGCAATCCACTTATAATATTAACAATCAGCAGGGTTCCGGTTCAAAAAAATCCACATCACAACAAGGAAACGACCACCAAGATCATAGCAATTGCAGATAAATGCACCTACGAAATATGCTCAGACTAAGGAACCATTTTACAAGACAAAGGTAATGACCTGTCACTGTCCCCGTTCATCTCCAATTATCTAGCAGATACTCTTCTTACTACTTACTAGCATTCCTAACCTGCTCCAGTAGGGCCTCCTTCTGTGCTGCTATCGTTCTAAAATTGTCGACTTCTAGTCTTAGCGCAGCTGATGCAGCTCGTTCTACTTGGAGTTGCTCCTTTAGAACTTGAGCATGCAAATACTTTGACTTGGACATGGACTTGCACTTCAGCAGTCCAGCATTTCGTAAGAAAGTGTTTTTGGCAATGCCTTTCTTTTTTATTGCCATAGAAAATGCCTTCACACATTCTTCATCGGTTTTTTCCAGACCGTTTTTACCGGTTTTTGCCATCTCTAATTTCATATCTTCCTGCAAAAAATTCAGTTCGTACACATGTGTAAACATGATAGTTACTACAGAGAAACTTGCTGATAGTAGATTTATCATGTGTATGACCTACTTTTATTCCTACAGTTTGGCATGTCTGATTCACATCACATGAATTTTAATAAACATATATAATATCATATTGACATGTACTTTACTACTCCTACAAGTTGGGATGTGAGTCGTCACAAAATTTCAATCTTTGAGAAGACTTACAAGAACACTCTGTGCGACTTCTCCAATCACTTCAAGTTTGTTCTTCTGGCATGCTTCAAAAATCTCTGGCAGAGTCATCTCTTTGTTTGGTTCCCTTTTACTTGCATTATGTAACATCTGCATTTTAGTACTACCATTTATAAATCGAATAACGTGGTTGAAATGGAGGATCATAATATAAGCTGCACACTGGTGTATATACTCTGCATGATCTTTTACTAAAATATTTCTAAATAGCAGTATAAAACAACATGTCCTTACTTTTTGCCGAATGTGCACTATAAGGTTACGAGATCCCGTACGGCTAGGTAAAAGTAGTTTACCGCGGTTTTCCTGATTCTGTTTAGCCAAATTCTGCAAAAAGGAGACTAGTGAGACACTGCTATAAATAAGAATCCAAGATGTGATCTGGTCTCAGTCTTACAAATCATACCATATTCTTTGGATCAGACCAGTGCTTCACAAGATCTCCCCACTGTTTGTCAGTCATTTGCTTAAAAGGAGATATAGTTGGAACACTCCCAGTAATCTTTCCAGTGAAGTATTTCTTCTTTAGCCTGCTGCGATACTGGCGCAGACAGTCTGAGAATAGACTGTTGAGAACATGCTTTACTTCCTCTTGGTCCTCATCGAACTCGAACCTTAACTGTTCACAACAATATAAACCGTTGGTGTGATATACATAGATCCAACAACAAGCTAGAAGGAACGGGACGTGCCAATGTGGTATACTAGTATGAGTAACATTACCAAGAGAAAGATGACTTACGTGTAACCTGTGCACTAATTTTTCAAAATGCGCAGAGGTGTCTACGTGCTCTTTCCATGTTGGGAAGATAGGAATTTCATTCCTGACGAAAATTCCTACATCCGATGCTAATTTACAAGATTCTTCTGGGTCCAGTGGCCTTCTGCCACCTACGATAGATGAAAGGCGAAATCTTGATTCCATCCCAGCAAGCTTAGCTACGAACATTTTCCCTACTGTTGGGCCCCTCGTTTTTCTTGATCGTGGTGCAACTACAAAGTTAAGCATTACATCAAGCTATCAAGGTAGGTATATATATATATATATATATATATCTCTATAAAGTATAACTTTATAACGGAGAATGAAACTATAAGCATTGGAAAATGTACCTTCTTCGGTGTGGGGCTCATCCTCAGGGGAGTTGTCTATGGCAGGACTAATATGGGTCAGTGGGAGATCATCAACAGTTTGTTGATGTTGTGCTAGCAGTGTTTGGCCAGTTGTGGTTGTGTCAGCTGGGACTGGTACAGTGTGTCCTTGGGCAGTATTTCCTACCACAGCTACTGCTGATCCCAATTGTGGCTGAGAAGTTGCCGTGGAAACTTGTTCTGCTGCCAATTGTTGTTGAGAAGTTGCTGTGGAAACTGGTTCTGCTGCCAATTGTGGCTGAGAAGTTGCTGTGGAAACTGGTTCTGCTGCCGATTGTCGCTGGTTGACTGGATTGGTAACAGGTGGCTGATTCAACCGCTTGGGGTGTTCACCACGTTTTTTTATTTCAGTACTCTTAGAATTTTCGTTATTTTCTTCAACTGGTGCCATGAATCGCTGAGACTGTCTAGTAGCAGAAGCAGGTTTCTTTTTTGGTTGCAGCTGTTCTATCACCGATTCAGGTGCCTGTTGATTGGTCTTCCTCTCATTGGTGGTTCCTGCGAAATTCTTACTTGAAGCTGCAGATTCCTAGCACACATAAACGATATTTCAGTCTACATAAGTCCCATATATGATGATATGCAAATGGAATAGAATGAAGAACAGTAAAGGATGACGTGCATGCTGATACATATATATGATGCATTAAGGAGACCTAGAGGTGGCATGTGAACATGTTTGGTGGGATTCAGGATACAAGTATACAACACATGGAAGTTGCAACTTGCAACAGATATCTCAAAGTAAAAACACAGAAATCACCTGGTGGGGTTGAGGAGAATGGTCAGGCAAGGCATCTTCCTGAGTCAGCTCTCCAATGGGCTCAGCAGGATCAAATTGTGAATCATAACATTGTTCTTTATCTTTGGGGAGGGGAAAGGGTTCTTCTCCGATTTTGTTCAGGTTTGCACTAGAGGCAATAGCGTTACAAATGCTTGTGCCCACACGGCTTGCATATCTTCTACATATATTCCGTATCCGTTTCTCTTTTAATTCATTCTTCTGTATTGCAATAATATCTAGCATGCATTACAAAAAAAATGCTAATGAGATGGCGGTGCAAGTAAGCAAAAAAATACTTTTCGAAATCACATGCATAACGAATGCGGCCATATCAACCTTCTTGGAAGTGGGCGCGTGTACGCTTTGGTTTCCTGCCGTCGACCATGGAAGCGCCCATCTCTCCAGTCCGGTGGACGGAAGGAGTCGGGGATTAAGATACGAGAACCCGGCGATGGTGACTGTCGCTGACAAGGCGGCGGTGGAAGTCGGCTACGGAGGAGCTCGTATGGTACAGTGGTCGTCGGTGGGGGTGGGGGAGGTGGAAGCTACTCCGGCTTGCTAAAAAGCAAGGGAGACGGCGGAACGTCGTCGGTCACTACGGTGGCCGATGAGAAGGCAGTAGTGCTGGTGTGGGAGTGGGACAGTGGGCCGGCGCCGGCGTGTGAGATGATCCGGTGGGTCATGCAGGGTGGAAGCGTGAGAGAGAGATGCGGGGTTCGGCGCCGCCGGTGATAGGTCTGAATTGAGCGGTCCGGGGGGATAAGATCGACACTGTACTTATTTCACATCGCTTTGAATTTTGGAAGCGGGGGGATTTCGGCGGGAATTTTGGGGCAGAGTTGAAATTATTACTGGTTGCTGGAAAACTGTGGAACCCTAGCCTACGAAATCCCAAGTCTGAAGCTGAGGGCCCTTTTGCTGTGGCTTTTTGGCTTTTGGATTTTGGAAGCCAAAAGAATATAATATTTGTTTTTGGCTTCCAAAATCCAAAAGCCAAAAAGGCAAAAAAAGGCACAACAAAAGGGCCCTGAGTATGTTCGGGTTCAAGGGGATATGCTTGTTGGTTCTTGGGTGCATATGATCTCTTTATTTCGAAATTCATCTTCTATACATTTTGAAATGTCAAAAAAGAATAAAACGAAAAATGCATGTGTACTTCTTCGCTTGCTTTATACACATAAAATATTTCAATGGAAAAATCGAATAGTAATTTGGGCTATGTAAAAAAGAGTTACTCCGTAAAAAAATTGTGCTAACCATAAGGCTTTTTATGAGACATGTTTTCTCTCTTTTTTTACATCGACCATGAAAAAAACTTGTTTTTTTACATCAACCATGAAAAATACTTTTTTTACATCGACCATGAAAAATACTAGGAATTTGCTAACCCCAAGAGGAAGGTATGATGCGAGTGGCAAGTTCCCTAAAGAAACCAAGGCTTTTCGAACCAGGAGAGCCAATACATTGTTGAAGGTGGTGGCGAAATGTGATGCCGCAACACCAGGGATTCCGGCGCCAAGAACCTGCACAACACAACCCAAGTACTTTGCCCCAACGAAACAGTGAGGTTGTCAATCTCACCGGCTTGCTGTAACAAAGGATTAAGCGTATCGAGTGGAAGATGATTGTTTGCAAGAAAACAGTAAACACAATTGCAGATTGTATGCTATGTAAAGAATAGGACCGGGGTCCACAGTTCACTAGAGGTGTCTCTCCCATAAGATAAAAGCATGTTGGGTAAACAAATTACAGTCGGGCAATTGACAAATAGAGAAAGGCATAACAATGCATATACATGATATGATAAATATAGTGAGATTTAATCCGGGCATTACGACAAAGTACATAGACCGCCATCCAACTGCATCTATGCCTAAAAAGTCCACCTTCAGGTTATCATCCGAACCCCATTCAGTATTAAGTTGCTAAGCAACAGACAATTGCATTAAGTATGGTGCGTAATGTAATCGACAACTACATCCTTAGACATAGCATCAATGTTTTATCCCTAGTGGCAACAGCACATCACAACCTTAGAACCTACTGTCACGATCCCAGGTGTCAATGAAGGCATGAACCCACTATCGAGCATAAATACCCCCTCTTGGAGTTAAGAGCAAAAACTTGGCCAGAGCCTCTACTAATAACGGAGAGCATGAAAGATCATAAACAACACATAAACAATAGATTGATAATCACCATAATCATAGTACTCTCTATCCATCGGATCCCGACAAACACAACATATAGAATTACATATAGATGATCTTGATCATGTTAGGCAGCTCACAAGATCCAACAATGAAGCACAACAAGGAGAAGACGACCATCTAGCTACTGCTATGGACCCATGGTCCAGGGGTGAACTACTCACTCATCACTCCGGAGGCGACCATGGCGGTGTAGAGTCCTCCGGGAGATGAATCCCCTCTCCGGGGTGCGGAGGCGATCTCCGAATCCCCGAGATGGGATTCGGCGGCGGCGTCCTCAGCAAGGTTTTCCGTATCGTGGCTCTCTGACCGGGGTCGCGACGGGGCTTTAAGAGGCGGAAGGTCAACGCGGGGGGCCACACGAGGTGCCCAGGGGGTAGGGCCGCGCGGCCAAGGCCTGGGCCGCGCCGCCCTAGCCCCGCTGCCTCGTGGCCCCACTTCGTTATCTCTTCGGTCTTCTGGAAGCTTCGTGCAAAAATAGGACCCTGGGCGAAAGTTTCGTCCAATTCCGAGAATATTTCTTTACTAGGATTTCTGAAACCAAAACAGCAGAACAAAGAACTGGCTCTTCGGCATCTTGTTAATAGGTTAGTTCCAGAAAATGCATAAATATGACATATAATGTGCATAAAACATGTAGGTATCATCAATAAAGTAGCATGGAACATAAGAAATTATCGATACGTTGGAGACGTATCAGCATCCCCAAGCTTAGTTCTGCTCGTCCCGAGCAGGTAAAACGATAACAAAGATAATTTCTGAAGTGACATGCCATCATAATCTTGATCATACTATTTGTAAACATATGTAATGAATGCAGCGATCAAAACAAAGGTAATGACATGAGTAAACAAGTGAATCATATAGCAAAGACTTTTCATGAATAGTACTTCAAGACAAGCATCAATAAGTCTTGCATAAGAGTTAACTCATAAAGCAATAAATCAAAGTAAAGGTGTTGAAGCAACACAAAGGAAGATTAAGTTTCAGCGGTTGCTTTCAACTTATAACATGTATATCTCATGGATATTGTCAACATAAAGTAATATAACAAGTGCAATATGCAAGTATGTAGGAATCAATGCACAGTTCACACAAGTGTTTGCTTCTTAAGGTGGAGGAAGATAGGTAAACTGACTCAACAATAAAAGTAAAAGAATGGTCCTTCAAAGAGGAAAGCATCGATTGCTGTATTTGTGCTAGAGCTTTTATTTTGAAAACATGAAACAATTTTGTCAACGGTAGTAATAAAGCATATGAGTTATGAAAATTATATCTTACAAGTTGCAAGCCTCATGCATAGTATACTAATAGTGCCCGCACCTCGTCCTACTTAGCTTGGACTACCGGATCTTCGCATGCCATGTTTCAACCAAGTGTCACAAAGGGGTACCTCCATGCCGCCTGTACAAAGGTCTAAGGAGAATGCTCGCATTTTGGATTTCTCGCTTTTGATTATTCTCAACTTAGACATCCATACCGGGACAACATGGACAACAGATAATGGACTCCTCTTAAATGCATAAGCATGTAGCAACAATTATTATTCTCATATGAGATTGAGGATATATGTCCAAACTGAAACTTCCACCATGATTCATGGCTTTAGTTAGCGGCCCAATGTTCTTCTCTAACAATTTTGCATGCTCCAACCACTAAAATGATAGATCCTTCAGACAAGACGAACATGCATAGCAACTCACATGATATTCAACAATAGTTGATGGCGTTCCCCAGAAGCATGGTTATCGCACAACAAGCAACTTAATAAAAGATAAAGTGCATAAGTACATATTCAATACTACGATAGTTTTTAAGGCTATTTTGTCCCATGAGCTATATATTGCAAAGGTGAATGATGGAATTTAAAGGTAGCACTCAAGCAATTTACTTTGGAATGGCGGAGAAATACCATGTAGTAGGTAGGTATGGTGGACACAAATGGCATAGTAGTTGGCTCAAGGATTTTGGATGCATGAGAAGTATTCCCTCTCGATACAAGGTTTAGGCTAGCAAGGTTATTTGAAGCAAACTCAAGGATGAACAAGTGCAGCAAAACTCACATAAAAGACATATTGTAAACATTATAAGACTCTACACCGTCTTCCTTGTTGTTCAAAACTCAATACTAGATATTATCTAGACCTTAGAGAGACCAAATATGCAAATCAAATTTTAGCAAGCTCTATGTATTTCTTCATTAATGGGTGCAAAGCATATGATGCAAGAGCTTAAACATGAGCACAACAATTGCCAAGTATCACATTATCCAAGACATTTTAGAATTACTACATGTAGCATTTTCCAATTCCAACCATATAACAATTTAACGAAGAAGAAACTTCGCCATGAACATTATGAGTAAAGCCTAAGGACACATGTGTCCATATGCAACAGCGGAGCGTGTCTCTCTCCCACAAAGTGAATGCTAGGATCCATTTTATTCAAACAAAAACAAAAACAAAAACAAACCGATGCTCCAAGTAAAGAACACAAGATGTGATTGAATAAAAATATAGTTTCAGGGGAGGAACCTGATGATGTTGTCGATGAAGAAGGGGATGCCTTGGGCATCCCCAAGCTTAGATGCTTGAGTCTTCTTAAAATATGCAGGGGTGAACCACGGGGGCATCCCCAAGCTTAGAGCTTTCACTCCTCTTGATCATAGTATATCATTCTCCTCTCTTGACCCTTGAAAACTTCCTTCACACCAAACTTCAAGCAAACTCATTAGAGGGTTAGTGCACAATTAATAATTCACACATTCAGAGGTGACACAAACATTATTTTCACTTCTGGACATTGCATAAAGCTACTGGACATTAATGGATCAAAGAAATAAATCCAACATAGCAAAAGAGGCAATGCGAAATAAAAGGCAGAATCTGTCAAAAACAGAACAGTCCGTAAAGACGAATTTAAAGCTGGCACCAGACTTGCTCAAATGGAAAAACTCAAAACTAATGAAAGTTGCGTACATATCTGAGGATCACGCTCGTAAATTGGCAGATTTTTTCGAATTTTCTACAGAGGCCTGTGCCCAGATTCGTGACAGACAGCAATGCTGTTTCTGCGCAGCGATCCCAAATATAACATCAACTTTGACATAGAAACTTTACTTGGCACAAAAACATGATAAGGAGAGGTTGCTACAGTAGTAAACAACTTCCAAGACTCAACAAAACAAAAATTGCTGTAGGTAAAAACATGGGTTGTCTCCCATAAGCGCTTTTCTTTAACGCCTTTCAGCTAGGCGCAGAAAGTGCAAATCAAGTAACATCGAGAGATGAAGCATCAACATCATAACTTGTTCTAATAATAGAATCAAAAGGCAACTTCATTCTCTTTCTAGGGAAATGTTCCATACCTTTCTTGAGAGGAAATTGATATTTAATATTACCTTCCCTCATATCAATAACAGCACCAACAGTTCGAAGAAAAGGTCTTCCCAACACAATAGGACAAGATGCATTGCATTCGATATCCAAGACAACAAAATCAACGGGGACAAGGTTATTGTTAACCGTAATGTGCACATTATCAATCCTCCCCAAAGGTTTCTTTTTAACATTATCGGCAAGATTAACATCCAAATAACAATTCTTCAATGGTGGCAAGTCAAGCATATCATAAATCTTTTTAGGCATAACAGAAATACTTGCACCAAGATCACATAAAGCATTACATTCAAAGTCATTGAATTTCATTTTAATGATGGGCTCCCAACCATCTTCTAACTTTCTAGGAATAGAGGTTTCAAGTTTTAGTTTCTCCTCTCTAGCTTTTATGAGAGCATTTGTAATATGTTTTGTAAAGGCTAAATTTATAGCACTAGCATTAGGACTTTTAGCAAGTTTTTGTAAGAACTTTATAACTTCAGAGATGTGACAATCATCAAAGTCTAAATCATTATGAGCTACAGCAATGGGATCATTGTTCCCAAGGTTGGAAAAAATTTCAGCAGTTTTATCACAAGCAGTTTCAGCAGTTTTAGCAATTTCAGGCAGTTTTGTACGCTTTGCACTAGGAGTAGAAACATTGCCAACACCAATTATA
The DNA here is from genome assembly GCA_030979885.1 of Lolium multiflorum. Lineage (NCBI taxonomy): Eukaryota > Viridiplantae > Streptophyta > Magnoliopsida > Poales > Poaceae > Lolium > Lolium multiflorum. The sequence continues at coordinate 260,433,872 of CM061749.1, forward strand.
TTACCATTGATAGTAGGAGGTGCAGAAACATGTGAAGAATTAGCATTACTAGTGGTGGTAATAGTCCAAACTTTAGCTACATTACTCTCTTTAGCTAGTTTTTCATTTTCTTCTCTATCCCACCTAGCACGCAATTCAGCCATTAATCTTATATTCTCATTAATTCTAACTTGGATGGCATTTGCTGTAGTAGTAATCTTATTATCAATATCATTATTAGGCATAACTTTCAATTTTAGAAGATTAACATCAGAGGCAAGTCTATCAACTCTAGAAGCAATAGTATCAATTTTATCAAGCTTTTCCTCAACAGATTTGTTAAAAGCAGTTTGTGTACTAATAAATTCTTTAAGCATGGCTTCAAGACCAGAGGGTACACTCCTATTATTATTGTAAGAATTCCCATAAGAATTACCATAACCATTACCATTAGCAGAAGGATATGGCCTATAGTTATTACCAGAGTTGTTCCTATAAGCATTGTTGTTGAAATTATTATTTTTAATGAAATTCACATCAACATTTTCTTCTTGAGCAACCAATGAAGCTAAAGGAACATTATTTGGATCAACATTAGATCTACCATTCACAAGCATAGACATAATCACATCAATCTTATCACTCAAGGAAGAGGTTTCTTCAACAGAATTTACCTTCTTACCTTGTGGAGCTCTTTCCGTGTGCCATTCAGAGTAATTTATCATCATATCATCAAGAAGTTTTGTAGCCGCCCCCAATGTGATGGACATAAAGGTACCTCCAGCAGCTGAATCCAATAAATTCCGCAAAGAAAAATTTAGTCCTGCATAGAAGGTTTGGATGATCATCCAAGTAGTCAGTCCATGGGTTGGACAATTCTTTACCAAAGTTTTCATTCTCTCCCATGCTTGAGCAACATGTTCAGTATCTAATTGCTTAAAATTCATTATGCTACTTCTCAAAGATATAATTTTAGCGGGAGGATAATATCTACCAATAAAAGCATCCTTGCATTTAGTCCATGAATCAATACTATTCTTAGGCAAAGATAGCAACCAATCTTTAGCTCTTCCTCTTAATGAGAAAGGAAACACTTTCAATTTAATAATATCACCATCTACATCTTTATACTTTTGCATTTCACAAAGTTCAACAAAATTATTGAGATGGGCAGCAGCATCATCAGAACTAGCACCAGAAAATTGATCTCTCATAACCAGTTTAGTAAAGCAGGTTTAATTTCAAAGAATTCTGCTGTAGTAGCAGGTGGAGCAATAGGTGTGCATAGGAAATCATTATTATTTGCATTTGTGAAGTCACACAACTTAGTATTTTCAGGGGTATTCATTTTAGCAATAGTAAATAAAACAAACTAGATAAAGTAAATGCAAGTAACTAATTTTTTGTGTTTTTGATATAGAGAGCAAGACAATAAATAAAGTAAAACTAGCAACTAAATTTTTTGTGTTTTGTTTAGGTGCAGCAAACAAAGTAGTAAATAAAATAAAGCAAGACAAAAACAAAGTAAAGAGATTGAGAAGTGGAGACTCCCCTTGCAGCGTGTCTTGATCTCCCCGGACTCGGCGCCAGAAAACAGGCTTGATGCGCGTAAATGTACACGTCCGTTGGGAACCCCAAGAGGAAGGTATGATGCGCACAGTGGCAAGTTTTCCCTCAGAAAGAAACCAAGGTTGATCGAACCAGGAGGAGCCAAGAAGCACGTTGAAGGTTGATGGTCGCGAAATGTGATGCGGCGCAACACCAGGGATTCCGGCAACGCGGAACCTGCACAACACAACCCAAGTACTTTGCCCCAACGAAACAGTGAGGTTGTCAATCTCACCGGCTTGCTGTAACAAAGGATTAAGCGTATCGAGTGGAAGATGATTGTTTGCAAGAAAACAGTAAACACAATTGCAGTAGATTGTATGCTATGTAAAGAATAGGACCGGGGTCCACAGTTCACTAGAGGTGTCTCTCCCATAAGATAAAAGCATGTTGGGTAAACAAATTACAGTCGGGCAATTGACAAATAGAGAAAGGCATAACAATGCATATACATGATATGATAAATATAGTGAGATTTAATCCGGGCATTACGACAAAGTACATAGACCGCCATCCAACTGCATCTATGCCTAAAAAGTCCACCTTCAGGTTATCATCCGAACCCCATTCAGTATTAAGTTGCTAAGCAACAGACAATTGCATTAAGTATGGTGCGTAATGTAATCGACAACTACATCCTTAGACATAGCATCAATGTTTTATCCCTAGTGGCAACAGCACATCACAACCTTAGAACCTACTGTCACGATCCCAGTGTCAATGAAGGCATGAACCCACTATCGAGCATAAATACCCCCTCTTGGAGTTAAGAGCAAAAACTTGGCCAGAGCCTCTACTAATAACGGAGAGCATGCAAGATCATAAACAACACATAAACAATAGATTGATAATCACCATAATCATAGTACTCTCTATCCATCGGATCCCGACAAACACAACATATAGAATTACATATAGATGATCTTGATCATGTTAGGCAGCTCACAAGATCCAACAATGAAGCACAACAAGGAGAAGACGACCATCTAGCTACTGCTATGGACCCATGGTCCAGGGGTGAACTACTCACTCATCACTCCGGAGGCGACCATGGCGGTGTAGAGTCCTCCGGGAGATGAATCCCTCCGGCAGGGTGCCGGAGGCGATCTCCGAATCCCCCGAGATGGGATTCGCGGCGGCGTCTCGGAAGGTTTTCCGTATCGTGGCTCTCGCGGGGTTTCGCGACGGAGGCTTTAAGTAGGCGGAAGGTCAACGCGGGGGCCACACGAGGTGCCAGGGGGTAGGGCCGCGCGGCCAGGGCCTGGGCCGCGCCGCCTAGCTCTGGCTGCCTCGTGGCCCCACTTCGTTATCTCTTCGGTCTTGAAGCTTCGTGCAAAAATAGGACCCGGGCGAAAGTTTCGTCCAATTCCGAGAATATTTCTTTACTAGGATTTCTGAAACCAAAAACAGCAGAAAACAACTGGCTCTTCGGCATTTGTTACTAGAGTTATGTTCCTATCATAAATATGACATATAACATGCATAAAACATGGTATTAAAGTAGCATGGAACATGAAAAATACTTTTTTTACATCGACCATGAAAAATACTAGGAATTTGCTAAGAGCATCCACAACGTGTAGCCAAAAGTGGTTCCATATTTGATTTTTGGCTTTTTGAACTAGTTCCATACATTGTAGAGGTAGTTCCAAAACCAGAAAAACAGGGAACCGGAGCAAATAGGTGCTCCGATGCCAAATTTCACTTTTGGCATTTGGAACTAGTTCCCTACATTGTGAGAGTAGTTCCATATTGGCTTTATGAGTTGTTTTAGCTTGATGGCGGGACCCACGTTATAAATATTTGGAACCACTACATTGTGGAGCTATTGCTATATTTCACACCAAAGCCAAATTCACCATCGTATCAGATTTGGCAATAGCAACATTGTGGATAGCCTAAAGTTATATTTTCCATCTTGTACACAATTAAAAATATCTTTAAAACAAACAAATCTCTAATGTCTAGGTGTACCATCTCTACTAGTACTAGTATATATACACGTGCCTTGCACGTGAGGGCTCTTTTTTTTAGTGAAACAACTTCGACGCAATAAGAATTCGATCTTTTTTTTAACAAAGGAGGGGGGCCCAAGGGCTTGGATACCATTAAGTGCAACAGAGGGGTACATATTACAGATTGCAGTCAATAGTCACTTGGGTTGAAAGCCAATGCAAGCCCGCCTACATGATAGCAGGATTTTGTGAAGCTTTTTAACTTAATTGGTCAAACATGCGAAGCATGTGCCATTTACTTGTACAACTTTATCGGAAAAAAATACTTGTACAAGCTAGTTCCCCTAAGTACTACCAGCACATAAGTAAACAAAAGAACCAGGGACATCATCAACTGAAAACAACAATCTATTCATATAGCGGCTCTTGCATCACCCTTTGAAAATCATCTACCTGCAAAGATGAGTGCAGAGTTTCTGCTCGTGCTTTCACCTGTTCCAAGATCGTCCAGTTGATCTCATGGACATCTGCATCAGCCAAAGCGGTAACCAAGTTGCCAGCCACTAGCTTCTGCAGATCAGCAACAGCATGTAGGCCATCTTGAATTGTAGAATTCCATCCTCGGTTCATTTCTTTGTTCCGCCAAGTGGCCACATCCAAGTCCTTTTGAAGACGCCTAATCTTAGCTTCCCCAGTGCCACATCCTTCTGTTTTGTTCCTACAAACGTTTGCATCACTGGAACTCTGGACATCTGTGCTACAATGCTGCTTGGCAGGGACATGAGCAGTCACTTGCTTCTGCGATTTGCCATGCATAAAATCAATCAGCAGATTAAAAGGAAATATGTTGGTTGATTCATGTCACCACTTTCAGCAACCCATGAGTTTCTAAACCTTAAATGGAGTCTAAAACATTGCAATAAAAGGGTGGGTGCATCATTTGGATGCAGAGGCCGGGGCGACCCTATTTTCAAGAAAAAATTAGGAAATCTGAAATCTATATCTATATCTCTACCATCTATACCACTCCACTCCTGTTGACAGTTTGATCTCTTTCAGTACATTAGATTATGTCATGTTTAAAACACTATTATAAAATTACCTCCTTAATGTTGAGCTCAGGAGGATCCAGATGTGCTGATCCTAGGCGGCCACTCAAATGATTGCTTGCTAGAACAATAGGACCAAATCCCGCCTCCTTTCTACCAATGTCTGCATCACTGGCGCGCTCACTGTCTTTGTTAGGAACATGAGCAGTGGCTAGCTGCTGCAAATCAAAGTTCATCAAATCAATCAGCAAACAAGACATATGAAATTTGAGCAGTGCGGCTAAATACCTTCTTCAGCAGCTGCCCCACGGAATCGTCCTTTTGGCGGCACATCACACGTGTGAAAAATCTCGGCAACGACTTGGGGTGCGGTGATTTTGTCCCATTCCACAGTATGCCGAGCTTGGCTGCAATTATCATATTCTGCAAGATATTTTGCCTCCGAGATTCTTCGTAGGCATTCTCGAGGGGAATATCTAGCAGGCATTACAAAAAAAAACAGATGCTAATAACAAGCAGTGGAAGCAAGCAATAAACTAGTCTCGGAAATCAAATACGGAGTACATAACAAAAGCTGCCGGACAAAGTGTTCAACCTTGGTCGACTGGGGAGGTGGCGCGTTGGCCGTTCGGTTTGGTTCGGTGGATCATGGTGGCGCTTTGTGTACCGATCTCGCCGGCCGGTAAGATGAACCAGTGAGTCGGGGAAGCAGATCCGACGAAGCGGACGGAGTGTGGTTGACGGCGTCGCTGAGCTGGCTCCGGTGCGGTGGATGTCGGCTACGGATGGAGGACTGAGAGGGAGCGAGACGGACTAGGTGCGAGGTAGGGAGAGAGGCCCTTGCTTGTCCGTGGGTGGGGCTGGATATAGGGGAAATGAAAGCGAGGTAGGAAGATAGCATCCTGCTAATTTATGGTGCTGAACTAGAAAATCCCGCCAATATATGGTGCTGAATTGCGGGCGGCTCATAGCTTGTGCACAAATAAAATGGGAAAATCCAAAAAATGTAGTTCAACAAAAAAAACTCTAGTAGGCAAAGTCGCTAGCTCGCCATGAGAAGATGCACTCCGCCAAAAAAATGTCATGACAAGCTAGTTTGCTATGGATCTTGCATTAACCCTGCTCGATAAAATGGTGGGCAAAAAAAGACAAGCTAAATCAAAAATAATGGTGGTAGAAAGATGTAACTCTCAAATGTAAACTCTACTAAACAGGGCCAGCTCAAAAATATGCCTCATATTATTAGTACTTTCCTCCGGTCCATATTAACTGCCACTAACATACATCGAGAAACAAAAAAGAGAAATCTGTCATGAATAGTTCCCGAATTCAAATCTGAGTTTCTCTGTAGACTATTCCCATCTGAGTTTCTCTTTTTTGTTTCTCGATGTATGTTTCGAATTTTGATCTGAAATTTTTAGGGGTTATCTTAATATGAGCTGTGAACGTGCATGATTTGTTTCAGATTTTTTTCGCAATGTTTAAATTTGGATTTAGGCCGCATGTCACCTCGCTACCGCTCGAGAAATGGAGCCCCTCTCCGCTGGGCTCCATAAAAGCTTCACTGCTCGTGTCAGACTGTTGAAGACACTGGCAAGTGCATGTCAGGGGGACAGAGAATAAATTTCGTCCACGCGTCGGCGCGTGCTGTCTACCCCAAACCCTAAACTCTGTCTTTATGAAGTCAAGCATGCATGAAGAGAAGTGGTTTTTGGTTTCAAACATGGAAATTTCAAAAACCCTCTCAAGAGCTACATTTTGGAGTGACTAATTTTTCATATTCATGATTTAAACTTGTTTAAATGGGCATAAAAATAGGCATAAAATTCAAAATAAATCAAAATAAATGAAAAACCAAGGCACATAGTCTTCTTATGTCATATAGTAAGCATTCAATTAAGTTGATAAACAAGGTCTAGACATATTCGAACCAGAAAAATCATGTATCTACCCCTAACCCTAAACTCTGTCTTATGAAGTCAAGCATGAAGAGATGTGGTTTTTGGTTTCAAACATGGAAATTTCGAAAACCCTCCCAAGAGCTTCATTTTGGAGTGACTAAGAAGCATACATGCTTACTTTTTTATATTCATGTTTTAAACTTGTTCAAATCTTGGTCAAACCTAGGATTTGACCAAGATTCAAATGGGCATAAAAATTCAAAAAAATGAAGAAAAAAATGAAAAACCAAGGTCTTCTTATGTCATATAGTAAGCATTCAATTAAGTTGATAAACAAGGTCTAGACGTTTTAAACCTGAAAAATCATGTATCTACCCCCTAACCCTAAACTCTGTCTTATGAAGTCAAGCATGCATGGTGAAGAGAAGTGGTTTTTGGTTTCAAACATGGAAATTTTAAAAACCCTCCCAAGAGCTTCATTTTGGGGTGACTAAGAAGGATACATGATTACTTTGTCATATTCATGTCTTAAACTTGTTTAAGTCATGGTCAAACCTAGGATTTGACCAAGATTCAAATGGGCATAAGAATTCAAAAAAACAAAGCACATAGTCTGTGTATGTCATATAGTAAGCATTCAAGTTGATAAACAAGGTCTAGACATATTCAAACCAGAAAAATCATGGAAATTTCAAAAACATCCCACGAGCTTCATTTTGGAGTGACTAAGAAGGATCGATGCAGGTTACTTTTCATATTATTCATGTTTTAAACTTGTTTAAATCTTGGTCAAACCTAGGATTTGACCAAGATTCAACAAATGGGGATAAAAAAATGAAAACCCAATGCACATAGTCTTCTTATGTCATATAATAAGCATACAATTAAGTTGATAAACAAGGTCTAGACATATTCAAACCAAAAAAAACATGTATGTGGCTACCCCTAACCCTAAACTCTGTCTTATGAAGTCAAGCATGAAGAGATGTGGTTTTTGGTTTCAAACATGGAAATTTCAAAAACCCCTTCCAAGAGCTTCATTTTGGAGTGACTAAGAAGCATACATGCTTACCTTTTCATATATATTCATGTTTTAAACTTGTTCAAATCTTGGTCAAACCTAGGATTTGACAAAGATTCAAATGGGCATAAAAATTCAAATAAAATGAATACCAAGGTCTTCTTATGTCATATAGTATGTGCGCATTCACTTAAGTTGATAAACAAGGTCTAGACATATTAAACCTGAAAAATCATGCATGTATCTACCCCTAACCCTAAACTCTGTCTTATAAAGTCAAGCATGCATGGTGAAGATAAGTGGTTTTTGGTTTCAAACATGGAAATTTCAAAAACCCTCCTAATTAAGAGCTTCATTTTGGAGTGACTAAGAAGGATACATGCTTACTTTTACATATTCATGTTTTAAACTTGTTTAAGTCGTGGTCAAACCTAGGATTTGACCAAGATTTAAATGGGCATAAAAATTCAAAAACAAAATCAAAAACCAAAGCAAGTCTTTGCATGTCATATAGTAAGCATTCAAGTTGATAAACAAGGTCTAGACATATTCAAACCAGAAAATCATGTATATATCTACCCCTAACCCTAAACTCTATCTTTATGAAGTCAAGCATGCATGAAGAGAAGTGGTTTTAGGTTTCAAACATGGAAATTTCAAAACCCATCCCAAGAGCTACATTTTGGAGTGACTAAGAAGGATATATAGATGCTTAATTTTGCATATTCATGATTTAAACTTGTTCAAATCTTGGTCAAACCTATGATTTGACCAAGATTCAAATGGGCATTAAAAAATAGAAAAATGAAAAACCAAAGCACATAATCTTCTTATGTCATATAGTAAGCATTAAAGTTGATAAACACAAGGTCTAGACATATTCAAACCATACAAATCATGTATCTACCCCTAACCCTAAACTCTGTCTTATGAAGTCAAGCATGAAGAGATGTGGTTTTTGGTTTCAAACATGGAAATTTCAAATACCCTTCCAAGAGCTTCATTTTGGAGTGACTAAGAAGCATACATGCTTACCTTTTCATATTCATGTTTTAAACTTGTTCAAATCTTGGTCAAACCTAGGATTTGACCAAGATTCAAATGGGCATAAAAATTCAAAAAAAATGAATACCAAGATCTTCTTATGTCATATAGTATGCGCGCAATCAATTAAGTTGATAAACAAGGTATAGACATATTAAACCTGAAAATCATGTATCTACCCCTAACCCTAAACTCTGTCTTATAAAGTCAAGCATGCATGGTGAAGATAAGTGGTTTTTGGTTTCAAACATGGAAATTTCAAAAACCCTCCTAATTAAGAGCTTCATTTTGGAGTGACTAAGAAGGATACATGCTTACTTTTTCATATTCATGTTTTAAACTTGTTTAAATCTTGGTCAAACCTAGGAAAATCATAAATATATCTACCCCTAACCCTAAACTCTGTCTTATGAAGTCAATCATGAAGAGAAGTGGTTTTGGGTTTCCTACATGGAAATTTCAAAAACCTCCCAAAAACTTCATTTTAGAGTGACTAAGAACGATACATGCTTCCCTTTTCATTTTCATGTTTTAAACTTGTTTACATTATCTTGGTCAAATCTAGGATTTGACAAGATTCAAATGGGCATCAAAATAAAAAAATCAGAAAAATGAAAAACCAAAGCACATAGTTTTCTTATGTCATATAGTAAGCATTAAAGTTGACAAACAAGGTCTAGACATATTCAAACCAGACAAATCATGTATCTATACCCCCTAACCCCTAAACTATGTCTTATGAAGTCAAACATGAAGAGAAGTGGTTTTGGGTTTCAAACATGGAAATTTCAAATACCCTTCCAAGAGCTTCATTTTGGAGTGGCTAAGAAGCATACATGCTTACCTTTTCATATTCATGTTTAAACTTGTTCAAATCTTGGTCAAACCTAGGATTTGACCAAGATTCAAATGGGCATCAAAAATAAAAAAATTAGAAAAATGAAAAACCCAAAGCACATAGTTTTCTTATGTTATATAGTAAGCATTCAAGTTGATAAACAAGGTCTGGACATATTCAAACCAGAAAAATCATGTATGTGGCTACCCCTAACCCTAAACTCTGTCTTATGAAGTCAAGCATGAAGAGATGTGGTTTTTGGTTTCAAACATGGAAATTTCGAAAACCCTTCCAAGAGCTTCATTTTGGAGTGACTATTTAAGAAGCATACATGCTTACCTTTTCATATTCATGTTTTAAACTTGTTCAGATCTTGATCAAAACTAGGATTTGACCAAGATTCAAATGGGCATAAAAATTCAAAAAAAATGAATACCAAGATCTTCTTATGTCATATAGTATGTGCGCATTCAATTAAATTGATAAACAAGGTCTAGACATATTAAACCTGAAAATCATGTATCTACCCCTAACCCTAAACTCTGTCTTATAAAATCAAGCATGCATGGTGAAGATAAGTGGTTTTTGGTTTCAAACATGGAACTTTCAAAAACCCTCCTAATTAAGAGCTTCATTTTGGAGTGACTAAGAAGGATACATGCTTACTTTTTCATATTCATGTTTTAAACTTGTTTAAATCTTGGTCAAACCTAGGAAAATCATGTATATATCTACCCCTAACCCTAAACTCTGTCTTATGAAGTCAATAATGAAGAGATCGAAGTGGTTTTGGGTTTCCTACATGGAAATTTCAAAAACCTCCCAAAAACTTCATTTTAGAGTGACTAAGAACGATACATGCTTCCCTTTTCATTTTCATGTTTTAAACTTGTTTAAATTATCTTGGTCAAATCTAGGATTTGACAAGATTCAATGCAAATGGGGGCATCAAAATAAAAAAATCAGAAAAATGAAAAACCAAAGCACATAGTTTTCTTATGTCATATAGTAAGCATTAAAGTTGACAGACAAGTTCTAGACATATTCAAACCAGACAAATAATGTATCTACCCCTAACCCTAAACTATGTCTTATGAAGTCAAGCATGAATAGAAGTCGTTTTGGGTTTCAAACATGGAAATTTCAAGAACATCCCAAAAGCTTCATTTTAGAGTGACTAAGAAGGATGCATGATTACCTTTTCATTTTCATGTTATAAACTTGTTTAAATCTTGGTCAAACCTAGGATTTGACCAAGATTCAAATGGACACAAAATTTTAAAAATCAGAAATATGAAAACCAAAGTACATAGTCTTCTTATGTCATATCGTAAGCATTCAAGTTGATAAACTCGGTCTTATTAAGTCTAGCATGAAGAGAAGTCGTTTTGGGTTTCAAACGTTTAAGCCAAAAGCCCCATTTCAAATATTTTACACTTATTCAAATTTGGTTCAAATTTGAAAGACATACAAGTTATAGCACACATAGTGCATACATGTTCACACATACTGCACTAGATGCTAACCCTACAGTTTAGGGGCGGACCTAGGATAAATTTTTAGAGGGGGCAAACATATGATAAGTGATGCAAATATCATATTACAAGGTTTCAGAAAATTGAGCGGGGGCAGCTGCCCCCTTGGCTATAGTCTGGATCCGCCCATGCTATAGTTTGAGGCCATTTGGATGACGTCGAAAAAAATCTTTGATTAGAAATGGGGTTGTTCGAACCCCGTAGTTGGATTTTTTTGAACCTTGATCTGTAGTACTGGGCAAAACCCTAGTTTAACCTAGTATATTTAATTATAGATTCGTAGGTCGAATTTTCTGTAGTACCTTTTTATTATTACTATGCAGCACATATGTGTTTGCCCGTCGAGTGAAACTCGGAGGAAGAGGGATCACTCGGAAGGAGAGAAGAAGGAGGGAGAGCATTATGGTGTCTCCCCTTTTTCGGGTGATGATGTTGACTTTTGTGCAGGGTTTGTCAGTGAGCAGGAGGTGCGAGCGAGCGAGCGAGTCGAGCGAGGCCGAGAATGAGAGAGATTTGTTTTTTTTGTGAGAGGGACAACCGAAGGATCCAGAAGGACCCACAGACTTCCAATACGCATCCTGATGCGTCTTCTCTTGACAAAGAAAATGGCTGGGAGTTTGCGTACCTATTGCACGTGACTTGTGCTCACTGAAGTGTGGGACCTCATGCATGGGCACCACACGTAAGTGACAGACCTGTTGGTGTAAAAAAACTCGGTTGATTAGTATAGTGCATTAGAACAAAGTTTCCTATGGATTCAAGGGTAGGAAATCCAAGTTAACTCATTTACATGACATTATTTTTTCCATTAAGCAAAGTTAACACATCTATCAATTGGTACATTTTGGAGTGACTAAGAAGGATACAGGCTTACTTATTCGTTTTCACGTGTTAAACTTGTCTAAATCTTGGTCAAACCTAGGATTTGACAGAAAAATAAAAAAAAACAGAAAAATGTAAAACCAAAGCACATAGTCTTCTTATGTCATATAGTAAGCATTAAAGTTGATAAACAAGGTCTAGACATATTCAAACCATACAAATCATGTATCTACCCCTAACCCTAAACTATGTCTTATGAAGTCAATCATGAAGAGAAGTGGTTTTGGGTTTCAAACATGGAAATTTCAAGAACCTCCCAAAAGCTTCATTTTGGAGTGACTAAGAAGCATACATGCTTACCTTTTCATATTCATGTTTTAAACTTGTTCAAATCTTGGTCAAACTTAGGATGCCTCTCTCTTGACAAAGAAGATGGCTGGGAGTTTGCCTACCTAGCGTACGTGACTTGTTCTCACTGAAGTGTGGGACCTCACGCATGGGAACCACACGTAAGTGACAGACTTGTTGCTCTAATAACTCGGGTGATCATTATACTGTATTAGTACATAGTTTCCTATGGATCCTTCTTAGTCACTCCAAAATGAAGCTCTTTGGGAGGGTTTTTGAAATTTCCATGTTTGAAACCAAAAATAAGAAGACTATGTGCCTTGATTTTTCATTTTTTTAAAATTTTGCCAATTTGAATCTTGGTCAAATCCTAGGTTTGACCATGATTTAAACAAGTTTAAAACATGAATATGAAAAATTAAGCATGTATCCTTCATAGTCACTCCAAAATGAAGCTCTTGAGAGGGTTTTTGAAATTTCCATGTTTGAAACCAAAAAACCGCGTACTTCTCTTCATGCTTGACTTCATAAGAGAGAGTTTGGGGATAGGGGTAGCTTGATACATGAATTTTCTGGTTTGAATATGTCTAGACCTTGTTTATCAACTTAATTGAATGCTTACTAGTAGATGACATAAGATGACTATGTGCATTGGTTTTTCATTTTATTGTTTTTTTGAATTTTTATGCCCATTTGAATCTTGGTCAAATCCTAGGTTTGACCATGATTTAAACAAGTTTAAAACATGAATATGAAAAATTAAGCATCTATCCTTCTTAGTCACTCCAATATGTAGCTCTTGGGAGGGTTTTTGAAATTTCCATGCTTGAAACCAAAAACCACTTCTCTTCATGCATGCTTGACTTCTTCATAAGACAGAGTTTAGGGTTAGGGGGTAGATACATGATTTTCCTGCTTTGAATATGTGTAGACCTTGTTTATCAAATTAATTGAATGCTTACTATATAACATATAAGAAGGCCTTGTTTTTTTTTGAACTTTTATACCCATTTGAATCTTGGTCAAATCCTTGGTTCCACCAAGATTTGAATAAGTTAAAAACATGAATATGAAAAAGTAAGCATGTATGCTTCTTAGTCACTTCAAAATGAAGCTCTTGGGAGGGTTTTTGAATTTCCATGTTCGAAACCAAAAACCACAAATCTTCATGCTTGACTTCATGAAACAGAGTTTAGGGTTAGGGGTAGATACATGCGTGATTTAAACAAGTTTAAAACATGAATATGAATATGAAATTTTTTGCCCATTTGAATCTTGGCCAAATCCTAGGTTTGACCATGATTTAAACAAGTTTAAAACATGAATATGAAAAATTAAGCATGTACCATTCGTAGTCACTCCAAAATGAAGCTCTTGAGAGGGTTTTTGAAATTTCCATGTTTGAAACCAAATAACCACGTACTTCTCTTCATGCTTGACTTCATAAGACAGAGTTTGGGGTTAGGGTTAGCTTGATACATGAATTTTCTGGTTTGAATATGTCTAGACATTGTTTATCAACTTAATTGAATGCTTACTAGATGACATAAGATGACTATGTGCATTGGTTTTTCATTTTTTTTTGAATTTTTATGCCCATTTGAATCTTGGTCAAATTCTAGGTTTGACCATGATTTAATCAAGTTTAAAACATGAATATGAAAAATTAAGCATCTATCCTTCTTAGTCACTCCAATATGTAGCTCTTGGGAGGGTTTTTGAAATTTCCATGCTTGAAAACCAAAAACCACTTTTCTTCATGCATGCTTGACTTCATAAGACATAGTTTAGGGTTAGGGGGTAGATACATGATTTTCCTACTAGTTTGAATATGTCTAGACCTTGTTTATCAATTTAATTGAATGCTTACTATATGACATGAGCAGACCTTGGTTTTAATTTTTTTATACCCATTTGAATCTTCGTCAAATCGTAGGTTTGTTGACCAAGATTTGAACAAGTTTAAAACATGAATATGAAAAAGTAAGCATGTATGCGTCTTAACTAGTCACTCCAAAATGAAGCTCTTGGGAGGGTTTTTGAAATTTCCATGTTTGAAACCAAAAACCACTTCTTCTCTTCATGCTTGACTTCATAAGTCAGGGTTAATTTAGGGATATATAGGGGGTAGATACATGATTTTTCTGGTTTGATATGTCTAGACCTTGTTTATCAACTTAATTGAATGCTTACTATATGACATAAGAAGACTACGTGACTTGTGCTCACTGAAGTGTGGGACCTCACGCATGGGAACCACACGTACGTAAGTGACAGACTTGTTGCTCTAATAACTCGGGTGATCATTATACTGTATTAGTACATAGTTTCCTATGGATCCTTCTTAGTCACTCCAAAATGAAGCTCTTTGAGAGGGTTTTTGAAATTTCCATGTTTGAAACCCAAAACAACTTCTCTTCATACTTGACTTCATAAGACAGAGTTTAGGGTTAGGGGTAGATACATGATTTGTCTGGTTTGAATACGTCTAGACCTTGTTTATCAACTTTAATGCTTACTATATGACATAAGAAGACTATGTGCTTTGGTTTTTCATTTTTCTGATTTTTTCTATTTTTGATGCCCATTTGAATCTTGGTCAGATCCTAGGTTTTACCAAGATTTAAACAAGTTTAAAACATGAAAATGAAAAGGGAAGCATTTATCCTTCTTAGTCACTCTAAATGAAGTTTTTGGGAGGTTTTTGAAATTTCCATGTTTGAAACCCAAAACCACTTCTCTTCATGCTTGACTTCATAAGACATAGTTTAGGGTTAGGGGTACATACATGATTTGTATGTTTTGAATATGTCTAGACCTTGTTTATCAACTTGAATGCTTACTATATGACATAAGAAAACTACGTATGTGCTTTGGTTTTTCATTTTTCTGTTTTTTTTTCAATTTTCCGCCCATTTGAATCTCTGTCAAATCCTAGGTTTGACCAAGATTTAAACAAGTTTAACACGTGAAAACGAAAAGGTAAGCATGGATCCTTCTTAGTCACTCCAAAATGTACCAATTGATAGATGTGTTAACTTTGCTTCATGGAAAAAATAATGTCATGTAAATGAGTTAACTTGGATTTCCTACCCTTGAATCCATAGGAAACTTTGTTCTAATGCACTATAATAATCAACCGAGTTTTTACACCAACAGGTCTGTCACTTACGTGTGGTGCCCATGCGTGAGGTCCCACACTTCAGTGAGCACAAGTCACGTGCAATAGGTACGCAAACTCCCAGCCATTTTCTTTGTCAAGAGAAGACGCATCAGGATGCGTATTGGAAGTCTGTGGGTCCTTCTGGATCCTTCGGTTGTCCCTCTCACAAAAAAAACAAATCTCTCTCATTCTCGGCCTCGCTCGACTCGCTCGCTCGCTCGCTCGCTCGCACCTCCTGCTCACTGACAAACCCTGCACAAAAGTCAACATCATCACCCGAAAAAGGGGAGACACCATAATGCTCTCCCTCCTTCTTCTCTCCTTCCGAGTGATCCCTCTTCCTCCGAGTTTCACTCGACGGGCAAACACATATGTGCTGCATAGTAATAATAAAAAGGTACTACAGAAAATTCGACCTACGAATCTATAATTAAATATACTAGGTTAAACTAGGGTTTTGCCCAGTACTACAGATCAAGGTTCAAAAAAATCCAACTACGGGGTTCGAACAACCCCATTTCTAATCAAAGATTTTTTTCGACGTCATCCAAATGGCCTCAAACTATAGCATGGGCGGATCCAGACTATAGCCAAGGGGGGCAGCCGCCCCCGCTCAATTTTCTGAAACCTTGTAATATGATATTTGCATCACTTATCATATGTTTGCCCCCTCTAAAAATTTATCCTAGGTCCGCCCCTAAACTGTAGGGTTAGCATCTAGTGCAGTATGTGTGAACATGTATGCACTATGTGTGCTATAACTTGTATGTCTTTCAAATTTGAACCAAATTTGAATAAGTGTAAAATATTTGAAATGGGGCTTTTGGCTTAAACGTTTGAAACCCAAAACGACTTCTCTTCATGCTAGACTTCATAAGACCGAGTTTATCAACTTGAATGCTTACGATATGACATAAGAAGACTATGTACTTTGGTTTTCATATTTCTGATTTTTAAAATTTTGTGTCCATTTGAATCTTGGTCAAATCCTAGGTTTGACCAAGATTTAAACAAGTTTATAACATGAAAATGAAAAGGTAATCATGGAAATGATATTTGCATCACTTACCATATGTTTGCCCATTTGAATCTTGTCAAATCCTAGATTTGACCAAGATAATTTAAACAAGTTTAAAACATGAAAATGAAAAGGGAAGCTTGTATCCTTCTTAGTCACTCTAAAATGAAGTTTGGGGAGGTTTTTGAAATTTCCATGCTTGAAACCAAAAACCACTTCTCTTCATGCTTGACTTCATAAGACAAAGTTTAGGGTTAGGGGTAGATACATGATTTTTCTGGTTTGAATATATGTCTAGACCTTATTTATCAACTTAATTGAATGCTTACTATATAACATAAGAAGACCTTGTTTTTTTTATTTTGTTTTTTAATTTTTATACGGATTTGAATCTTGGTCAAATCCTTGGTTTCACCAAGATTTGAATAAGTTTAAAACATGAATATGAAAAAGTAAGCATGCATGTATGCTTCATAATTAATCACTTCAAAATGAAGCTCTTGGGAGGGTTTTTGAAATTTCCATGTTTGAAACCAAAAAACCACATATCATCATGCTTGACTTCATGAGACAGAGTTTAGGTTAGGGGGTAGGTACATGATTTCTCTGGTTTGAATATGTCTAGAGACCTTGTTTATCAACTTAATTGAATGCTTACAATATAACATAAGAAGACTATGTGCCTTGGTTTTTCATTTTTTGTTTTTTTTAAATTATGCCCATTTGAATCTTTGTCAAATCCTAGGTTTGACCATGATTTAAACAAGTTTAAAACATGAATATGAAAAAGTAAGCATGTATCCTTCGTAGTCACTCCAAAATGAAGCTCGATCTTGAGAGGGTTTTTGAAATTTCCATGTTTGAAACCAAAAAACCACATACCTATCTTCATGCTTGACTTCATAAGACAGAGTTAATTAGGGGTTAGGGGTAGCTTGATACATGATATTTCTGGTTTGAATATGTCTAGACCTTATTTATCAACTTAATTGAATGCTTACTATATGACATAAGAAGACCTTGGTTTTCATTTTTTATACCCATTTGAATCTTGGTCAAATCATAGGTTTGACCAAGATTTGAACAAGTTTAAAACATGAATATGAAAAAGTAAGCACGTACGTATGCTTCTTAGTCACTCCAAAATGAAGCTCTTGGGAGGGTTTTTGAAATTTCCATGCTTGAAACCAAAAACCACTTCTCTTCATGCATGCTTGACTTCATAAGACAGAGTTTAGGGTTAGGGGTAGATACCTAATTTTCTGGTTTGAATATGTGTAGACCTTGTTTATCAAAATAATTGAATGCTTACTATATAACATAAGAAGACCTTGTTTTTTTTTGAATTTTTATACCCATTTGAATCTTGGTCAAATCCTTGGTTCCACCAAGATTTGAATAAGTTAAAAACATGAATATGAGAAAGTAAGCATGTATGCTTCTTAGTCACTTCAAAATGAAGCTATTGGGAGGGTTTTTGAATTTCCATGTTCGAAACTAAAAACCACATATCTTCATGCATGCATGCTTGACTTCATGAAACAGAGTTTAGGGTTAAGGGTAGATACATGCATGATTTTTCTTGTTTGAATATGTCTAGACCTTGTTTATCAACTTAATTGAATGCCTACTATATAACATAAGAAGACCTTTTTTTTAATTTTTATACCCATTTGAATCTTGGTCAAATCCTAGGTTTCACCAAGATTTGAATAAGTTTAAAACATGAATATGAAAAGGTAAGCATGCATGTATGCTTCTTAATTAATCGCTTCGAAATGAAGCTCTCGAGAGGGTTTTTGAAATTTCCATGTTTGAAACAAAAAAAAACCACGTACTTCTCTTCATGCTTAACTTCATAAGACAGAGTTTGGGGATAGGGGTAGCTTGATACATGATTTTTCTGGTTTGAATATGTCTAGACCTTGTTTATCAACTTAATTGAATGCTTACTAGATGACATATATAAGATGACTATGTGCATTGGTTTTTCATTTTATTGTTTTTTTTGAATTTTTATGCCCATTTGAATCTTGGTCAAATCCTAGGTTTGACCATGATTTAAACAATTTAAAACATGAATATGAAAAATTAAGCATGTATCCTTCGTAGTCACTCCAAAATGAAGCTCGATCTTGAGAGGGTTTTTGAAATTTCCATGATTGAAACCAAAAACCACTTCTCTTCATGCTTGAATTCATAAGTCAGGGTTTAGGGATATATAGGGGGTAGATACATGATTTTTCTGGTTTGAATATGTCTAGAGCTTGTTTTTCAACTTGAATGCTTACTATATGACATACGAAGACTGTTTGCTAACGGAGGGATTAAGCACTCTAGCTATGAAAAGTACCAAACGATGCATACCAAAATGATTTTTTAGAGGAATACTAGTTCGGATTATATAATTTTATATTAGCAGGCCAAAATCGAACCCCGTAGTTGGATTTTCAGAAATTGATCCGTAGTACTGGGCAAAACCCTAGTTTAGCTTATTTAATAATAGATTCGTAGGTCGATTTTTTTACGTTATTATTATTATTACTAGGCAGCACATGTGTTTGCCCGTCCAGTGAAACTCTTTCATTTCATTTTTCTTTTCCGCAAGGTCGGGAGTCGGAGGAAGAGGGATCACACGGGAGGAGACGAAGGGAGAGCAGTCACGGGGCCCCACTTATTTATGGTGTCTATCCTTTTTCTGGTGATGTTGACTGTTGTGCAGGGTTGTCAGTGCGCAGGGGGGTGCGAGCGAGCGAGAAAGGCCGAGAATGAGAGAGATGTTTTTTTAGAGGGACAACCGAACGATCCTGAAGGACCCAGATTTCCAATACGCATCAGAGCGCAGTTTACAGCAGGACACAAAATAAACAGGAAATTACGTCTAAATCCCTAAGATTTACATGGTAGACCCCATGCTGAAAGCAAGAAATGCGATCGGGTCCTTAATAGGCACCGTCCGGATTGATCCTCGTCGGAGCCGGGGACGAACCACTTGGCGCGACCAAATCGCCATGGCTACAGAGCCTGCACACCATGGCCTACGAGCTGAGCTAGAAACGACCTGCCAAAACCGGCAGCCAACGGAGGTGGATAATTGAGAGAGAGAGAGAGAGAGAGAGAGAGAGAGAGTGTTGATGCCTCTCTCTTGACAAAGAAGATGGCTGGGAGTTTGCTTACCTAGCGTACGTGACTTGTGCTCACTGAAGTGTGGGACCTCACGCATGGGAACCACACGTAAGTGACAGACTTGTTGCTCTAATAACTCGGGTGATCATTATACTGTATTAGTACATAGTTTCCTATGGATCCTTCTTAGTCACTCCAAAATGAAGCTCTTTGGGAGGGTTTTTGAAATTTCCATGTTTGAAACCAAAAATAAGAAGACTATGTGCCTTGATTTTTCATTTTTTTTAAATTTTGCCCATTTGAATCTTGGTCAAATCCTAGGTTTGACCATGATTTAAACAAGTTTAAAACATGAATATGAAAAATTAAGCATGTATCCTTCATAGTCACTCCAAAATGAAGCTCTTGAGAGGGTTTTTGAAATTTCCATGTTTGAAACCAAAAAACCGCGTACTTCTCTTCATGCTTGACTTCATAAGAGAGAGTTTGGGGATAGGGGTAGCTTGATACATGAATTTTCTGGTTTGAATATGTCTAGACCTTGTTTATCAACTTAATTGAATGCTTACTAGATGACATAAGATGACTATGTGCATTGGTTTTTCATTTTATTGTTTTTTTGAATTTTTATGCCCATTTGAATCTTGGTCAAATCCTAGGTTTGACCATGATTTAAACAAGTTTAAAACATGAATATGAAAAATTAAGCATCTATCCTTCTTAGTCACTCCAATATGTAGCTCTTGGGAGGGTTTTTGAAATTTCCATGCTTGAAACCAAAAACCACTTCTCTTCATGCATGCTTGACTTCATAAGACAGAGTTTAGGGTTAGGGGGTAGATACATGATTTTCCTGGTTTGAATATGTGTAGACCTTGTTTATCAAATTAATTGAATGCTTACTATATAACATATAAGAAGACCTTTTTTTTGAACTTTTATACCCATTTGAATCTTGGTCAAATCCTTGGTTCCACCAAGATTTGAATAAGTTAAAAACATGAATATGAAAAAGTAAGCATGTATGCTTCTTAGTCACTTCAAAATGAAGCTCTTGGGAGGGTTTTTGAATTTCCATGTTCGAAACCAAAAACCACAAATCTTCATGCTTACTTCATGAAACATAGTTTATATTAGGGTTAGGGGTAGATACATGCTTGATTTTTCTTGTTTGAATATGTCTAGACCTTGTTTATCAACTTAATTGAATGCCTACTATATAACATATATAAGAAGACCTTTTTTGTTTTTTTTAATTTTTATACCCATTTGAATCTTGGTCAAATCCTAGGTTTCACCAAGATTTGAATAAGTTTAAAACATGAATATGAAAAAGTAAGCATGCATGTATGCTTCTTAATTAATCACTTCGAAATGAAGCTCTTGGGAGGGTTTTTGAAATTTCCATGTTTGAAACCAAAAACCACATATCTTCATGCATGTGCTTGACTTCATGAGACAGAGTTTAGTGTTAGGGGGTAGATACATGATTTCTCTCGTTTGAATATGTCTAGACCTTGTTTATCAACTTAATTGAATGCTTACTATATGACATAAGAAGACTATGTGCCTTGATTTTTTTTAAAATTTTGTCCATTTGAATATTGGCCAAATCCTAGGTTTGACCATGATTTAAACAAGTTTAAAACATGAATATATATGAAAAATTAAGCATGTATCATTCGTAGTCACTCCAAAATGAAGCTCTTGAGAGGGTTTTTGAAATTTCCATGTTTGAAACCAAATAACCACGTACTTCTCTTCATGCTTGACTTCATAAGACAGAGTTTGGGGTTAGGGTTAGCTTGATACATGAATTTTCTGGTTTGAATATGTCTAGACATTGTTTATCAACTTAATTGAATGCTTACTAGATGACATAAGATGACTATGTGCATTGGTTTTTCATTTTTTTTGAATTTTTATGCCCATTTGAATCTTGGTCAAATTCTAGGTTTGACCATGATTTAATCAAGTTTAAAACATGAATATGAAAAATTAAGCATCTATCCTTCTTAGTCACTCCAATATGTAGCTCTTGGGAGGGTTTTTGAAATTTCCATGCTTGAAAACCAAAAACCACTTTTCTTCATGCATGCTTGACTTCATAAGACATAGTTTAGGGTTAGGGGGTAGATACATGATTTTCCTACTAGTTTGAATATGTCTAGACCTTGTTTATCAATTTAATTGAATGCTTACTATATGACATGAGCAGACCTTGGTTTTAATTTTTTTATACCCATTTGAATCTTCGTCAAATCGTAGGTTTGTTGACCAAGATTTGAACAAGTTTAAAACATGAATATGAAAAAGTAAGCATGTATGCGTCTTAACTAGTCACTCCAAAATGAAGCTCTTGGGAGGGTTTTTGAAATTTCCATGTTTGAAACCAAAAACCACTTCTTCTCTTCATGCTTGACTTCATAAGTCAGGGTTAATTTAGGGATATATAGGGGGTAGATACATGATTTTTCTGGTTTGATATGTCTAGACCTTGTTTATCAACTTAATTGAATGCTTACTATATGACATAAGAAGACTACGTGACTTGTGCTCACTGAAGTGTGGGACCTCACGCATGGGAACCACACGTACGTAAGTGACAGACTTGTTGCTCTAATAACTCGGGTGATCATTATACTGTATTAGTACATAGTTTCCTATGGATCCTTCTTAGTCACTCCAAAATGAAGCTCTTTGAGAGGGTTTTTGAAATTTCCATGTTTGAAACCCAAAACAACTTCTCTTCATACTTGACTTCATAAGACAGAGTTTAGGGTTAGGGGTAGATACATGATTTGTCTGGTTTGAATATGTCTAGACCTTGTTTATCAACTTTAATGCTTACTATATGACATAAGAAGACTATGTGCTTTGGTTTTTCATTTTTCTGATTTTTTCTATTTTTGATGCCCATTTGAATCTTGGTCAGATCCTAGGTTTTACCAAGATTTAAACAAGTTTAAAACATGAAAATGAAAAGGGAAGCATTTATCCTTCTTAGTCACTCTAAATGAAGTTTTTGGGAGGTTTTTGAAATTTCCATGTTTGAAACCCAAAACCACTTCTCTTCATGCTTGACTTCATAAGACATAGTTTAGGGTTAGGGGTACATACATGATTTGTATGTTTTGAATATGTCTAGACCTTGTTTATCAACTTGAATGCTTACTATATGACATAAGAAAACTACGTATGTGCTTTGGTTTTTCATTTTTCTGTTTTTTTTTCAATTTTCCGCCCATTTGAATCTCTGTCAAATCCTAGGTTTGACCAAGATTTAAACAAGTTTAACACGTGAAAACGAAAAGGTAAGCATGGATCCTTCTTAGTCACTCCAAAATGTACCAATTGATAGATGTGTTAACTTTGCTTCATGGAAAAAATAATGTCATGTAAATGAGTTAACTTGGATTTCCTACCCTTGAATCCATAGGAAACTTTGTTCTAATGCACTATAATAATCAACCGAGTTTTTACACCAACAGGTCTGTCACTTACGTGTGGTGCCCATGCGTGAGGTCCCACACTTCAGTGAGCACAAGTCACGTGCAATAGGTACGCAAACTCCCAGCCATTTTCTTTGTCAAGAGAAGACGCATCAGGATGCGTATTGGAAGTCTGTGGGTCCTTCTGGATCCTTCGGTTGTCCCTCTCACAAAAAAATCTCTCTCATTCTCGGCCTCGCTCGACTCGCTCGCTCGCTCGCACCTCCTGCTCACTGACAAACCCTGCACAAAAGTCAACATCATCACCCGAAAAAGGGGAGACACCATAATGCTCTCCCTCCTTTCTTCTCTCCTTCCGAGTGATCCCTCTTCCTCCGAGTTTCACTCGACGGGCAAACACATATGTGCTGCATAGTAATAATAAAAAGGTACTACAGAAAATTCGACCTACGAATCTATAATTAAATATACTAGGTTAAACTAGGGTTTTGCCCAGTACTACAGATCAAGGTTCAAAAAAATCCAACTACGGGGTTCGAACAACCCCATTTCTAATCAAAGATTTTTTTCGACGTCATCCAAATGGCCTCAAACTATAGCATGGGCGGATCCAGACTATAGCCAAGGGGGGCAGCCGCCCCCGCTCAATTTTCTGAAACCTTGTAATATGATATTTGCATCACTTATCATATGTTTGCCCCCTCTAAAAATTTATCCTAGGTCCGCCCCTAAACTGTAGGGTTAGCATCTAGTGCAGTATGTGTGAACATGTATGCACTATGTGTGCTATAACTTGTATGTCTTTCAAATTTGAACCAAATTTGAATAAGTGTAAAATATTTGAAATGGGGCTTTTGGCTTAAACGTTTGAAACCCAAAACGACTTCTCTTCATGCTAGACTTCATAAGACCGAGTTTATCAACTTGAATGCTTACGATATGACATAAGAAGACTATGTACTTTGGTTTTCATATTTCTGATTTTTAAAATTTTGTGTCCATTTGAATCTTGGTCAAATCCTAGGTTTGACCAAGATTTAAACAAGTTTATAACATGAAAATGAAAAGGTAATCATGGAAATGATATTTGCATCACTTACCATATGTTTGCCCATTTGAATCTTGTCAAATCCTAGATTTGACCAAGATAATTTAAACAAGTTTAAAACATGAAAATGAAAAGGGAAGCTTGTATCCTTCTTAGTCACTCTAAAATGAAGTTTGGGGAGGTTTTTGAAATTTCCATGCTTGAAACCAAAAACCACTTCTCTTCATGCTTGACTTCATAAGACAAAGTTTAGGGTTAGGGGTAGATACATGATTTTTCTGGTTTGAATATATGTCTAGACCTTATTTATCAACTTAATTGAATGCTTACTATATAACATAAGAAGACCTTGTTTTTTTATTTTGTTTTTTAATTTTTATACGGATTTGAATCTTGGTCAAATCCTTGGTTTCACCAAGATTTGAATAAGTTTAAAACATGAATATGAAAAAGTAAGCATGCATGTATGCTTCATAATTAATCACTTCAAAATGAAGCTCTTGGGAGGGTTTTTGAAATTTCCATGTTTGAAACCAAAAAACCACATATCATCATGCTTGACTTCATGAGACAGAGTTTAGGTTAGGGGGTAGGTACATGATTTCTCTGGTTTGAATATGTCTAGAGACCTTGTTTATCAACTTAATTGAATGCTTACAATATAACATAAGAAGACTATGTGCCTTGGTTTTTCATTTTTTGTTTTTTTTTAAATTATGCCCATTTGAATCTTTGTCAAATCCTAGGTTTGACCATGATTTAAACAAGTTTAAAACATGAATATGAAAAAGTAAGCATGTATCCTTCGTAGTCACTCCAAAATGAAGCTCGATCTTGAGAGGGTTTTTGAAATTTCCATGTTTGAAACCAAAAAACCACATACCTATCTTCATGCTTGACTTCATAAGACAGAGTTAATTAGGGGTTAGGGGTAGCTTGATACATGATATTTCTGGTTTGAATATGTCTAGACCTTATTTATCAACTTAATTGAATGCTTACTATATGACATAAGAAGACCTTGGTTTTCATTTTTTATACCCATTTGAATCTTGGTCAAATCATAGGTTTGACCAAGATTTGAACAAGTTTAAAACATGAATATGAAAAAGTAAGCACGTACGTATGCTTCTTAGTCACTCCAAAATGAAGCTCTTGGGAGGGTTTTTGAAATTTCCATGCTTGAAACCAAAAACCACTTCTCTTCATGCATGCTTGACTTCATAAGACAGAGTTTAGGGTTAGGGGTAGATACCTAATTTTCTGGTTTGAATATGTGTAGACCTTGTTTATCAAAATAATTGAATGCTTACTATATAACATAAGAAGACCTTGTTTTTTTTGAATTTTTATACCCATTTGAATCTTGGTCAAATCCTTGGTTCCACCAAGATTTGAATTAATAAGTTAAAAACATGAATATGAGAAAGTAAGCATGTATGCTTCTTAGTCACTTCAAAATGAAGCTATTGGGAGGGTTTTTGAATTTCCATGTTCGAAACTAAAAACCACATATCTTCATGCATGCATGCTTGACTTCATGAAACAGAGTTTAGGGTTAAGGGTAGATACATGCATGATTTTTCTTATTTGAATATGTCTAGACCTTGTTTATCAACTTAATTGAATGCCTACTATATAACATAAGAAGACCTTTTTTGTTTTTTTTAATTTTATACCCATTTGAATCTTGGTCAAATCCTAGGTTTCACCAAGATTTGAATAAGTTTAAAACATGAATATGAAAAGGTAAGCATGCATGTATGCTTCTTAATTAATCGCTTCGAAATGAAGCTCTTGAGAGGGTTTTTGAAATTTCCATGTTTGAAACAAAAAAACCACGTACTTCTCTTCATGCTTGACTTCATAAGACAGAGTTTGGGGATAGGGGTAGCTTGATACATGATTTTTCTGGTTTGAATATGTCTAGACCTTGTTTATCAACTTAATTGAATGCTTACTAGATGACATAAGATGACTATGTGCATTGGTTTTTCATTTTATTTTTTTTTTGAATTTTTATGCCCATTTGAATCTTGGTCAAATCCTAGGTTTGACCATGATTTAAACAATTTAAAACATGAATATGAAAAATTAAGCATGTATCCTTCGTAGTCACTCCAAAATGAAGCTCGATCTTGAGAGGGTTTTTGAAATTTCCATGTTTGAAACCAAAAAACCACGTACTTCTCTTCATGCTAGACTTCATAAGACAAAGTTTGGGGTTAGGGGTAGCTTGATACATAAACTTTCTGGTTTGAGTATGTCTAGACATTGTTTATCAACTTAATTGAATGCTTACTAGATGACATAAGAGTTTTTGAAATTTCCATGCTTGAAAACCAAAAACCACTTCTCTTCATGCATGCTTGACTTCATAAGATAGAGTTTGGGGTTAGGGGGTAGATACATGATTTTCCTGCTAGTTTGAATATGTCTAGACCTTGTTTATTAATTTAATTGAATGCTCACTATATGACATGAGCAGACCTTGGTTTTAATTTTTTTATACCCATTTGATTCTTCGTCAAATCCTAGGTTTGTTGACCAAGATTTGAACAAGTTTAAAACATTAATATGAAAAGGTAAGCATGTATGCTTCTTAATTAGTCACTCCAAAATGAAGCTCTTGGGAGGGTTTTTGAAATTTCCATGATTGAAACCAAAAACCACTTCTCTTCATGCTTGAATTCATAAGTCAGGGTTTAGGGATATATAGGGGGTAGATACATGATTTTTCTGGTTTGAATATGTCTAGAGCTTGTTTTTCAACTTGAATGCTTACTATATGACATACGAAGACTGTTTGCTAACGGAGGGATTAAGCACTCTAGCTATGAAAAGTACCAAACGATGCATACCAAAATGATTTTTTAGAGGAATACTAGTTCGGATTATATAATTTTATATTAGCAGGCCAAAATCGAACCCCGTAGTTGGATTTTCAGAAATTGATCCGTAGTACTGGGCAAAACCCTAGTTTAGCTTATTTAATAATAGATTCGTAGGTCGATTTTTTTACGTTATTATTATTATTACTAGGCAGCACATGTGTTTGCCCGTCCAGTGAAACTCTTTCATTTCATTTTTCTTTTCCGCAAGGTCGGGAGTCGGAGGAAGAGGGATCACACGGGAGGAGACGAAGGGAGAGCAGTCACGGGGCCCCACTTATTTATGGTGTCTATCCTTTTTCTGGTGATGTTGACTGTTGTGCAGGGTTGTCAGTGCGCAGGGGGGTGCGAGCGAGCGAGAAAGGCCGAGAATGAGAGAGATGTTTTTTTAGAGGGACAACCGAACGATCCTGAAGGACCCAGATTTCCAATACGCATCAGAGCGCAGTTTACAGCAGGACACAAAATAAACAGGAAATTACGTCTAAATCCCTAAGATTTACATGGTAGACCCCATGCTGAAAGCAAGAAATGCGATCGGGTCCTTAATAGGCACCGTCCGGATTGATCCTCGTCGGAGCCGGGGACGAACCACTTGGCGCGACCAAATCGCCATGGCTACAGAGCCTGCACACCATGGCCTACGAGCTGAGCTAGAAACGACCTGCCAAAACCGGCAGCCAACGGAGGTGGATAATTGGAGAGAGAGAGAGAGAGAGAGAGAGAGAGAGAGAGAGTGTTGATGCCTCTCTCTTGACAAAGAAGATGGCTGGGAGTTTGCTTACCTAGCGTACGTGACTTGTGCTCACTGAAGTGTGGGACCTCACGCATGGGAACCACACGTAAGTGACAGACTTGTTGCTCTAATAACTCGGGTGATCATTATACTGTATTAGTACATAGTTTCCTATGGATCCTTCTTAGTCACTCCAAAATGAAGCTCTTTGGGAGGGTTTTTGAAATTTCCATGTTTGAAACCAAAAATAAGAAGACTATGTGCCTTGATTTTTCATTTTTTAAAATTTTGCCCATTTGAATCTTGGTCAAATCCTAGGTTTGACCATGATTTAAACAAGTTTAAAACATGAATATGAAAAATTAAGCATGTATCCTTCATAGTCACTCCAAAATGAAGCTCTTGAGAGGGTTTTTGAAATTTCCATGTTTGAAACCAAAAAACCGCGTACTTCTCTTCATGCTTGACTTCATAAGAGAGAGTTTGGGGATAGGGGTAGCTTGATACATGAATTTTCTGGTTTGAATATGTCTAGACCTTGTTTATCAACTTAATTGAATGCTTACTAGATGACATAAGATGACTATGTGCATTGGTTTTTCATTTTATTGTTTTTTTTGAATTTTTATGCCCATTTGAATCTTGGTCAAATCCTAGGTTTGACCATGATTTAAACAAGTTTAAAACATGAATATGAAAAATTAAGCATCTATCCTTCTTAGTCACTCCAATATGTAGCTCTTGGGAGGGTTTTTGAAATTTCCATGCTTGAAACCAAAAACCACTTCTCTTCATGCATGCTTGACTTCTTCATAAGACAGAGTTTAGGGTTAGGGGGTAGATACATGATTTTCCTGGTTTGAATATGTGTAGACCTTGTTTATCAAATTAATTGAATGCTTACTATATAACATATAAGAAGACCTTTTTTTTGAACTTTTATACCCATTTGAATCTTGGTCAAATCCTTGGTTCCACCAAGATTTGAATAAGTTAAAAACATGAATATGAAAAAGTAAGCATGTATGCTTCTTAGTCACTTCAAAAATGAAGCTCTTGGGAGGGTTTTTGAATTTCCATGTTCGAAACCAAAAACCACAAATCTTCATGCTTACTTCATGAAACATAGTTTATATTAGGGTTAGGGGTAGATACATGCTTGATTTTTCTTGTTTGAATATGTCTAGACCTTGTTTATCAACTTAATTGAATGCCTACTATATAACATATATAAGAAGACCTTTTTTGTTTTTTTTTAATTTTTATACCCATTTGAATCTTGGTCAAATCCTAGGTTTCACCAAGATTTGAATAAGTTTAAAACATGAATATGAAAAAGTAAGCATGCATGTATGCTTCTTAATTAATCACTTCGAAATGAAGCTCTTGGGAGGGTTTTTGAAATTTCCATGTTTGAAACCAAAAACCACATATCTTCATGCATGCGCTTGACTTCATGAGACAGAGTTTAGTGTTAGGGGGTAGATACATGATTTCTCTCGTTTGAATATGTCTAGACCTTGTTTATCAACTTAATTGAATGCTTACTATATGACTTAAGAAGACTATGTGCCTTGATTTTTTTTAAAATTTTGTCCATTTGAATCTTGG
This sequence comes from Lolium multiflorum, assembly GCA_030979885.1. NCBI lineage: Eukaryota > Viridiplantae > Streptophyta > Magnoliopsida > Poales > Poaceae > Lolium > Lolium multiflorum. The sequence continues at coordinate 260,463,017 of CM061749.1, forward strand.
CCAAATCCTAGGTTTGACCATGATTTAAACAAGTTTAAAACATGAATATATATGAAAAATTAAGCATGTATCATTCGTAGTCACTCCAAAATGAAGCTCTTGAGAGGGTTTTTGAAATTTCCATGTTTGAAACCAAATAACCACGTACTTCTCTTCATGCTTGACTTCATAAGACAGAGTTTGGGGTTAGGGTTAGCTTGATACATGAATTTTCTGGTTTGAATATGTCTAGACATTGTTTATCAACTTAATTGAATGCTTACTAGATGAGACATAAGATGACTATGTGCATTGGTTTTTCATTTTTTTTGAATTTTTATGCCCATTTGAATCTTGGTCAAATTCTAGGTTTGACCATGATTTAATCAAGTTTAAAACATGAATATGAAAAATTAAGCATCTATCCTTCTTAGTCACTCCAATATGTAGCTCTTGGGAGGGTTTTTGAAATTTCCATGCTTGAAAACCAAAAACCACTTTTCTTCATGCATGCTTGACTTCCTAAGACATAGTTTAGGGTTAGGGGGTAGATACATGATTTTCCTACTAGTTTGAATATGTCTAGACCTTGTTTATCAATTTAATTGAATGCTTAATATATGACATGAGCAGACCTTGCTTTTAATTTTTTTATACCCATTTGAATCTTCGTCAAATCGTAGGTTTGTTGACCAAGATTTGAACAAGTTTAAAACATGAATATGAAAAAGTAAGCATGTATGCGTCTTAACTAGTCACTCCAAAATGAAGCTCTTGGGGAGGGTTTTTGAAATTTCCATGTTTGAAACCAAAAACCACTTCTTCTCTTCATGCTTGACTTCATAAGTCAGGGTTAATTTAGGGATATATAAGGGGTAGATACATGATTTTTCTGGTTTGATATGTCTAGACCTTGTTTATCAACTTAATTGAATGCTTACTATATGACATAAGAAGACTACGTGACTTGTGCTCACTGAAGTGTGGGACCTCACGCATGGGAACCACACGTAAGTGACAAACTTGTTGCTCTAATAACTCGGGTGATCATTATACTGTATTAGTACATAGTTTCCTATGGATCCTTCTTAGTCACTCCAAAATGAAGCTCTTTGAGAGGGTTTTTGAAATTTCCATGTTTGAAACCCAAAACAACTTCTCTTCATGCTTGACTTCATAAGACAGAGTTTAGGGTTAGGGGTAGATACATGATTTGTCTGGTTTGAATACGTCTAGACCTTGTTTATCAACTTTAATGCTTACTATATGACATAAGAAGACTATGTGCTTTGGTTTTTCATTTTTCTGATTTTTTCTATTTTTGATGCCCATTTGAATCTTGGTCAGATCCTAGGTTTTACCAAGATTTAAACAAGTTTAAAACATGAAAATGAAAAGGGAAGCATTTATCCTTCTTAGTCACTCTAAATGAAGTTTTTGGGAGGTTTTTGAAATTTCCATGTTTGAAACCCAAAACCACTTCTCTTCATGCTTGACTTCATAAGACATAGTTTAGGGTTAGGGGTACATACATGATTTGTATGTTTTGAATATGTCTAGACCTTGTTTATCAACTTGAATGCTTACTATATGACATAAGAAAACTACGTATGTGCTTTGGTTTTTCATTTTTCTGTTTTTTTTTGAATTTTCCGCCCATTTGAATCTCTGTCAAATCCTAGGTTTGACCAAGATTTAAACAAGTTTAACACGTGAAAACGAAAAGGTAAGCATGGATCCTTCTTAGTCACTCCAAAATGTACCAATTGATAGATGTGTTAACTTTGCTTCATGGAAAAAATAATGTCATGTAAATGAGTTAACTTGGATTTCCTACCCTTGAATCCATAGGAAACTTTGTTCTAATGCACTATAATAATCAACCGAGTTTTTACACCAACAGGTCTGTCACTTACGTGTGGTGCCCATGCGTGAGGTCCCACACTTCAGTGAGCACAAGTCACGTGCAATAGGTACGCAAACTCCCAGCCATCTTCTTTGTCAAGAGAAGACGCATCAGGATGCGTATTGGGGTGATACGTCCAAAACGTATCTACTTTCCCGAACACTTTTGCTATTGTTTTGCCTCTAATTTGTGTATTTTGGATACAACTAACACGGACTAACGCTGTTTTCAGCAGAACTGCTCTGGTGTCTCGTTTTTGTGCAGAAATCCAACTTTCGGGAAAATCCTCGGAATTTCTTCAGATGGCCCTATTTTACCAAAATATTGACGGAGCCAGAAGGGCGAAGGAGGTGGAGGCCCGAGGGCCCCACACCATAAGGCGGCGCGGCCCAGGGGGGGCCCGCGCGGCCCTATGGTGTGGCCCCCTCGGCCGGCCTCCGACGCCCCCCTTTGGACTACTTATCGGGTTCGACCTAAAAACGCACGGAGAGAAGTCGACATCGCCAGAAACCCTCCAGAGAGCCGCCACATCGCGAAACTCCGTCGCGGGAGCCAGAAGTCTCCGTTCTGGCACTCCGCCGGGACGGGGAATTGGAGGAGATCTTCACCGCCATCACCGCCAACGCCTCTCCATCAACCAGCAATGTTTCCCCCATCCATGTGTGAGTAATTCCCCCGCTGTAGGCCGAAGGGGATGGTAGGGATTGGATGAGATTGGTCATGTAATAGTCATAAGATTGTTAGGGCATAGTGCCTAGTATCCGTAGATGTCACTTTTATGATATTGTTGCAACTTGTTATGCTTAATGCTTGTCACTAGGGCCCGAGTGCCATGATCTCAGATCTGAACATGTTATTGATTCATGAAGATATTCGTTGTTTATGATCTTACCTGCAAGTTGTATACACATGTCGCTGTCCGGAACCAATGGCCCCGAAGTGACAGAAATCGGGACAACCGGAGGGGATGGTAGTGACGTGAGGATCACATGTGTTCACGGAGTGTTAATGCTTTGCTCCGGTACTCTATTAAAAGGAGTACCTTAATATCCAGTAGTTTCCCTAGAGGCCCGGCTGCCACCGGCTGGTAGGACAGAAGATGTTGTGCAAGTTTCTCATTGCGAGCACGTACGACTAAATATGGAACACATGCCTATTGATTGATTAGTACTTGGATACCGTTTTATTATTATCTGCAAATGCCCCTGCTTTGATTGTTACATGAGTTTCTCTCATCCATGCAACGCCCGTTAAATCCGTCCCTGTGCCTACAGTATTTTAATCCTGCTGTTTACTATAATCACTACTGCTGTCTTTATTTCACCGCTGCTGTTATTCCACTATTTCCACTGCCATAAAACTGTTACTACTGATAAACTCTTGCGAGCAAGTCTGTTTCCAGGTGCAGCTGAATTGACAACTCCGTTGTTAAGGCTTTCAAGTATTCTTTGTCTCCCCTTGTGTCGAATCAATAAATTGGGTAATACTTCCCTCGAAGACTGTTGCGATCCCCTATACTTGTGGGTCATCAAGACTATTTTCTGGCGCCGTTGCCGGGGAGCATAGCTTTATTTGGAAGTTCACTTGGATTGATATTGTTCGCTGCAAATTCTCCATTATGGGTAAACCTCGCGATACTAAGATCGCCATATTACCATCCACTACAAGAAAAGGTACAACTCTGAGTACCTCTGCTGCTCTTGATTCACCATCTGTTATTGATAAACTTGTTTCACCGCCACATGCTTCGCGTGCTGGTACTTCTGCTGAATCTGAAAATTCTCATAATATTGATAATGTTTCTGCTGTGCTTGATGATAGTGGTTCATTGGGATCTTTTCTAGATGCTACAATTGCTAAGTCTAGACAAATTGAAAATACTGAAACTCCTAATGCTGCTACACCTGTTAATTCACCTGAGTCTGTTGATTATTCTAGTGATGATCTTGATGAAGATTATGTAGAGCTTGATGATGATTTTATTGAAAAATGCAATGCTACTACTGATGCAAGAAAAATTAAAAAGTTGCTTGCAGAACATGCTGTTAGATATAAACCATCTCCTGATCCTAAATTTGCCACATCTCCTATAAACATTAGGGATAAAGATTATGATTTTTCTCTTGATCTATCTCATATAGCTATTGTTGAGAAAACACCCTTTTGTGGTACTGAAAAAGAAAGTGCTGTTGAACACATGACTGAGTTATCTACTCTTAGTGGCTTGTTTTCTGATGATATTAAGATGCGTACTTATTTTGTCGCTAAAATTTTCCCTTTCTCATTAAAGGATGATGCTAAAACTTGGTATAATAATTTGCCTCCTGGTTCTATTAAAAGTCCAAAAGAATTGCTTGATGTTTTCTTCCGTAAATACTTTCCTGCTAGTGCTCAACATGCTGCTTTGCAGAGAATTTATAATTTTGACCAGGAAGATGGAGAGAAATTGCCTGAGGCTTGGGCTAGATTTTGCTCTCTTATTAGAGCTCAGCCTGACCATGATTTGGAAAAGCATGATTTACTTGATATATTTTATAGTGGACTAACTATTGAGTCTAGGGCATACCTGGATAGTTGTGCTGGTTGTGTTTTCAGGAAAAGAACTCCAGACGACGCTGAAGAATTATTGGCTAAAATAGGCCGGAATCATGATGATTGGTCTACACCTGAACCAACCCCGACACCGATAGTGAAGAAGAGGGGTATGATTAAATTAAATGATGAAGATATGAGGGAAGCCAAGAAGTCTCTTAAGGAGAAAGGTATTAAACCTGAAGATGTGAAGAATTTACCTCCTATAGAAGATATATGTGAGACAATTCCCCCTTCATCTACGATTGAGGTACACTCGCTTCAACACTTTACTAGGGAAGATATTCCGTATTCAAAATCTCCTGCTCAATGCTTAGATGAATTTGATAATTATATTGTTAAGCAAGAAAATTTTAATATGAGAGTAGAGAATCATTTAATGGAAAATTCCCGAGCTATTAGTGAATTGCATGGTATTGTGGAGAGAACCTCCAATGATGTTAAGATACTTGTTAAACATTTTCAAATGGTTCAAACTCAAATTGATCAACTTACTAAAGTGCAAAATGACTTGTTGGGAAATAATTCTAAAGAAAAACATGCTTGTGAAGTAACAACTAGAGGTGGTGCTTCTACCCAGGATCCTCTATATCCTGAAGGGCATCCCAAAAGAGTTGAACAAGATTCTCAACCAATTAAAACTAGTGCTCCATCTAAGAAAAAGAAAAAGAAACATAAGAATGTTGTAGAATCCTCTGAACCTGTTAATGATCCTAATAGTATTTCTATTTCTGATGCTGAAACTGAAAGTGGTAATGAACATGAGGAAGATAATGATAAGAATGATACTCCTGATAAAGAAGAAATTGAAAAAGAACCTGAAAAGCATGCTAAAAATAAAAAGTACACTAAAGAAGACTTTATTACTGAGAAGCATGGTAATGAAAGAGAACCTTGGGTTCAAAAGCAAATGCCTTTTCCTGCTAAGAAACTAAAATCAAAGGAGGAGGAACATTATAATAAATTTTGTGATTGGATGAAACCTTTATTTCTGCAAATCCCTTTGACTGATGCTATTAAATTGCCTCCTTATTCAAAGTATATGAAAGATATTGTTACTAACAAAAGGAAAGTCCCCAATGAGGAAATTTCTACTATGCTCGCTAATTACTCCTTCAATGGTAAGATTCCAAAGAAGTTGGGCGACCCAGGTATACCGACTATTCCTTGTTCCATCAAGAATAATTATGTTAGAACTGCTCTATGTGATTTGGGAGCAGGTGTGAGTGTGATGCCTTTTTCTCTTTATAAGAGACTTGATTTAGATAAATTGATACCAACTGATATATCTTTGCAAATGGCTGATAAATCTACTGCTATTCCTGTTGGTTTATGTGAAAATGTTCCTGTTCAAGTTACTCAGCATTGCTTGATATTAACTGATTTCGTTGTGTTGGAAATGCCTGAAGATGATAATATGTCCATTATTCTTGGAAGACCCTTTCTTAATACTGCAGGGGCTGTTATTGATTGCAATAAAGGCATGGTTACTTTCAATGTTGATGATAAGGAACACACTGTCTATTTTCCCAAGAGGATTGATAAAGTATGTGGAGTCAATACAATTTTTAATGTGAAAACTATCAAAGTGGGATCCATTGATTGTCCTATATATGAGCCTAAAGAAGAATATCAAACTCTTGTGATTGGATCCATATCAATTCAATATAAGGTAACATGATTGATTTGAGGTTTATTTCTTCTTATGTCATATAAAATTTATTTGGTAGCAAGACTTGATCAACCTTGTTAACAAGTATATTTTATTGCATAAAAGAGTTAAACAACACTTCTTTCTTTCTCTCTCCTTTCACTTATTTTACTTGCTGTAGCACTTTTATTTTGCAATATGCTTTAGTCATTTAAGATTTTAGAAATCATTTTACTGCGCAGTAATCATTAATTTAATACCCAGAAATGTGCATTTTTCAAAGTTCTCTAAAAATTACAAAAATTACACCGTTGGTCCTATTTTTCGACGAGGCACCTGGGAGCACCAGAGGATGACCTGTGGGGCACCAGGGGGTGCCACACCATAGGGCGGCGCGGCCAGCAAGGGGGCCGCGCCACCATGTGGTGTGGGCCACCCCTTGCCCCACTACACCATCTCTTTCTCCCAGCACCTTCTCTCTCCCGAAAAAACTCGTACCAAGTTTCTCTCACTCGTGTTTCTGCTCAAGAACTCGCGATTTTTCGATCTCCTTGCTCAGCCCAGATTTCTGTCTGAAATTTGGCACATTTACTCCTTGGTATGTGACTCCTTTGATTGTCCAATTAGAATTTCATTTGGTTGAGTATATCTTGAATATTTTGCTGCTGTAGATAACATGTTTAGTGAGCTTGCATGCTTGTTCTAAGTGGTAGAAATTAGTTTTGATGCATGTTTAGCACTCTAGCAAGTTCCTATAGTAGTTCCCTTCAATTACACACCTTGAAATCAAATTTTATAATGATTGTTGAAAATTTCAGAAGGGGAAGATGAAGAAATTCAAGTTTGGAGAGTTGTTCAAGAAAGCAACAACCAGCACCGGTAGGCCCTCAAGGGCGTCCACTCAAATTAGGCGATCCTACAATGAGGATGTCATCGCGCCTAGCTTCGCGCCCGAGGAGGACCATGGGGCCCCTAATGCTTCATCCTTCCCTTGTTATGAGTTTCTAACCAATGCAGGGTTATTGGATGACTTCTTCACCCTCGTCAACAGGGCAGGCCTAGCCACCTACGTGGGAGACGAGAGGGGACAATATTACAGGCTCACCAAAGTTTTCGTTGAGAGCTTCAAGTTCCACAACACGGAATATGAGCCGACAGTCGCATTCAAGATTTATGATATTCCTGTTACCATGAAATTGGAGGAATTTTGTTTTGCATTGGGTATTGCCCCTGTAGGTACAGCAAGAAGGATTGATGACAACCCCCGGGACTTGTTGGAGCTATACCGAGGGATCACCGGGGATGATTGCCGCACCATCCAGCGAGGGAAGATAAGAAACATTCAACTCCCCGCTATTAAGTATTTCGCATATTACATTGGTACTAGCATTTTGGGTAGAGAAAATACTAGTAACATTTCTAGCTACCATCTTGCTTTCTTGAATGTTGCACTTACTGGAGAGACACCTTATCATCTTGGTTCTCTTATTGCTCGCCGCCTGTCTAGCAGGGGGCCTATTTTTGGAGGAACTATTGCATCACGCATTCTAACACATCTAGATATTCCTCTTGATTCTAATGATGTACCATTAACCCCTAGGAAGCTAGATATTGCTGCTATGAAGAGCCATCATTTTGTTACTACTAACTCCACCATAGATAATATTGTCTATAAAATGTTGTTTGCTGATGGGAATGAGAAAGAAATCCCTCTTCCCCAGCAGGGTTTGTTTAATATTGACAGGCAATCATGGTCGCTAACAAAGGAGGTGGTGGAGGAACATATGAAGATACAAGAATTCCACCAGCAACATGACTCCGAGAACGCCGAGCCCTCCTACGACTACACCGTCACGTACCCCGACGTTTCCTCCAGCACATACATGGAACCGGGTCGTTCTTCGTCATATTACGAAGACACCACTTCATGGGGACCGTGGGAATGAACTCCACTTAGGCCAAAAGCCTAAGCTTGGGGGAGGTATACCGGCATCACTCATTCTTTGCATATTATGATTGCTGGATACTTGTACATACTTGTTTAGTCTCTAGAGTGGTTTTCTAATGAGAGGGAGATGATATTTGGGGAAGTGCTGTCCAAAAACAGATTCTGTGCTGTTACTAAAAAAATTCGTACGCACAGCCAGAACGTTATTTTGAGTTGCCAATTTTTGAGCATGTTCCCCAGGTTGTTATCTAACTTTCATTAGTTGAACACTTTTTGGTCTGAGCAATGGAAGATTTTTGTTAAATTCGATTTCTGTACTGCTGTCAGGATTTGGCAGATTTCTGTCATCCTGCTTTTCTGTGTTTCTGTTAGTTTGCATTCTTTTGTTTTCACTTTGTTTCTTTCCTAAAACACAAAAAGACCAAAAATATTTCTGTAGTTTCTCTTCACCATTTATTTATTTGGTACCTTGCTCTTAGTTTGCTTTATTTGCTATCGTTAGTTTGCTATAAGAAAACCCAAAAAGATTTTGCTTTGTTTGCTTGTTTTCTTTCGTGCTTGTTTCTAATTCAAAAACACCAAAAATATTTGCTGTTCTTCTTTGGTTTGTAAAGTTCATCATGAGTTCAATGGTCTTCGGTGGCTGGAGCGTGGTTTTCATTTCATATTATCCAAGCTGCACAAGTGAAAAGGCAATAATGACGATCTACGACAATCTGATTGTGGTGAGAGGCTGGTATGAACTCTATTTGCTTTCATTTTTGTACATATACTCATCCATATGAGCATGCTTAGTTGGTTCATGTGAGGTATATGTTATTTGAGAAAGTCTAGTAGTTCATGATCTCTCATGTTTAGTTCCAATTTATTAATATGAGTAGCATGTCGTGGATGTTTGCTTGCATTGTTTTATTCATAAGTAAGTATGGCATTGTGGTATCCTCCTCTGAATAATTCATTTATATCGATTTGGCACATGCTCACGCATGCATATGACTGAACAAAAAGTCAATTAAGCCTCGATGATTTATATTGCTTCAGAGTTCTTGTATCACTTTTATGCCTCCGTTAATTTATTTTGCCGCAAGCATAATTATGACAGTTACTGCTCTCTTGATTTGTCGCTCCCTAGTCTTTTGCTAGCCTTCACTTGTACTGAGCGGTGACGCCGCTCGTGCTTCCAAACACCTGAAAACCAAGTTGTTCCAAAAGTGTCCACCATAAATACCTATGCATGGCATTTCAAACCATTCCAAGTAAATTCTCATGCGCTACCTTTAAAACCTTCAAAATGCTTCTCAATTTGTGTTAATGTTTCATAGCTCATGAAGAAGTATGTGGTGTTTAGCTTTCAACCTTGTCATTTACTTTTGACGGACTCTCATATGGACTAGTGGCACATCCGCTTATCCAATAATTTTGCAAAAAGAGCTGGCAATGGGATTCCCAGTCCCGAATTAATTAACTTAAATAGACACTCCTCCATGGCTTGTGATTGTTGGACGGCACCCGAAGGATTCGGTTAGCCATGGCTTGTGTAAGCAAAGGTTGGGGGAGTGTCATCATCATAATAAAACTTAAATAAAAAGGCACTCCTTCATGGTATGTGATTGTTGGCAGGCACCCGAGGATTCGGTTAGCCATGGTTTGTGAAAGAAAGGTTGGAAGGAGTGCCAACCAAAAATAAATAAATGGGAGCCGCTCTTGTGAGTCCGGTTGATGAGGTAGTTAGTGTACCCATTACCATTCGTTGACAACAACAAACACCTCTCAAAAATAATTTTACTCCTGCTTTACAAATGAAAAGCTCTAGCGCATGTTAATCCCTGCTTCCCTCTGCGAAGGGTCAATCTTTTACTTTTTATGTTGTGTCTCCATTCTTTCTTTGAGCACTATCTTGAGAGCACGACTGTCATTCTTAGTATAATATGCTTGTCTCAAAATATGATTAATTGTGGTATAACTTTGATGCTTTTATCTTTGACAATCACTACTTCTAGTCTTTCTATGAACTCAAGAGGTGCCTCGGCATTTATGTTTTGCCGATCAAATACAGGCAAGCGAGATACCACTTTATCATATTCTCTTATGAACATTGCAATCCTGCTTATATACATGATTCATGGTGCTTATTATTAATTGTTGGTACCTCTCCATGATTGACATAGCTGTTGGATGATCTTATTTGCATGTATCTCATTATGAACTGCTTAAGTATTAGCCATAGCATGAGAATATATACATCATATGAGCAAATGTGTTCGTGAAAGTTCTTTTATCGCTCAGTTGTTAACTGAATTGCTTGAGGACAAGCAATAAGCTAAGCTTGGGGGAGTTGATACGTCCAAAACGTATCTACTTTCCCGAACACTTTTGCTATTGTTTTGCCTCTAATTTGTGTATTTTGGATACAACTAACACGGACTAACGCTGTTTTCAGCAGAACTGCTCTGGTGTCTCGTTTTTGTGCAGAAATCCAACTTTCGGGAAAATCCTCGGAATTTCTTCAGATGGCCCTATTTTACCAAAATATTGACGGAGCCAGAAGGGCGAAGGAGGTGGAGGCCCGAGGGCCCCACACCATAAGGCGGCGCGGCCCAGGGGGGGCCCGCGCGGCCCTATGGTGTGGCCCCCTCGGCCGGCCTCCGACGCCCCCCTTTGGACTACTTATCGGGTTCGACCTAAAAACGCACGGAGAGAAGTCGACATCGCCAGAAACCCTCCAGAGAGCCGCCACATCGCGAAACTCCGTCGCGGGAGCCAGAAGTCTCCGTTCTGGCACTCCGCCGGGACGGGGAATTGGAGGAGATCTTCACCGCCATCACCGCCAACGCCTCTCCATCAACCAGCAATGTTTCCCCCATCCATGTGTGAGTAATTCCCCCGCTGTAGGCTGAAGGGGATGGTAGGGATTGGATGAGATTGGTCATGTAATAGTCATAAGATTGTTAGGGCATAGTGCCTAGTATCCGTAGATGTCACTTTTATGATATTGTTGCAACTTGTTATGCTTAATGCTTGTCACTAGGGCCCGAGTGCCATGATCTCAGATCTGAACATGTTATTGATTCATGAAGATATTCGTTGTTTATGATCTTACCTGCAAGTTGTATACACATGTCGCTGTCCGGAACCAATGGCCCCGAAGTGACAGAAATCGGGACAACCGGAGGGGATGGTAGTGACGTGAGGATCACATGTGTTCACGGAGTGTTAATGCTTTGCTCCGGTACTCTATTAAAAGGAGTACCTTAATATCCAGTAGTTTCCCTAGAGGCCCGGCTGCCACCGGCTGGTAGGACAGAAGATGTTGTGCAAGTTTCTCATTGCGAGCACGTACGACTAAATATGGAACACATGCCTATTGATTGATTAGTACTTGGATACCGTTTTATTATTATCTGCAAATGCCCTGCTTTGATTGTTACATGAGTTTCTCTCATCCATGCAACGCCCGTTAAATCCGTCCCTGTGCCTACAGTATTTTAATCCTGCTGTTTACTATAATCACTACTGCTGTCTTTATTTCACCGTGCTGTTATTCACTATTTCCACTGCCATAAAACTGTTACTACTGATAAACTCTTGCGAGCAAGTCTGTTTCCAGGTGCAGCTGAATTGACAACTCCGATGTTAAGGCTTTCAAGTATTCTTTGTCTCCCCTTGTGTCGAATCAATAAATTGGGTAATACTTCCCTCGAAGACTGTTGCGATCCCCTATACTTGTGGGTCATCAGTGGGTCCTTCAGGATCCTTCGGTTGTCCCTCTCACAAAAAAACAAATCTCTCTCATTCTCGGCCTCGCTCGACTCGCTCGCTCGCTCGCTCGCTCGCACCTCCTGCTCACTGACAAACCCTGCACAAAAGTCAACATCATCACCCGAAAAAGGGGAGACACCATAATGCTCTCCCTCCTTCTTCTCTCCTTCCGAGTGATCCCTCTTCCTCCGAGTTTCACTCGACGGGCAAACACATATGTGCTGCATAGTAATAATAAAAAGGTACTACAGAAAATTCGACCTACGAATCTATAATTAAATATACTAGGTTAAACTAGGGTTTTGCCCAGTACTACAGATCAAGGTTCAAAAAAATCCAACTACGGGGTTCGAACAACCCCATTTCTAATCAAAGATTTTTTTCGACGTCATCCAAATGGCCTCAAACTATAGCATGGGCGGATCCAGACTATAGCCAAGGGGGGCAGCTGCCCCCGCTCAATTTTCTGAAACCTTGTAATATGATATTTGCATCACTTATCATATGTTTGCCCATTTGAATCTTGTCAAATCCTAGATTTGACCAAGATAATTTAAACAAGTTTAAAACATGAAAATGAAAAGGGAAGCTTGTATCCTTCTTAGTCACTCTAAAATGAAGTTTGGGGAGGTTTTTGAAATTTCCATGCTTGAAACCAAAAACCACTTCTCTTCATGCTTGACTTCATAAGATAAAGTTTAGGGTTAGGGGGTAGATACATGATTTTTCTGGTTTGAATATGTCTAGACCTTGTTATCAACTTAATTGAATGCTTACTATATATATGCCATAAGAAGATCGACTATGTGCATTGGTTTTTCATTTTATTGTTTTTTTAATTTTATGCCCATTTGAATCTTGGTCAAATCCTAAGTTTGACCATGATTTAAACAAGTTGAAAACATGAATATGAAAAATTAAGCATATGTCCTTCTTAGTCACTCCAAAATGAAGCTCTTGGGAGGGTTTTTGAAATTTCCATGTTTGAAACCAAAAACCACATATCTTCATGCTTGACTTCATGAGACAGAGTTTAGGGTTAGGGGGTAGATACATGATTTCTCTGGTTTGAATATGTCTAGACCTTGTTTATCAACTTAATTGAATGCTTACTATGTGACATAAGAAGACTATGTGCCTTGATTTTCCATTTTTTTAAATTATGCCCATTTGAATCTTGGCCAAATCCTAGGTTTGACCATGATTTAAACAAGTTGAAAACATGAATATAAAAAGTTAAGCATATATCCTTCTTAGTCACTCCAAAATGAAGCTCTTGGGAGGGTTTTTGAAATTTCCATGTTTGAAACCAAAAACCACATATCTTCATGCTTGACTTCATGAGATAGAGTTTAGGGTTAGGGGTAGATACATGATTTCTCTGGTTTGAATATATCTCTAGACCTTGTTTATCAACTTAATTGAATGCTTACTATGTGACATAAGAAGACTATGTTTGGCTATCTCTAGATCTTTTAATTTGATCAAATACGGTCTATGCACATGCATGGTTGTTTGGCTGTTTCAGTGTCCCTAGAGGCATACATATATACTGTTATTTAGCAATCTTTATTACAGTACAAAGGTCTTAACCTCATGGTTCACAGAAAGTATAAACGTAGATCAACCATCTAAACATAGAAGACATTCTAGTGTATGATTCTTACATATACACATCAACATCCTATCAGAAAATCTTAATGTGAATTGTACTGGCTGTACAAACCCGTGCATCATTCTCTAGCCGGTTGCACCCAAAAACCAAATCGTGGTACTTCATAGTTGACTGTATGTAGGACAACATACAGATCCAATGCGAAGCCATGGGTATCACCTGCATGACAGAACCATATTTCACATGGTTGGAGGTACTCCATATGGCATTTAAAATCATTCCTTGTCCTTCATATGGCCCTAAAAATAGTACAGTTGGATTTGTGGGTTTTAATTTTTTATTAACACACTCAATTGATTGCCCAAACATTGATTAATAATATTATTAAGGGGTGTGATGTTGAAAGCCATAAGAACAATGTGCCAAACAATCTTTGCTAGCGGACGGTAAATGTATACCCATCAGAAATAATCAGCAGACGTGCATGTTTCTTTGGTCAGAATAACTGCTGCACCATCTTAAAAGTAAATGGCATGACCATTTATTTGATTTGATAGCGTGCAGCTAGATGGCGTACATTACTATCTCTACTTCCTTGGGTCGCCCAAATCTGGAGTACTAAAAGCAAATCCTGGTGATTCATTTGACAAGACAACACAGATGCGTCCAAATTTCTCCGTCCATATTATTATAATCTGGAGTGCGTTGCCTCGTTGCCTTCCAAGAGAAGCTGCATTCCTTGCCAAAAAAGAGAGAGAGGCTGTATTTATAACTATCTCACCGGCCGCCACTAGTACAAACCATCACTCCCTCTCCACCTCCACCTCCATCTCTTCCCTAGTAGCTCCACCTCCATATCGGCGACGGACCACAATCGCGCGGCTTCGACTTCCTCTTCGACGGCGGCGGCGACAGAGGCGTGAGGCACCTTCTCCGCGGCGCATCACTCATCCTCGTCCCGCGGCAACAATGGCTGTATGTGAAATCACCATACCCTTTTGTATGGTAGAGATGATGATGTGCGGATAAAATTTTATTGGCGGTTGCTCATCCTTGTTTGAATATTTGGTGTAGATTCACATCTAGGGCAGGGTGTCAAGCGGGGTGGGTAGCGGGCTAGCTAGTTTCAGTGCGAGTGCTTTAAATCTGCTCTAATCTCAACCACTATTTGCTCTAATTTTCTGCTTTGCGGGACGATTCGCGGACGCCGCTTGCAACCCTAATCTAGGGTATTGATCCTAGTTTAGTAGACTACTAGGATTTACATGCCAATTTGTTTTTAGACTAGATCCGGATATTTGTCAATACTACTACGTACTTCTTCCGTTCGTATTTAATTGACTCTAGTTGAAAGCATCGACAGTTCATTTTCTTCTCTCCCTCGCGTCGACTAATTAAAACCGAACAGAGGGAGTATTAGGAATCCATGTGCATCCGTACTACCAGTAAGGTATTGCGTTGTTGCAGAGGCTCAGTGTAATCAATATCTTTCGATATTAATATACTCACTTTATCAGAAAATAAATTAGTAATCCATGTTCAAACTTGCTAGTTTGATCGACGTTTGATGATGATTTGTGAGGCCATGTATGGGCCTAGTTTGTTTTGCCTGGTGGTCAGTAGGCTGATGATTTATTTTTTTGCTTGGTCGATCTGTGGTCGTTCCATGGCCACTGCTGATTAAGCATTACTAGAATCAACAATTTTTTGCTTGTCTGGTGATTGGAAGTGTATGCGCTAGCACCATCGCACGATGATTAGTCTTAATGGAGATGCAGATGTCGATCAAGAGGGAGAAACATATCTTGATCATGCATTTCTCACGAGATTACTTGGTGATTGGAAGTAGAATCCACAATTTGTTGTGCAAACTTCTCAACATATGCATATATTCAATGAATTGGCTTTATGTGATCAATAGTACTTCTTATTGCAGATGGATGGAGGGGAAAGAGCGAAAAAACCGATACTTAGTGAGATGACTTCTCATTCTTTGACTTCTGATATCCCAGATAACAAGGTAAATATATAGAACGACGATTCGTAGGTGATAAAAGCAGAATCCACAATTTGCCGTGCAAACTTCTCAACATATGCATATATTTGATTAATTAGTTTTATGTGATCAATAGTATTACTTATTCCAGATGGACGTAGGGGAAGGAACGAAAAAGCGGATGCTATGTGAAATGACTTCTAAATCTGTGTGTTCTGATATCCCAGATGACAAGGTAAACATATGGACCGACGCTTGTTTTGCCGCTGCCCCTGTTAGATGGCTAGATGCTCTGGTCTAATTTCTGTTCATGTGCTTATTATTGCAGAAACATAGAGTTGAAGAAAACTCTATATTGTCTGATGACAAAGGTGAAATGGCATGCCAGTCTTTTAAACCTCCGACGCCACCTTGTTTACTGTCTATGGAGACTGATGCAGCTGGACCTGGTACTGATGAGCCTATACCTGGCATCATCGTGTCACATGAAGAAGGTTGTGGATTGGGTTTACCCCCTGCTGTAGAAACTGGTGGTGCAGCTGGAGCTGCTAGTGTAGAGCCTCTAGTGAACGGTGTCGTGCCACGGGAATTCTCTGAACTGGAGCAAAACGGTTTACCTATTGTCAAGACCGATATAACTGGTGCTGATGCTGGAGTTGCTACTGATGATCCTGCACCTGAAGTATGTTTTGTATTGGTAAAACCCGTCATGACTATGCCCACAGTACTGACTGGTGGTGGACCTGGAGCTGGTAGGGTAGAGCCTCTAGCGAAAGGTGTCGTGCCACGAGAATCCTCTGAAGTGGATATTGGTGGTTTACCCTCTGTAGAGACTAGTGGTCTACCTGGAGCTGGTATTGTAGAGATTTCAGCAAGCGGTCCTGTCCGAGAACATATCTGGTCCTACTATCCCTTTAGGTTCTACCGTGCTACCGACTCCTATGAACCGGAGCATGTACCTGATGTGTGATGGCGTGTAACTCACACGTTCGTTGGGAACCCCAAGAGGAAGGTATGATGCGCACAGTAGCAAGTTTTCCCTCAGAAAGAAACCAAGGTTTAATCGAACCAGGAGGAGCCAAGAAGCACGTTGAAGGTTGATGGTCGCGAAATGTGATGCGGCGCAACACCAGGGATTCCGGCGCCAACTAGGAACCTGCACAACACAACCCAAGTACTTTGTCCCAACGAAACAGTGAGGTTGTCAATCTCACCGGCTTGCTGTAACAAAGGATTAAGCGTATCGAGTGGAAGATGTTTGCAAAGAAAACAGTAAAACACAATTGCAGTAGATTGTATGCTATGTAAAGAATAGGACCGGGGTCCACAGTTCACTAGAGGTGTCTCTCCCATAAGATAAAAGCATGTTGGGTGAACAAATTACAGTCGGGCAATTGACAAATAGAGAAAGGCATAACAATGCATATACATGACATGATAAATATAGTGAGATTTAATTGGGCATTACGACAAAGAACATAGACCGCCATCCAACTGCATCTATGCCTAAAAAGTCCACCTTCAGGTTATCATCCGAACCCCCTCAGTATTAAGTTGCAAAGCAACAGACAATTGCATTAAGTATGGTGCGTAATGTAATCAACAACTACATCCTTAGACATAGCATCAATGTTTTATCCCTAGTGGCAACAGCACATCCACAACCTTAGAACTTTCTGTCACTGTCCCAGATTCAATGGAGGCATGAACCCACTATCGAGCATAAATACTCCCTCTTGGAGTTAAGAGTAAAAACTTGGCCAGAGCCTCTACTAATAACGGAGAGCATGCAAGATCATAAACAACACATGAACAATAGATTGATAATCACCATAATCATAGTACTCTCTATCCATCGGATCCCGACAAACACAACATATAGAATTACAGATAGATGATCTTGATCATGTTAGGCAGCTCACAAGATCTAACAATGAAGCACAACAAGGAGAAGACGACCATCTAGCTACTGCTATGGACCCATGGTCCAGGGGTGAACTACTCACTCATCACTCCGGAGGCGACCATGGCGGTGTAGAATCCTCCGGAGATGAATCCCCTCTCCCAGGGTGCCGAGGCGATCCTCAATCCCCCGAGTTGGGATTCGGCGGCGCGTCTCAAGGTTTTCCGTATCGTGGCTCTCGGTACTGGGGGTTTCGCGACGGAAGCTTTAAGTAGGCGGAGGGTCAACGGGGGGCCACACGAGGGCCCCGGGGGATAGGTCGGCGCGGCCAGGGCTTGGGCGCGCCGGCCACCCCTGGCTGCCTCGTGGCCCCACTTCGTTAGGTCTTCGGTCTTCTGGAAGCTTCGTGCAAAAATAGGACCCTGGGCGAAAGTTTCGTCCAATTCCGAGAATATTTCTTTACTAGGATTTCTGAAACCAAAAAAAACAGCAACTGGCTCTTCGGCATCTTGTTAATAGGTTAGTTCCAGAAAATGCATAAATATGACATATAATGTGCATAAAACATGTAGGTATCATCAATAAAGTAGCATGGAACATAAGAAATTATCGATACGTTGGAGACGTATCAGCATCCCCAAGCTTAGTTCTGCTCGTCCCGAGCAGGTAAAACGATAACAAAGATAATTTCTGAAGTGACATGCCATCATAATCTTGATCATACTATTTGTAAACATATGTAATGAATGCAGCGATCAAAACAAAGGTAATGACATGAGTAAACAAGTGAATCATATAGCAAAGACTTTTCATGAATAGTACTTCAAGACAAGCATCAATAAGTCTTGCATAAGAGTTAACTCATAAAGCAATAAATCAAAGTAAAGGTGTTGAAGCAACACATAAGAAGATTAAGTTTCAGCGGTTGCTTTCAACTTGTAACATGTATATCTCATGGATATTGTCAACATAAAGTAATATAACAAGTGCAATATGCAAGTATGTAGGAATCAATGCACAGTTCACACAAGTGTTTGCTTCTTAAGGTGGAAGGAGATAGGTAAACTGACTCAACAATAAAAGTAAAAGAATGGTCCTTCAATGAGGAAAGCATCGATTGCTGTATTTGTGCTAGAGCTTTTATTTTGAAAACATGAAACAATTTTGTCAACGGTAGTAATAAAGCATATGAGTTATGAAAATTATATCTTACAAGTTGCAAGCCTCACGCATAGTATACTAATAGTGCCCGCACCTCGTCCTACTTAACTTGGACTACCGGGTCTTCGCATGCCATGTTTCAACCAAGTGTCACAAAGGGGTACCTCCATGCCGCCTGTACAAAGGTCCAAGGAGAATGCTCGCATTTCGGATTTCTCGCTTTTGATTATTCTCAACTTAGACATCCATACCGGGACAACATGGACAACAGATAATGGACTCCTCTTAAATGCATAAGCATGTAGCAAAGTTATTATTCTCATATGAGATTGAGGATATATGTCCAAAACTGAAACTTCCACCATGGTTCATGGCTTTAGTTAGCGGCCCAATGTTCTTCTCTAACAATTTTGCATGCTCCAACCACTAAAATGATAGACCTTCAGACAAGACGGACATGCATAGCAACTCACATGATATTCAACAATGGTTGATGGCGTTCCCCAGAAGCATGGTTATCGCACAACAGCAACTTAATAAAATATAAAGTGCATAAGTACATATTCAATACTACGATAGTTTTTAAGGCTATTTTGTCCCATGAGCTATATATTGCAAAGGTGAATGATGGAATTTTAAAGGTAGCACTCAAGCAATTTACTTTGGAATGGCGGAGAAATACCATGTAGTAGGTAGGTATGGTGGACACAAATGGCATAGTAGTTGGCTCAAGGATTTTGGATGCATGAGAAGTATTCCCTCTCGATACAAGGTTTAGGCTAGCAAGGTTATTTGAAGCAAACTCAAGGATGAACAAGTGCAGCAAAACTCACATAAAAGACATATTGTAAACATTATAAGACTCTACACTGTCTTCCTTGTTGTTCAAAACTCAATACTAGATATTATCTAGACCTTAGAGAAACCAAATATGCAAATCAAATTTAAGCAAGCTCTATGTATTTCTTCATTAATGGGTGCAAAGCATATAATGCAAGAGCTTAAACATGAGCACAACAATTGCCAAGTATCACATTTATCCAAGACATTTTAGAATTACTACATGTAGCATTTTCCAATTCCAACCATATAACAATTTAACGAAGAAGAAACTTCGCCTTGAACATTATGAGTAAAGCCTAAGGACACATGTGTCCATATGCAACAGCGGAGCGTGTCTCTCTCCCACAAAGTGAATGCTAGGATCCATCTTATTCAAACAAAAACAAAAACAAAAACAAACCGACGCTCCAAGTAAAGAACACAAGATGTGATTGAATAAAAATATAGTTTCAGGGGAGGAACCTGATGATGTTGTCGATGAAGAAGGGGATGCCTTGGGCATCCCCAAGCTTAGACGCTTGAGTCTTCTTAAAATATGCAGGGGTGAACCACGGGGGCATCCCCAAGCTTAGAGCTTTCACTCCTCTTGATCATAGTATATCATTCTCCTCTCTTGACCCTTGAAAACTTCCTTCACACCAAACTTCAAGCAAACTCATTAGAGGGTTAGTGCACAATTAATAATTCACACATTCAGAGGTGACACAATCATTATTTTCACTTCTGGACATTGCATAATGCTACTGGACATTAATGGATCAAATAAATAAATCCAACATAGCAAAAGAGGCAATGCGAAATAAAAGGCAGAATCTGTCAAAAACAGAACAGTCCGTAAAGACGAATTTAGAAATGGCACCAGACTTGCTCAAATGGAAAAACTCAAAACTAATGAAAGTTGCGTACATATCTGAGGATCACGCTCGTAAATTGGCAGATTTTTTCGAATTTTCTACAGAGAATTGTGCCCAGATTCGTGACAGACAGCAATGCTGTTTCTGCGCAGCGATCCCAAATATAACATCAACTTTGACATAGAAACTTTACTTGGCACAAAAACATGATAAGGAGAGGTTGCTACAGTAGTAAACAACTTCCAAGACTCAACAAAACAAAAAATTGCTGTAGGTAAAAACATGGGTTGTCTCCCATAAGCGCTTTTCTTTAACGCCTTTCAGCTAGGCGCAGAAAGTGCAAATCAAGTAACATCGAGAGATGAAGCATCAACATTATTATTTTTCATGCAAACACAACTTGTTGCAGAGGGTGCTTTAGGTGCTCCATTATCTAAATTTTCTATGGTGGTGCTAGGGGTTTTAGCAATTTTAGGCCTATAGTAATTCTTTTGTTTAGGCACTTTAGAGGCATACATGAATTTTTGCTCTTTACCCACATAGGCTTTCTCATTATACTTGAGAGAAGAAAAGGTTGAACCCAAGGTTCCCATAGCTTTTTCAAGTTCATCAATCCTATTGGTTTGATTATCATGGATAACACAAGTTCCTAGGACACTAATTCTTTCATCAATTCCTCCTAGGGATTTATCAAGTTCATCAGTTTTATCCAATAACATTTCTAATTTAGTTTCAATACTTGGAAAATTTTTCTCTATGGTTTCCAATTTTTTCATAACATCTTCAAGAGAGATTTCAATTTTAACTTCATTAACAGGTGGTATTCCAACTAGACTCTCAATGATGCAACTAGCTTCTAAAGCGGGAGTACCTAGGAAATTACCTCCCGAAAGAGTATCAAGAACATATCTATTCCAACTAGATAAACCAACATAAAAGTTCCTAAGAAGGATAGTGGTGGAGTGTTTCTTAATGCACCTTTGATGAGCATTACTAATTCTATACCAAGCATCTTTAAAACTTTCTCCTCCTTGTTGCTTAAAAGAACGAACTTCAACTTCAGGATTACTCATGATAACAGGAATAAAGTAAACTAGGCAAATAAAGTAAAGACAAGTAACTAATTTTTTGTATTTTGATTTAGTGCAGCAAACAAAGTAGTAAATAAAATAAAGCAAGACAAAAACAAAGTAAAGAGATTGAGAAGTGGAGACTCCCCTTGCAGCGTGTCTTGATCTCCCCGGCAACGGCGCCAGAAAAAGAGCTTGATGGCGTGTAACTCACACGTTCGTTGGGAACCCCAAGAGGAAGGTATGATGCGCACAGTAGCAAGTTTTCCCTCAGAAA
Source organism: Lolium multiflorum (assembly GCA_030979885.1). Classification (NCBI taxonomy): domain Eukaryota; kingdom Viridiplantae; phylum Streptophyta; class Magnoliopsida; order Poales; family Poaceae; genus Lolium; species Lolium multiflorum. The sequence goes on from CM061749.1 coordinate 260,484,571, forward strand.
GAAACCAAGGTTTAATCGAACCAGGAGGAGCCAAGAAGCACGTTGAAGGTTGATGGTCGCGAAATGTGATGCGGCGCAACACCAGGGATTCCGGCGCCAACTAGGAACCTGCACAACACAACCCAAGTACTTTGTCCCAACGAAACAGTGAGGTTGTCAATCTCACCGGCTTGCTGTAACAAAGGATTAAGCGTATCGAGTGGAAGATGTTTGCAAAGAAAACAGTAAAACACAATTGCAGTAGATTGTATGCTATGTAAAGAATAGGACCGGGGTCCACAGTTCACTAGAGGTGTCTCTCCCATAAGATAAAAGCATGTTGGGTGAACAAATTACAGTCGGGCAATTGACAAATAGAGAAAGGCATAACAATGCATATACATGACATGATAAATATAGTGAGATTTAATTGGGCATTACGACAAAGAACATAGACCGCCATCCAACTGCATCTATGCCTAAAAAGTCCACCTTCAGGTTATCATCCGAACCCCCTCCAGTATTAAGTTGCAAAGCAACAGACAATTGCATTAAGTATGGTGCGTAATGTAATCAACAACTACATCCTTAGACATAGCATCAATGTTTTATCCCTAGTGGCAACAGCACATCCACAACCTTAGAACTTTCTGTCACTGTCCCAGATTCAATGGAGGCATGAACCCACTATCGAGCATAAATACTCCCTCTTGGAGTTAAGAGTAAAAACTTGGCCAGAGCCTCTACTAATAACGGAGAGCATGCAAGATCATAAACAACACATGAACAATAGATTGATAATCACCATAATCATAGTACTCTCTATCCATCGGATCCCGACAAACACAACATATAGAATTACAGATAGATGATCTTGATCATGTTAGGCAGCTCACAAGATCTAACAATGAAGCACAACAAGGAGAAGACGACCATCTAGCTACTGCTATGGACCCATGGTCCAGGGGTGAACTACTCACTCATCACTCCGGAGGCGACCATGGCGGTGTAGAATCCTCGGGAGATGAATCCCCTCTCCGGCAGGGTGCGAGGCGATCTCCGAATCCCCGAGATGGGATTCGCGGCGGCGGCGTCTCGTAAGGTTTTCCGTATCGTGGCTCTCGGCGGGGGTTTCGCGACGGAAGCTTTAAGTAGGAGGAGGGTCAACGCGGGGGCCACACGAGGGGCCCAGGGGGATAGGTCGGCGCGGCCAGGGCTTGGGCCGCGCCGCCCCTGGCTGCCTCGTGGCCCCACTTCGTTAGGTCTTCGGTCTTCTGGAAGCTTCGTGCAAAAATAGGACCCTGGGCGAAAGTTTCGTCCAATTCCGAGAATATTTCTTTACTAGGATTTCTGAAACCAAAAACAGCAAAAAACAGCAACTGGCTCTTCGGCATCTTGTTAATAGGTTAGTTCCAGAAAATGCATAAATATGACATATAATGTGCATAAAACATGTAGGTATCATCAATAAAGTAGCATGGAACATAAGAAATTATCGATACGTTGGAGACGTATCAATGTGCCTTCTGTTGAACCTGACGCACCTGTAAGTAGTGGTGATGATTCCGCTGAATCTGATCAAGAAGGATCTGCATCTCTAGGACAAGATGTCAGCTGTCATTCACCTGATTCTGAGCTGAAGTCAGCAACGGTAGCTTATATAGCACGGACTGTCCTTCAAGCTCTAAAGATCCAGTTGGGTGGTTCACAGGACCAGCTACTCCAAGCCATTGTCACTACAAAAGACCAGCCAGCATGCTTCGTCATCTCCTGCATACTGTTTGACAAGCTGAAGCACTGCAACTGGCGCATTGTTCAATCCCATCAGCATGGAGAGAGGAGCTATGTTTATGTCAAGATGATTCATGCTGATTTGGTAAGGTTCCATGATAAGATGTATGGGTGGGGTGAGGCAAGAGCCACATTTTGCAGCATTCACACAGTCTTCGCTCTTGAGCCAGACCCCATGGATGCTTACCCAGTGGTGCAGCTGTCCTGACTTGATATATGTTTTATGATCAGTATGCTGCTGTCGTGGAACTGTGATGTGGAGCTACCTTTCTTATGGTTTCTAGGCTTTTGGTTTCAACATGTATTATGGAGCTTACCTTAGGACTTTCGCATGCGTTTGGCTGTTGACCTGTAATGTTTGTGGTTGGTTGTCTAATCTACTTGGCACAATCACATTGCAAAGGCAAATGTTCCTTTTCTCTTTAATTGTTATTATGACTTATGTGTTATAACCAGGCAAGAATATGCAATCTTGGTTCTCTGACCGATATATATGTACACACAACTTTTGTTCACATAATAACACTAGGCCCTGTTTGTTTGGGCTAGAGCTTGTGCTTCTGCTGCTTTTGGGTCCCTATAAGCACAAGCCCAAACAAACACCTAACTTTTGGATCCAGGCTTGTACAAGCGCTTGTTCATTTTGTACTACAAGCCCGGAAGCACCTTTGGAGGAACTTCCCGCAGCTTCCCGCAGCTGGTAATCCTCCCGCTAACTCATGCCACTCTGTATCTTCATATTTACGGCCAGAATGCCACCCGGTATATATACGGAAACCCCTCACAAAACTTCCACCAAATCTCACCCGTTTTCCCCATCCCCCCCGACCTGTCCCGAGATGCAAACCAGGGAGGCAGGGAGAGGCGGCTAAGGTTCTTCCAGGTCGCCGGCCTCTCCGGTCGCCACGCCGGCCGGCGCTCGCCGTGCGTCCGCCTCCACACGCTCGCCGCACGTCCATGTCCGCCTCCGCCCGCCTCAGCGCCTCCGCCCCCGCCGCACTTCTCCTCCCGACGGACGCTGCCCTTCCTCTCCCCGTCGCCGCCCCACCCGCCTCTCCCGCCTCTTCGGCCGCTCGCCGCGCATCCGCCGCCTCCACGTCTCTGCCCGCCCTCAACTCGCGGCGGCCCGCTGCTGCACTTCTCCTCCCGGTCGCCGCCCGCCCCAACTTGATTTAGGGGCTAAATCTTTGTTGTTATGTGTGTATATGTGTAGATGATTAATTATTGTGTTATATTACAGTGATTTAGGACTGAATCTTGATTCAATTGACAAAGTGTGCAGATGATACAATGTTGAAACTCGCTATAATATGGAACCAAATATTATTTGTACCTCTGTATGGTTTAATTGATTATAATCATTTATTAACAACTACAAAATTATTTTACCTAAAAAGTGATAAACCTATAATTTGAGCTAGCACACAAATCATAATCAGATTATTAGATCAAATTAGTACTTATACATCATCTTCAGCATACAGGGTATTTCAGACAATCACCACCAGCTATATGTCCACCAGCTGTCCTAAAAGCAGGTTGCCAAACAGCAATTTTACATTTCACCAGCTGTCCAGCTCCAGCCGCTTCTCAGATCCTACCAGCTCTAGCTGCTTCTTGTTCAGCTGCAGCCCAAACAAACAGGCACTTACACGGGAAAAGAGTAGCTTTCTCTGTTGGACAAACACCAAACCACAAAAGGGTAACAACACAATATCCAAACTAGGTACGGCACCTGTTGAGCATACATGACTTTTGGCGTAAAATCACGTTAACCAACACTAGCATCATCTTGTTCTTTGCAAGGTGCTATGCTTATCAGTCTAATCCCAATACACCACCTACTTCAGGTGGCACGATGATGTCAAGTGCAGGCTCACCAGTACCAACTCTCTTGCATCAGTCTCCATTGAATGTAAGCCACTGCTGCAGTAGACACCATTAGCAATGCAAGCTGAAGGTGTTCTTATCCTCATATCAGGATCACATAATACAGGTGTCAAGCTTCATGCACTAGCCAACACAATGAAAAGTCCGAACTAGGATAGCTAGGAAAAAAACATGAAGATCTTTTTTTCGAATCCCACGCTGAACATCTTTTTTTTAACTAATTAGGTAAGCTCCTGCTGACAAACATATTACAGCAACTCCAGCAGTGGCTCTATATTTTGGCGCTGTGGGCTGAATGGCTGATGCTGCGCATGGAGCCGGCAATAGCTTCACCGGAAGCTGCAAACTGTGGCGGCCAAATGCAGGGCTGAAACAGCGTATTTTCAGAGGCGCTATAAATGCAGCGCCAAAAACAGAATATAATGAAAAATAGAGTGCAGTAAAACAGAAGATCAAACAAAGACTAGAAATAGACATAAAATAGGATAAAATTAGCTTGATAGATACTCCGTAGTTCATATTTGTACAAAGTAGTGCGATAAAACTAAACTAAAACTCGACATCTGACGAGTCCGGTGTCGTGCCCGACACCGGATCCGACGAGAAGAGGTCAATCCAACGGGGGTCGTCCTCGCCAATGGTGGTCGGCCCGGCGAGCTGCGCTTCGATGAAGGCCCGCTTCGTCGCCTTCTCCGCCCTCCGTCGTGCGCGGTCCTCCTTCTTCGCTGCCCGCCTCGTCGCCTTCTCCGCCCTCCGTCTGCGGAAGTGCTCGTTCTCGGCGGCAACGTCCTCGGGGAAGCGGGCCGCCCACTCGCGCGCCGCGCGCTCGTCCCGCTCGGCGATGCGCAAACGGCGCTCCGTCTCGCGGCGGCGGTGCTGTTCCTCCTGTCTAACGATGTACGGCGGCGGCGCGAGATCCTCGGCCTGCTGGCGCGTCCACACGTCATGGAAATTCATCGACGATCGCGGGCGCCCGAGCCGCCACGCCACGGCGTCGTACGCGCGCGCGGCCTCGTGCGCGGTCTCGTAGGTGCCGAGGCCGATGCGCTCGCCGCCGTCACGTATCTCCGCGTAATACGTACCTTTGGGGCGCGCGCGGACGCCGCGGTACCCCGTGCCCGAGACGCGGCAGTACCGCGAGCTCGACGCGAGACGAGGCATGGCGGCGGCGGCGGAAGCGGAGCCGCGGCGGCGATATTAGGCGCAGATGGGCAAATTTCAGCAACCCGTGTCCATCTTTTTTTTTGGCAGGATTACGCCATGTACCACCTTCCAATTAGAAAATAGTACTGTTCAGCCTTCCCCTGTTGGGCCCAATATTTCACTTTGGGTTGCCAACGGCCATCTACATGGTAATTGCTCTCGGCCTACTTGCTCCGGCCGTCGAAGCCCAATAACTACAAATGGGCCTTTCTGCTCATGCAATTTCGGCCCTTTTCTAATGAAACACAGATCCTATGAATGGCAAAAGAAAAAAACGCGGAGATTCTACATAAAAGTTGTTTTTAGTTATTTTGAATTATTGGGTTCCAATTTTTGAAACTGCTCATGCCCAATATGAAAATCCTTGTTCGCTCCATACCCACATGGATAACGGTATTTTTAATAATTCATAAAGTGGATTTGAAATTTAAAACATATCCTAATAATTCCATGATTTAATCTATCAACTTGCAAGATCTTGGAGAGAAAAAGCTTGTATTAGTCTGCAGAATCCGCACCGTTTCAAAGGCGGCAGTGGATCAAAAGAAAAAAGGAAGTAGCCAGAAATTAGGGGTCAAAAATAACTCCAAGAAATGAAACTTTTATTGTTCGTAGAGGATGACATGCGGGACCCATGAGCCAGCAGCTTACTCAACGTTTCAAAGGCGGCATGAGATCGGAAGAAAAATGCAAGTGACCAAATATCAGGTGCCAAAAATAATCCAAGAAATGAAACTTATTGTACATAGAGGATGACATGCGGGTCCCATTTTGCAGCAGCGGTTTCAGCGTTTCAAATGCGGTTTGAGATCAAAAGAAAAAGAAAGTAGCCAGAAATTAGGGGGTAAAAAAACTCCAAAAAAAGAAAGTTGATTGTACATAGAGGATGACATGCGGGTCCCATGATGTCTACGTTCCCCCTCCTTTCCTGTAGACAGTGTTGGGCCTCCAAGAGTAGAGGTTTGTAGAACAGCAGCAAGTTTCCCTTAAGTGGATCACCCAAGGTTTATCGAACTCAGGGAGGAAGAGGTCAAAGATATCCCTCTCATGCAACCCTGCAACCACAAAGCAAGAAGTCTCTTGTGTCCCCAACACACCAAATAGGTGCACTAGTTCGGCGAAGAGATAGTGAAATACAGGTGGTATGAATATATATGAGCAGTAGCAACGGTGCCAGAAAATAGCTTGCTGGCGTGTAGTTGATGGTGGTAGTATTGCAGCAGTAGTAACACAGTAAAACAGTAAACAAGCAGTAGTAACTCAGCAGTATTTAGGAACAAGGCCTAGGGATTACACTTTCACTAGTGGACACTCTCAACATTGATCACATAACAGAATAGATAAATGCATACTCTACACTTTTGTTGGATGATGAACACATTGCGTAGGATTACACGAACCCTCAATGCCGGAGTTAACAAGCTCCACAATAATGCTCATATTTTAGTAACCTTTAGTGTAAGATAGATCAAAAGACTAAACCAAGTACTAGCATAGCATGCACACTGTCACCTTCATGCATATGTAGGAGGAATAGATCACATCAATATTATCATAGCAATAGTTAACTTCGCAATCTACAAGAGATCATGATCATAGCATAAACCAAGTACTAACACGGTGCACACACTGTCACCTTTGCACACATGCAGGAGGAATAAAACTACTTTAATAACTTTGCTAGAGTAGCACATAGATAAATTGTGATACGATGCACATTGCAATCATAAAGAGATATAAATAAGCACTTCACTACGCTCTTCAACAATGAATAAGTACTTCGTGAAATATAGCCTAAGAGACCCACACGGTGCACACACTGTCACCTTTACACACGTGGGACAAGGAGTCTCCGGAGATCACATAAGTAAAACTCACTTGACTAGCATAATGACATCTAGATTACAAGCATCATCATATGAATCTCAATCATGTAAGGCAGCTCATGAGATTATTGTATTGAACTACATAGGAGAGAGATGAACCACATAGCTACCGGTACAGCCCCGAGCCTCGATGGAGAACTACTCCCTCTTCATGGGAGCAGCAGCGGTGATGAAGATGGCGATGGAGATGGCAGCGGTGTCGATGGAGAAGCCTTCGGGGGCACTTCCCCGCTCCGGCAGGGTGCGGAACAGAGACTCCTGTCCCCCGGATCTTGGCTTCGCGATGGCGGCGGCTCTGGAAGGTTTTGCGTACCGTGGCTCTCTCGTAAGGGTTTCGATGCGGGGCTTTATATAGGCGAAGAGGCGGCGCAGGAGGGTCAACGAGGCGACGAGACCATAGGGTGGCGCGGCCAGGGCCTGGGCCGCGCCACCATGTCATCTGGGCCCACCAGGCCCCCTCTGGCGGCTCTCGGGTGTTCTGGATGCTTCCGGGCAAAATAGGAACCTGGGCGTTGATTTCGTCCAATTCCGAGAATATTTCGTTACTAGGATTTCTGAAACCAAAAACAGCAGGAACTGGCACTTCGGCATCTTGTTAATAGGTTAGTTCCATAAAATGCGTAAATACGACATAAAATGTGCATAAAACATGTAGGTATCATCAATAAAGTGGCATGGAACATAAGAAATTATCGATACGTTGGAGACGTATCAGCATTAGTTCTGCTCGTCCCGAGCAGGTAAAACGATAACAAAGATAATTTCTTAAGTGACATGCCATCATAACCTTGATCATACTATAAACACATGTAATGAATGCAGCGATCAAAACAATGGTAAATGACATGAGTAAACAAATGAATCATAAAGCAATGACTTTTCATGAATAACACTTTCAAGACAGGCATCAATAAGTCTTGCATAAGAGTTAACTCATAAAGCAATAATTTAAAGTAAAGACGTTGAAACAACACAAAGGAAGATTAAGTTTCAGCGGTTGCTTTCAACTTATAACATGTATATCTCATGGATAGTTGTCAATGCAAAGTAATATAATAAGTGCAATATGCAAGTATGTAGGAATCAATGCACAGTTCACAAGTGTTTGCTTCTTGAGGTGGAGAGAAATAGGTGAACTGACTCAACATAAAAGTAAAAGAAAGGTCCTTCAAAGAGGAAAGCATCGATTGCTGTATTTGTGCTAGAGCTTTTATTTTGAAAACATGAAACAATTTTGTCAACGGTAGTAATAAAGCATATGAGTTATGAAAATTATATCTTACAAGTTGCAAGCCTCATGCATAGTATACTAATAGTGCCCGCACCTCGTCCTACTTAGCTTGGACTACCGGATCTTCGCATGCCATGTTTCAACCAAGTGTCACAAAGGGGTACCTCCATGCCGCCTGTACAAAGGTCTAAGGAGAATGCTCGCATTTCGGATTTCTCGCTTTTGATTATTCTCAACTTAGACATCCATACCGGGACAACATGGACAACAGATAATGGACTCCTCTTAAATGCATAAGCATGTAGCAATGATTATTATTCTCATATGAGATTGAGGATATATGTCCAAAACTAAAACTTCCACCATGATTCATGGCTTTAGTTAGCGGCCCAATGTTCTTCTCTAACAATTTTGCATGCTCCAACCACTAAAATGATAGATCCTTCAGACAAGACGGACATGCATAGCAACTCACATGATATTCAATAAAGAGTAATTGATGGCGTTCCCCAGAAGCATGGTTATCGCACAACAAGCAACTTAATAAGAGATAAAGTGCATAAGTACATATTCAATACTACGATAGTTTTTAAGGCTATTTTGTCCCATGAGCTATATATTGCAAAGGTGAATGATGGAATTTTAAAGGTAGCACTCAAGCAATTTACTTTGGAATGGCGGAGAAATACCATGTAGTAGGTAGGTATGGTGGACACAAATGGCATAGTAGTTGGCTCAAGGATTTTGGATGCATGAGAAGTATTCCCTCTCGATACAAGGTTTAGGCTAGCAAGGTTATTTGAAGCAAACTCAAGGATGAACAAGTGCAGCAAAACTCACATAAAAGACATATTGTAAACATTATAAGACTCTACACTGTCTTCCTTGTTGTTCAAAACTCAATACTAGATATTATCTAGACCTTAGAGAAACCAAATATGCAAATCAAATTTTAGCAAGCTCTATGTATTTCTTCATTAATGGGTGCAAAGCATATGATGCAAGAGCTTAAACATGAGCACAACAATTGCCAAGTATCACATTATCCAAGACAGTTTAGAATTACTACATGTAGCATTTTCCAATTCCAACCATATAACAATTTAACGAAGAAGAAACTTCGCCATGAACATTATGAGTAAAGCCTAAGGACACATGTGTCCATATGCAACAGCGGAGCGTGTCTCTCTCCCACAAAGTGAATGCTAGGATCCATCTTATTCAAACAAAAACAAAAACAAAAACAAAACGACGCTCCAAGTAAAGAACACAAGATGTGATTGAATAAAAATATAGTTTCAGGGGAGGAACCTGATGATGTTGTCGATGAAGAAGGGGATGCCTTGGGCATCCCCAAGCTTAGACGCTTGAGTCTTCTTAAAATATGCAGGGGTGAACCACGGGGGCATCCCCAAGCTTAGAGCTTTCACTCCTCTTGATCATAGTATATCATTCTCCTCTCTTGACCCTTGAAAACTTCCTTCACACCAAACTTCAAGCAAACTCATTAGAGGGTTAGTGCACAATTAATAATTCACTCATTCAGATGTGACACAATCATTATTTTCACTTCTGGACATTGCATAATGCTACTGGACATTAGTGGATCAAAGAAATAAATCCAACATAGCAAAAGAGGCAATGCGAAATAAAAGGCAGAATCTGTCAAAAACAGAACAGTCCGTAAAGACGAATTTAGAAATGGCACCAGACTTGCTCAAATGGAAAAACTCAAAACTAATGAAAGTTGCGTACATATCTGAGGATCACGCTCGTAAATTGGCAGATTTTTTCGAATTTTCTACAGAGAACTGTGCCCAGATTCGTGACAGTCAGCAATGCTGTTTCTGCGCAGCGATCCCAAATATAACATCAACTTTGACATAGAAACTTTACTTGGCACAAAAACATGATAAGGAGAGGTTGCTACAGTAGTAAACAACTTCCAAGACTCAACAAAACAAAAATTGCTGTAGTAAAATAAACACATGGGTTATCTCCCAAGAAGTTCTTTCTTTATAGCCATTAAGATGGGCTCAGCAGTTTTAATGATGCACTTGCAAGAAATAGAAGTTGAAGCAAAAGAGAGCATCAAGAGGCAAATTCAAAACACATTTAAGTCTAACATGCTTCCTATGCATAGGAATCTTGTAAATAAACAAGTTCATGAAGAGCAAAGTAACAAGCATAGGAAGATAAAACAAGTGTAGCTTCAAAAATTTCAGCACATAGAGAGGTGTTTTAGTAACATGAAAATTTCTACAACCATATTTTCCTCTCTCATAATAACTTTCAGTAGCATCATGAGCAAACTCAACAATATAACTATCACATAAAGCATTCTTATCATGAGTCTCATGCATAAAATAATTACTACTCCCAACATAAGCATAGTCATTCTTATTAATTGTAGTGGGAGCAAATTCAACAAAGTAGCTATCAAATATAGGAGGTATATTGTAATCATAATCAAATTTATCCTCCATAACAGGTGGTAACAAAAGACTACTATCATTATAATCATCATAAATAGGAGGCAAAGTATCATCAAAGTAAATTTTCTCCTCAATGCTTGGGGGACTAAAAATATCATGCTCATCAAAGCCGGCTTCCCCAAGCTTAGAATTTTCCATAGCATTAGCAACAATGGTGTTCAAAGCATTCATACTAATAACATTCCCATTATCATGCATATAAAGTTCCATGGGTTTTTTAATTCTCTCTTCAAACACATCATGTCCTAATTCAAGATAAAGTTCATAAAGATCTCTCATATTTTTGTTGTTTTCCATTATGCCTAACTAGTGTAAACAAGAAACCAAATGTCGCAATTGCAGAGTCTAAAGGAAATAGCTTCGAGTACTTACAATGGCGCCGGAAAATAGCTTAGTAGCCGAGATCCGGAGTGTGAGTACCTTTTACCTTTCCTCCCCGGCAACGGCGCCAGAAAAGTGCTTGGCGCGTAGTTGACGAGGGAGGAAAAGTGCTTAGTTGCCGGGCTTGCCAATGTGTGAGTGCCGTTTACCTTCCCTCCCCGGCAACGGCGCCAAAAAGTGCTTGATGTCTACGTTCCCCCTCCTTTCCTGTAGACAGTGTTGGGCCTCCAAGAGTAGAGGTTTGTAGAACAGCAGCAAGTTTCCCTTAAGTGGATCACCCAAGGTTTATCGAACTCAGGGAGGAAGAGGTCAAAGATATCCCTCTCATGCAACCACAACCACAAAGCAAGAAGTCTCTTGTGTCCCCAACACACCAAATAGGTGCACTAGTTCGGCGAAGAGATAGTGAAATACAGGTGGTATGAATATATATGAGCAGTAGCAACGGGAAAATAGCTTGCTGGCGTGTAGTTGATGGTGGTAGTATTGCAGCAGTAGTAACACAGTAAAACAGTAAACAAGCGTAGTAACTCAGCAGTATTTAGGAACAAGGCCTAGGGATTACACTTTCACTAGTGGACACTCTCAACATTGATCACATAACAGAATAGATAAATGCATACTCTACACTTTTGTTGGATGATGAACACATTGCGTAGGATTACACGAACCCTCAATGCCGGAGTTAACAAGCTCCACAATAATGCTCATATTTTAGTAACCTTTAGTGTAAGATAGATCAAAAGACTAAACCAAGTACTAGCATAGCATGCACACTGTCACCTTCATGCATATGTAGGAGGAATAGATCACATCAATATTATCATAGCAATAGTTAACTTCGCAATCTACAAGAGATCATGATCATAGCATAAACCAAGTACTAACACGGTGCACACTGTCACCTTTGCACACATGCAGGAGGAATAAAACTACTTTAATAACTTTGCTAGAGTAGCACATAGATAAATTGTGATACGATGCACATTGCAATCATAAAGAGATATAAATAAGCACTTCACTACGCTCTTCAACAATGAATAAGTACTTCGTGAAATATAGCCTAAGAGACCCACACGGTGCACACACTGTCACCTTTACACACGTGGGACAAGGAGTCTCCGGAGATCACATAAGTAAAACTCACTTGACTAGCATAATGACATCTAGATTACAAGCATCATCATATGAATCTCAATCATGTAAGGCAGCTCATGAGATTATTGTATTGAACTACATAGGAGAGAGATGAACCACATAGCCGGTACAGCCCCGAGCCTCGATGGAGAACTACTCCCTCTTCATGGGAGCAGCAGCGGTGATGAAGATGGCGATGGAGATGGCAGCGGTGTCGATGGAGAAGCCTTCCGGGGGCACTTCCCCGCTCCGGCAGGGTGCGGAACGAGACTCCTGTCCCCAGATCTTGGCTTCGCGATGGCGGCGGCTCTGGAAGGTTTTGCGTACCGTGGCTCTCTCCGTAAGGGGTTTCGATGCAGGGGCTTTATATAGGCGAAGAGGCGGCGCAGGAGGGTCAACGAGGCGACGAGACCATGGGCGGCCAGGGCCTGGGCCGCGCCACCATGTCATCTGGGCCCACAGGGCCCCCCTCCGGCTCTCGGGTGTTCTGGATGCTTCCGGGCAAAATAGGAACTGGGCGTTGATTTCGTCCAATTCGAGAATATTTCGTTACTAGGATTTACGAAACCAAAAACAGGAAGCACTTCGGCATCTTGTTAATAGGTTAGTTCCATAAAATGCGTAAATACGACATAAAATGTGCATAAAACATGTAGGTATCATCAATAAAGTGGCATGGAACATAAGAAATTATCGATACGTTGGAGACGTATCAGGGTCCCATGAGTCAGCAGCTTACTCAACGTTTCCAAGGCGGCAGGGGATCAAAAGAAAAAGGAAATAGCCAAAAATCAGAGGTGAAAAAAAAACCAAGAAAAGAAATTTTATAGTACATAGAGGATGACATGCGGGTCCCATGAGCCAGCAGGTTCCTCAACGTTTTCAAAGGCCGGTGGGGATCAAAAGAAAAAGGCAAATAGCCAGAAATTAGGGGTAAACAATAAATCCAACAAAGGAAAGGTTTATTGTTCATAGATGCTGACATGTGGGACCCATGAGCCAGCAGCGTCAAGGCAAGTGACCAAAAATCAGGGGTAAAAAAATCCAAGAACAGAAACTTTATTGTACATAGAGGATGACATGTGGGTCCCATGAGCCAGCACCTTACTCAACGTTTCAGAGGCGGCTTGAGATCGAAAGAAAAAGGAAAGTGACCGAATATCAGGAGCTAAAAATAATCCAAGAAAGGAAACTTTTATTGTACATAGAGGTTGACATATGGGTCCCACTAATACAAGCTCTTTCGCTCGAAGATCTTGCAAGTTGATTGTACATAGAGGATGACATGCGGGCCCCATGTGTCAGCAGCTTACTCAATGTTTCCAAGGCGGCAGTGGATCAAAAGAAAAAGGAAATAGCCAAAATCAGAGGGTGAAGAATAAATCCAACAAAGGAGAGGTTTATTGTCCATGGAGGCTGACATCTGGGACCCACGAGCCAGCAGCGTCCTCTACGTTTAGAAGGCGACTGGGGATCGAAAGAAAAAAGGCAAATAGCCAGAAATTAGGGGTACAAAATAACTCCAAGAAAGGAAGTGTTTATTGTTCATAGAGGCTGACATGTGGGACCCATGAGCCAGCAAAGTCTTCAACGTTTCAAAGGCAGGGGATCAAAGAAAAAGGAAGTAGCCAGAAATTAGGGGTAAAAAAATCCAAGAAAGGAAACTTTTATTGTTCATAGAGGATGACATGCGGGACCCATGCTCCAGCAGCTTCCTCAACGTTTCAAAGGCGGCATGAGATCGAAAGAAAAAGGCAAGTGACCAAATATCAGGACCCGAAAATAATCGAAGAAAGAAATTTTATTGTACATAGATGATGACATGCGGGACCCATTTAGCAGCAGCGGTCTCAACGTTTCAAGGCGGCACGGGATCAAAAGAAAAAGGAAGTAGCCAGAAATTAGGGTTCAAAAATAACTCCAAGAAAGGAAACTTTTATTGTTCGTAGAGGATGACATGCGGGACCCATGAGCCAGCAGCTTACTCAACGTTTCAAAGGCGGCATGAGATCAAAAGAAAAAGGCAAGTGACAAAATATCAGGAGACAAAGATAATCCAAGAAAAGAAACTTTATTGTACATAGAGGATGACATGCGGGTCCCATTTAGCAGCAACGGTCTCAACGTTTCAAATGCGGCTTGAGATCAAAAGAAAAAGAAAGTAGGGAAATCAGGGGTAAAAAAACTCCAATAAAGGAAAGTTTTATCGATGAGCCAGCAGAGTCCTCAACGTTTCAAAGCGGCAGGGGATCAAAAGAAAAAGGAAATAGCCGAAAATCAGAGGGTGAAAAAAAAACCAAGAAAATGAACTTTTATAGTACATAGAGGATGACATGCGGGTCCCATGAGCCAGCAGGTTTTTCAACGTTTCAAACGTGGCATGAGATCGAAAGAAAAAGGCAAGTGACCAAATATCAGGAGCCAAAAATAATTCAAGAAAAGAAACTTGATTGCACATAGAGGATGGCATGCGGGTCCCATTTAGCAGCAGCGGTATCCCGTTGAGAGGGCACGGGATCGAAAGAAAAAGGCAAGAGACCAAATAGGAGCCAAAAATAATCTAAGAAAAGAAATTTTCTGTACATAGAGGATGACATGCGGGTCCCATTTTGCAGCAGCGGTCTCAACGTTTCCAAGGCGGCACGGGACCAAAAGAAAAATGAAGTAGCCAGAAATCAGGGGTGAAAAATCCCAAAAAGAACGATTTCAATTGGGCTGCATGTGGACATCTGGGCATTCGAACTATCCTGCTGGGCCTTTTGACTCGTACAATTTCAGCCCACTCCAAAGCAGGATAGTTCGGATTTTTCTAAAAAAAACAGGAAAGTCCTATGCTTCGCAAAAACAAAAAACAAGGAGATTCAACATATAAATTTGTTTATGTAAAAATAAAGATTTAATTTATCCGTTGAAATAGCTCAGAGCGCAATACACTGTTTATTGTCTGCAAAATAATCAAGATATCACATGTTTCTTGTACGGGGAGGCTGACATCGGGGACCCATGAGCCAGCAGCGTCGTTTTAAAGGCGGCAGGGGATGGAAAGAAAAAATAAACCAAAAATCTGTTGGTAAAAAATCCAAGAAAAGAAACATTTTCGTTCTGAGAGGATGACATGCGGGACCCATGAGGCAGCAGCGTCCTCGGCGTTTATTGTTCATAGAGGCTGACATGTGGGACCCGTGAGCCAGCAGCGTCCTCAACGTTTTAAAGGCGGCAGGATATCGAAAGAAAAAATAAGCCAAAAATCATTTGGTAAACAATATCCAAGAAAAGAAACATTTACCGTTCGAGAGGATGACATGCGGGACCCATGAGGCAGCAGCATCCTCAACGATTCCAAGGCGGGAGGGGATCAAAGAAAAAAAAGGAAATATCCAGAAATTAATTAGGGGTTCAAAAAAAATCCATCAAAGGAAACTTTTATTGTTCATAGAGGATGACTTGTGGGACCGACCTGCCAACAACGTCCTCATCGTTTCAAAGGGGTAGGAGATCCAAATAAAAAGGCAAATAGCCAGAAATTAGGGGTCAAAAATAACTCCAAGAAAGGAAACTTTTATTGTTCGTAGAGGATGACATGCGGGACCCATGAGCCAGCAGCTTACTCAACGTTTCAAAGGCGGCATGAGATCGAAAGAAAAAGGCAAGTGACAAAATATCAGGAGCAAAAGATAATCCAAGAAAAGAAACTTTATTGTACATAGAGGATGACATGTGGGTCCCATTTTGCAGCAGCGGTCTCAATGTTTGTAATGCGGCTTGAGATCAAAAGAAAAAGAAAGTAGCTAGTAATTAGGGGGTGAAAAAAAATCCAAGAAAAGAAAGTTGATGGACATAGAGGATGACATGCGGGTCCCTTGAGCCAACAGCTTACTCAACGTTTCAAAGGGGGCAGGGGAGCCAAAAATCAGAGGGTGAAAAAAAATCCAACAAAGGAAACTTTTATAGCACATAGAGGATGACATGCGGGTCCCATGAGCCAGCAGGTTCCTCAACGTTTCAAACGTGGCATGAGATCGAAAGAAAAAGGCAAGTGCCCAAATATGAGGTGCCAAAAAACTCCAAGAAAAGAAAGTTGATTGCTCATAGAGGATGACATGCGGGTCCCATGAGCCAGCAGGTTCCTCAACGTTTCAAACGTGGCATGAGATCGAAAGAAAAAGGCAAGTGCCCAAATATGAGGTGCCAAAAAAACTCCAAGAAAAGAAAGTTGATTGCTCATAGAGGATGACATGCGGGTCCCATGAGCCAGCAGGTTCCTCAACGTTTCAAACGTGGCATGAGATCGAAAGAAAAAGGCAAGTGACCAAATATGAGGAGCCAAAAATAATTCAAGAAAAGAAAGTTTTATAGTACATAGAGGATGACATGCGGGTCCCATTTAGCAGCAGCGGTATCACCGTTTGAGAGGCGGCAGGGGATCAAAAGAAAAAAGAAATTGCCAAAAATCAGAGGGTGAAAAAAAACCAAGAAAATGAACTTTTATAGTACATAGAGGATGACATGCGGGTCCCATGAGCCAGCAGGTTCCTCAACGTTTCAAACGTGGCATGAGATCGAAAGAAAAAGGCAAGTGACCAAATATGAGGAGCCAAAAATAATTCAAGAAAAGAAAGTTTTATAGTACATAGAGGATGACATGCGGGTCCCATTTAGCAGCAGCGGTATCACCGTTTGAGAGGCGGCAGGGGATCAAAAGAAAAAAGAAATTGCCAAAAATCAGAGGGTGAAAAAAAACCAAGAAAATGAACTTTTATAGTACATAGAGGATGACATGCGGGTCCCATGAGCCAGCAGGTTCCTCAACGTTTCAAACGTGGCATGAGATCGAAAGAAAAAGGCAAGTGAAAAAATATCAGGAGCAAAAATAATTCAAGAAAAGAAAGTTTTATAGTACATAGAGGATGACATGCGGGTCCCATTTAGCAGCAGCGGTATCACTGTTTGAGAGGCAGCAGGGGATCGAAAGAAAAAGTCAAGTGACTAAATATGAGGTGCCAAAAAAATCCAAGAAAAGAAAGTTTTATAGTACATAGAGGATGACATGCGCGTCCCATTTAGCAGCAGCGGTATCACGTTTGAGAGGCAGCAGTGATCGAAAGAAAAAGTCAAGTGACCAAATATGAGGTACCAAAAAATCCAAGAAAAGAAAGTTTTATAGTACATAGAGGATGACATGCGGGTCCCATTTAGCAGCAGCGGTATCACCGTTTGAGAGGCAGCGGGATCGAAAGAAAAAGTCAAGTGACCAAATATGAGGTGCCAAAAAAAATCCAAGAAAAGAAAGTTTTATAGTACATAGAGGATGACATGCGGGTCCCATTTAGCAGCAGCGGTATCACCGTTTGAGAGGCGGCAGGGGATCGAAAGAAAAAGGTAAGTGACCAAATATGAGGTGCCAAAAATAATTCAAGAAAAGAAAGTTTTATAGTACATAGAGGATGACATGCGGGTCCCATTTAGCAGCGGTATCACCGTTTGAGGCGGCAGGGGATCGAAAGAAAAAGGCAAGTGACCAAATTTGAGGTGCCAAAAAAACTCCAAGAAAAGAAAGTTGATTGCACATAGAGGATGACATGCGGGTCCCATTTAGCGCAGCGGTCTTAACGTTTCCAAGGCGGCAAGGGATCAAAAGAAAAAGGAAGTAGCCATCAGGGGGTCAAAAAAATCCAAGAATAGAAAGAATTTTGGTTCATAGAGGATGACATGCGGGACCCATGATCCTGCATCGTAAACGGCTCGATCGGAGAACGTTGAACGAGATGGCGCGATCTAGAAAAACAATGCCAGAGAGGCTGCCATCTGGGCCCTACATCCCTCGGCGGTGCGGATTTGCGTTGACTCGGCCGGCGAACCCGAGATTTCGAGATGCACCACGTCCCGGGCCACCATACGCGACGTTTTGGCCGCTTTCGTCGGGCTAGGTGGCCTCAAACACAAAAAAAGTTTTGACATGCACCACGGAGGGACCAAACCTGCATGAAGCACCAACGACTTCAACTATCCAACATGTGACACATTTTTTGTCTGGAGACCAGAGAGTCAATTGGATCATACTTCAAAAGCCTTCAACTATACCAACAAAAAATTCGGCATGACCTTTGCTAAAAATGGTCATGCCGTAGTGCCAGAAATTCGCCGGAACGGAAGTTAATCGACATTCCGGCGAAACATTGGCACTCAATGTACCTGCAGACACATTTCACACAACTTTTCCAAACACATGCTCGATCAGGTCTACCACCACCACATCAGGCTCAGGTCTACCACCATCAAAAGGCAATGACAGAGTTTGGACCATCCAAACACAAAATACATGCTGTTTAAACTTGCTGCATTTTAAATAGGGCTATATCGTTTTTCTTTGGGTACCATATACTACCAATAAATATGATTATCACCATATATCAATATACACAGCTTTATAGTAAGCACTAGACTGGAGGGTATTTGCAAATGTAGTAAGTAAGTGGAATGAAATAAAAAAACAATATATAAGTCAATAACAATCCAAACTCGACCAGACACTATAAAGATTATGTTACAACTATGAGAACAGGAAATTCCATTGACAAATACTTCCTATGTATCGTGGGCCACATGTAAACTTCACTTATACTTTGCAAATGTATTTTGGCTAACTTACATCATTAGCACTACTGCACTAGAGTACTTTTTCCTTGTACACACATTCCTCTATTAGTGTAGAGTGTAGACGTGCTGCAGCTGTTAACAGAGCACTGCAAACACTCTGCTTTGCGTAATTAAATTTACTAACTATCTGCTTTAGCAGTATAGATGTCAACTTCAGTTTGCATCAGCTACAGATCGGTGTAAATTAGCATTGTTTCAGTTAACACAGAAGCCAATTTAGTTGACGTTCAATTAACACAAACACCAATTCCATGAACACAAATTCAGCTAGCATCTTGTTGTTGCTATTGCTAACCAAACCAACAGAATCCTGCTAGGATCTGATGAACTAGGATAGGTAAAACATGGAATTTAGAGGAATGAGGGAGGGGAGAGGGGCCTGACCTACGGCGACGACGATGGCGGAAGGCGGCGGTCGGGGTCCTCGGGGTTGAGCGCCTGCTGGTGGCCGACGACCTAGTGGCACGACGGCGGCGGTCTGGGGGAGGCGGCAACATCACAGCGAGGTGAGGAATGAGCAAGGGAGAGGAACGGAAAGGGAGAGAGGGAGGCAGGGGAGAGGGGCGCACCTGCGGTGGAGGGCGACGGCAGCGACGGCAGCGACGGCAGCGATGGCAGCAGGTGGTGGATCGACGGCGGCAGGGGCAGCGACGGTGGGGAGGCGACGGCGGTGAGGAAGGAGGAGAGGGGAACGACGGCAAGGGAGAGAGGGAGGCAGGGGAGAGGAGCGCACCTGCGGTGAAGGGATCGACGGCGGCAGTGGCAGTTACGGTGGTGGATCGACGAAGGCGGCTGGGGAGCGACGGCGGCGGTGGGGGATTTTTTCGTCGATTTGGCCGTGGAGGGGAGCGACGCGCACACGACTAAGTCATGGAACTACTACCCCCGGCGTTTTGGCGTAAACGCCGGCGGTAACTTCGCACTCACTAACATGTGGGCCATAGTTAGTTTCCACCGGCGGAAAGGGCCTAATTCGCCGGGGGTATTTTTTTTCCTTCCCAGCTGGCGAGACGCCTTTAGTTGTATAAACATGTTAATTAATCAAAATCGAGTCCTTAACATAGTGGTGCCACTCTCGATGTTATGCTGAAGCACCCAGGGTTCGAATCCCTGTGGATGCAAAAAGGCCAACCTTTTTTTTTCCTTCTCTTTTCTAGCTAAGACTTAATTCTTAAATTGTAAAGTCCTTTTGGCGACATCCGATAAAAAATCAATGAAGGATAAATTGCAAGACATAAATTTATGATTTTAATTCTTGAATGGCTTCAAAGTCCTTTCGGCGATATCCGATGAAAAACCAAGACATAAATTTAGGATACACTTGAGAAGGACAAATGGTTGTTCGAGAGATAATTATTATAAATACACAAATGACTTCAAAGTCCCTTCCGCTTGGTCCTTGTGACCCCACCGGTATCGTCGCGACTCCTTGTGTACGGAGGAACACTTGACCTAGGTAGCGTCGTCCTTCTTCTTCTTAGTGTGTAGGTTCTATCGTCTTCATCGGGTTCTTCCATCATTGGGTCTCCGACGAGGCCGTCAAAGTCTTGCTCATCGGCAACACCATCCATTCCGATGAGGGCCCTTTTTCCTCTCCTTACGACAACACGGCTGGGCCTTGACGGGTCAGTTATGAAGAAGCATTGCTCGACGTGCTTAGCCAATACCCAAGGCTCATTTTGCGCGGTGGGGTTCTTGGTCTTGGATTTGGGGGGCAGTCGCATGGTGGTGACATACGCATCTTCTTTTGTGACGTCCGTAGCCCATCTGACACGAAACATCGGTAGCTTCTCCCCGACGTAGTCGAGCTCCCAGATTTCCTCGATCCTTCCGTAGTACCTTTTCTTCTCTTCACCCGTGTACGATTCCATCGTCACACCCGAGTTCTGATAGTCGCTTCTTTTGTCTCTCTCCTCTGTGGAGAATGTGTAACCGTTGATGTCGTATTTCTGATAAGTCATGAGGTTGGGGGCGGGCCCATAAGACAAGGCCAATATCATTTTGTCTATGTCGCTTGCCATTGGTGGGGGATTGGCATCAATCTGGTCTTTGAACCAGCTCGCGAAAGAGGAGTTGTGCGCTCTAAATACCTCTTCTTCCGTCATCGGCTTGTCAGCCCTGCTCTTGATCATGTTTATGTGCTGATCCACCCAAGGCTCTACCTCTTTCATGTGCTGTAGTGCTACTAAGTGGGCCCTGTTAAAGTTTGTTCTCCTATCATTTTGATCCGCGTCGAGTTCCCTCCTGCCAGCGTTGTGGCCTACTCCCTCGAATCTGCCGAGGTGCTTGTTGGCGGGCAATCCAACCGGACGTGGGTCGTCCTCGTTTAAATAATTCTTGCAGAAAGAGATGCACTCCTCGGTGAGAAAGCCCTGGACGATGCTTCCATCCGGATGTGCCCTGTTACGAACGTATCCTTTGATGAAGCCGTTCATTCTTTCTAACGCCATCATGTTGTGAAGGAACGCGGGCCCAAGATCCTCGATATCGTCCACTATATGCACCAGCAGATGGACCATGATGTCAAAGAATGCGGGCGGGAAGTACATCTCCATCTCGCATAGGATGGTGACGATCTCTTCCTGCAGCCTCCCGAGTTTCTTGACGGTTATCGACTTTCGAGTGATGACGTCGAAGACGTTACACAGGTCAGTCAGCGTCGCACGAACGTGCGGTTCCATTATCCCTCGGATAGCAACCGGAAGTATCTGCGTCATCATGACATGACAGTCATGAGACTTCATCCCGCTGAAGATTTTTTTCGTCGGGTCCAGCCATCTGCGTATCAGCCCCGCGTAGCCTAGGGGAAATTTGACTTCTAGTAGGCACTTGAAGAATTGTTCGAGCTCATCGGGATTTAGAGTGAAGCAGGAGGGGCGAGGAGTTTCGCGCTGCTTGGCCACCCTTTTGCGTTTGCGACCATCCGTCTCCTCCTCCTCGGTTTCCTGGTCAACCTGCGCGAAATGAAGCTCTTTTCTGATGTCAAGGGCCATGAGGTCGTGTCTTGCTTTCGACCCGTCTTTGGTCCTCTCCGGCATGTTGAGCACAGTGACAAGCAAGCTCTCGCACACGTTCTTCGTGATATGCATGACATCAAGGCTATGAGGCGTACCGAGGATCTTCCAGTACGGCAAGTCCCAAAACACGGACCTCCTTTTCCATACCCCCAAGAGCGGCCCGGGTTCCTTTTTCTTTCTCTTGTCTCCTTTCTTCCGCTTCTGGATCTTTATCTTACCCGCCGGAGGGCAGTCTTTCCAGTTTTTCAACAGAGTATCTATCTCTTCGCCGCTTTGCCTAGGTGGAGGTCCCTCGACCTCATCCTTCCCATTGAACAGGTCTCCACGCTTCCTCCACGGGTCATTCTTGGGAAGCCACATTCGATGCCTCATGTAGACGGTTTTTGAAGACCCGGGATCCTTACCCAGCTGTAAAAACGGCGTCTTTTCCATGCACCTCACACATGCCTTGTGTCCGTGGCACACCTGGCACGCGATATATGCGTATCCAAGATAGTCCTGCACCGTCATCAACAGTGCGACTTTCATACGGAAAGTTTCTTCTCCGTAGGCGTCCCAAGTTTCTATCCCTTCCTCCCACAGAGTGACTAGCTCCTCCTTCAATAGCTCCAGATATAGGTTGATATCGCTCCCTGGCTGCGTCGGCCCTTGGATTAGCATACTCATGTGTATGTACTTCTTCTTCAGGCATAGCCATGGAGGGAGGTTGTACATCCATACAAACACGGGCCAGGTGTTGTGCTTGCTGCTTTGGTTCCCAAACGGATTGAGTCCGTCGGTGCTCGCACCCAACCTGATGTTCCTTGGTTCTTTCCCGAATTCTTCGTAATACTCATCGTCTAATGTTTTCCACTGGCTTGCATCCGAAGGGTGTGTTAGCACTGGGTTTTCAACCCGTTCTACATCATGCATCCTTTCTTTCTTTCCGCCAGCGCATGAGCTTTGCTTCCTTGGGGTCCACGAAGTACCGCTGCAGACGGGGCGTGAGCGGGAAGTACCACACAACTTTTCGAGGAGATTTTCTCGTCCCTCTCTTGTATCGAGATTCGCCACACTGTGGGCATGTATCGAGCTTGGCATGCTCGTTCCGATATATTACGCAGTCACGGATGCAGGCGTGGTACTTCTTGTGCGGTAAATCTAGAGGGCACACGATTTTCTTGGCCTCCTGTAGGCTACCGGCACACGTGTTATCTTTAGGAAAGTGGATCTTCAAGTATCCGAAGAGTTCGTCCACGCTTGTGTCCGTCCATTTGTGCTTTGCCTTCATCTCCATAATATCGAGAGCTATCTCAGACGGCTCTCCTCCGTCCCACGAGCTGCATCGTACAACGGAGTTCTCGAGTCTACCTCGAGTTGATCCAGCTTAGCCTTCCGTCTACCAGCGATTTTGGGGTCGGTCGATGTGTTGCTGAGAAGAAGTTCTTGAACATGACGGTCCTGCACGGCCGCGGTTAGCGGGGTATTTCTACTCATGTCCTCGTCGGCCGCATGTTCTTCCCGGCCTTCTTGATCACCATCAACGTGTGCGCCATCCTCTTCAACCTCATCTCCATTGTCGTGTGGGGCATCCTCTCCATCACCTTCGTTATCATCATCTCCACCATCATCATCACCATCATCATCACCATCGATATCATCATCTCCGTCATCACTCATCCACTGAGTATGCCCCTCCATGAAACTATACCTGAGCAGGTGTTGATTCACTATGCCTGAGAAGGGGTCAAACAACGATCCTAGCTTGCATCTTCGACAAGGACACATTATATCCTTTCGCTTTTTTCGATACATGTCGGCCGTCGCGCGTTCCACGTATCTATCCACGACGCTTTCCCTCATCGCGATGACCATCGCCGCCTACAAGACAAGATAATTGATTACACCGCCGTCTCGGTTTTCACGGAAAAAATTCGGCATGACCTTTGCTAAATATTGTCATGCTGGAGTTCCAAAATTCGCCGGAACGGAAGTTAATCAACATTCCGGCAAAACATTGGCAACTCAATGTTCCTGCACGCGTAAACAAATGCAAAACAATGCATTTACATATATGGACCACCTTTTGCCACCACTAGTGATATAACCGTGAATTTTCGCCAACACATGAACATTCCACTCATTTAGTTATGTACCTATTAGTTGACGTGACGTCCAAAAGCACCGGAGAGACGCCACATGTCGACTTTAATGCTCGAGAGATCTAGAGATCTAAGAAATGGAGAGATCTAGCTAGATCTAGTGGAAAAGGTGGTGGTAGGAGATAGATCTAGATCTAGATTATACAAATCATGCTAGAGGGGCTAGGTAGTGCATGATTTGCTCAAATACATCATATTTTATTGGTTGAAATAGCTAAAATGGGTGGGGGAATGAGCTAACTAGTGCTTGGGTTGATTTGCCATCACATATGAGTGTGTGTGGGTGGTGGTAGGTGGCTGGTCATCCTAAATGGACATGCCCAGGTTACCGCCGGCGCCTACAAACAAAATTGCCAGCGGTAGGGCCCGTTACCGCCAGCATCTGCGGGACGAAAACACCGGCGGTAAGTTAAGGCTGGGTGGCCCACCCTGGCTCGGCGATACCCCCGGCATCTACTGCGCACGTTCGCCGGCGATACAGCCCAGTATCCCTGGCGCTTTGGGCCCAATTCGCCGGTGGTAAGGATAGGCCCAAATGGGACCCCGCGGCCCATTGCACCCCCGGCGCCTCCGTTTCCATTTCGCCGGCGGTAATAGAGCCACCCCCAACGCCGTCCTACCTATTTCGCCGGCGGTACTGTTAGGCCCCCCTGGAAGGTATTACCGCCGGCATCTTCAGCTCGTATTTGCCGGCGGTAAGGAGTGCGGCTATAAGCCTTTTCCTAGTAGTGTGTGGTGTGAATCGGATTAAAGGTCACCCATCCTCAGACTCCTCCGATATCACTTACATGCTTAACTTCTTACACTAGTAGAAAAAAACCCCTTAGTACCGGTTCCAGAGGCCTTAGTACCGGTTTTGGAACCGGTACTAAAGATTCGGGACTAAAGCCTTCCCTTCCGGGTACCTAAACGAACTGGTACTAAAGGTGCCTCCGGACACGGAGGAGGCCCGGGGCTGGGACTGGTACTAAAACGGTACCGGGGTCCGGTATATCAAATTTTTTATCTATTTTTTCGCTCCCTTTTTTATCTATTTTTTAGAATTATTTTCCACTCCCTTTTTTTGTCTATTTTTTTTTAATATTTTAGTTATTTGACAAGTTTAGTCATCGCCTTTGTGCCTTTTATAGCTCTTGTAGCTCTATCCCACGCCTCTTGTGGTAGTTGTACCATTTTTCTTGGTCGAGCTCCCACATACTAGTTTCCTGTTCCTTTTGTTAGATCTGCGGGATCGACATAAGGGTTGCCTAGATCGACAAAAGCCTAAGATTCTTCGTCAGCTTCATGACCTGATCCCGTGATTACGCAAATCTGATGGTATGTTGTATTTACGCTCTCATCGAACTCAGGATAGGTGAATACCTCCTTGCTAGCAGTGGAGTTGGTTGTGTTGGTGCAGCTTTCCAAGTTGCTATCTTGAGACAGATCGGTTTCCGTGACCGACCCGAAAGTCATCTCACCGAACAGATCAGCAAGTTTTCCGCTATTTGCGGCTTTGGTGAAGCGTGGCGGCAAAACTTCTTCATCGCCTGACTCAACGGATGATGCCGATGATCTAGAGTAATCAGGCTCAACCGCTAATGGTCCCAAAAAAATCGGTGCCGAAAAACGGTGCGATCCCTCTTTCCTAACGCGGAAGCGGAAGCTCCCAAACGTCATCTCCATTGACTCCTCCACATTGGCATATGCATGTAAACGGGTGGGAGGGTGAGGAACAAAATCAACGAGATCATATTGGATCTGTTTACCTCCTTCCATCGCATTGCTTGCTGCCGATGATGATGTTGACAATGCCATCGAGATCAGAACCTTGCTACCTCCAATTCCCTTAGACGGCGCCAATTGACGAGGGATTAACTCATCAGTTCCTACGGATTGTAGACTTAGGGTTTCGTAGAAAGTAGATGGCAAGTAGATCTCGAAGGTTTCAGCCGCACAAAGGTGCTCAACTCAATATTACAGTGGCTAGGGTTATAATGATTCGGTCCTTCTTCCGACCTCAGCGTCCCCTTTATATAGGAGGAGAAACCGAGGGTTTACAATGTGTCGTACAAGTATTATCTTTTAGGCCATATTGGGGTTTTCCCGATATTAATACAAACTTCTATAACTTTTCTAATCCGATCCTCTCCAATCTCCTGGGCCTCCGAAGCTTCGAGTCCAATGGGTCTTCGGATACACCAATTAACTAGGGGTATACATGCGACATATTCCTCAGGTATGCCTATGTCATTCACAAATCTCATATCAATAACCACAGGGTAAACCCCTTAATAGCAATAGTCAATATGTGGCTTGCAGAAGACTAGCTGTTGTGGTTATTTACAGATGCGGTGACCGATGCTTTCTGGGCGCATCTTATTACGGAGCTCTCCTACACACAATATGGTTAAAAGCATACTTTATCTTGATTAACATGAATCCTAGTGCTAGAGGTGGATCCAATAATCCCTGAGAACACTTCGTCTTATTAAGTTTCAACCCATTTCTTATAACATTTTTACTGTTTTATTTACTTTATTTGCAACCATATACAACACCCCCCTTTAAAACATTTTGAGGTTAGAAAACAATTATTAAGTAATATTTAGTAGAAAGTAGCAAGGGGCATTAAGACCCTAACCAGTAGCTACTCGTGGTTCGATACTCTTGTTTCAAATGTAGCT
Organism: Lolium multiflorum; assembly: GCA_030979885.1. Classification (NCBI taxonomy): domain Eukaryota; kingdom Viridiplantae; phylum Streptophyta; class Magnoliopsida; order Poales; family Poaceae; genus Lolium; species Lolium multiflorum. The sequence continues at coordinate 260,511,045 of CM061749.1, forward strand.
ACAATTGATCAGTGTTCTTGCAGTTATCACCCCGCCTACGGTGGTTCCGGTTTTCCGTTTGTGCTCGTTTGATGTATCCCGCCGTGGCCAGAAACTTCGCGCGCCTGGCGGCCATTCCCCACCCATACCGAGGGCTATAAAGAACGCCCGCTAGATCAGCGATGAGCCCCACCCACAATCGACACAAAAATTCATTCGTGCCTCGCCGAAAGATCGCCAACTGTAAGCACATCAGGGAGATGTTCCTAGCTTATTTTCGTATGAGGTATGAAGAGGAAGAAGATATCATGACCACAGAGATGGGCCATGTATAGGTGGAAGACGAGGTGGCCGCCTTCGAGCACGAAGGCGACGTGGCTCGACAGTGGTGGTCGAGGCGACAGTGTGACATGTTGAGCAGGCAGTGGCGCAAGAAGAGGCCACAGTGGCCAAGGAGGCCGCGGCGGCGGCCTTGCGTGAGATACGCCATGAGGCGTCCATGGCGAGGGTGGAGGCGGTGGCTCTCGATGCTGCCAGCATCACTATGCGCGGGCGTCGCTGCACCGCAGCGGCGTGCAGGGAGGCGACAAAGGCGGTGGCAATCGACATCGCCTCCAATGCCATTCGGGACGCCATGGCAACATGCATGGAGGCGGTGGAGCAGACGGTGCGCGAGAAGGCCAACTTCGCTATCGATGATGCAGAGGAGGAGGACCATGTGGCGGAGGCGGACGTAGCTATGGGTCCTCCTGGGCAAGAAGGAGGAAGAGGAGGAAGCCCTCTGGCAAGTGCAGAGAGCGCACAGCAGGTCTGCCACAAGAGATCATAGTCGTGGGGAGTGCAACGCCGAAGCAACAACGATGGTGGAAGCGGCGGCTCAGGCAGCAGCAGAGGCGGAGCGGGTCGCGGAGGAGGAGCGCACAACGCACCGGGAGGTCGAGCTCGACGCCGCCTTGGTCCACCGTGAGGAGGAACGCCGTCGGGCGGATTGCAGGGCAGAGTGCCGCCGCTCCGTCGCCGCACGACGATGCCCAGAACGCCATCTGGGCTGCACGGGCGGCCATCGACGGGGACGGACTAGGCGGCGGTGAGTAGTAGACGTGTAGGGTCCGACGTACTAGGGGCCTCTTTTATTATTTTCAGTTAGATTAGATGCAAGCCCTTTTGTAACTAGCTGTCGAAAGCTAATGAATGATTTACTATTATAATGTGTCACTTAAAAGCAGGGTCCAACGGCCGACGGGCACACACACTCGCGCGCTCATCCATTCCCTAAATTTAGCGAACGAATGGATCGTGGCGGACGGATCATTCCATTTGGGTCACGAGTTGGAGCATGCATTGGCGGCCCACATATCCACGCTAACCGATTCGGACACGTTGAAATCGATGGGTCGCCCCGTTGGAAATGCCATTATTCCACTTCATCCAATCGATAAAAAAAATCCATGTCTACCACAGTACGCACAGTAAAAAAAATTAATGTACACACCAACTGTCACAAAATGGAAATTTCGCTTCCTAGTTTCTGAAAAATAGATAAAAACGCGTGCTAATCTTTGTCAACATACACTCTTCAATTAATTCACCACCGAACTCTTGATAAGATGGCAATGGTGAAGGCTTACCACATGCTGTGTTCTCTGAGCCTACAGTATATATATGCAGTCCGTTTTCACTGTTTTGGTGGAGCTTAGGGCATCTCCGGCGCGACATAAATGGACGCTGAGCGATCGTTTGCGTCCGCCAAGCTGTATCACCTTCAGCGGGACGACGCAAAGTGACCGGGCCGTCCACGGCGACACAAACTCGGTTCAAATGTGCGCCAGGTTTCCGTCTTTGCGGACGCTACGCGATCGCGGAAAGTGTCTGCATTTGGTGCATCCGGCCCGGTCGACAGTGACTAGGTAAGCAAAATATTTTTTCATTATTATTGATTGGCCAAAAGGACCATGTTTACATAGATGGTTAGCCGAGTTAACCTAAAACTACAACGGCCGTACCTACTCGCTGTCCCGCGGCCTACCACGGCCTTGGTTACTCGCAGTCGCGCGGCCTACTACTGGCCGCCGGAGGGACCGGCGCCATCGTCGAAGCGCGAGCGCTTTTCGCACTCCGCACGCCGCAGATTTGTCACCTTGCCCGCCTGCGGCGTTCGAGGGCCTCGGCCAGAGTGGAGTCCCACAGGATTCTCCTGGCCATAGAGCTAGCCTCCGCCTCCACCGCCTGGGCCACCGTCACTTCCGCCTGGGCCGCCGCCGCCTGCAACCCTGCCAGCTAGGCGTGGAAGCGGGCCCTGTCCCTAGCCGCCTCCGCCACCGCTTCGTCCCTGGCGGCGATGACGCCCGCTAGCTCCCGGTTCTGCAGCTCGACCCGCACGGGAGAAGGGCCCGTCCGCTGGAGCGAGTCCAGGTCGGAGCACATGTATCCCCGAGCCATGGCCACCGCATAGCTGTGGACTTCCTCCTCCACCAACCAAGCCTGACGACGCAGGGCGTTCCCAGCCAAGGTCTCGAAGGACGCGACCAGAACAAACTTGTCGCCGACGTACTCGAAGCGGTCGGGTACGGGGCGTCGTTGTCGGCGATGTCGTGGATGACAGCGTCCGCTGGTGGGGCCACCGGAGGGGCCGCCGGAGGGGCGCCGTCGCCGCCTGCGCCTCCGCGAGCGCCGTCCCAGCATCGGTGAGCTCGGCCCTGGCATCGGCGATTTGCGCCCTGGTCGCCGCGAGGCGCCCTTCCGCGCGCTCTGCCGCCTCTCGCTCCGCAACCTCCACCTCCGCAGCCGCCTCCTCCAGGTCTTGCTGCTCGGCCTGAACGCCGGCAGCGACTAGCTCCTCGTCCTCCTCCGGGTGGACGTGGCGGCACATCTGAACTACATGTTCCCAACTAAGGTTGTGTTCGGCCATGGATGGATGCTAGGGTTTAGCTTGAGGTGTGCCCGTCACCCCCACTGGTGTCCAGCATATATAGTCGCGGCGGGGCGGGAAACGGCGTTGCCGCGCAGGACGTTTTCCGCGCGAGCGAAACACCGGCGAAACTTGTCAATGTATTGAGCACGCGCGGGAACGACCGTCGTCGCGCAGGAAAAGTTAATCACCGGCGGCAGTCCTTGACGGAACGTAAAACGCCATTAACAACCTTGACGCTGTCTCCGCTCAAAAATACGTCCGCACCGCTGGAGATACCCCGACACAAACGGTCGCTCTGAACCACATGACGTCCACAGGCTGACGCAAACGGACACAATCAAACATTTCGGACGTCCCAAATATGTTAGCCCATTGGAGATGCCCTTACCAAACGCTCTGCTTGTTCACTATCGCATGGCTAGTCAGAGCAGCTTTGACCGAGCGGACCACTGCCTGAACACCCGTACTACTATGCGACACTTTCCTGATTCTGGCGGATCTTAAGAGCATCTCCGGCGCTGTAAACGCGTGATTCGGCGCGCTGTATACTGTTAGCGCGCGTGATAGCGAATTTGCCCGCGGCAGAGGCGCTATTTTCCAGCGCGCGTTGCTGCGCGAAAAACGCACCTCCGGCAGAGGCGCTATTTTGCAGCGCGCGCGGTATAAAGTGCTAAATCCGACCGTTTTTTTGAAAATTTAAATCGAACAAACTACGAAAATTTGAGCGAAAATACGAATATATTATAAAAGTTCGACGATACAATGCGACATATATTATAAAAGTTCTACGAGACTACTCGGAGGAGTCCCAGTTGAAGTCCGAGCTGCTCGGAGTCGTGGACGACACCGGCGTTGTCATCCACTCGAAGGAGGAGGAGGAGGAGACGACGACCGTCGACGGCCCTGCGCCGTTCTTCTTCTCCTCCGCCTTCCTCGCCGCCCGCGGCCCTCGCCGCCCTCCTCTTCGCGATCTCGGCGCGGCGCTTCTCGCGGGAAGCTTTTCGCCGCCGCCGCCTTCTCCTTCTCCTTCTCCGCGTAGAAGGCCGCCGTGGCGGCGACGTCCTCCGGGAAGCGGCGCGCCCATTCGACGCGGAACGCCTCGTCGCGCTCGGCGATGACCAGGCGCTGCTCCAGCTCCCGCTGCCGGCGCTGCTCCTCCCGCGTGATCATCGGCGGCGGCGGCGCGAGCATCTCCGCCTGCTCGCGCGTGAACACGTCGTGGAAGTTCATCGCGCGGCGGCTGCGGCCCAGCCGCCACGCGACGGCGTCGTAGGCACGCGCCGCCTCGTGCGCCGTGTCGAAGGTTCCGAGACGGATCCGCTCCTCGCCGGAGCGGATCTCCGCGTCGAATCGGCCGCTCGGCCGCTTGCGGACGCCGCGGTAGCCGGAGGACGAGCGGCGGCGCGGCGGCATCTTCGCGTCGAGGAGGAACGGCCGGAGGTGGAGCGGCGCGGGAGGGAGAGCGGCGGGGAAAGAGAGGGCGCGGGAGGAAGACGCGTGGGCGGAGTGGCAGTTGGCCGCTTCGCGCGTGTCATCTATATAGCGCGCGCGGCAACGCACGCGGCAGATTTCCCGCGCGGGATAGCGCGAAAGCGCGCGGGCGGCAAAACTTTTAGCGCACGCGCCTTTTTCCCGCGTCCGCTGGAGCAGCGCGGTAGCGTCCGCGCGCGCCAAAACGGCGGTTTTTTTGCCGCGTGGGACTTTTACGGCGCCTGTTGGAGATGCTCTAACACACTGCACTATGCTACAGCCGAGTCAGACGCTTTGCAGGGATGCTGCTAATTAGAGCATGTCCTTGATAGGTCACCTGCATGCAACACGAATCTCTACGCTAGATCAGACGTCAGCTATAGGGGTGGTATTGCCACCGGGTGGCAACACCATGTTTTGCTTATATTGTTTTCACATCCATGATTAAGTTTATAATCTATGTAATAATGGTAATTTTTTTAATATGATATTCAGATGAAAACTTAATTATTATGTGGAATAATAGACACAAAACAAGCTTCCTAGTCATGCCTCGAGACTAGTTTATGTTGAATGAGTTACACCCTAGAGGCAATAATAATAAGAGATATTTATTATCTATAATTTCATATTTATTATTAAGTTTGTCCTTCATGCTATAGTTGTGATGTTCCTCGAATATGAGTTCTAGTTATGTCTCTAATAAAACTAGCTCATTTGTTGTCAAGCTTTTGTGACTATGAGCATGTAAATTCTAGCAACAATGAGTATGGATTATTTGGTTGTATAGACCTAAGACACTGATATGCTATGAGACACCCGTCATGGTTAGTTGGAAAATAACTTTAAGTGTTAAATTATATGAAAGTCCTTTGACCATGAGAAAATTACGGTAAGTCATATTGGAGGGTATGCTTTGATCTTACCGGCCCTCACCGGTTAGCTCTACGTGTTGAGAAGGTTAAGGCTCATATATATCTGAAGATACCGCACATGACCGGTAGTCCAGGTACCAGTCGCATGCCCACCCCGCACGCGACCGGCAGTCCAACTACTACCAGTCGCGTGTCGATTTTGGCGCTACTATTACTATACGAGTCGTTTGCGCATTTTGGATCCATTGCTAGTTTTTTTGCAATTGAAAAATAAGCTGGGACAAATGACCAACTGTCCACGTGATTTCATACAAAACAACCCAAAAACTAAAAAAAAAAAGCAATCGAGTCCATGTCACCGCCTTGTGGCGTTGACGAGGTCTAGGAGAGGAGAGGATCCGTAGCAGCCATCGGCAGTGGCAGAGCAGGGCATCGGATGTGGTCATCGGAGCAGGGCGTTGGAGGTGGTTGTCATTGTCAGGGAGGAGGTGGTCACCGTTGTCGGAGAGGAGGTGGTCACCGTCGTCGGGGAGGAGGTGGTCACCATTTCCGGAAAGGAGGTGGCCGCCATCATCGGGGAGGAGGTGGTCGCCGTCATCAGGGAGGAGGTGGTCGCCGTCATCAGGGAGGAGGTGGTCGCCGTCATCAGAAGAAGAGCCAGTGGGTATATGCAAAAACAAATTGATCCAGTAAAAAACCGTCCACGAGTCCATGTTCAAAAAACGAAGATATATCACGGTTGAGTTAACACTCAAGACAACATGAACAAACTTCAACATATTTGACGTGTACAATATACAAAATGTGTACATGATTTTACAACTATGTGAATCACTTGGAAATCTCACATGAACAAATAAAAAGACATATGTAGGTACATTGGTAACACATGCAAGTTACGAGAGTGATTTGCATGTAGAGGGATGATGAGGTAATGTTTTTCTGATGGGCGATGTATCATATGGAGCAGGTGTAGTTGTCGGGGCAGGTCTTGCGGCACTGGTTAAGAAGGAGGGTGAAGTCGTCGAGTACATTGAGTTTGATGCCGAGAATCTCGGCCTTGATGGCGGTGCAGAGACAGACGGAGGCATCGAGGTTGGCGAGCCCAGACAGCAGCGGGCAACACTCCTCATTCTCGGGCACGGGGAGGTTGAGCTTGAGCAGGTTCAGCACGTTGGCGCACACTTTCAGCTTCAGAGTGTCAATCGAGCAGGTTGACGGCGGTGGCGGTGGGCTGGGGGTGGGGCAGTATGGAGCGCAGGCGTGCGCGGTGGAGGCAAGGATAGCCAGGTTCACGGCGAGGAAGAGGACCAACTTGAAGGGCGCCATTGCACTGATCGATTGGTGGAGCAAGCGAGCGAGCTATGTAGTGATCGCGTGGAGTGATTTGATGGCTCAATTCTTGGGATGATTTTCTTGGGTGTTTTGTGGTGGTATTTATAGTGTGGGAGATCCCTGTCCATGCTAGTCATGATCGATTAAATATGAGTAATTTAAGAATGGTGTACAACACGCTGCCCTTGTTAATTAGCACTGACACCCATGTTCATAAGATAATTATGCTATCACGACGAAGATTAGAGCCTGTAAGTGGTTTGTCGGAATAATTAACATACGGTAAACGCAACTGCAATCGCGAAGTATCCGGCTCTCGGCTCAATGTGACAACGTGCATGCCATCTCATCGCCTCCAACAAGTCCGGCTCCAGGACCATGGGACGACGTGCATGTCATCACTCGTCACAGATCGAGCGACCTGAGTTCAGCAACATTCTAGTCCGAGACTCTGTGGTATGGTTTTGACTCCCTGTATTCCTCATACTGGCTTCTTGCCAATTTGCCGTGCATGGAGAGCTAGCTGTCTAGAGAGACAAATCGTTTGAACTTATGATTCTGTCGAGCTCGTTAGTTTTTAGCGCATTAATCTGTTGATTGCTATTTACCTCCTCGATACCCATCATTCGCCGCCTCTCTTGTTAGGAAAACGGACTACTACATTCTTCTATGGTGGCTCCAAACAAAATACTATATTTCTGTCCTTTTTATTCGTGGTAAGTTTTTACCAGCTTCTCTATTGCCACACTACATCTCCTTACGTTTCTTTTACCTGGATCTCAACAGTACCTTCTGTAGTATTTCGGAGAAAAGATGTTGAGTGGTTCTTCAACCGTACCTTCTCCGGCAGGGCCGGCTCTAGGATTTCGAAGGCCCCAGGGCAAGTTCTATCAATGAGCCCAAGGGAGAAAAAATCCATTGCATAAATGCATGGTTATTTTTTGTGAGCTATTTAACACAAATAATTTTTTAGTCGCATCAAAATTCCGATAAATTATCTTGCCTTCATCTCAAACCATTATAGAAGCTACAGTGAAATAAGTAAGAGAAATAGGGTGAGGAAAAACCTCCAAGCCTCAAGTAATCAATTAATCATGAGAATAAAGCTCAAATTGATCGAGAACGGACAAACCGAACGGAAGCAGCCTCACATTGCTGCGGAAAGAAAGAACAAACAGTCACATTGTTGCATAAAGAAAGATTAAACAGTCAGAAATTGATAATTTTGATTAAACACGAAAACCTAGAGTCAGCTAGCAGGGTCTTGTTGAGTTTTCGATCCGAGATTTATCTGCTGATCTTGATCTCTCCCCAATCCCATGAACCTATGCCTCGGTCTCAGACTATTCGAGATTTACTAGTGGTGCTTCATTTGCCGAATAGGGATTAGGGATTTCAGGCATGAGGCAAAGGAAGGTGAGGCGAAAGGCGACCTCCGTGCTTAATTAGATTGAGGGAAGTCAATCCGAGCGATCGATTCCTGGAAGCCTGGCCTAGCTGTGCATGAAAACATGAGCATCTTCTATTTTCCTTCTTATGCAGCAGATATGGGCCCCTACATTCGATGTACCCCGGACAGTCGCACCTCTTGCCCTGGGCCAGAGCCGGCCCTGTTCTCCGGTACTTTCGAAAAAAACCTTGTTAGGTCAACGTACTACTACCTTGATCTGCAGTGAATTCACAAGAGAACATACTACATTATTTGTCGCGCGTCTCTTTTATTCAGGAAAATATTACTAGTTTCCTTTGTCGTTCGGCTCAAGATCACCATACATGCGTGGGGGGTGTCCCCGCGCTACAACTTATTACCTCTTTTTATCTTGGACTACGTAATGTTTCAGCCTTACACTTAAATTCTACAATATTCTGAAAAGAAAAATGTTCGACCATTCGTCGTCTACCTTATCCGAGAAAAAACAGTACAATCCACATGAGTCCCCTTGCTACGACGAGACTTTTGGGTTCCTTGTTACCGCAGGAAGAAATGGAGGCGGTGGTGGCCGACAAGCGGAGGCGGGTCAAGCCTGATACTCAAGGGCCACCACATATCGTCGACCTCCTCTGCAGCCTCTCCGTTGAGATGTTGGACATTATCATATCTTTCCTCCCCACCAAGTCTGCGGTGCGGACAACCGTCCTCTCCTAGAGGTGGCACCACCTCTGGATATCATCGCCCCTCAACCTCATCGTCGAGTGCAACCTCTTCCAACAGGAACGCAAACATGCCGCCGTAGTTTTTAAGATCCTCATGGCGCACCCTAGACCCTCCAAAAGTGTACACATCTATGGCTTGTGTACCAAATCCAAGCTCGACACCAGCCTCGACATGTGGTTCCGATCAGGCGCCCGAAATGGCCTCGAGGACCTCATATTCTATGGTGGAAACCGAGCTCCCTGCTGTGGTCCACACTCCGCTTCGCGCCCAAGCTGCGCATCGCTCGCCTTTGGTCGTACTATTTCCTAGAATTTCATTTAGATCCACTTCTTGTACTTGGACTAAATCAGCATGAGCTCTACAACATCCCCATTTCGGAAGCGGCCAACGAAAGCCTGGTTGTTGACTATATTGCGCTTGAGGGCCTTCAACTTCAGGAGATCCACAGGTTGAGAACCCTCTACATTGTCTCGCCGAGTATCCGTATGATTGATGTGTTTGGTTTCGAGGATCCTAGAGCCCTTATGATTCTCCAGGAGCTGGTCTTTCAGGATGCATGAGATTGATCATAGTTTCTCTAGCGGACCATACAAAAATCTATGTTATCGAGGCACCTAAATTGATAGTGTTGGCCTATTAGTCAACCGAAAGCTCCAAACTTGTTATGGGAGAAATACTAATTGAACTACACCGGTAGTTTTCTTCATCTTGAAAACCACATTTTGTAATTTTATTTTTATCTATGTACTGTTGTCCTCCCAAGAATGATTCCAACCAGCTTCACCTGGTCTGTGTGAACAATCACGCGTGAGAAATAATTAGAAAATGGTGCTTTTGGTACGAACTTACAAACTTGGCCTCCCACCCACACGTTTGTGCCATCTCAGAAAAAATCCTTTTGAAAAGTATTGTAACACGTACGGTTTTATTGTACACGACGTGTCGGATTGGTAGGTCGCAACCCACTTTGGGCTACCGGGGGAAGGCGCTAGGGAGTCATGACTGCAGTGTGCGACCAAAAAACTTATTGTGCCTTTCGTTTGGTCGCTCGCATGGGAGTTGGGTTCATTTCTAGGGAACCTATGGCCTATTTGTTTGGTTGCCTCTCTACTCAGGTTGAGTCTGGCCACTTGGTCACGTGGTGAGCTTACCTCGCACCACCACACTTGAAACTGAGTAACGGTGGTCAGCACTGGGAGTAGCCACCGATACACGAGCTCCACCAGCATGCTTGCCATCAGCGCACGGAACTCAACGGAGTGGAACTCGCTGTGAGCTCTGACGGCATTTTTGTCGCCTTTCGTTGCGCCCGCGACACTTCATCGTTGGTGCCGAACTTGGTTTTGAAAAGATGCTGAAGGTTTGAGCAGGTCGGCGCTGAGTACGCAGTGCAAGTCGGAAGGGAGAGCATGCAGACCACCATGCATGATGGGAGGGCCAGCGAGTGCCGTTGGCGCAGCAAGTGGATCACCACGAAGATGGACACAACCATGAGCAGCTCCACCACCTTAAATAGCTCTTGGAGCAGGGTACTCTGATTACGTGCAAGACACTACTCACTACCACAACGAACACCACGTCTGCGCGTGGAAAGACTGCCATGTCGTTGTCGCTGATGGTGGCCAAGGAGATTATGATGCCTATATGTAAGACACCTATGACAACCACAACTAGCACCATGTTCCATCTACGAAACCGCGCACAAGGCCTACCGACGGCGCGAAGAAATACCACCATGCCACCACCGCACACATCTACACAAGTCACATTTTACTAGCGAGTTGCATATATATTTGTATACGACCATTGAAACAAAAACTTTACAACATGGGAAGTGTGCGAAACGGCAAGGTGAAGCTATTCGTAAAATGAAATTTTAAACGACAAAATGTGTGCCATAAAAATTATGAAATTCGATCAAAAAAGCTTCAAACAAGAACACAAAATTGGAGATTTACAACAAACAAGTCTTGAAATCGATAGTCCGAATGGAATCGCCTCATTGACGCACATATTTTTTATGTACAACTTATTTTTATTTAAAGTATTGTTATGTTGATTAAATGTGAGTAGTGGTGATGAAAATTAAGGAGGATTGGGGGAGCAAGACCATATTCAAGGTTGCATATAGCGAGCGGTCGATTGCAGCGAGTCAGCCTGCATCTAGGGAAACGACCGATTCGAGTGTACACACCGGGGCTGGCCCAAAGCTGCTTTGACGCACGGTCCAGCCACTACACATGAGAAGATCAACCAGCCAATCCGCCTACTTTCTGCGCCCTAGGGCTTGTTTCCAGATAGTGCAACCTACCAATCGCGCCCTACAAGCATGCCGACCATGTGTGTCTAGCTTGCTCGACTAGCTGGTGTCCATACGACGTGCATGTGCAGATGGCCATCATGCTCTTACAAGTGTGAAGGAAAGGGGCGGCATAACCACCACAACACTGAAGGAATATTTATAACGCCACATGTCAGCTCTAGGATGATTTTGTATCTAAGATGTGGTACTAAAGTGCACATCTAATACAAGTTGTGGTACCGAAAATCTCTACTATATTAAATGGCTAGAGGTGGTGGGATGGTTGGTACGTCCTCATGCCCTACGTCTGTGGCGAAGCGATCTCACCCTGTCATCTTTGCAGAAAACCCGAAAGAAAAAGAACTGTGAGAAGAAACCGGAGTGGAGAGATATCCCAACTGTCCCAGTCCTCCTATGTTTGCGACGCTCAACCCACCCCATTCCGTTCATCCATCCCAGGCGGTCCCCAAGACCGCTCCACGCATCGGTTGCCGCCGCCCCCACCTCGCCGGCATTCACCACCGTCCCATAAATCAAGGATGCACCGGCCACTCCTCGCTTCCCTGGGCACCAGAGCCACTGCCCCCTACTCGCTTGCATGGGAGTCACCATCGCTGCCCCCACCCGGACGCCTAGACTTCTTGCCGCCACCGATGTTGCAGGTTCTCCCCCGAGCCTTGCCGCCAAGGTCCGCGTCAGGCGCAGGAGTTAACGGGGAGGGCGCCATTCTGCCGCTGCCGTCTACTTCGAGCTATAGTACCTGATCCCGAAATCGAGCCATCGCTTTCCTTATCTCTGCCTGGAGACCGGAGTCGACCATCGCCATTGCAGTTACGGCCTCGATCCACATTCGAGCAGTCTGCTGCCTGATTTTTAGGTATGATGGCTTTCTCTCTCAGATCCAACAAAATTGTCCTATTTCTTGTGTGATATGTACTAGATCAATGAACTTGTGCGATGGTAAGCTAGGTATTTGCTCGAATTTGATGCAAAATTTGTCAGCTCTGTTTTTAGTGCAGATTAAGGCTTAGAGGCCGTACACCTCACCAACCCGCAGTTCCTGCTTGGTCTGCTATGTACGGGAAATATTAGATCATGGATGACCTGAGACGGAGGTGCCGGATGAGTCCGGCGTAGATTTGCTTCAAGTTCAAGCAGAGCGTCAGCGTACGTACTCGCCTCTAAAGACTCAGATTCTCTTTAAAACCTCAATATAAGATTGAGTTTCTTACGTTGTAATTGTAATGTTTTCTGAAGAGTTTCGGAGAATATTTTGTACTAACCTGAGTGTCGCAATTCTAGAACATTGGTACATGCTTGAATTACCAACCCATAAAAAACTTGAATTATGATGTAATTTTTCTGGTTAATGTGATGTATTTTTCTGGCTGATCGAGTTTCGATGCCTTCCTAATTCCAAACTCATTGTCCGCATATGAAGTCATTTTTGCCTGTGGACTAGGTGGTTCAGGTCTGGCTTTACTCATCTCTTTCAGACCACATGTTGGACCATGACTTTACAGTAAACGATCAACCAGATATTGACATTGTAATAGATGAGAAAACTTTCGATGCCAAATAATTTCTTAATAATAGTTACATTGTGCATCCTTTGTCTGGAGATTTTTTACGGTAGGGACAAACAATTACTGACCGTTTAAACCAACTAATCAAACGATTCAGATTTATCAATACTTGTCAATTAAAGCAGTAGTATTTTCTCAGCAAAGGGCAAAATCGGCAGATGAAAAACAAAATCCGGAAAGGCAGCAATTTGGACTTGCTAGCTTCCGTATATATGGACCTTCCGGATGCTAGTTTCTTTAACCTGTCAATATAATTTTCCTGTTTTAATTTTACTTACACTTTACAAAAATAAATGGATGCATGCATAGCTAGCAAATCTGAGCAGCACCGATACGAATTCGCAGAGAAAAGGAAAAGATCATCTCTCGATGCAGACGTCTGAGACACTACGCCGCCGCGTCGAACATGCGCGTCGCTTCGTCCGTGGTCTTGAAGGTGCCGAAGAAGATGCGGTCGATGCTAGCGCAAATCTTGGAGGTAGCTGACATAGGTGCACGTGCACCGTGGAAGACGGATGAGTTCGAGCGGGGTGGCGCCATCTCGAGGCGGGGCGCTGGACGGGCGGCGAGAAGGCAAACAGTGGGTAAAAGGGAGAGAGAGAGAGAGAGAGAGGGTGGAACTTACATCGGCCGTTGGTGTGTGCGCGCCCGCTTTTTAACCCGCGCGAGCTGGCGCGGTAAATTTACCGTGCGCGGCAAAAGTTTTCCCCGTGTTCTCTATTTTTGCGCGTTTGCTAGAGCGCGTCGACCGCCCGCGCTAAATTAAATGATGTTGTAGATAAAAATATAAATATCTACAATACCAAATTAATATTACTCAGCTAAATACATTTTAATAATATACTTGTATCATGTTATAGATATTTTTTTATTTAATCACACACTTTTTAAATTTTGACTTCTAGCTAAATTTATAAACTTATTTTCCCCGGCGCTGGTTCACGAGTTTAAGTGCACAGATACATTCACCCCTTATCATGATTTTAACTTCCATTCAGCGGGCTACAAGATAGTAGGTCTACACTTTGGTGGTCCGGGCTCATGATTACCAGAGTTGTAGTTAAATATCGTCCAGATTTTGGGGAAGAAAATATAAATACCAATTAGTTACCCAGAATACCACGGCTGAATACTACTAGCTCAGGTGACTAGTAAATTGCACCGTAAAACAGCTCTTTGTCTGAGATAGGTAATTATGAAGGACTTTAGGTCAGCAGATACAAATGTTGAAAATACCACTCACAAATTGATGCTGCTCCAAAAACGAATATTGATCTTGCAAGCCCTATGTTTCATCAAGAATATGAGGAGTACGAGGTGAGAATTTTCCAACTGAAGAACTGGTTCGCAATCCAATACCTTTATTTATTTATTTCTGCTACATAATTAATACTTATATGAATACTCATATGCTCATATAATAGGTTTCGCTTTCAAGAATACAAAGAAATTCCTATTGTCGTTCGGTTGTTGCCGAGAGATATCACATCACTGAATATCTTCATCCAGTTGCATTCAGCAGGTTCATTCAGGATCCAAGTGGATGTGGGCGTCCATAGGCTCGCTTCAGACGGGCCGCAAAAAAAGTTTAGTGGTGCTGCGGACAGACTGCAATCCATACTCAGGTCTTCCTGCATCTCCGTTCTTGGCCCGCCTATCCCGCCTATCCTTCTAAGGAGGAGCAGCTAGCTAGCACCATTTGCGAACGCCTGTGGTAGGCAACAGCCAACGCTCGTTCATTGCTACCTGCACCGCCTCCGCTCGTCGCCACTCAACACCAGGCCTACCCACACCTTCTCTTCCTAGCCTGAAGCACTCCGTCGACCTTCTCATCAACTTCCTGTCCCTGCCTGCACCACTACTGCTGGGAAGTGGGAGATGTTGGGGGCGACGGGTAAGGAGGAGAAGTAGAACCCGAAGGGCAAGCACAACAAGAATCATGCAGGCGCCAAGGTTCTCATCTTCTTTTTCGATTTGAGATTTTGTTGCTGGTCTGATCACCTTTCTTTTTGCTTGCATGCTCTGTTCTATATGATGCAGTAACAAGATATCATTTTTTAAGGATGTGCTTGATAAATCAAATGGTGGATAATCAGATTGTAGCTTAGAGATCCAACATATTCAAATATTTTGAACATTGCTTGTATAGTAGTATAGCAGGATTACGATGCAACATTCATCTTTGTTAATGATATATCTGGCATTTTCATAGCAATCTATCTCATGTATGCATATTATACTGCATTATAACCTGTGATAAACAAATTTCAATTAGATAGACAGATTGCATGCTTCTGAATACGATACTGCATTATAACCTGCAATATTCTTGATACACTGCATTTTCAAAACCCTGAGTAAATAATTAACAGATTGCGATGTTATAGAGCAACAAAGTTGCAAACTTTCAATGTTCTTGTAGAGAACTCCAGAGAGTAGGTACTAAGCATGTCCAATTCATTTATTTGATCAACGGTGAGCAATGACGTTTTTACCCTGTTTCCTGCAACCAATGGCATATGCAGAAAAAGATAGTAGTAGGATCAGTACCACTTGTTAATTTCATTATCTCCTGGGAGGTGGCGCGAACTAAAATAATTGTGTTCACCACTTCCTAGACAGTTCTGATGTCCTGGTAGAGTCCCCTATCTCCCTGCTTCCTTGTTACTTCCAAGTTTTAGATGCCTTAATACTATTTTTTATTCCTTTTGATAATGAACAGTTTTTATGACCTTTTGTGTGTGATAGCCGGGTTGATGCACGATGTCTATCTAACATGGTTCTTCTGCCTAGAATGGTTTTTCCTACATTGTCTAAACTCTAAAATTTATTGTTTACACTGATTCTCATTGAAAGGTATTATTTTCCATTCTCTTGCAGAACATG
Source organism: Lolium multiflorum (assembly GCA_030979885.1). Lineage (NCBI taxonomy): Eukaryota > Viridiplantae > Streptophyta > Magnoliopsida > Poales > Poaceae > Lolium > Lolium multiflorum. The sequence continues at coordinate 260,526,544 of CM061749.1, forward strand.
ATCCTGCTGTGAGTAACCTGTAAAAATCTGAAGATTGTGCATTTATGCTTAATCAGAGAGCTCTTTTTGGTTGACTTAATAGTTCCATGTGACTGCAGCTCGGGGTGGAACCAAGTGGTGTCGTTCTGCATAAGATGAGATTGTTTTGTTGTGTCTTTTGGAAGCGGTCAACCTTTTTGTCTTGTTTGTGTTTGATTCACGAGTTTGTATGGACTGTTTATTTTGTTTCTCGAGGTTGGTATAGTATCCTTGGAATGAACATATAACCTGAATTATTGGCTTAATTATTTATTCAGAGACAAATTCTTATATTCCCATCTCCCACTTTTGCGTGATGTACTAGGCCTCAGCATGATTAAGAGTTCTTATCAAATTTTTTCATTTTATTTTCAACCTTTAATTTTTTTCCTGACAATTACATGAGACGATTAAGCATTGCAGGACACGCACTAGTAGAAAAAGGGCCTTCAGGCCCGGTTCATAAGGGGCTTCAGGCCCGGTTTTGCAACCGGGCCTAGCAAGGCGGGACTAAAGGGTCACCCCTTCAGGCCCGGTTTAAATAAGCACCGGGTCAGAAGGCCTCGCCACGTGGTGCAGCCAGGGGGCTCGTGGTGGAGGACCTTTGGTCCCGGTTCGTGGTACGAACCGGGCCTGGAGTTCTCTGCCGCGCAGAGAAAGGGCGTTCTCTGCGCGGCACAGGTTTAGGGTGGAGCAGCGTTTCTCTGCGCGGCTGAGTTTCAGCAATGCATACATATATACATCATTTCAAGAAACCACAAAAGATCGTCATGAATATATAGACATCGTCAACAGTACACGTAATGCATGCATTGTTTACAGTACATTAATGTCGGTCCTCTTTGTGTCAGTAAGATCTATGTACTGCCGATAGTATTCTCCTTTTGGCGAAAGGGCCTCGTTAAGAAAGAATCCCGCGAGTTCCTCTTGGATTGCTCGTATGCGAGCCTCCGTTATGAGAGAGTCCCGCAAGCTTATCATCTATATTAAAAAAAGGATATCAATATATATGAATGGAACTCAATACAATTGATGGTAATAAGCTTAATTGTGAATATTTGTTCACGTACACGAGAGTGGTGTATAGCGTCCTCCGCATCCCTGTAAACAGCCATCTCACGAATGAAGTCGCAAACGTAGTATCCACATAAGTTATTCCCGCGTTCCTGCCTCATACACTTTACGAAAAAATAGTTCGATCAAACTAGTAATCAAGCATCGTATTTGAAACAAAATATCAAAGAGATGCACGGACATAGCTATATATATATAGTACTACTTACAGGATAATCTTCAAATGTAAGCTCCGGTTTCCATTCACCTGGAACAACATTGATGAACCGTTTCCAAGCCCTGCCCGGCAAAGAAAAAATAAGTAAATGAGTTATTGATTAGTTCATGATATCGTCGAGGGAGAACAGATGAAGATGCCGATAAGAGATTGACTGAAATTACCTCTGGAGCAGCTTAGCCATGTTCTCCCATTCCGCATGTTCATAACGTTTCAAGTCCATTACAAGTACGACTCCTTTCTTAAGCTGAATGATTAGGAGAATAAAGTGAAAGCTGCACAAGCATAGCTCAATGATTAGGAGAATAAAGTGGAAGATACAGAAGCATAATAATGTATGTTAAAACACTCACTTGAAATTGTAGGGAAAAAATATATCCTCTTTGTCTGCTTGCTTCTGTAAAAACATTAGCATGTTTTCCTCTGTGTCCTTGGGGTAGTCTCGAACCGTAACTACATGAACTGTGTTTGGGTCAATGAACCCGATGGGATCGAGCTTGCCTCTTTTGCATTCGAGCTTCTTCATTCTGCATATAGCGTACACAAAGAATATAGTGAGGATAATTGCTAGTGCAAATGCATGAGCTGAGCTACAGACTTAATTACATAAATAAATCACTTACAGGCAGTAGCAACTGATGACAGCTTTGTCGAGGGCGTCTTGATTGAATAACTGAAATAGTTCTTCAAGCTCAAGGTTTATCTCCTCCTTCCCCCGGAAGTAATGCTCATCTCTAATTGAGACCGTGAGGTAGCGATCACCTTTTCGACAGGCTCGCATGTACCATTCATGCAACCTTCGCATCTGAGTCCCCATACGCGCGAGCTCGCCAGGTTTGACGAGATCATGTCCGTATCTATACTTGTTTACGACTTGAGCCGTTGGATAGTAATCTTGGTACTGAACATCTGCTCCCTGACCTCTAGCCTCCCGTTCGATCATCGATACCGTCTCTGGATCATCGTAGGGCTGCACGACGAAGTGTGGTATGGACTGCTTTTCCTGTTGTCCAAGCAGGGGGACATTTTTCGCTGCTTTGGCCGCTCTATGGGACTGTCCAAGAGAGCGGTCATAATCAGCTCTCAGCTCAGCTCTCTTTTGTCTCGTCTCGGCAAAGTGCTTCACTGTACGCGGTGCTATAAAAACCTTTGGAGGCTTCTTCGGCGCAAGAAACGCCTTTTGCTCATCAGTCATCTGATTTGGTAACAACTGTGGAGTCTTGGCCCTCTTCGCAGCTGATGGTCTGTTTGGAGCTGATGATCTTCCCCGCGCTTCAATACTTGACGCCGCGGTACTACTCTTCCTCTTTTGCTTAGGAGACGGCGAAGCCTGAGGAGACGGCTCATGCACATGACAATCATCACGCACAGGAGAATCATCATCGTGCAGAGGAGAATCATCACGCGGAGGAGACTGCGGCGGAGTATTCTCACGCGGAGGAGACGGCGGCGGAGTATTCTCACGCGGAGGAGGCTTAAAACGAGGAGGTGGCATGCTTGGCTTCGAACCTGGAAACACAATGTTCTCCTTCCGCCATTGAATGGTGGTTCTACGGGCTTGTCCCAGTTCGTTGATTTCCCCATCTTCACCTGCTGGTTGCTCAAGGACCATCTGCTCATAATCTGCCATCACTTCATCCACCATCACAACAGCAAAGTCATCTGGGACCGGACGGCAATGGTAAGTCCTTGTAGGTAAGAAAATGCCGACCGCCGCCTTGAAGGATAAGTTGAAAACTTTAACATGTAGCTCACAAGGACGGCTCTCAGTGAGATCATCCACGGGGGGGTAGCGAGGAGGCTCGACCACCTCATCATTAATATGATCGGCCCGCTGAGAGGAAGCTACGCTGCTTTTCCGGTATTGAGATTGCAGCGGAACGATAGCTTCAACCAATGCAGCATCTACATGTTGCCCCTGAGCCATCTGGGATGTAAGTACTTCAGTTACTTTGGACAATTGGGCTTGCATGAGGCTAAAACCACTCTCTAAGCACGCTATGCGGTCTGTTTCCTTTGCCTTTCTCCTCTCATGGCTTTTATCAGGAAATCTCTTCCTTTCAGCAGCAAAGCCAAACTTCCACGGAACGGAGCCTTCGGTGCCACGTGTTCGTCCGCCGTGTTCTTTGTTCCCAAGGGCGCGTGTCAGCTCATCGTCCTCTCTATCGGGCCGGAACCTCCCCTCCTCCACGTCCTTATGTGCTTTTTCCAGGGCTTCAACGGGGCCCTTCAGATGTGCTTTGTTATAGATACACTTCCCTGTTTCTGGGTGTAACTTTCCCCCAATCCCGTAGAACCACTCCTTCATCCGATCGATCCAACCGTGTGTCCCTAATCGGATCCCTTTCTTGGTCAGTTCCGCCTCAGCTGCCTGCCACTTAGGTCGGTTAGCCCTGTAGCCACCTGGGCCCAAAATTTGGTGATATTTCTTCAACGCAGCATTGGCCTTATTTGTTTTCGACCTTTTCTTAAATTCTTCTGACTCCGTGTTGTACTTCACGAATTCGTTCCAGTGATCTTTTAACTTCTCACTGTTCGGAGTCTTCTTTTCCTTGATAAGGCCGCGCAATCTTTTCTTGTGTGCCTTGAATAGTTCGGCCATCTTCTTCAAAGCAAATTTCTTCACTGCCTCCTCCATCTCTGCCTTTTTAGCGGCATCCTCCTCTGCAGGTACTAAGTTGAAATGTGCCATGAGCTTGATCAGAAGGCTGCGTTTGGCTACATCATCGATATAAAGACCTTGAGTTTCTTCTTCTGCAGACAGCTCTAGTCCCTTCGGCCTATGCCATTCTCGAACGGTGATCGGGATGCAGTCCCTAACAAGCACTCCGCATTGACTTATAAATAATTTTGCATGCTTGGCCGGAGCAATCGGTTTACCATCCGCATTGATCTCGGTGATGTCGCGCCTAACACCGTCGCTCAACATTCTGGCCGGGCCTCGCTTCGACTTTACAGAAGAAGTGCTCGATCCGGAGGGCTAAAAAATAAAGAATTCATTGTCAGTACAAATTAGTTAATGCATCTAATCAGCAGCGGCGGCTTAATTTATATACCTCGGTGATAACTACGGTTCCATCACCGGAGCCATTATGTTCTTCTTCCTCACCGGAGCCCTCTTCTCCTCGTTCAATATTCTCCGCTCCCTCACCGGACTCATTCAAAAAAGATGCGGTGATATCGTCACCGCCATCATCCGGAATACCGTCGCCGCCATCATCAAAAGTACCGTCGGCTATGAGGTCAGCCATGAACTGTTCATCCTCTTCGTTTCTGTATCCATCCATGCTTTCTGCAACGACTTGCAAAATTATAGGCCGGAAGCATCATGTATGATCACATATATAGATATTAATTAAGAATAATGCAGAAAACTGAAATTGGAGTTCTAACATATATAGAGTCTAACATTATTTCTAACATGTTAACAAAAAAATTCTAACTAATAAAATTTATCTAACAAATATTACTTTATATTCTAACATGTTAATATTTCTAACATATATATTAACTAACATATATAGTAACCACTATTTCTAAAAAATAGAGTTCTAACTAATTAACATAGAGTCTAACATTATTTCTAACATATATATTAACTATTTTACTAACATATACATATATTAACCACTATTTCTAAAAAATAGAGTTCTAACTAGCATTATTTTTATTAATATCGTTGTAAACTAACAATTTTTACTAATAATTCTAACTAACAATTTTTACTAACATTATTACAAATATATTATTTATAACTAACAAATTATTTTTACTAACAATTTTTACTAACATTTTTACTAACATTTTTACTAACAATTTTTACTAACAATTTTTACTAACATTTTTACTAACATATAACTATACTAACAATATAAAATTTTAACAAACATAAATAACAAAAAAAAGGAGCGGCCGGCCGGGGCGCGCACGCACCTGCGGAGGAGAGGCGGCCGACGGCGGGCGGCGGCGGCGTGCGGAGAGGAGGCGGCCGACGCGCGGGCGGCGGCGGCGCGGCGGTGGAGCGCGGCCGGCGGCGCGAGGAGGCGGCAGCGGCGCGCGCGCGCGGGCGCGGTGGGCGGCTGGCGGCGCGCGCGGGCGCGGTGGGCGGCGGCGGCGCGCGCAGCACGGGGGCGGCGGCGCGCGATTTTGGCAGCCTGCCGGCGTCTGTGAGCTCTCCGCGCGCGATTGATCTCCGCGCGGAGACGAAGGGGCCGTTATAACCCCCCTTTAGGCCCGGTTCGTGCATGAACCGGGCCTAAAGGCCACCCTTCAGGCCCGGTTTGTACCACCAACCGGGCCTGAAGGCCTTTTTTCGCCCCATTTCGGTGCGCGCCGAAAATAGGCCTTCAGGCCCGGTTGGTGGTACAAACCGGGCCTGAAGGCAAAATTTTTAAACTGTTTTCGTTCCCGCCTTATTTCAAATCAAAAATAGGGCTATTATATATCAAAATGTTCAGAAAAAGAAGGTCTATCCAATAAAAGTGTAATTTACATATGAATTTGAATATAAATTGACTTAATTTATGAATTTGAATTTGAAGCCGTGGCACACGTGTCCCTTCCCCGTGCCACGTGTCGCCGTCGCTTCCACGTGCCTCGCCCCGCCGCCGCCGGCGTGCGACGTGTAGACGCCGCGCCACATGTTGCCAAACTTGCCGCGTCGCTTCTCGTGCTATAAAGCGCCGCGTGCGCGAGCAACCACACGTCGCCGTTGCCCCCGCTCATTCGTCTCGGGATGCCGCCGCGCCGTCGCGGCTCGTCCGGTTTCCGTGGCGTCCGAGGCGTCGAACGGTAGGTTCTACGCGAGATGCGGCCGGTTCCGCCTCACCTCGGCACGTACAACACGCCGGACCTGGCGGCTGATGATGCAAATTTTATTACGATTGAACGGAATTAAAGTACGAGCTCAACGAAAATTAAGATACATGGTCGATTCGACGTTGGAGTCATTCAGTCATACTCGTGTCTAGCCCTATAGTACTCGCCACTATAGTCGTCGTAGTCGCCGTCATCATCGGAGCCGGCATCGGGGTCGCGGTAGTCGAACCTCGGCAGTGAGCACGCGTGGGCTGGGACGAGGTAGCGCAGCGGGGGCCACGGTAGGCCATGACGCCTGGAGAGTCCGGCCCACCACAGCCGATGGCCGGCCTCGTTGAAGTTCGAACGAGGCGGACCGTCCTCCTCGTGCCAAGCGCACTCTCACGCCGATTGATGAAGAAGCTTTCCCAAGTCGGGCTGTAGTCGGGATGCCACGGGGATTCCTCCGCTGCTCTGGCGTGAGCTCGAAGTAGTAGTGGTTCGTGATGGCCATCTCGCGCGCCACACCTAGAGGGACAGGAGGGACCGGTACGCCTCCGACGCTCAGCAACCAGCCGGTCGGTACGCGGTAGCCCGGCGGGCAGGGGTAGTTCAAGGCGCAAAGCGCCTCCGCCTCCCGGGGGGTTAGAGATACAATGGAAGCCATGTGACAGAGTGATGAGGTTTCCAGATATGAGTGTAGAGATGTGATATGTAAATGGCTACATATATATAGTGAAAAAATGGCGGGAAGAGGTGGAACGCGCGGGAAGAAAAATGCGGGAAACTTTTATCCCGGGTGGGGGCTCAAACCGGGACAATAGATGGGAGGCTTCATCTCGGAGAGGCTTATCTGGTTTTTGCATTATCGGGGGCTTACTTGGGGAGGATTAGTCAGGCAAAACTGTCGGTGGGATAAGGACGTGTGGGTAACCTTTAGTCCCGGCTGGTGGGTGCAACCGGGACAAAAGATGTCGGCCGGATAAGAACGCATGGGTGGACGCACTGCTCGATGAGATAAAGCATGTAGCGCCACGACGCCCTGTCGAAGAACAAGACAAAGTAGAAGCGGTGCAGTGCCTATAAAAGGAGCATCGATACGCCTTGCCGAAGCAGATCAACAAGCCAAGCAGAGTTTCATTCTCATGGATGAAGGAAAGGGTTGGGAAATCTCCCGTGGCACAGCTTCTCGAAGATGTCGTTGGTGCACACGCCCTACGGCATCTTCGGAGGCTGTGCCTCGGAAAATTTCCCGGCAAGCCCGTGAACGACTATATCTCCTCTAACAGTGTGGGGGAAAGGGTTGGGAAATCTCCCGTGGCACAGCTTCTCGAAGATGTCGTTGGTGCACATGCCCTATGGCATCTTCGGAGGCTGTGCCTCGGAAAAATTTCCCGGCAAGCCCGTGAACGACTACATCTCCTCTAACAGTGTGGGGGAAAGGGTTGGGAAATCTCCCGTGGCACAACTTCTCGAAGATGTCGTTGGTGCACACGCCCTACGGCATCTTCGGAAGTTGTGCCTCGGAAAAATTTCCCGGCAAGCCCGTGAACGATGACATCTCCACTTTTAGTATCTTACACATACAGTTATGATTACACAAAAATAAATGGGAAATTGATTGCCATGTTGAGATACTCAATGTGCCATGAACTCTCTTCAATTAACTTGATGATGGAGCGTCTTCATCATTTAATCTTCTTCGGCCATAACCATGGAGCATCTTCATCATTTAACTTGATGCTTGGGTCAATGTTCACTGTGAAGGGTGGAATTTCATCGAACTTATTATAATCTTCTGACATGTCTGTCTTGTCCTCCACTCCCACGATGTTTCTTTTTCCAGAAAGAACTATGTGGCGCTTTGGCTCAACGTATGATGCATCTGTTTCCTTATGTTTCCTTTTTCTTGGTTTGGTAGACATATCCTTCACATAGAAAACCTGGGCCACATCCTTGGCTAGGACGAATGGTTCGTCTATATACCCAAGATTGTTGAGATCCACTGTTGTCATTCCATACAACTTGTCTACCTGAACCCCGCCTCCTGTTTTCTTGACCCATTTGCACCTAAACAAAGGGACCTTAAAAGAAGGTCCATATTCAAGTTCCCATATATCCTCTATGTAACCATAATATGTGTCGTTTGGGCCTTCATTCATTATTGCATCAAATCGGACACCACTGTTTTGGTTGGTGCTCTTTTTATCTTGGGCGATCGTGTAAAATGTATTCCCATTTATCTCGTACCCTTGGAAAGTCACTACAGTCGAAGATGGTGTCTGGGCCAGCAAGTACAGCTGATCTTCAATATGTTCGTTATTCAGGAGATGTTTATGCAACCAACCGCCAAAAGTCGACATGTGTTCACGTCTAATCCAATCGTTCGACTGCCCCGGGTTCTGGGAGCGTAGAAAGTCCTTGTGGTCACCGATATACGGAGCCACCAAGGTGGAACTTTGTAGAACTGTGTAGTGTGCTTGAGTCAAAGAAATTCCGTCCCTACATATCATTGATTTCCTTCCTAGCGTGCCTTTTCCACTTAGTCTCCCTTCATGCCGCGATTCAGGAACACCAATCGGCTTAAGGTCAGGAATAAAGTCAACAATTCAATGACCTCCTCGTTCCATAGCCCTTGGAGATGCTTCCTTCGGCCTAGCACGGTTATGAACATATTTCTTTAAGACTCCCATGAACCTCTCGAAGGGGAACATATTGTGTAGAAATACATGACTGAGAATGGAAATCTCATCGACCAGGTGAACGAGGAGATGTGTCATAATATTGAAGAAGGATGGTGGGAACACCAGCTCAAAACTAACAAGACATTGGACCACATCATTCTGCAACCTCGGTAGAATTTCTGGATTTATCACCTTCTGAGAAATTGCATTGAGAAATGCACATAGCTTCACAATGGGCAGTCGAACATTTTCCGGTAGAAGCCCCCTCAATGCAATCGGAAGCAACTGCGTCATTATCACGTGGCAGTCATGAGACTTCAGGTTCTGGAATTTTTCTCTGCCATATTTATTATTCCCTTTATATTGGAGGAGAAGCCAGACGGGACCTTGATGCTGCTCAGACATTCAAAAAGATTTCCTTCTCTGCTTTTGTAAGAGCGTAGCTGGAGTAATAAAGTCCTCTATCTTTCTCATGCAGTTTGTCGGGGTCTTTCATACGTTGTTGGTCCTCTCGTGCTTCTGGTGTATCTTTTGACTTCCCGTACACGCCTAGGAAGCCTAGCAGGTTCACGCAAAGATTCTTCGTCACGTGCATCACATCGATTGAAGAGCGGACCTCTAATACTTTCCAATAGGGTAGATCCCAAAATATAGATTTCTTCTTCCACATGGGTACGCGTTTATCAGCGCCGTTAGGAACAGACCGTCCGCCAGGACCCTTTCCAAATATTACATCTAGATCCTTGACCATACCTAATATATCAGCACCATTACGGTCGGCAGGCTTCCTCCGGTGATCTGCCTCACCCTTGTAATGCTTGCTTTTCTTTCTTACGGGATGGGTAAGACGCAGAAATCGACGATGCCCCAGGTACACAACCTTCTTACATTTATCCAAATAATCACCTTCGAGCTCATCTAAACAGTGCGTGCATGCATTGTATCCCTTGTTTGACTGTCCTGAAATGTTACCAAGAGCAGGCCAATCATTGATGGTTACGAGCAGCGCTCGTAGGTCAAATTCCTCCTGCTTGTACTCGTCCCACACAGGTACACCTGCTATGGACCACAGCTGTAGAAGTTCTTCGACTAATGGCTTCGTGTACACATCAATGTCGTTGTTGCCGGGTTGCTTCGGGCCTTGTATGAGCACCGGCATCATAATGAATTTGCGCTTCATGCACAACCAAGGAGGAAGGTTATATATACAAAGAGTCACAGGCCAGGTGCTATGGCTGCAGCTCTGCTCTCCAAAAGGATTCATGCCATCTGTACTTAGACCAAACCTTAAGTTCCTTGCATCCTCTGCGAAGTACGGGAAATGTCTATCGATTTTTCTCCACTGAGACCCATCAGCAGGGTGTCTCAACATCTCGTCTTTCTTACGGTCTTCTTTGTGCCATCGCAACAACCTAGCGTGCTCTTTATTTCTGAACAAGCGTTTCAGCCGTGGTATTATTGGAGCATACCACATAACCTTGGCAGGAACCCTCTTCCTGGGACGCTCGCCCTCAACATCACCGGGTCATCTCGTCGATCTTATACCGCAATGCAGTGCACACCGGGCATGCATCCAAATTCTCGTACTCACCGCGGTAGAGGATGCAGTCATTAATGCATGCATGTATCTTTTGCACATCTAATCCTAGAGGGCAGACAACCTTCTTCGCTTCGTACGTACTGGCGGGCAATTCGTTACCCTTGGAAGCTTCCTCTTCATTATTGCCAGCAACTTTCCAAATCCTGAGTCAGTGACACCGTTCTCTGCCTTCCATTGCAACAACTCCAGTGTGGTACTTAACTTTTTATGGCCATCTTCGCAAGTTGGGTATAACAATTTGTTGTGATCCTCTATCATCTGGTCAAAGGCCAACCTTTCCTTTTCGTTTCACATTCTATCCTTGCATCAGCAATGGCCCGACCAAGATCATCATCAACAGGCTCATCTGGTGCCTCTTGATCTTCTGCTTCATTTTCTTCATTGTCTGCAGCATCACCGTATTCAGGGAACATGGGATAGCTGTCATCTTCCTCTTCCTCTTCTTCATTGACTTCCATCATAACCCCTTTTTCTCCGTGCTTGGTCCAACAATAGTAGCTGGGCATGAAACCTACCCGCAGAAGGTGGCCGTGAATGGTACTCGAGTGAGCGTAATTTACGATATTCTTACAGTCAACACATGGACAATACATAAAGCCACCATGTTTGTTTGCCTCAGCCACGGCGATGAAATTCTCCAGGCCCGAAGTGAACTCGTCAAAGCGTCGGTCAACATACATCCATTGCCGATTCATCTGCATGATATAACTAAGATTATCAAAAACAATTACAGAAAATCACGATTAGGGAAACGATATATATATACACATGCATTTTATCAACGACAGATGAAAGGATAAATTTATTAACCTTGATCGAGAAAAGAAAAAAAACAGTTAAGTGCGGCTTGTTTTGTGTGAACTCAAGTGGCAAAACCTCTTAGGCAATTCATCGAACACCTCTTGTGCATGTGAAGAGAGCAAACAACATACACCCCTTCTTGTATTGAAGTGGAAAAATGGCCAAGTGTGGCTCACCATGGGGAGGGGCAAGGATATATAGGCTGTGTCGGCCGTTGGTCCCGGTTGGTAATCCAAACCGGGTCCAAAGGGGGACCTTTGGGCCCGGTTTGGATTACCAACCGGGACCAACGGCCGACACAGCCTGCCGCGCCCTGCCGTGCCGTTCCGAAGGGCCTTTAGGCCCGGTTTGTCTCTCAAACCGGGACCATTGCTCCCCAATGGGCCCGGTTTGACTCTGAGCGGTGCCATTTGCTGCCAGGGGCTTGGGACGAAAGGCCTGTTCTCCACTAGTGACGCTGAGCTGTACATGAGCGGTTGCTCTATGCTAAATGTTGTGCCCTGTAAATAATAGATCATAAATCTTTATGGTTGAATAGCTGTAGACAGTTGCGAGACCAAGGTATCCCATACAGAAGACTTGCCCACTTGTTTTGTGTTGTATTATTGCAAGATACTTTTATTCCCCAATTATTAATGTTTTGATGATACATGGGAAGTGGTAATACAGCAGTTCTACCTGGGTTTGTAAATCCTCAAATTATTTGAATAAATGAAAAGTATTCACGTCCTGGTGTATTTTTTATAAATTCTATGAAATATTTGCTGCCAAAATATGAATGGTGTTTCGCACGATTTGATTGATTTCTATTCATATGAACGATAGACAATATTGGTGCTCCCTTGATGTAGTTGTGTTTGGACAGAATTTTAGCTAATCAACCCTTGAGCATCGGATGTAAGATCATGAAAATGCAAAAAAATAATCCCAACTCACCACCTATGTTAAGACAACTCAACTCACTTTTAATTATTCTGCAAGAATATACCTATTAACGGTTTCCTATATTGCTTATTGTCGGTCTTGATCTTTTTCTATTGCGCTTTGGATATATCACTATAATATGTCTTCCCTTGCGACGCACGGGCATTCAACTATATATATAACTCTTAAATGAATACATAACTATTAACAGTGTAAAAGTACATGTTTAACCCATTACTATTATCTTATTAATTAAAAGATTACTGACATGATCTTCTTAACATAGTGTGTCTAACATGGTATGTAACTACTATTTTTTTTATAAATCTCAGCCATATATTTTAGATCTTACTGTCAAAATTAATTTAAATGATATGGATCAACATGCTGGCTCTATAAGATTTCCATATATTGCTTTTACTATATAATACATAACTTCATATTCAGATTTAGGGATATGGTCGATATATGTCAAAACACCATTTCTAAATTTAATGATATATGATGCAGTATAAGATATTTTTAATCTAAAAAATGCCAAAAAAAAGTATGCAAAATCTAGCGTTCTATTTACAGAGAAAATTAAGCATCACGAGGTTGGAATATACACTTTGATAAATTGAACAAATGTTATGACACACATAATTTACCACCTCGAATTAGCACTATGAATAATATGTTCGAGATTGGGTGAGAGTGTTGCTTTATGGTTGGTCTGATGAACCTGTCGAAATATTGTTGCTGTTGACAAGATTAATTTCTCAATTGTTTTCAATAATATTTTTGATCCGTATATGCTCATTTTTGCACCTCCTGGGGACGCATGATTTCTGGGTATGGGTTCAATCAATTGGAGACGACGGTCGCATGGAATATCAAACAACATGGAACCATGATTGGTTGTCTAGTAAGTGCACCCACATTTCTTGACACTAATCTAGGTTCTTAAGTTAAAAAAGTAAATCTTAGAAAATAGGATTTAACACCAAAGTGTATTAACTCAGCAATGGTGTGGCGCATATTCGTTCACTACGAGGATTAAACTAAAAAAAATATGCTAGCTTCCTGCCACTCCAACGCCTGACATTTGGAGTGGCCGCTTGCGACACAGACATATCCTCATACTTCAATCTGAGTCTCCCTCGCTCTCTGTCACTCTATCATCTATGACCACAACATGACCAGCCTCCTCCCATCGCACTGCCTAAATCCATCAAGCACCGGCCGGTGGTCGGATCACAGCAGCTGCCTCCACTTTGTCCCTCTGGCGCTGTAGCCGTGCTTGCTTGTAGTTTTAATCGAAACATTACAACTAATATATAAGGCTGGGTGAATCAATATGGGTGAAGGATTACCCTTTAATAAAAAAAAGCATGCACATGGGCCACCATACAATATCTTATACAAAATACTGGTGAAAGAAAAAGATGTAAGAAAGATGAAGAGGCAGTCGGTAGATGCGAAAACAAATGGATTTGGTTAAGATCTGCCCGTGATCCCACGTACAAAAAAGAAGGTATATCACATTTTCAGATAACACTTAAGACAACATGACCAAACTTCAATGAATTTGATCGTGTACGTACAATATACAAAATGTGTACATGATTTTACAACTATGCGAATCACTTCCACATCTCACAATGAGATACAATGATGGATGAACATCTCAGTCGTACTGGAACAAATAAGAAGACATATGTATGTAGATTGGTAAGACATGAAAGTTACAAGAGTGATTTGCATGTAGAGGGATGACGAGGTTTAATGCTTTTCCGATGGACGATGTATCAGATGGAGCAGGTGTAGTTGACGGGGCAGGTCTTGCGGCACTGGTTCAGGAGGAGGGTGAAGTCGGCGAGTACATTGAGTTTGATGCCGAGGATCTCGGCCTTGATGGCAGCGCAGAGACAGACGGAGGCATCGAGGTTGGCGAGCCCGGACAGCAGGGGGCAGCACTCCTCATTCTCCGGCACGGGGAGGTTGAGCTTGAGCAGGTTCAACACGTTGGCACACACTTTCAGCTTCAGAGTGTTAACCGAGCAAGTTAACGGCGGTGGCGGTGGGCTTGGGGTGGGGCAGTATGGAGCGCAGGCATGCGCGGCGGAGGCGAGGAGAACCAAGTTCACAACGAGGAAGAGGACCAGCTTGGAGGGCGCCATTGCACTGATCGATTGGTGGAGCAAGCGAGCGAGCTATGCAGTAATCGCGTGGATTGATTTGATGGCTCAACAGGGTTTAGTTGCTTGGGATGATTTTCTTAGGTGTTTTAGTGTGGTATTTATAGCCCCGGTGTACTGTGCGAGATCCCTGTCCGTGCCACTAATGATCGATAGAATATGAATATTTTAAAACGACAGAGTACAGCGCGCTGCCCTTGTTAGTACTGACACCCATGTTCTCCAGATAATTATGCTATCGTGATAAGGAGTACAGCGCGGGAGCTGGTTTATCACAATAATAAACGTACAGTAAACGCTACTGCAATCGCGAAGTATCCTGCTCGTGCTCCATGCAGCAGCTTCAGGTCAATGTCACAACATGCATGCATGCCATCTCATTGCCTCCAACAAGAAGTCTCATGGGACGACGTGCATGTCATCCCATCGCTTCACCCTCCAACAAATTTCAGAACGAGATGAGTTCAGCAGCATCCGAGACTACGTTTTTTTGACTCCATGTGCGTATAGCGGCCATGCATGCTAGTAGTCTAGACCAGGAGATGCCTACTGGAGGTTTCGCACATTGTTTTGTTACACTGGTTGCTTGCCATGCATTGAGAAGATACCTCGTACAGCTAGCTATTTAGAGAGAAAAATCGTTTTAAGTGATGGTTTTGACGAGCTTCACTAGTAGAAAATGGTTCTTTAGTCTCGATTTTGCAACCGGGACTAAAAGCCTCCCTTTAGTTATAGTTGTGGTGCGAATCGGATTAAAGGTCACCCATCCTCAGACTCCTCGGATGTCACTTACATGCTTAACTTCTTACACTAGTAGTTCCAGAGGCTTTAGTACCGGTTTTGGAACCGGTACTAAAGATTCGGGACTAAAGCCTTCCCTTATTTGGTACCGGTTCTTTAGGGCATCTCCAACCGGGCGACCCATCCCGCGCCCGCGCGTCCGGATGGGTCCAGCCGGACAAAAACCCGGCCCACGGACCATCCCTAAAACGGATGCCCGCGGCGTCCGGATCGACGCAAACCCGGCCCAAATCTTGGCCGGGTTTGCGTGGCCGCGGACGCGAAAGGCTGGTCGCTCGCGTCCGCCCCTTGTCCGCCCCTGGCCCGCGTGTCATAGGCATAAGTAATATTTTTCATTAAAAAGAACTCATTACATTTTTTTAGCTCCTACTTCTATCCTAAAAACGTATGGGGCCGGCGGCCTAGCCGGCGACTCGCCGGCTCGCCGTCGGGGCCGTGGATTTCACTCGACGCGGGCGGCCTGTTCGCGTGAGGATTCCACTCCAGCTTACGGGCTGGGTGGCGCGGCGCGGCATCGGCGGAGGCCTTCATCCTCCTCCTTTCCGTCCGCGCACCTCGGGCGCGCGCGCTCCGCCTCCTGCGGCGGAATCATCCGCTTCCCGCATAGCTCCAGCTCTGGGCGGCGCGTCCCACAGCGGTGCGCCTCCAGCCGGACGCGGGCGGGGGCCTGGGCCTCCTGGATGTCCTGGCGCCGGCGCATGCGCTCTTGCCGGCGCGCTCCGCCGAGTTGTCCTCCCGGGCGCGCCGCTCGGGCGAGGGCATCTGGATGAGGTGACGGGCTGCTCGCATAGCGAGCAGCTCGTTCTTCTGGCCGAGGAGGTCGCCTAAACGGCGGCCGGCCCGCCAGGTGGCCTCGTGCTCCTTGGTCACGCGCGTGAGGTCGGCGAGGCGCTCCTCGATGGCGGCGTTGATGTTCGCCAGCGCGAGGTCCTCCTCGTGGACGGGCTCCTCCGCGGCGGCCGCCTCCTCCGCGGCCTCGTACCAGCCGTCCGCGGTCTCGTGCAGGCCCTCCGCGGCCGCCTCCGCCATCTCCGCGTCGCCGACCTTCTTTGCCACCGCCTCGGCAGCGACGCGGAGCGCCTCGTCGTCGGCGACCCACCGCGAGTCCGCGCGCTTCTTTGGTACCGGTTCTTAGGGCATCTCCAACCGGGCGACCCATCCCGCGCCCGCGCGTCCGGATGGGTCCAGCCGGACAAAAACCCGGCCCAGCGCACGGACCCATCCCTAAAACGGATGCCCGCGGCGTCCGGATCGACGCAAACCCGGCCCAAATCTTGGCCGGGTTTGCGTGGCCGCGGACGCGAAAGGCTGGTCGCTCGCATCCGCCCCTTGTCCGCCCTGGCCCGCGTGTCATAGGCATAAGTAATATTTTTCATTAAAAAGAACTCATTACATTTTTTTAGCTCCTACTTCTATCCTAAAAACGTATGGGGCCGGCGGCCTAGCCGGCGACTCCTCGCCGGCTCGCCGTCGGGGCCGTGGATTTCACTCGACGCGGGCGGCCTGTTCGCGTGAGGATTCCACTCCAGCTTACGGGCTGGGTGGCGCGGCGGCGGCGGCGCGGCGGCGGCGGCGGCGGCGGCATCGGCGGAGGCCTTCATCCTCCTCCCTCCGTCCGCGCACCTCGGGCGCGCTCGCGCTCCGCCTCCTGCGGCGGAATCATCCGCTTCCCGCATAGCTCCAGCTCTGCAGGCGGCGCGTCCCACAGCGGTGCGCGCCTCTAGCCGGACGCGGGCGGGGGCCGCCTCCGGATGTCTGGCGCCGGCGCATGCGCTCTTGCCGGCCACGCTCCGCCGAGTCGGCGTCCTCCGGCGCGCCGCCCGGGCGAGGGCATCTGCATGAGGTGACGGGCTGCTCGCATAGCGAGCAGCTCGTTCTTCTGGCCGAGGAGGTCGCCTAAACGGCGGCGGCTGATACGTCTCCAACGTATCGATAATTTCTTATGTTCCATGCTACTTTATTGATGATACCTACATGTTTTATGCACATTATATGTCATATTTATGCATTTTCGGAACTAACCTATTAACAAGATGCCGAAGAGCCGATTGTTGTTTCTGCTGTTTTGGTTTCAGAAATCCTAGTAAAGAAATATTCTCGGAATTGGACGAAACTTTCGCCCGTCCTATTTTTGCACGAAGCTTCCGGAAGACCGAAGAGATAACGAAGTGGGGCCACGAGGCGGCCGGAGGGGAGGCCGGCGCGGCCCGGGCTGGCCGCGCCGACCTACCCCCTGGGCCCTCGTGTGGCCCCCGCGTTGACCCTCCGCCTACTTAAAGCCCGTCGCGAAACCCCGAGAGAGCCACGATACGGAAAACCTTCGAGACGCCGCCGCCGCGAATCCCATCTCGGGGGATTCAGGAGATCGCCTCGGCACCCTGCCGGAGGGGGATTCATCTCCGGAGGACTCTACACCGCCATGGTCGCCTCCGGAGTGATGAGTGAGTAGTTCACCCCTGGACCATGGGTCCATAGCAGTAGCTAGATGGTCGTCTTCTCCTTGTTGTGCTTCATTGTTGGATCTTGTGAGCTGCCTAACATGATCAAGATCATCTATCTGTAATACTATATGTTGTGTTTGTCGGGATCCGATGGATATAGAGTACTATGATTATGGTGATTATCAATCTATTGTTTATGTGTTGTTTATGATCTTGCATGCTCTCCGTTATTAGTAGAGGCTGGCCAAGTTTTTGCTCTTAACTCCAAGAGGGGGTATTTATGCTCGATAGTGGGTTCATGCCTTCATTGAATCTGGGATCGTGACAGAGGTTCTAAGGTTGTGATGTGTTGTTGCCACTAGGGATAAAACATTGATGCCATGTCCGAGGATGTAGTTATTGATTACATTACGCACCATACTTAATGCAATTGTCTGTTGCTTAGCAACTTAATACCGGAGGGGGTTCGGACGATAACCTGAAGGTGGACTTTTTAGGCATAGATGCAGTTGGATGGCGGTCTATGTACTTTGTCGTAATGCCCGGATTAAATCTCACTATATTTATCATATCATGTATATGCATTATTATGCCTTACTCTATTTGTCAATTGCCCGACTGTAATTTGTTCACCCAACATGCTTTTATCTTATGGGAGAGACACCTCTAGTGAACTGTGGACCCCGGTCCTATTCTTTACATAGCATACAATCTACTGCAATTGTGTTTTACTGTTTTCTTTGCAAACATCTTCCACTCGATACGTTTAATCCTTTGTTACAGCAAGCCGGTGAGATTGACAACCTCACTGTTTCGTTGGGACAAAGTACTTGGTTGTGTTGTGCAGGTTCCGCGTTGGCGCCGGAATCCCCGGTGTTGCGCCGCATCACATTTCGCGACCATCAACCTTCAACGTGCTTCTTGGCTCCTCTCCGGTTCGATTAAACCTTGGTTTCTTTCTGAGGGAAAACTTGCTACTGTGCGCATCATACCTTCCTCTTGGGGTTCCCAACGAACGTGTGAGTTACACGCCATCAAGCTCTTTTTCTGGCGCCGTTGCCGGGGAGATCAAGACACGCTGCAAGGGGAGTCTCCACTTCTCAATCTCTTTACTTTGTTTTTGTCTTGCTTTATTTTATTTACTACTTTGTTTGCTGCACTAAATCAAAACACAAAAAAATTAGTTGCTAGTTTTACTTTATTTACTGTCTTGCTCTCTATATCAAAAACACAAAAAAAACTAGTTACTTGTCTTTACTTTATTTGCCTAGTTCACTTTATTACTGTTATCATGAGTAATCCTGAAGTTGAAGTTCGTTCTTTTAAGCAACAAGGTGGAGAAAGTTTTAAAGATGCTTGGTATAGAATTAGTAATGCTCATCAAAGGTGCATTAAGAAACACTCCACCACTATCCTTCTTAGGAACTTTTATGTTGGTTTATCTAGTTGGAATAGATATGTTCTTGATACTCTTTCGGGAGGTAATTTCCTAGGTACTCCCGCTTTAGAAGCTAGTTGCATCATTGAGAGTCTAGTTGGAATACCACCTGTTAATGAAGTTAAAATTGAAATCCCTCTTGAAGATGTTATGAAAAAATTGGAAACCATAGAGAAAAATTTTCCAAGTATTGAAACTAAATTAGAAATGTTATTGGATAAAACTGATGAACTTGATAAATCCCTAGGAGGAATTGATGAAAGAATTAGTGTCCTAGGAACTTGTGTTATCCATGATAATCAGACCAATAGGATTGATGAACTTGAAAAAGCTATGGGAACCTTGGGTTCAACCTTTTCTTCTCTCAAGTATAATGAGAAAGCTTATGTGGGTAAAGAGCAAAAATTCATGTACGCCTCTAAAGTGCCTAAACAAAAGAATTATTATAGGCCTAAAATTTCTAAAACCCCTAGCACCACCATAGAGAATTTAGATAATGGAGCACCTAAAGTACCCTCTGCAACAAGTTGTGTTTGCATGAAAAATAATGTTGATGCTTCTACTCTCGATGTTACTTGATTTGCACTTTCTGCGCCTAGCTGAAAGGCGTTAAAGAAAAGCGCTTATGGGAGACAACCCATGTTTTTACCTACAGCAATTTTTTGTTTTATTGAGTCTTGGAAGTTGTTTACTACTGTAGCAACCTCTCCTTATCATGTTTTTGTGCCAAGTAAAGTTTCTATGTCAAAGTTGATGTTATATTTGGGATCGCTGCGCAGAAACAGCATTGCTGTCTGTCACGAATCTGGGCACAGTTCTCTGTAGAAAATTCGAAAAAATCTGCCAATTTACGAGCGTGATCCTCAGATATGTACGCAACTTTCATTAGTTTTGAGTTTTTCCATTTGAGCAAGTCTGGTGCCAGCTTTAAATTCGTCTTTACGGACTGTTCTGTTTTTGGATTCTGCCTTTTATTTCGCATTGCCTCTTTTGCTATGTTGGATTTATTTCTTTGATCCATTAATGTCCAGTAGCATTATGCAATGTCCAGAAGTGAAAATAATGATTGTGTCACCTCTGAATGAGTGAATTATTAATGATGCACTAACCCTCTAATGAGTTTGCTTGAAGTTTGGTGTGAAGGAAGTTTTCAAGGGTCAAGAGAGGAGAATGATATACTATGATCAAGAGGAGTGAAAGCTCTAAGCTTGGGGATGCCCCCGTGGTTCACCCCTGCATATTTTAAGAAGACTCAAGCGTCTAAGCTTGGGGATGCCCAAGGCATCCCCTTCTTCATCGACAACATCATCAGGTTCCTCCCTGAAACTATATTTTTATTCAATCACATCTTGTGTTCTTTACTTGGAGCGTCGGTTTGTTTTCGTTTTTGTTTTTGTTTGAATAAGATGGATCCTAGCATTCATTTTGTGGGAGAGAGACACGCTCCGCTGTTGCATATGGACACATGTGTCCTTAGGCTTTACTCATAATGTTCATGGCGAAGTCTCTTCTTCGTTAAATTGTTATATGGGTGGAATTGGAAAATGCTACATGTAGTAATTCTAAAAATGTCTTGGATAATGTGATACTTGGCAATTGTTGTGCTCATGCTTAAGCTCTTGCATCATATGCTTTGCACCCATTAATGAAGAAATACATAGAGCTTGCTAAAATTTGATTTGCATATTTGGTCTCTCTAAGGTCTAGATAATATCTAGTATTGAGTTTTGAACAACAAGGAAGACGGTGTAGAGTCTTATAATGTTTACAATATGTCTTTTATGTGAGTCTTGCTGCACTTGTTCATCCTTGAGTTTGCTTCAAATAACCTTGCTAGCCTAAACCTTGTATCGAGAGGAATACTTCTCATGCATCCAAAATCCTTGAGCCAACTACTATGCCATTTGTGTCCACCATACCTACCTACTACATGGTATTTCTCCGCCATTCCAAAGTAAATTGCTTGAGTGCTACCTTTAAAATTCCATCATTCACCTTTGCAATATATAGCTCATGGGACAAAATAGCCTTAAAAACTATCGTAGTATTGAATATGTACTTATGCACTTTATATTTTATTAAGTTGCTTGTTGTGCGATAACCATGCTTCTGGGGAACGCCATAAACTATTGTTGAATATCATGTGAGTTGCTATGCATGTCCGTCTTGTCTGAAGGATCTATCATTTTAGTGGTTGGAGCATGCAAAATTGTTAGAGAAGAACATTGGGCCGCTAACTAAAGCCATGAATCATGGTGGAAGTTTCAGTTTGGACATATATCCTCAATCTCATATGAGAATAATAACTTTGCTACATGCTTATGCATTTAAGAGGAGTCCATTATCTGTTGTCCATGTTGTCCCGGTATGGATGTCTAAGTTGAGAATAATCAAAAGCGAGAAATCCGAAATGCGAGCATTCTCCTTAGACCTTTGTACAGGCGGCATGGAGGTACCCCTTTGTGACACTTGGTTGAAACATGGCATGCAAAGATCCGGTAGTCCAAGCTAAGTAGGACGAGGTGCGGGCACTATTAGTATACTATGCATGAGGCTTGCAACTTGTAAGATATAATTTTCATAACTCATATGCTTTATTACTACCGTTGACAAAATTGTTTCATGTTTTCAAAATAAAAGCTCTAGCACAAATACAGCAATAGATGCTTTCCTCTTTGAAGGACCATTCTTTTACTTTTATTGTTGAGTCAGTTTACCTATCTCCTTCCACCTAAGAAGCAAACACTTGTGTGAACTGTGCATTGATTCCTACATACTTGCATATTGCACTTGTTATATTACTTTATGTTGACAATATCCATGAGATATACATGTTATAAGTTGAAAGCAACCGCTAAAACTTAATCTTCCTATGTGTTGCTTCAACACCTTTACTTTGATTTATTGCTTTATGAGTTAACTCTTATGCAAGACTTATTGATGCTTGTCTTGAAGTACTATTCATGAAAAGTCTTTGCTTTATGATTCAGTTGTTTACTCATGTCATTACTTTTGTTTTGATCGCTGCATTCATTACATATGTTTACAAATAGTATGATCAAGATTATGATGGCATGTCACTTCAGAAATTATCTTTGTTATCGTTTTACCTGCTCGGGACGAGCGAACTAAGCTTGGGGATGCTGATACGTCTCCAACGTATCGATAATTTCTTATGTTCCATGCTACTTTATTGATGATACCTACATGTTTTATGCACATTATATGTCATATTTATGCATTTTGGAACTAACCTATTAACAAGATGCCGAAGAGCCAGTTGTTTTCTGCTGTTTTGGTTTAAATCCTAGTAAAGAAATATTCTCGGAATTGACGAAACTTTCGCCAGGGTCCTATTTTTGCACGAAGCTTCCAAGACCGAAGAGATAACGAAGTGGGGCCACGCGGCGGAGGGGAGGCGGCGCGGCCAGGCCCGGCGCGCCTACCCCCGGGCCCTCGTGTGGCCCCCGCGTTGACCCTCCGCCTACTTAAAGCTTCCGTCGCGAAACCCCTGCAGAGCCACGATACGGAAAACCTTCGAGACGCCGCCGCCGAATCCCATCTCGGGATTCGGAGATCGCCTCCGGCACCTGCGGGGGGATTCATCTCCGGAGGACTCTACACCGCCATGGTCGCCTCCGGAGTGATGAGTGAGTAGTTCACCCCTGGACCATGGGTCCATAGCAGTAGCTAGATGGTCGTCTTCTCCTTGTTGTGCTTCATTGTTGGATCTTGTGAGCTGCCTAACATGATCAAGATCATCTATCGTAATACTATATGTTGTGTTTGTCGGGATCCGATGGATAGAGAGTACTATGATTATGGTGATTATCAATCTATTGTT
The DNA here is from genome assembly GCA_030979885.1 of Lolium multiflorum. Taxonomy (NCBI): domain Eukaryota; kingdom Viridiplantae; phylum Streptophyta; class Magnoliopsida; order Poales; family Poaceae; genus Lolium; species Lolium multiflorum. The sequence continues at coordinate 260,549,363 of CM061749.1, forward strand.
TATGTGTTGTTTATGATCTTGCATGCTCTCCGTTATTAGTAGAGGCTCTGGCCAAGTTTTTGCTCTTAACTCCAAGAGGGTATTTATGCTCGATAGTGGGTTCATGCCTTCATTGAATCTGGGATCGTGACAGTAGGTTCTAAGGTTGTGATGTGCTGTTGCCACTAGGGATAAAACATTGATGCTATGTCTAAGGATGTAGTTGTTGATTACATTACGCACCATACTTAATGCAATTGTCTGTTGCTTAGCAACTTAATACGGAGGGGGTTCGGACGATAACCTGAAGGTGGACTTTTTAGGCATAGATGCAGTTGGATGGCGGTCTATGTACTTTGTCGTAATGCCCGGATTAAATCTCACTATATTTATCATATCATGTATATGCATTATTATGCCTTACTCTATTTGTCAATTGCCCGACTGTAATTTGTTCACCCAACATGCTTTTATCTTATGGGAGAGACACCTCTGGTGACCCCGGTCCTATTCTTTACATAGCATACAATCTACTGCAATTGTGTTTTACTGTTTTCTTTGCAAACATCTTCCACTCGATACGTTTAATCCTTTGTTACGCAAGCCGGTGAGATTGACAACCTCACTTTTCGTTGGGACAAAGTACTTGGGTTGTGTTGTGCAGCGTTGGCGGAATCCCTGGTGTTGCGCCGCATCACATTTCGCGACCATCAACCTTCAACGTGCTTCTTGGCTCCTCCTGGTTCGATTAAACCTTGGTTTCTTTCTGAGGGAAAACTTGCTGTGCGCATCATACCTTCCTCTTGGGGTTCCCAACGAACGTGTGAGTTACACGCCATCAGCGGCCGGCCCGCCAGGTGGCCTCGTGCTCCTTGGTCACGCGCGTGAGGTCGGCGAGGCGCTCCTCGATGGCGGCGTTGATGTTCGCCAGCGCGAGGTCCTCCTCGTGGACGGGCTACTCCGCGGCAGCCGCACCCTCCTCCGCGGCGGCCGCACCCTCCTCCGCGGCCTCGTACCAGCCGTCCGCGGTCTCGTGCAGGCCCTCCGCGGTCGCCTCCGCCATCTCCGCGTCGCCGGCCTTCTTTGCCGCCGCCTCGGCGGCGACGCGGAGCGCCTCGTCGTCGGCGACCACCGCAGTCCGCGCGCTCCTCCTCCTCCGTCCGCGGGAACCGGCCGGGCGGCGAGAGAGCTTGGCCCACGTGGTCTGCAGGGTGCGAGGCATGGCGCCGGAGAAGGTGGAGGAGAGGAAGGTGATGCGGTGTGTGAGACCGCCGCCGTCTTTATAGCCGGCGGCCGGGGGAAACTTGGCGCGAGCGCGCGCCAATGGCGTTTTCGCGCGCGCGAACCTTGGTGCGCGCGGGAACTTTCCCGCGCGTTCCACCGCCCGCCATGGCTGTCCCGTCGAGGCCTGCCATGGCGCAGCGCCGCGCAAGGAAGACGAACCACGTGGCGTCTCTTTGGGTCGCGCGTTGGGCGCGCGTGCGACCCAAACGGACACGGACGGGCGTCCGCGTGTCCGCGCGGCCACCCAAACGGCCCAAAACGGACGGCCCAGCGCGTCCGTTTGGGTCGCCCGGTTGGAGATGCCCTTACGAACCGGCACTAAAGGTGCCTCCACGTGAGCACGGAGGAGCCCGCGGGGCTGGAGACCTTTGGTACCGGTTCGTAACACGAACCGGTACTAAAAGTGCGGTGCTATTTCTTTTATATCAAATTTTTTATCTATTTTTTCGCTCCCTCTTTTTATCTATTTTTTAGAATTATTTTCCACTCCCTTTTTTTGTCTATTTTTCTGAATTTTTAATATTTTAGTTATTTGACAAGTTTAGTCTCTAACTACACTTATCTCTAATTAAATTACTTACCCGTGGTCAGACTTCCCGCTCGGTCGCCATCGTCCCACTACTCCAGCACTAGCATGTTTAACTTTCGAGTTCCTTTCTATCTCACTTCCAAGTGCTTCGCGCGCATGTTATTGATAGTAGTATCATATCAATCCTATTAACATGTTGGTCACGATATCACACTTCTTTATGGTTTGAATTCTACATGATTATTTTAATAAATAAAGATGTAAAAATAATACTGAATAAATAAATAAACAATAAATTTTTAATTATTTTTTACTTTTTAAATATATTTTAAATTTAATTTGTTTTTGCAAAATCTAAAACCTGAAAATTTGTAAATCTAAAAATTTACTAACCTTTATGGTTAAGTAATAGTAATCTTTATGCAGGAAGGAATTATTAATTTAAATTTAAAAAATAAAAAAATATAAAATCCTGAATTTCTGGCGAAAACTAAAATGTTCCTGCTTTCATATTTCCATTTGGAATTTTGAGAATCTAAAAATTGGCTAACCGGGTATACCTGTGGCGCCGTGATGTTGGCGTGTGGTGTCGTCCATGCAGCATTTGTCGTTTTAATATATTATATGTTTTTTTCCGATATCGTATGTAACGAGAAAAGCCGTTTGACCATTTTTCAAACTTTTTTGGCAACAAAAGTCAAAATTTGAATTTCTTAATTTCACCGAATAGTAGGTTGCATAACATACAAGAATCTCGAAGGATTTTATTTTTTGAATTTTCAATCATTTTCTTTTGTATTTTACAAAGCAAAAATAGGCGATCCACGGGGGGAGGGTGCGTGGGGAGCCAAAAAAGGCTAGAGACCCTTTAGTATCGGTTTGTTATACGAACCGGTACTAAAGGTGTAGCGTTGGCCCCACCTCCGTCTCAATTTTGACGCGATACCCTTTAGTACCGATTCGTACGAACCGGTAATAAAGATCCCAACGAACCGGTACTAAAGGTTGTCGTCGCCCTGGCAGCGAAAACGCTACTAATGCAACCTTTAGTACCGGTTCGCAACCTTTAGTACCGGTTCGTAAAAAAACCGGTACTAAAGGTCAAATCCTTTGGCTGTTTTTCTACTAGTCCTTCCGCCCTGCTTCCAAGTGCTCTGTGCGCACGTTCCTATTGGTCACGATGTTACACTTCTTTACTGTTTAAATTCTAAAAAATTCTTTTAATAAAAAAATTAATGATGTAATAATAATCTTGAATAAGTAAATAACAACAATATTTTTTTTGCAAAATCTAAAACCTGAAAATTGGCAAACCGGGTAAACCCTGTGGTGCCGTGATGTTGGCGTGTGGTGTCGTCCACACAACATTTGTCGTTGCCGCCATGTCCTAGGTAGAGTTGCTATCGGTAAAATTGGGCATTGCTCGAGGCGGACCTATTTGACATACATCAATCCAAGTCCCTATCGGTTCGACGATGTGAGGATAGAGTTAGCCAATGAACTTTTCCACTTCGTCTTGTACTATCTGCGGCAAAGTCGCATGTTGCAAACACGACGTTTCCCTCATTCTCTCCTTTCGCATGGCCGCGTTCGCTTGATAATGTTCAGCCTAGTTGGCCTTACCATGGCCGACCACACGGCCACCCGACGGCTTCTTAGACTCCGACACGCCCTTGACCATGTTCATCGCCATGTCAAAACAATTGTCCCACAAGGTCTTTGTCGACCCATTGGAGGGGCTCTCAGCAGGGGCGGTTTCTTGAAATTCGTTCAAAAATTTCTCAAACTTCTTCACCTTTTCATCCATTCTGAGTTTTTTGGTTTTCTTGTCCAGCATGTATCGAGCCCTGATAAAGTTCCTAGCCTGCTTGGAAGGGTATTTCGAGTAGGGATTCTCTTGATGGTTCTTCCAAAGCTCAGCGTCTTCCTTGTCCCGTTTGGGCTCTATTGTGAAGTAACCACCACTTCTGAGATGGTGGTTACCTATGTTTTTCGACCGAATCCACATTCCCCAGTTACTCTTATCTGAAGCTAGTTCAACCCTTCCCCGGAAATTCCTAAGGCCAGCTTCGTTGACTCGCTCCTTCCTATGGATCTCCTCAGAAGTGACACCATCAGCAATCAGTTTTTAACCCTAGTTCTCCAGCTGGCCAAGGCTGTGATCATCTTCGTGATGGTGTAGCTGTTTATGGAATTCTCTTTGAGATCTTCATTATCGTATTTTGGCGGGAACTTGTATCGTTTGTGCAGCTTACTGATGAGAATGATGAGAAAATGGCATTTTCTAGGGTGCCTTAAGTCGATCTCGTGGATTGGGACGACTTCTCGAAGAATGCATCCCACTTGGTTGCCGTACCCTGCCCAAGTTTTATAGGCACTATAGGCTTTCCACTGGCGCTCACTTCAGTAATTTTTTCCCTTTCAGTGCCAATCGTGTTTCGGCTCCTAACCTTTCGAGCCCTCACACCTTGGCTACCATATGTGCGTTTTCCACCATCGGTGGTCTCGACGCCAACATTGCCACCCTCATCCCCCATCTCCTCATTGCCCCTCTCCTCATTGCCTATCTCCTCATCGCCGCCATCCTCATCATTCTCCTCAGTGCAATCAATTGTATCCATCATGTTCTCGACGCGTACAGGCTCCTTATAAAAATCCCAACGGGCTGTATTATTCTCTCTAGCTTCTTCTTCCACACTTTTTGGCTGAGAAGGGCTGGCCTCTTCGTTGTGGTTACCGGTCAACATGGCCACACTACAAAAATGCATTTAGATAGTAAAAACAGAAATGTTCTTATGGAAAACGTTCGGCATGACCTTTGCTAATTTTTCGTCATAGGAGTGCCAAAAAATTTCCGAAACGGAAATGAATCAACGTTTCGGCATAACATTAGCTATGCCCATGCAAATTACATAGCCAAATGCTAGCCAACAGTGGTGAAAGTGCATGTAGCCCCCATGTGTGATTTTGGTAATTAATAACAATCCCTATGGAGGAGTGTGGATTTTGTACACCCAAACATGAGTGTGGATGTATTCTATGCCGTTGATCTGAAACTCGAGATTCGTGCAAAGTCTGGGAGGGAAACATTATCCTTCGCTTCTCTCATTTTCCTGTCACCTCCGTTGCTCCTTTTCTTCCGGCTTTTTACACGGTACCTACTGTTGGCATCGGGGATAGGAGACGCGTTGACTACCAGAAAGTAGTAGGGGCCCTGTCCTCCATCCCCAACCCCTCTCCTCCATGCGCCGTGCGCCGCCGCCGCCGTCGCCAGCGAGCCGTCCACGCCGCCGACGTCGCCGACGTCGCCATCGTACGTCTTCGCGGTGCGCCGTCGCCGCCGGCCAGATCGTAGCTTTATCCTCCACCCCTATTTTGCGAGCTCGCGGTCCGATCTACGGCTCTCCCCCGGCTCCTTCGCGTCGCGCTCCGATCTATGGCTCTGCCCCGCTCATTCGCGTTGTAGCTCCTCCACTTCCCGTCGTCTCCGTCGTGCCGCAAGCGCGCAGGTACATTACCGTCTCAGAGCAAAGCTCCTTTTCTTCTCTCACCCCGAACTGGCGACCAGGGTTCCTTTGCTGATGTACGGAGGGATTCTATGTGTGCGTGCAGGCAATGTCTGGCGGAACAAGTGGAGGATCGATACATGCCTTCTTCCCAATGCCCGAGTCAATCGCCTCGCTGATTCCTCCGCCTGATCCGTCGGAATCATTTGACCGGCCTGGGGCAGAACAATCGATTGGCGGTGGAGGGACTGAAGCCAACGCCTGGCCCGAAGACGGCAGCAACGTCTACGACGAAGTAGGTACCCCAAGGGCTTCCTTGGCAGCAACATGCTCCTCGACGGCGACATGGAGGCACATCTCGCTCGATTACTATCGAGCCGGCGAGCTGAAGCGCTAGGACTTTACCATATGTTTCTTATTTCAGTTTTTTTCCAAGTTCATCCAGAGTTTTGATTCCAAACACTGAAAAATCGCAGGTTGCTCGTGGCCACGCATGCCCTTGACGAGCAGGTTGTGGAGAACATGGGCGCCGGCGTCGTTGACTTTGCAGCCGTGATGGTTCCGCTCGAAGACGGCGACTCGAATTCAGGCGCTGGGTACCATGCCATGGATGAGGACGAAGATGGCGACGATGAGCTGCTGAGCCACGCGGTCCTTTCGGCGACGATGGGTCCGAAACCTGATGCAGCGACGGGTCCGCGCTCGGCTCCTCTGATTGTGATTTGGTCCACCAGCTAGTTAGTAGTCAGTTACTAGTAGCATTTAGGCTGTCAGTTAGTATGAGGTGTTGTTTTGTACGCCAGAGAGCAGTTGGTCATCGGGTTCAGGCTCGGATTGGCTGGTGGTTTATTCTGTTTTGCTTGTCACCTGGCTAATTATTGTGAGATGTTTGTTCTGGATCCTTTTTTGGCCGATCACACCTAGCAAGACATCTGGTTCTGTACCAATCAGTGGCAGGTGCATAATCTTGATTTTCACAAATGTAAATAATCGCCGCGTGTACTACACTAGGAAGCTTTGGTGTTGCCTTCTGTTTTAGTCGATGGTTAGCAGTTAGTTATTCAGAGCATTGCCCCCGGTCTGGCCATGCTCATTCTAGCGAGAAGGTGCGAGTTTTGTTGTACGAGCTCTGCCCCCGACTCGCCATTGTTCTTCCCCTCTCTCCCCAGTCTCCTCGCTCCGCATGACCGCTCGTAGCTGTTGTGGCCTTTTGCTAGCTAGGCCATGCCCAAACCCACATAATTTGTCAAAGTATGGAAGAGTTGAACCAAGGCTGCAGAGCATCAGTATTGAACTGAATACAAGAAGGTGCCAAGTTAATCTACGACATTACTGAAACGAACCATAGTCCCTGGACACCAAAAAAATATCGAAATCCTAATGTACTTGTTCCAAGCTTCCAGCTTGGGTGGGATCCAATTGTAGCACGCTCTACGCCGCTGCAATCAAATCTGCATTTTTCTCATGCTGTTCATGGTCGACCACCCTTGGCGCCGCCTGTCTTTCTATATGTCCACCTCAGGCATCCTCTGCCGCTGCCGATACATGGGCGCCGACGTAGCGGACGTGCCGGGCGGAGGAGAAGCAGCAGACGGGGAGGCAAGCTCGAGAGCGGCATACTGGGCAACGAAAGGGGGCGCAGGGAGAAGCAACCGCTGCCGCATCCTCCGGCGGAGCCGCCCCGCCGCCGCATCCTCTGCCGCTGCCGATACTACGGCTGAGCCGCTTCCGACGCCGCCCTCGAATCCGACGCTTCCGCCGCCGTCCCCAAATCCGGCGCCGCCGGTGCTGCTGCGCAGAGTAGACTGGGACATGGCGTTCCTCCGGTTCAGAGTGGAGAGATGATGGTGGGCGAGAGTGGAATCGGGATGAGAGGCTGTTGGTCGCGGCCGGCTGTGTCAGATGGGAGTGGAGAATCGGGAGGAGAGGACCGGCCATGTCGTGTGAGAGAGGAGAGGCAGCAACGGGATCGTGGAGTCAAAAGCCCTGTCGGGTGGCTTTCTGCCCCTGTTCATTATGGGACCCACCAACTGTACATAAATGAGAGAAAAAGAGTAAAATACCTTCTCTCACCTAACATCTAGTTCGAATCTCCAGCCATCCAACGGTTGTGGAAGCACCCACACTCATGCTTGGGTGTACAAATGTATTTCCTCTAATATTTTCATTGAATTATATTTGTAGGAGTTGTCCATAGGCAATGCTTGAACCATATGTTGGCTTCAAGGTTTCAATAAGAAGAAATTGATGAAGAATATCAAGTGTCAAGTAAAAGTGATGCCTCAATTTTAACATCAAGACATCGACATGATAGATAATGAAGAAATGAAGTGCAAGTTCAAGATGAGCCAACTCGAAGATAACATTTTCTTGAAGCTTGGCATCCATATGGTGATCATAGATACGTGGAGATGCGCTGAAGAAGAAGCTCTCCCATGGTGGACTATGGGAGCGCAATCCACAAGACTTCGTCAAGCAAGCACAATCAAGAAAGAAGCTACATCTTGTTGCCATCAGGATCATCATCATCGAGCTCAAGAGGAACGCGCAAGATTAAGGTTTGCTCTTGATAGGGTTTCTTTCTTACCGGTCTCATGGTTTAGTTGCAGACCGGTTTATAGTTTAGTTTTTGTACTATCAAGAGGGCTCTCGAGTGAGTAACTCGATCGTATGCTTTAGAGAGCTCAAAGCTTTCCATCCTTGCATCATCTTTATTTTTTGTTATATGTATATTTAACAAGTGATGTTTTATAGCTTGTGTTTATCCTCATAACAAGCTCTAGTTCATTAAAAACGGATTTTACACGGTAAACTTGTTACGTTTTCAAGGTTGAAAGTTTTACCGGTTTGTCTTTTATAGATAGGTTAAATATTTTATCACTTTTTTCGATCCTCCCCTGCTGGAGTATGATAGCTCCCTGCATAATCTCGTAGAGCTTGTTACTAGGTTCAGAACAAGATCAAGATCATGAAAGTCGGAGTCCGGATGCTCAAGTTATGATCATTCTCGTTTGTCGTCCCTGCCAGTTTTCAGGGGGGCGGAATTTCTGCCCCCGGATTATTTGAAATTTCTGGCCCCTGAAAAATGGCTTACAGTACACCCCCCGGAAATTTGGCCGGAAATTTCATGCCCGGCCATTTATTCCGGCTTGTAAAGTCCCAACGGCCATATTTTTGTGGGGGACTATATATAGCCTCCTTCTTCCTCCTTGGGTTCGTTGCTTCTCCCTCTCTCCTCCTACTCCATTGTTGACTTTGAGAAGTTTCATCTCCCTCTATTCACTCCATTATTCTTGCTCATATTTGAGGAAAATAGAGAGTAGATATAGATCTACAATCCCACCAATCATATTCCCCTCTTTGTGAGGGAATCCCTAGATCTAGTTCTTGGAAGAGAAAGTTGGTGTTCCTCATCCTTTTTATTCTTACTCTCTTATTCCCCCAATAGGTTGTGTAGCTTTGTTGGAATTTGAGGGAGAAGTAATTGAGAATCTTAATTTGTGATGTTCTTGACATTGATTTTGGTGCATCAGTTTGAGTTCTCCACGGTGATTCGTGGAAGTGAAAGAAAGAAAATTGTTACTCTTGGGTTCTTGGAACCCTAGACGGATTTGAGGCATTTGTGGCAATTTCTTGGGAGCCTCAGATTAAGTTGTGGGATGTGCGCCCCAAGCTTTGTGTAAGGCTCGGTTTCCGCCTCGAAGTAAATCCCTTAGTGGAACCGTGATCTAGGTCTTTGTGGCAAGGGTCACCGGAGAATAAGGTGAGACCTTTGTGGCGCTCGGTGTGTGGTGTGACTACCACATCTTGGGGTGAGTCCTTTGTGGCGTTGGTGTGCATCGAGCAACCACACCTCAAGCTGAGGCCTCTTGTGGCTTTTGGGAGCACCAAGTTATGCATGTAAACTGCATACATGAACTTTTTCCTTTATCATATTGAATTCCCACATATTTGCAACATATATGTGAGGAAGAAGAAGAGCCAGTGGGTATATGCAAAAACAAATGGATCCGGTAAAAAACCGTCCACGAGTCCATGTTCAAAAAACGAAGATATATCACGGTTGAGTTAACACTCAAGACAACATGAACAAACTTCAACATATTTGACGTGTACAATATACAAAATGTGTACATGATTTTACAACTATGTGAATCACTTGGACATCTCACAATGAGATACAATGATGGATGAACATCTCAGACGTACTGGAACAAATAAAAAGACATATGTAGGTACATTGGTAAGACATGCAAGTTACGAGAGTGATTTGCATGTAGAGGGATGATGAGGTAATGTTTTTCTGATGGTCGATGTATCATATGGAGCAGGTGTAGTTGTCGGGGCAGGTCTTGCGGCAATGGTTAAGAAGGAGGGTGAAGTCGTCGAGTACATTGAGTTTGATGCCGAGAATCTCGGCCTTGATGGCGGTGCAGAGACAGACGGAGGCATCGAGGTTGGCGAGCCCAGACAGCAGCGGGCAGCACTCCTCATTCTCGGGCACGGGGAGGTTGAGCTTGAGCAGGTTCAGCACGTTGGCGCACACTTTCAGCTTCAGAGTGTCAATCGAGCAGGTTGACGGCGGTGGCGGTGGGCTGGGGGTGGGGCAGTATGGAGCGCAGGCGTGCGCGGCGGAGGCAAGGATAGCCAGGTTCACGGCGAGGAAGAGGACCAACTTGAAGGGCGCCATTGCACTGATCGATTGGTGGAGCAAGCGAGCGAGCTATGTAGTGACGGCGTGGAGTGATTTGATGGCTCAATGCTTGGGATGATTTTCTTGGCTGTTTTGTGGTGGTATTTATAGCCCAAGTATAGTGTGGGGGAGATCCCTGTCCATGCTAGTCATGATCGATTGAATATGAGTAATTTAAGAATGGTGTACAACACGCTGCCCTTGTTAATTAGCACTGACACCCATGTTCATAAGATAATTATGCTATCACGACGAAGATTAGAGCCCGTAAGTGATTTGTCGGAATAATTAACATACGGTAAACGCAACTGCAATCGCGAAGTATCCGGCTCTCGGCTCAATGTGACAACGTGCATGCCATCTCATCGCCTCCAACAAGTCCGGCTCCAGGACCATGGGACGACGTGCATGTCATCACTCGTCACAGATCGAGCGACCTGAGTTCAGCAACATTCTAGTCCGAGACTCTGTGGTAAGGTTTTGACTCCATGTATTCCTCATACTGGCTTCTTGCCAATTTGCCGTGCATGGAGAGATAGCTGTCGAGAGAGACAAATCGTTTGAACTTATGATTCTGTCAAGCTTTAGTTTTTAGCGCATTAATCTGATGATTGCTATTTACTCCCTCAATATCCATCATTCGCGGCCTCTCTTGTTAGGAAAACGGACTACTACATTCTTATGTGGTGGCTCCAAACAAAATACTATATTTCTATCTCTTTTATTCGTGGTAAGTTTTTACCAGCTTCTCTATTGCCACACTACATCTCCTTGCGTTTCTTTTACCTGGATCTCAACAGTACCTTCCGTAGTATTTCGGAGAAAAGATGTTGAGTGGTTCTTCAACCGTACCTTCTCCGGCAGGGCCGGCTCTAGGATTTCGAAGGCCCCAGGGCAAGTTCTATCAATGAGCCCAAGGGAGAAAAAATCCATTGCATAAATGCATGGTTATTTTTTGTGAGCTATTTAACATAAATAATTTTTTAGTCGCATCAAAATTCCGATAAATTTTCTTGCCTTCATCTCAAACCATTATAGAAGCTACAGTGAAATAAGTAAGAGAAATAAGGTGAGGAAAAACCTCCAAGCCTCAAGTAATCAATTAATCATGAGAAATAAGCTGAAATTGATCGAGAACGGACAAACCGAACGGAAGCATTTGCAGCCTCACATTGCTGCGGAAAGAAAGAACAAACAGTCACATTGTTGTATAAAGAAAGATCAAACAGTCAGAAATTGATAATTTTGATTAAACATGAAAACCTAGAGTCAGCTAGCAGGGTCTTGTTGAGTTTTCGATCCGAGATTTACCTGCTGATCTTGATCTCTCCCCAATCCCATGAACCTATGCCTCGGTCTCAGACTATTCAAGATTTACTAGTGGTGCTTCATTAGCCGAATAGGGATTAGGGATTTCAGGCATGAGGCAAGGGAAGGTGAGGCGAAAGGCGACCTCCGTGCTTAATTAGATTGAGGGAAGTCAATCCGAGCGATCGATTCCTGGAAGCCTGGCCTAGCTGTGCATGAAAACATGGGCATCTTCTTTTTCCTTCTACTCTACAGTAGTTAGTATATGCAGCAGATATGGGCCCCTACATTCGATGTACCCCGGACCGTCGTACCTCTTCCCTGGGCCAGAGCCGGCCCTGTTCTCCGGTACTTTCGAAAAAAACCTTGTTAGGTAAACGTACTACTACCTTGATCTGCAGTGAATTCACAAGAGAACATACTACATTATTTGTTTTATTCAGGAAAATATTACTAGTTTTCTTTGTCGGTCGGCTCAAGATCACCCTACATGCGTGGGGGGTGTCCCCGCGCTACAACTTATTACACCTCTTTTTATCTTGGACTACGTAATGTTTCAGCCTTACACTTAAATTCTACAATATTCTAAAAAGAAAAATGTTCGACCATTCGTCGTCTACCTTATCCGAGAAAAAACAGTACAATCCACATGAGTCCCCTTGCTACGACGAGACTTTTGGGTTCCTTGTTACCGCAGGAAGAAATAGAGGCGGTGGTGGCCGACAAGCGGAGGCGGGTCAAGCCTATACTCAAGGGCCACCACATAAAGTCGACCTCATCTGCAGACTCTCCGTTGAGATGTTGGACATTATCATATCTTTCCTCCCCACCAAGTCTGCGGTGCGGACAACCGTCCTCTCCTAGAGGTGGCACCACCTCTGGATATCATCACCCCTCAACCTCACCGTCGAGTGCAACCTCTTCCAACAGGAACGCAAACAGGCCGCCGTAGTTTTTAAGATCCTCATGGCGCACCCTAGACCCGCCAAAAAAGTGTACACATCTATGGCTTGTGTACCAAATCCAAGCTCGACACCAGCCTCGACATGTGGTTCCGACCAGGCGCCCGAAATGGGCTCGAGGACCTCATATTCTATGGTGGACACCGAGCTCCCTGCTGTGGTCCACACTCCGCTTCGCGTCCAAGCTGCGCATCGCTCGCCTTTGGTCGTGCTATTTCCTATAATTTTATTTAGATCCACTTCTTGTACTTGGACTAAATCAGCATGAGCTCTACAACATCCCCATCTCGGAAGCGGCCAACGAAAGCCTGGTTGTTGACTATATTGCGCTTGAGGGCCTTCAACTTCAGGGGATCCACAGGTTGAGAACCCTCTACATTGTCTCGCCGAGTATCCGTATGATTGATGTGTTTGGCTTCGAGGATCCTAGAGCCCTTATGATTCTCCAGGAGCTGGTCATTCAGGATGCACGAGATTGATCATAGTTTCTCTAGCGGACCATACAAAAATCTATGTTATCGAGGCACCTAAATTGATAGTGTTGGCCTATTAGTCAACCGAAAGCTCCAAACTTGTTATGGGAGAAATAATAATTGAACTACACCGGTAGTTTTCTTCATCTTGAAAACCACATTTTGTATTTTTTATTTTTATCTATGTAATGTTGTCCTCCCAAGAATGATTCCAACCAGCTTCACCTGGTCTGTGTGGACAATTAAGCGTGAGAAATAATTAGAAAATGGTGCTTTTGGTAGGATTCGAACTTAGAAACTTGGCCTCCCACCCACACGTTTGTGCCATCTCAGCAAAAATCCTTTTGAAAAGTAGTGTAACACGTACGGTTTTTTTTGTACACGACGTGTCGGATTGGTAGGTCGCAACCCATTTTGGGCTACCGGGGGAAGGCGCTAGGGAGTCATGACTGCAGTGTGGGACCAATAAACTTATTGTGTCTTTCGTTTGGCCATTCGCATGGGAGTTGGGTTCATTTCTAGGGAACCTATGGCCTATTTGTTTGGTTGCCTCTCTACTCAGGTTGAGTCTCTCCACTTGTTCACGTGGTGAGCTTACCTCGCACCACCACACTTCAAACTGAGTAACGGTGGTCAGCACTGGGAGTAGCCACCGATACACGAGCTCCACCAGCATGCTTGCCATCAGCGCACGAAACTCAACGGAGTGGAACTCGCTGTGAGCTGTGACGACATTTTTGCCGCCTTTCGCTGCGCCCGCGACACTTCATCGTTGGTGCCGAACTTGGTTTTGAAAAGATGCTGAAAGTTTGAGCAGGTCGGCGCTGAGTACGCAGTGCAGGTCGGAAGGGAGAGCATGCAGACCACCATGCATGATGGGAGGGCCAGCGAGTGCCGTTGGCGCAGCAAGTGGATCACCACGAAGATGGACACAACCACGAGCAGCTCCACCACCTTAAATAGCTCTTGGATCAGGGTACTCTGATTATGTGCAAGACACTACTCACTACCACAACGAACACCACGTCCGCGCGTGGAAAGACTGCCATGTCGCTGTCGCTGACGGTGGCCAAGGAGATTATGATGCCTATATGTAAGACACCTATGACAACCACAACTAGCACCATGTTCCATCTACGAAGCCGCGCACAAGGCGTACCGACGACGCGAAGAAATACCACCATGCCACCACCGCACACATCTACACAAGTCACATTATACTAGCGAGTTGCATATATATTTGTCTACGACCGTTGAAACAAAAACTTTACAACATGGGAAGTGTGCGAAACGGCGAGGTGAAGCTATTCGTCAAATGAAATTTTAAACGACAAAATGTGTGCGATAAACATTATGAAATTCGGTCAAAAAAGCTTCAAACAAGAACACGAAATTGGAGATTTACAACAAACAAGTCTTGAAATCGATAGTCAGAATGGAATCGCCTCGTCGACGCACATATTTTTTATGTACCACATATTTTTATTTGAAGTATTGTTATGTTGATTAAATGTGAGTAGAGGTGATGAAGATTAAGGAGGATTGGGGGAGCAAGACCACATTCAAGGTTGCATATAGCGAGCGCTCGATTGAAGCGAGTCAGCCTGCATCTGGGGAAACAACCGATTCGGGTGTACATACCGGGGCTGGCCCAAAGCTGCTTTGACGCCAGCCACTACACATGAGGAGATCAACCAGCCAATCCGCCCACTTTCTGCGCCCTAGGGCTTGTTTCCAGGTAGTGCAACCTACCAATCGCGCCCTACAAGCATGCCGACCATGTGTGTCTAGCTTGCTTGACTACCTGGTGTCCATACGACGTGCATGTGCAGATGGCCATCATGCTCTTACAAGTGTGAAGGAAAGGGGCAGCATAACCACCACAACACTGAAGGAATATTTACAACGCCACATGTCAGCTCTAGGATGATTTTGTACCTATTTGCTCGCTCAATACATGTAGTGGTACCATGGATTCACGTTTTTTAAGATGTGGTACTAAAGTGCACATCTAATGTGGTACCGAAAATATATATAACTCTTAAATGAATACATAACTATTAACGGTGTAAAAGTAATGTTTAACCCATTACTATTATCTTATTAATTAAAAGAGTACTGACATGATCTTCTTAACATAGTGTGTCTAACATGGTATGTAACTACTATTTTTTTATAAATCTCAGCCATATATTTTAGATCTTACTGTCAAAATTAATTTAAATGATATGGATCAACATGCTGGCTCTATAAGATTTCCGTATATTGCTTTTACTATATAATACATAGCTGCATATTCAGATTTAGGGATATGGTCGATATATGTCAAAACACCATTTCTAAATTTAATGATATATGATGCAGTATAAGATATTTTTAATCTAAAAAATGCCAAAAAAAGTATGCAAAATCTAGCGTTCTATTTACAAAGAAAATTAAACATCACGAGGATGGAATATACACTTTGATAAATTGAACAAATGTTATGACACACATAATTTACCACCTCGAATTAGCACAATGAATAATATGTTCGAGATTGGGTGAGAGTGTTGCTTTATGGTTGGTCTGATGAACCTGTCGAAATATTGTTGCTGTTGACAAAATTAATTTCTCAATTGTTTTCAATAATATTTTTGATCCGTATATGCTCATTTTTGCACCTCATGGGGACGCATGATTTCTGGGTATGGGTTCAATCAATTGGAGACGACGGTCGCTCGGAATATCAACCAACATGGAACCATGATTGGTTGTCTAGTAAGTGCACCCACATTTCTTGACGCTAATCTAGGTTCTTAAGTTAAAAAAGTAAATCTTAGAAAATAGGATTTAACACCAAAGTGTATTAACTCAGAAATTGTGTGGCGCATATTCATTCACTACGAGGATTAAACAAAAAAAAAATGCTAGCTTTCTGCCACTCCAACGCCTGACATTTGGAGTGGCCGCTTGCGACACAGACATATCCTCATACTTCAATCTGAGTCTCCCTTGCTCTCTGTCACTCTATCATCTATGACCACAACATGACCAACCTCCTCCCATCGCACTGCCTAAATCCATCAAGTACCGGCCGGTGGTCGGATCACACTGCCTCCACTTTTTCCCTCTGGCGCTGTAGCCGTGCTTGCTTCTAGTTTTAATCGAAACATCACAACTAATATATACGGCTTTGTGAATCAATATGGGTGAAGGATTACCCTTTAATAAAAAAAAAGCATGCACATGGGCCACCATACTATATCTTATACAAAATACTGGTGAAAGAAAAATATGTAAGAAAGAAGAAGAGGCAGTCGGTATATGCGAAAACAAATGGATTTGGTTAAGATCTGCCCGTGATCCCATGTACAAAAAAGAAGGTATATCACATTTTCAGATAACACTTAAGACAACATGACCAAACTTCCGTGAATTTGATCGTGTACGTACAATATACAAATGTGTACATGATTTTACAACTATGCCAATCACTTCCACATCTCACAATGAGATACAATGATGGATGAACATCTCAGTCGTACTGGAACAAATAAGAAGACATATGTAGGTAGATTGGTAAGACATGAAAGTTACAAGAGTGATTTGCATGTAGAGGGATGACGATGTTTAATGCTTTTTCGATGGACGATGTATCAGATGGAGCAGGTGTAGTTGTCGGGGCAGGTCTTGCGGCACTGGTTTAGGAGGAGGGTGAAGTCGGCGAGTACATTGAGTTTGATGCCGAGGATCTCGGCCTTGATGGAAGTGCAGAGACAGACGGAGGCATCGAGGTTGGCGAGCCTGGACAGCAGCGGGCAGCACTCCTCATTCTCCGGCACGGGGAGGTTGAGCTTGAGCAGGTTCAACACGTTGGCACACACTTTCAGCTTTAGAGTGTTAACCGAGCAAGTTAACGACGGTGGCGGTGGGCTTGGGGTGGGGCAGCATGGAGCGCAGGCATGCACGGCGGAGGCGAGGAGAGCCAGGTTCACAACGAGGAAGAGGACCAGCTTGGAGGGCGACATTGCACGGATCGATTGGTGGAGCAAGCGAGCGAGCTATGCTATAATCGCGTGGATTGATTTGATGGCTCAACAGAGTTTAGTTGCTTGGGATGATTTTCTTAGGTGCTTTAGGGTGGTATTTATAGCCCCGGTGTACTGTGCGAGATCCCTGTCCGTGCCACTAATGATCGATAGATTATGAGTGTTTTAAAACGACAGGGTACAGCGCACTGCCCTTGTTAGTACTGACACCCAGTTCTTCAGATAATTATGCTATCACGATAAGGAGTACAACGCGGGAGCTGGTTTATCACAATAATAAACGTACAGTAAACGCTACTGCAATCGCGAAGTATCCTGCTCGTGCTCCATGCAGCAGCTTCAGGTCAATGTGACAACGCGCATGCATGCCATCTCATTGCCTCCAACAAGAAGTCTCACTGTCTCAGAGCGTGCTTCGAAACCATGTGACGACGTGCATGTCATCCCATCGCTTCACCCTCCAACAAATTTCAGAACGAGATGGCGATTTGCACAAAAATAACCTAAAAGTGAAAGAAAAGCACAGACTGACCCTCCGGTGAAACTATTTCACCCATCTAACCCTTTTGTGGCGCCCCTCTCATGGGCGCCACACATGCCCATGTGACGCCCGTCCGGCCGGCGCCACATACCCATCCGACGTGGCCCGTCGACGCTGAGCTGGGTGAGCCGATCCGACGTGGCAGCCCGTGTGGCGCCGCTCACGCCGGCGCCACACATTGAAAGTGTGGCGCCGCTCGGAAGGGCGCCACACATCCACTTAAGTTTGGCCGCGCGCGCCCAGCCAGCCCGACCCTCTTCTTCTTTCTTTCTCCCTCTGTTCGTCCTCTCTCCTCACAGGCGCCCGGCTCTCTCTCTCCCCCCTCTCCCCCAACCAAATCCACCACCAAATCATCAAATCTGTCCGTGGAGATCGTTCCCAACTTGTTCCTTGAGGTAATCTCATCCGTTCCCCTTCTTTTCATCCATTGATTTTGTGCCATTGGTTGAATCTAAATGTCAAACCCTAGATGTGGATTTGGTTGATTTGAGGGTGGAGATGGATTTGGTTGGATGTTAGGGTTGTTGAAGTAGGAGAAATGGTAGTGTGCTAGTTTGTATGGATAGACTATGTTGATTATGGTAACTAATGAACACATGTGTGTATGTGTTGTTCCCATTATGCTAGGGGGATGGAAAGAATTTTTCATGTTCATCATGTGGACAAGGATGCTTATTTGAAGGGAAACATAGAGCCGGACCCGGAAGAGGTTGACTTGGTGTTTGACCTTAGCCCTAGCTTTGCGGAGGTGGTAGCACAAGTGAGGGTTGAGTTGAATTGGAATGAGCCAAATGATGGTGTTGAGCTAGAGGGAAGGCATAATGTGGGGTTTGGAATGCACACCCGTTGGAAGACAATGCGGATCAACTCCGAGCAACGTTGGTCCGTTTACAAGGAGACGGTGGCCGGGTCACAAGATAAGGCTTTGGAGTTGTTTGCAACCAAGGATGCTCGTATCGAGCTTGACCTTAACCGGCCATCCTCCCCCGTTCGAGAGAGGAGTCCACCACCCATGAGCCAAGAAGAAGCCACCCAATCTCCTATTGTCCAATCTCCCATTGCCCAACAACCTCCGTTGGATAATGAGTATGACGAGCATGACGATGGTGATGATGGTTTCGAGATGAATGGCAACAATATCGGTGATTTGGATAAATATTGGACGCAAGAGGAGATGGACCACTCCATTCCTTATTCCCGATGCTATGCGTCGGACTCGGATGATGATGGACCCGAAGAGGAGGTTGATGAGGATGGCTTGACGGCTAAGGAAGCCGAAAGAGCCGAGATCTTCAAGAAGGTAACCGGACGGGATATCCGGGTACCATTGTTCCGTGATGTTAGTCTTGCGGATGGAGCCGTGGTTGATGGTGGCAAAAGTTTTCTTCTTGGAGCTAGGCCAATATCGAAGAGAGATGTGGATGCTACGACGGCTATGATCTCTAAAGGGCTCACGTTTGATACCTTCTTGGAATTGAAGATATGGTTGAAGGAGTTCTCCATTAAGCATCATCGCCCTTACATTGTTGTTCACTCCGACTTGAAGAAGCGGTACACGCTAAAATGTGTGGATAAAAGGTGCCCATGGGTTGTCCGTGCAAGACCTTTCAAAAAAGGGCCCTCTTGGCACATAACAAGTTGTGTAGCCACTCACATGTGCCGGGGGCCGAAGCTTGATGGCAAGGATGCGCAGCCGGACCACCGTCAACTCACATCCGAGTTCATTGCATACAAGCTCTCGGCGGAGATATCATCACTTCCTATCATGAGCATTAAGTCCGTGCAAGATACGGTCAAATCCCGGTTTGCCTACGACGTCAAGTACGGGAAGGCATGGAAGGCCAAACAAGCCGCATTTAAGATGTTGTACGGTGATTGGGAGGAAGCGTACAACCGAGTCCCTAGGTTGTTGTTAGCGATGGCCGCAACTAACCCGGGCATGGTGCATGTGGTGGAGCCTTCCGCAACCAAAATGACATTGCATGATGGTAAAAGAGTGAGGGTATTTCACCGTGCATTTTGGTCATTCGAGCAATGCACGAGGGCATTTGAACATTGTAGGCCCGTCATAGCCGTGGATGGTACCTTCTTGACCGGGCAGTACAAGGGCACACTATTGGTGGCAATAGCAAATGATGCGAGCAACCGTTTAGTACCACTGGCTTTTGCATTGGTAGAGATTGAGAACAATGATAACTGGGAATGGTTTTTCCACATATTGAGGACGAGGGTCATACCACCCTCAAAGGAAGTGTGTGTCATCTCCGATCGTCATCAAGGAATTCTCAATGCGGTGGAGCTTGCAATCCCCGGGCATGCTCCCTTGCATCACCGATGGTGCATGAGGCATTTTTGTGCAAACTTCTACCGGGCATGCAAGAGCAAAGAGTTGTCTGACCTTCTTCAAGATTGTTGCCTCGCTTATTCGGAGCGCCGCTTCGCAAACCTATACAACGGCTTGCTGAAGCACAAAGACCTCAACGCGGGTGGTCAAGAGTTTCTTCATAGACACCTCATATTTAACTCAAAGTGGGCGAGAGCTTATGATGAGGATGGGAGGAGATATGGCCAAATGACAAGCAACATGGCCAAGTGCTTCAACAATGTGTTGAAGGGTGTCCGTGCATTGCCCGTGACGGCAATCATTCAATACACATTCGAGAAGTTGAATGTCTATTTCCAGAACTACACCGATGAAACGGAGAAGGAAATTGCTAATAATTGCGAGTTCCCAACGAAGGTTCAAGAGTTCATGGATTTTCAGGCGAGGAAGGCCGACTCCCAAACGGCTACATGTTATGACAATGTTGACTGGGTTTACCAAGTGAATGAGCCGGGAGGCACCACACAAGGTGGTGTCCAACACGGAGGCCGGGCTTTCCGTGTGTCCCTAAAGACATGTGAATGCACATGTAAGAGGCCCTATTTGCTTCATTTGGCTTGCTCCCACTTGCTAACAGCGGCACGCACTAGACGTGTCGACTACAATAACCCGCTCACCGTTCGGGAGTCCGAGTTCTCAATTGAAGCCACAAAGAGGACATGGGCTCCAAGGTTTTCTCCTTACTTGGATCAATCACAATGGCCGGAGTATCATGGTGTGCAAGTTTGGCCAGATCCGGAATGGAAGGTTGTGAAACGTGGAAGAAGAAAGACAAAGAGGTATCACGGAGATATGGATAGATGGGGTCATTCGGGAAACAAGTTATTCCAAGAGGCTCGCGAGCCAACTAATTGTGGATCATGCAATAGTAAGGGCCACAATAAAAGGAAGTGCACATCCGGCAAAAAATCAAAGGGCAATGATGCTAGCACAAGTCAAGCATCAAGTAGCCAACAAGCTTCAAATCAACCTCGAAGCCAACAAACCCCAAGCCAACAAACCTCAAGCCAACAAGGTCCAAGCCAACCGTCTCCGCGTCAACCTCCTCCAAGCCAACAAGCTCCAAGCACACAAGCCCCACGGCAACAAGCTCCAAGCACACAAGCCCCACGGCAACAAGCTCCAAGCACACAAGCTCCAAGCACACAAGCCCCACGGCAACAAGCTCCAAGCCAACAAGCTCCAAGGCAACAAGCCCCACGGCAACAAGCTCCACGGCAACAAGCTCCAAGGCAACAAGCCGCAAGGCATCAAACACAATGGCGACAAGGTCCAAGGATTCACGTTGGGCTTAGTAGAAGTCAGCATGGTGGCCGTCGGGGTACTAGCATGATAGGATACCTAGCGGGGCCTTATCCGTATGTGTCTCCAAGTTAATAATTGCATTGTACTTTCTATTTTCCTATTCCATGACTAACTTTGATTTTTCAATTTGGTTTTCAGGTATGGCAACTCAACCCACCAAGGGGAAGGGGGCATGGGAGGGCAATGACAAGGAGGAGTCCGTTTGGGAGGAGGCGGTAAGGACGGTGCGGAAGAGGGAGAAGGAAGAAGCTGCGAGGAAGGAGAAGGAGGAGCACGAGAAGAAGATGGCCGAGCGTGCCCGTATGCAAAGGGGGTATGAGGAATACCTATTGCGCAACAAGAGGAGGAACGACAAGTTGAAGGCCGAACGGGACCGCGAGGCACGGGCAAAATTCCTGAGGAGCTGCCAACTTGAGCAAATAGCGAGGGAGAGGGCCAATAGGATGCACCTAGAAGAGGTGGCTAGGGAGGCTGAACGCATCAAGGAGGAAAGAGCTCAAATGGAAGATGCAAAGACGGAGGAGCGGCACCACTTCTTCGATTCGGTCGTTCAGTTGGCTCGTGACATAAGGGAGAAGGAAGAATTGGCTGAAGAATCTAAGAAGAAGAAGGCGAGGGGGGAGGGAGCCTTTGCCACGCAGTGATGTCCCTTTGGCTATGTTCTTGTTGTCGAACCTTTTATGTTGTCGAACCATGATGTTGTCGAACCTTGATCTTCTCGAACGTTCATGTCGTTGAACCTTATTGTAATTGGAACCTTGATGTCGTCGAACCTTATTTGTCGTTTGAACCATTATGTTGTGTCGTACATATGTGCAATGCTGTACTCAAACCTGTTTGAATATGCTAGGATTTGTCATGGTTTTAACACAAGTCAATGTGTGGCGCCCTCCGCACTGGCGCCACACTGCACTGTGTGGCGCCCGTGTCATAGGCGCCACACATGCCAACATATATCAACTTTTGGGTCAAAAACATCCAGGGGCTCGGACGATTAGTCCTTAGCCGTTTTGGCGAGCCTCTTTGTGTGGCGCCCGCGGCATCGGCGCCACACAGGCAAGTGTGGCGCCCGTGGCATCGGCGCCACACAAAGAGCCTCGCCAAAACGGCTAAGTCCCAGACGATTTGTCTTACAGTATGTTTTGGGCAAACTTAAGTGGATGTGTGGCGCCCTTCCGGCGCCACACTTTCAATGTGTGGCGCCGGCGTGAGCGGCGCCACACGGGCTGCCACGTCGGATCGGCTCACCCAGCTCAGCGTCGACGGGCCACGTCGGATGGGTGTGTGGCGCCGGCCGGACGGGCGCCACATGGGCATGTGTGGCGCCCAGGGGCGCCACACAAAAGGGTTAGATAGGTGAAATAGTTTCGCCGGAGGGTCAGTCTGTGCTTTTCTTCCACTTTTGGGTTATTTTTGTGCAAATCGCCGAACGAGATGAGTTCAGCAGCATCCGAGACTACGTTGTTTTGACTCCATGTGCGTATAGCGGCCATGCATGCTAGTAGTCTAGACCTGGAGATGCCTACTGGAGGTTTCGCACATTGTTTTGTTACACTGGTTGCTTGCCATGCATTGAGAAGATACCTCGTACAGCTAGCTATCTAGAGAGAAAAATCGTTTTAAGTGATGGTTTGGACGAGCTTCACTAGTAGAAAACGGATCTTTAGTCTCGATTTTGCAACCGGGACTAAAGGCACTAGTGGAAAATGGGGCTTCCATCTAAGCCATTGGTACCGGTTCCCTTACGAACCGGTGCCAATAGAGCAATCTGCACCGGTTGGGGGCTCAGGCGGGCAAGGAGCTATGGCACCGGTTCGTGAGGGGCTTTCGTACCGGTTCATGTTAGGAACCGGTACGAAAGGTCTTCGGCCATTAGTCAGACGCGTGGTGGGCCCGGGCAGGACCTTCGGTACCGGTTTTTAACACGAACCGGTACCAAAGGGTGCCCCCTATATCATCAAGTCGAGCCCGTCCCCTGGCTCTTCTCTTCATCTCATTTTTCTCTCCCTCTCACACACACCTCTCACACTCCAACAAATCTCTATTTTTTCTCCACCATTTTAACAAGATTAAGGGCATTCATCTATCCAAGGGTTAGCAATATCATCCTTTCTTCCGGCGTTCCTAATTTAGCACATCTCTTTGGTAGTTTTAACTCGTACTATTTTTCTAGTGCTAGCAAGGTGTTCGATGAAATGCCTAAGTTAGGGATTTTACTTTTTATAATCAATTTGAGCTGAAATTATGGTATATTTTGTAGGTTTTAATTAGTATCATCCCCGTCCTTACCGCCGTCGATCGCCAGCGTCGTCCCCTAGCCGGCACCGTACAACCTCGGTGAGCCTCTTCTTTTTTATAAAAAAACTTAGTTTTATGTGATGAACTTGAATATTAATTTAGTTGGTCACTCATATATCCACGATGTTGTGTAATTACTGATATTTGATATACATATAAATTGCAGATGAATCGACAATGGATGTACGGTGACCGGTGCCATCCCGACTTCATTAATGGCATGCATTATTTTCTCAACGTGGCTGAGGCAAACAGGCGGTCGAATGGTTTCATCTATTGTCCATGTAGTTCCTGTAAGAATATGACGGATTACTCTACCTCAAAGACCATTCACGTCCACCTGCTGCAGAACGGTTTCATGCCCAGCTATAATTGTTGGACCAAGCACGGAGAAAGAGGGGTTATATTGGAAGACAACGAAGAAGAAGAGGATAGTGACAACTATCCTATGTTCACTGAAGACGGTGATAGTAGAATGGGGGAAGACGAAGCTGAAGAAGAGCCCATTTTTGATGAGCCGATTTTTGATGACCCCGATGACGATTTGGGTCGGGCCATTCTTGATGCGAAGATAAGCTGCGGAAGTGAAAAGGAGAGGTTGAAGTTGGAGAAAATGTTAGAGGATCACAAGACACTGTTGTACCCAAATTGCGAAGATGGCCAGAAAAAGCTGGGTACCACGCTGAAATTGCTGCAATGGAAGGCAGAGAATGGTACTTCTGACAAGGGATTTGAAAAGTTGCTGAAAATAATAAAGAAGATGCTTCCAGGGGAGAACGTATTGCCCTCTAGTACATACGAAGCAAAGAAGGTTGTCTGCCCTCTAGGATTAGAGGTGCAGAAGATACATGCATGCATCAATGACTGCATCCTCTACCGCGGGGAGTACGAGAATTTGAATGCATGCTCGGTATGTAGTGCATTGAGGTATAAGATCAGGCGAGATGACCCTGGCGATGTTGAGGGCGAGTCCACCCCCAGGAAGAGGGTTCCTGCGAAGGTGATGTGGTATGCTCCTATAATACCACGGTGAAACGTTTGTTCCAAAACAAAGAGCATGCCAAGTTGTTGCGATGGCACAAAGAGGACCGTAAGAAAGATTTGATGCTGAGACACCCCGCTGATGGGTCGCAGTGGAGAAAAATCGACAGAGAGTTCAAGTCATTTTCAGATGACGCAAGGAACTTAAGATTTGGTCTAAGTACAGATGGCTTTAATCCTTTCGGTGAGCAGAGCTCCAGTCATAGCACCTGGCCAGTGACTCTATATATCTATAATCTTCCTCCTTGGTTGTGCATGAAGCGGAAGTTCATTATGATGCAGTGCTCATCCAGGGCCCGAGCAACCCGGCAACGACATTGATGTGTACCGAGGCCATTGGTTGAAGAACTTTTACAGTTGTGGCGTGACGAAGGTGTACCTGTGTGGGATGAGCACGAACAAAAGGAATTTAACCTACGGGCGTTGTTGTTTGTAACCATCAATGATTGGCCTGCTCTTAGTAACATTTCAGGGCAGTCAAACAAGGGATACAATGCATGCACACACTGTTTAGGTGAGACTGACACTATATATTTGGGAAACAAGAATGTGTACCTAGGGCATCGTCGATTTCTTCCAAAACAACGTCACGTAAGAAAGAGAGGAAAGCATTTCGGAGGTGAGGCAGATAACCGAACCCGCCCTACTGGGGAAGTTATATATGATATGGTCAAGGATTTAAAAGTGATCTTTGGAAAGGGTCCCGGCGGACAATCTGTTCCGCATGTTGACGGACATGTACCCATGTGGAAGAAGAAGTCGATATTTTGGGAGCTACCCTAATTCTTAGAGGTTCACTCTGCAATTGATGTGATGCACGTGACGAAAAATCTTTGCGTGAACCTGCTAAACTTCTTGGGCATGTATGGGAAGACAAAAGATACACCGGATGCATGGCATGACCAGCAAAGTATCCACGAAGGAAACAACCTGAATCCAGAGAAGTATCAAGGTCCTGCCAGCTACGCTCTTACCAAAGAAGAGAATGAGATCTTTTTTGAAGTCCTGAGTAGCATGAAGGTCCCGTCTGGCTTCTCATCGAATATAAAGGGAATAATAAACATGTCTGAGAAAAAGTTTCAAAACCTAAAGTCTCATTACTGCCACGTGATTATGACACAATTACTTCCGGTTGCATTTAGGGGGCTTCTGCCGGAAAATGTCCGAGTACCCATTGTGAAGCTATGTGCGTTCCTCAATGCAATTTCTCAGAAGGTGATCAATCCACTTACTCTACAAAATTTACAGAAGGATGTGGTCCAATGTCTAGTCAGCTTCGAGTTGGTGTTCCCACCATCCTTCTTCAATATTATGACACATCTCCTAGTTCACCTGGTCGAAGAGATTGGCGTTCTCGGTCCTGTATTTCTACACAACATGTTCCCCTTTGAGAGATTCATGGGAGTCTTAAAGAAGTACGTTCATAACCGTGCTAGGCCAGAAGGAAGCATCTCCAAGGGCTATGGAACAGAGGAGGTCATTGAGTTTTGTGTTGACTTTATTCCTGACCTTAAGCCGATCGGTGTTCCTGAATCGCGCTATGAGGGGAGACTGCGTGGAAAAGGCACGCTAGGAAAGAAAGCAATAATGTGTATGGACGGACATTCTTTCACTCAAGCACACTACACAGTTCTACATAATTCCATCTTGGTGGCTCCGTACAAAGAGGAACACAAGGATATCTTACGCTCTAAATACCCGGAGGAACGTGAAGATTGGATTGATGGAGAACACATGAAGACTTTCGGCGGTTGGTTGCAAACACGTCTCATGAATGCCACTGATGACGAGCAGCTATACTTGTTGGCCAAGCAACCATCTTCGACTATATCGACTTTTCAAGGGTACGAGATTAATGGGAACACATTTTACACGTTCGCCCAAGATAAAAAGAGCACCAACCAAAACAGTGGTGTCCGCTTTGATGCAGCAGATGACAATGGGAAGAAGGTCACATATTATGGGTACATAGAGGAGATATGGGAACTTGAATATGGACCTAATTTCAAGGTCCCTTTGTTTCGGTGCAAATGGTTCAACCTGAAAGACGGGGTACAGGTAGACCCGCAGTACGGAATGACTACAGTGGATCTCAAGAATCTAGGGTACGACACCGAACCATTCGTCCTAGCCAGTGAAGTGGCTCAGGTTTTTTATGTGAAGGACATGTCTAGCAAACCGAAGAAAAGAAAAGAAAGGCAAGAGGACACATCATACGATGAGCCAAAGCGGCACATAGTTCTTTCAGGAAAAAGAAACATCGTGGGAGTAGAGGACAAGACAGACATGTCAGAAGATTATAATAAGTTTGATGATATTCCACCCTTCAAGGTGAAAACTGACCCAAGCATCATCTTAAATAATGAAGATTGTCCATGGTTGCGTCGCAGTCAGAAGAAAGGGAAACAGACGAAGAAAACTCGGAAAACTAGCTAGATAGGGATCATAACTTGTGTATCTCAATATGGAAATCACTTTTGTGTAATGATGTTACTGTAATATATTAACAATGGAGCTTTCACGGGCTTGCAGGGAAATTTTTCCGAGGCGGAACTTCCGAATATGCCATATATAGGGCATGTGCACCAAGGGCATATTCGAGAAGTTCCGCCACGGGAGATTTCCCTATCCTTTCCACAACATTGTTAGAGGAGATGGAGTCTTTCACGGGCTTGCAGGGAAATTTTTCCGAGGCGGAACTTCCGAAGATGCCATAGGGCGTGTGCACCAAGGGCATCTTCGAGAAGTTCCGCCACGGGAGATTTCCCAACCCTTTCCTCCATCCATGGGGATGAAACTCTCCATCCATGTTGGCTTGTTGAGCTGCTTGCCATGGCGATGCTCCTTTTATAGGCACGGCGCCGCTTCTACTTTGTCTTCTTCCTCCGACAGGGTGTCGTGCGCTACATGCTTTATCTCATCGAGCAGGGCGTCCTTATCATGCCGACAGCTTTAGTACCGGTTGCACCCACCAGCCGGTACTAAAGGTTACCCACGCGTCCTTATCCCACCGACAGCTTTGTTACATGACAGAAAACCACCTTTAGTACCGGTTGCACCCACCAGCCGGTACTAAAGGTTACCCACGCGTCCTTATCCCACCGACAGCTTTGTTACATGACAGAAAAACCACCTTTAGTACCGGTTGCACCCACCAGCCGGTACTAAAGGGTTTCCCGCCTATTTTCTTCCCGCGCTTTCCACCGGTTCCCGCCTCCGTCATCCCGCCATTTTTCACTATATATATGTAGGCTTGGCCTCCATTTACATATCACATCTAGACTCATATCTGCAAACCTCATCATTCTCTCACATGGCTTCCATCGTATCTCTAACCCCCCGGGAGGCGGAGGCGCTTTGCGCCTCGAACTACCCCTGCCCGCCGGGCTACCGCGTCCCGACCAGCTGGTTGCTAAGCGTAGGAGGTGTACCGGTCCCTCCAGTCAATCTAGGTGTGGCGCGCGAGATGGCCATCACGAACCACTACTACTTCGAGCTCACGCCAGAGCAGCGGAGGAATCCCCAGTGGCATCCCGACTACAGCCCGACTTGGGAAAGCTTCTTCATCAATCGGCGTGAGAGGGCGCTTGCCAGGCACGAGGAGGGCGGCCCGCCTCCTTCGAACTTCAACGAGGCCGGCCTTCGGCTGTGGTGGCGCGGCCGGACTCTCCAGGGCGTCATGGCCTACCGTGGCCCCTGCGCTACCCTCAGTCCCAGCCAACGCGTGCTCTCCCGCCGAGGTTCGACTACCGCGACCCCGATGCCAGCGACGATGATGACGGCGACTACGACGACTACAGTGGCGAGTACTATAGGGATAGGCACGAGTATGATTGAATGACTCCAACAGTCAAATCTGGCCATGTATCTTAATTTTCAGTTGAGCTATGTACTTTTAATTCGAGTTCAATCGTAATAAAATTTTATTCCCGCCCTTTCTTTCTCGCCTTTTTTCTCCCACGCGCGGCGTCGTGGCGGGAAAGTTTCCCGCGCGACGTCGGGGCGGGAAACTTTCCCGCGCGACGGCGTCGTGGCGGGAGTAAAGAAAGAAATAGAAAAGAAACAGAAAAGGAAAGGAAAAGAAATAAAAAAATAGAAAAGAAAAGAAACAGAAAAGAAAAATAAAAGCAATAGAAAAAATAAATAGAAAATAAATAGAAAAGAAAAGAAAAAGAAAAGCAATAGAAAAAATAAATAGAAAAGAAATAGAAAATAAAAGAAAAGGAAACAGGAAAAGAAAAGAAAAGAAAAAAGAAAAAGAAAAGCAATAGAAAAAATAAATAGAAAAGAAAAGAAAAAGAAAAGCCATAGAAAAAATAAATAGAAAATAAATAGAAAAAATAAATAGAAAAGAATAGAAAAGAAAAGAAAAAGAAAAGCAATACAAAAAATAAATAGAAAAGAAATAGAAAATAAAAGAAAAAGAAACATGAAAAGAAAAGAAAAGAAAGAAAAGAAAAAGAAACGAGAAAGAAAAAGGAGAAAAGAAAAAAGAAATAGAAAAGAAAGAAAAAGAAAAAGAAAAAGAAAAGAAAAAAAAAAAAAAAACCTTTGGTACCGGTTGGTACCACCAACCGGTCGAAGATCTTCCGTACGTTGGTGGTACCACCGGTACAAACCTCGTTTTCCTTTGGGCGCGCGCGAAAACACGTCGAGAATCCCATGCGAGAGAGATTGCCGTCCGCCGCTGTCCGAGCCACGCCGCGCCGCCGTCCGTAGCCACGCCGTCGCCGTCGCCGCGCTCCGCAGGTAAGTCCGCTGCTCCCTCCCCGGCCTTCTTCCCTCCCCCGCTCGCACGCAGTAGTGTCCGGCGCCGCCGACGCCGCCTCGCCACGCCCCGCCATGCCCCGCCGCGCCCCGCCGCTGCCGTGCCCCTGCCGCAGACGCCCACGCCGGCGATGCCAAGCCGCACTCTGCGGCTTCGTCGACACCACCCTTAGGGTGTTCGACGAAATGCCGCAGGCCCACGCCATGCCGCGGTGCCACGTGCGCCGTGCCCCTGCCCGCGTGCCCCTGCCCGTGCGTTGTGCCGCTGCCCGTGCGCCGTGCCGCTGCCCGCGTGTGCCACGTGCCCCTGCCCGCGTGCCCCTGCCCGTGCGTCGTGCCGCTGCCCACGTGCCCCTGCCCGTGCGGGGACATTGGCGGACGCGTCGATGACCTCGTCCGCGCGGCCGTAGAGGCGGATGAGAAGCGCGGCGAACATTGTAGGTGTCGACGTTGTCGGTCTTGGCGTTCTCGGCGTTGGCGTCGGGCTCGGGCGGGATGACACCGTTGGAGCGCACGTAGTTGTAGTAGGGTTAGACGTTGAGCATGAGGGGCGCGCCGCCGAGTGTTAGGGTCGAGAAATAGAGAGAAGAACGAGGGGAGGAGGTGGAACGCCGAGTTTGAGTCCGTGGCGCCGCGACATCGAGGAGGAGTGCCAAGTCCGTGGCGGTGCCGAGTCCGTGGCGGTGCCGCCGCGACATAGAGTTAGGGTCAAGAAATAGAGAGAAGAGCGAGAGGAGGAGGAGGAGCGTCGAGTGTTAGTGTTAGGGTCGAGAAAAAGAGATAAGAGCGAGAGGAGGAGGGGGAACGCCGAGACCGTGGCGGTGCCGCCGCGACATAGAGAGAAGAGCGAGAGGAGGAGCGCCGAGTGTTAGGGTTAGGGTTCTTGTTTTCTTCATTTGAATTGTTATCCAAATGATGAATGAAATAATTGCTTTCTTAATTTTGTAGTAACATTGAGGTATGGCGGACGACACCTTCGTCCGAGATGAGGAGGGGGAAGAAGCGGTGCAGAAAATGATATTTGAGAGTGCCCGTGGGCCTGATGGAGATGACTATGAGTTCCCCGACTTTCTGAATGATTTCGGCGAGGGACTTGAGTCCGAACAAGTTAGAAGAGACAACGAAGTGTCCATAACAAACTCCGCCGAGGTGTATATTTATGTATCAAGTCTATGTTCATCACTAGATGCATTCATTTATTTGTATTGCACTTATTAACGAATAATTTTTCTATTAGCCTTCTGGATCATCGAGCAAGTCTGTTAAAACAAAACGAGGCCCGACGCGAGTTCTAAAGGGCGAGGGTAGGTTAGCCCTCACGGCATTTAAGGATAATGGTGAACCGGTGCATCCCAAAGATCACTGCACCAAATTTACAAGTCAAGCTGGAGTTCTTGTTAGGGACCATGTACCGATCAGCATTCGAGAGTGGCATAAGCCGAAGAAAGCGGAGAATGAAGCTAGTTATGTCAACGACGCGATGAAAAAGTTTCTTTGGGAAACTCTGCTGACACGCTTCAGCCTACCGGAAGACATGACGGAAGGCCAGAAGAATAAAGTCAAGGAATGGACTCTCAAGAAGATGGCCATACAATTCCAGACCTGGAAGAAAAATTTATGGGACAAATATAAGAATGAAGATCCAGTATTCGATGATAATCTAGTGAAGATAAAGGATCACTGGCAAGAATTTAAGAGGTATAAGCAATCGTCTACTTTTGTGTCCCGATCGGTCACAAATAAGAAAAATGCTGCAAAGAAGACAATTTGGCATCATATGGGGTCAGGTGGCTACAAGACTGCCATTCCGAGGTGGATAGCGTATGAAAATGAACTGATGGCTGCAGGAATCACTCCACAGACATGGGACTGGCCCGAACGGTCCAAGTTCTGGTTGTTCGCGCATGGGGCAGGGTTGGACCCAAAGACAGGGCTGATCGTTGCGGAGGGAAAATGGAAGGAAAAGATTGAGGAAATCGTACCGAAGCTTGTAGCTGCAATTGAACAGGTTCGAAAGGGAGAGTACATTCCCGATAGAGAGAATGACAAGCTAACACTCGCTCTGGGGAATCCTGAACACGTTGGACGGGTACGAGCTCGCCCAGGTCTCACCATGAAGGAAGCGTTCCCGGAGTCCGCTGACACTTATAGAAGCCGTTCGTGGAAGAAGAAGAAGGACACCGACACGTTAAAGGAATTGTTAAATAGGGTGTCGGCGCTTGAGAAAAATCAGAGGCCACCTGATCAGCCGATGTTCCTACAGGATCCTCAAGCCGATGCCGCCCCATCTCAGCGAAGAAGCAGTGTGGGTTCCACGCATCTTGACGGATGTGGAGGAAGCTACCCCGTGGATTATGTCACGGAGAAGACAGATTGCGAGCTCTATATGTTATTCAGGAACGCGTCGTTAAGGTGGCGGTCGGTTATGTTTACCCAAGTGAAGAAGGAGCAACGCACCACCATATGCCCATTCCACCTGGCTGTGTTCGTGTCGGGGTGGATGAAGTTGTTCCGGCTTTTGAAACAGTGGAGCTTGATATTCCTAGAGGTGACGATGAGAAGACACTTGCCGATGTCAAGCACGGTTTCGCTCTATGGCCCAAGAAACACATCGTCCTTCTGCAAAGGCCACCGACTCCTCATAGCAGTCCACATGAGCATCAAAGGCCTTCGACTCCTCCTCCTAGCAGTCCACATGAGCAGCAAAGTCCACACCTACCTGAGAGGGACCCCAGCGTGAGTCCACCACCTCGAGATCCTCCGCGTAAGACAGCGCCCGGTAAGCGGAACGGTACGCCGCCTAAGAAGAGATCTAGAAAGGAGAAACCACTGCCGCCTATTGAGAAGTTACCTTGGGAAAAAACTCCCGAGGAAAACCAGGAAGCCGTTGAGTCCCAGCTGAGGGCCTTTTTTGCTAAGAAAGAGCCAGAGATACCTTTTGAGAAGACACTAGATCCGGTGAAGGTTCGTGATACGTCTCCAACGTATCGATAATTTCTTATGTTCCATGCTACTTTATTGATGATACCTACATGTTTTATGCACATTATATGTCATATTTACGCATTTTACGGAACTAACCTATTAACAAGATGCCGAAGAGCCAGTTGCCATTTTCTGCTGTTTTGGTTTCAGAAATCCTAGTAAGGAAATATTCTCGGAATTGGACGAAATCAACGCCCAGGGTCCTATTTTTGCACGAAGCTTCCAGAAGACCGAAGAGGAGTCGAAGTGGGGCCACGAGGAGCCAACACCATAGGGCGGCGCGGCCCGGGCCTTGGCCGCCGCCGTGTGGTGCCCTCGTGTGGCCCCACGTGCCCTTCCGCCTACTTAAAGCCTCCGTCGAAACCCCCAGTGCAGAGCCACGATACGGAAAACCTTCCGAGACGCCGCCGCCGCGAATCCCATCTCGGGGATTCGGAGATCGCCTCCGGCACCCGGAGAGGGGATTCATCTCCCGGAGGACTCTACACCGCCATGGTCGCCTCCGGAGTGATGAGTGAGTAGTTCACCCTGGACTATGGGTCCATAGCAGTAGCTAGATGGTCGTCTTCTCCTAATTGTGCTTCATTGTTGGATCTTGTGAGCTGCCTAACATGATCAAGATCATCTATCTGTAATTCTATATGTTGTGTTTGTCGGGATCCGATGGATAGAGAATACTCTGTTATGGTGATTATCAATCTATTGTTTATGTGTTGTTTATGATCTTGCATGCTCTCCGTTATTAGTAGAGGCTCTGGCCAAGTTTTTGCTCTTAACTCCAAGAGGGAGTATTTATGCTCGATAGTGGGTTCATGCCTTCATTGACACCTGGGATCGTGACAGAGGTTCTAAGGTTGTGTTGTGCTGTTGCCACTAGGGATAAAACATTGATGCTATGTCTAAGGATGTAGTTGTTGATTACATTACGCACCATACTTAATGCAATTGTTGTTGCTTTGCAACTTAATACTGAATGGGGTTCGGATGATAACCTGAAGGTGGACTTTTTAGGCATAGATGCAGTTGGATGGCGGTCTATGTACTTTGTCGTAATGCCGGATTAAATCTCACTATATTTATCATATCATGTATATGCATTGTTATGCCCTTCTCTATTTGTCAATTGCCCGACTGTAATTTGTTCACCCAACATGCTTTTATCTTATGGGAGAGACACCTCTAGTGAACTGTGGACCCGGTCCTATTCTTTACATCGCATACAATCTACTTGCAATACTTGTTTTTCTGTTTTTTGCAAACAATCATCTTCCACACAATACGATTAATCCTTTGTTACAGCAAGCCGGTGAGATTGACAACCTCACTGTTTCGTTGGGGCAAAGTACTTTGGTTGTGTTGTGCAGGTTCCACGTTGGCGCCGGAATCCCTGTTGTTGCGCCGCATCACATTTCGCCACCATCAACCTTCAACGTGCTTCTTGACTCCTACTGGTTCGATTAAATCTTGGTTTCTTTCTGAGGAAAACTTGCCATTGTGCGCATCATACCTTCCTCTTGGGGTTCCCAACGGACGTGTACATCACGCGCATCAAGCACTTTCTGGGCCGTTGCCGGGGAGATCAAGACACGCTGCAAGGGAGTCTCCACTTCTCAATCTCTTTACTTTGTTTTTGTCTTGCTTTATTTTATTTACTACTTTGTTTGCTGCACCTAAACAAAACACACAAAAAATTAGTTGCTAGTTTTACTTTATTTACTGTCTTGCTCTCTATATCAAAAGCACAAAAAAATTAGTTACTTGTTTTTACTTTGATTGCCTAGTTTACTTTTTGCTTATTGCATCATGTTTCCTTTTAATTTTACCACAAAAGACATACCGGTAGGACGTGGGTCTATAGTTGGAAGAAATAATATAGAAGAATTTTTCAATCATGTTAGTATTACTGAAGATTTTGAAGATAGACACTTGGTAGAACTTGCACCTACCTATGAAATTGCTGCTGCTGCTTTAGTTCGTATGTTGGAAACTAAATTTGTTAATCTCAATCCTATAATCCAACACATGTTTCTTACACTCGGTGATATGGAAGAAGGGGAAAAGAAAGATTTTGTTTTAGAAACTCTTCTTAGAGAATTTGGTGGTCTAGCAAGAGAGGCTAGAAAGGTCTTTGCTAAATTTAATATGCTAGGTTCTCATACTAATTTTGTTGGTCTCCTTGAAAAAATGGACATGGATAGAATAAGGTACACTAATAATATTAATGATGGTGGGGAGATCAAAGCACCAATACCATGTAAACTCCTAGCTATGAATGATGCACTAGAAAATAACTATGCTTGGCTTGTTCCTGAAAATTTGTTCGATGAGAATAGCAAGCCCAAGACTAATGAAAAGGGAGACGCTAAAACTTATGTATCCAATATACTATGCTTGGTTGAGAAAACTCCCAATACCCCTGGTTATGATGTTGATGCTTCTACTCTCGATGTTACTTGATTTGCACTTTCTGCGCCTAGCTGAAAGGCGTTAAAGAAAAGCGCTTATGGGAGACAACCCATGTTTTTACTACAGCAATTTTTTGTTTTGTTGAGTCTTGGAAGTTGTTTACTACTGTAGCAACCTCTCCTTATCATGTTTTTGTGCCAAGTAAAGTTTCTATGTTATAGTTGATGTTATATTTGGGATCGCTGCGCAGAAACAGCATTGCTGTCTGTCACAAATCTGGGCACAACTATCTGTAGAAAATTCGAAAAAATCTGCCAATTTACGAGCGTGAACCTCAGATATGTACGCAACTTTCATTAGTTTTGAGTTTTTCCATTTGAGCAAGTCTGGTGCCACTTTGAAATTCGTCTTTACGAACTGTTCTGTTTTTGACAGATTCTGCCTTTTATTTCGCATTGCCTCTTTTGCTATGTTGGATGAATTTCTTTGATCCATTAATGTCCAGTAGCTTTATGCAATGTCCAGAAGTGAAAAAATGATTGTGTCACCTCTGAATATGTAAATTATTAATTGTGCACTAACCCTCTAATGAGTTTGCTTGAAGTTTGGTGTGAAGGAAGTTTTCAAGGGTCAAGAGAGGAGTATGATATACTATGATCAAGAGGAGTGAAAGCTCTAAGCTTGGGGATGCCCCGTGGTTCACCCCTGCATATTTTAAGAAGACTCAAGCGTCTAAACTTGGGGATGCCCAAGGCATCCCCTTCTTCATCGACAACATCATCAGGTTCCTCCCCTGAAACTATATTTTTATTCAGTCACATCTTGTGTTCTTTACTTGGAGCGTCGGTTTGTTTTTGTTTTTGTTTTTGTTTGAATAAAATGGATCCTAGCATTCACTTTGTGGGAGAGAGACACGCTCCGCTGTTGCATATGGACAAATATGTCCTTAGGCTTTACTCATAATGTTCATGGCGAAGTTTCTTCTTCGTTAAATTGTTATATGGTTGGAATTGGAAAATGCTACATGTAGTAATTCTAAAATGTCTTGGATAATGTGATACTTGGCAATTGTTGTGCTCATGTTTAAGCTCTTGCATCATATACTTTGCACCCATTAATGAAGAAATACATAGAGCTTGCTAAAATTTGGTTTGCATATTTGGTCTCTCTAAGGTCTAGATAATATCTAGTATTGAGTTTTGAACAACAAGGAAGACGGTGTAGAGTCTTATAATGTTTACAATATGTCTTTTATGTGAGTTTTGCTGCACCGGTTCATCCTTGAGTTTGCTTCAAATAACCTTGCTAGCCTAAACCTTGTATCGAGAGGGAATACTTCTCATGCATCCAAATCCTTGAGCCAACTACTATGCCATTTGTGTCCATACCTACCTACTACATGGTATTTCTCGCCATTCCAAAGTAAATTGCTTGAGTGCTACCTTTAAAATTCCATCATTCACCTTTGCAATATATAGCTCATGGGACAAAATAGCCTTAAAAACTATCGTAGTATTGAATATGTACTTATGCACTTTATCTCTTATTAAGTTGCTTGTTGCGCGATAACCATGCTTCTGGGGAACGCCATCAACTATTCTTAGTTGAATATCATGTGAGTTGCTATGCATGTCCGTCTTGTCTGAAGGATCTACCACCTTAATGGTTGGAGCATGCAAATTGTTAGAGAAGAACATTGGGCCGCTAACTAAAGCCATGAATCATGGTTGAAGTTTCAGTTTTGGACATATATCCTCAATCTCATATGAGAATAATAATTGTTGCTACATGCTTATGCATTAAAGAGGAGTCCATTATCTGTTGTCCATGTTGTCCCGGTATGGATGTCTAAGTTGAGAATAATCAAAAGCGAGAAATCCAAAATGCGAGCTTTCTCCTTAGACCTTTGTACAGGCGGCATGGAGGTACCCCTTTGTGACACTTGGTTGAAACATGGCATTGCAAAGATCCGGTAGTCCAAGCTAAGTAGGACAAGGTGCGGGCACTATTAGTATACTATGCATGAGGCTTGCAACTTGTAAGATATAATTTACATAACTCATATGCTTTATTACTACCGTTGACAAAATTGTTTCATGTTTTCAAAATAAAAGCTCTAGCACAAATACAGCAATCGATGCTTTCCTCTTTGAAGGACCATTATTTTACTTTTATTGTTGAGTCAGTTTACCTATCTCCCTCCACCTTAAGAAGCAAACACTTGTGTGAACTGTGCATTGATTCCTACATACTTGCATATTGCACTTGTTATATTACTTTATGTTGACAATATCCATGAGATATACATGTTATAAGTTGAAAGCAACCGCTGAAACTTAATCTTCCTTTGTGTTGCTTCAATACCTTTACTTTGATTTATTGCTTTATGAGTTAACTCTTATGCAAGACTTATTGATGCTTGTCTTGAAGTACTATTCATGAAAAGTCTTTGCTTTATGATTCAGTTGTTTACTCATGTCATTACCATTGTTTTGATCGCTGCATTCATTACATATGTTTACAAATAGTATGATCAAGATTATGATGGCATGTCACTTCAGAAATTATCTTTGTTATCGTTTTACCTGCTCGGGACGGAACTAAGCTTGGGGATGCTGATACGTCTCCAACGTATCGATAATTTCTTATGTTCCATGCTACTTTATTGATGATACCTACATGTTTTATGCACATTATATGTCATATTTACGCATTTTCTGGAACTAACCTATTAACAAGATGCGAAGAGCCAGTTTTTCTGCTATTTTTGGTTTCAGAAATCCTAGTAAGGAAATATTCTCGGAATTGGACGAAATCAACGCCCAGGGTCCTATTTTTGCACGAAGCTTCTAGAAGACCGAAGAGGAGTCGAAGTGGGGCCACGAGGGGCCGCCACCATAGGGCGGCGCGGCCCAGGCCTTGGCGCGCCGACTGTGGTGTGGGACCCTCGTGTGGCCCCCACGTTGCCCTTCCGCCTACTTAAAGCCTCCGTCGCGAAACCCCCAGATCGAGAGCCACGATACGGAAAACCTTCCCGAGACG
This sequence comes from Lolium multiflorum, assembly GCA_030979885.1. NCBI lineage: Eukaryota > Viridiplantae > Streptophyta > Magnoliopsida > Poales > Poaceae > Lolium > Lolium multiflorum. The sequence goes on from CM061749.1 coordinate 260,586,896, forward strand.
ACGCGCCGCGAATCCCATCTCGGGGGATTCAGGAGATCGCCTCGGCACCCTGCCGGAGAGGGGATTCATCTCCCGGAGGACTCTACACCGCCATGGTCGCCTCCGGAGTGATGAGTGAGTAGTTCACCCCTGGACTATGGGTCCATAGCAGTAGCTAGATGGTCGTCTTCTCCTAATTGTGCTTCATTGTTGGATCTTGTGAGCTGCCTAACATGATCAAGATCATCTATCTGTAATTCTATATGTTGTGTTTGTTGGGATCCGATGGATAGAGAATACTATGTTATGGTGATTATCAATCTATTGTTTATGTGTTGTTTATGATCTTGCATGCTCTCCGTTATTAGTAGAGGCTCTGGCCAAGTTGCTTTAACTCCAAGAGGGAGTATTTATGCTCGATAGTGGGTTCATGCCTTCATTGACACCTGGGACAGTGACAGAGGTTCTAAGGTTGTGTTGTGCTGTTGCCACTAGGGATAAAACATTGATGCTATGTCTAAGGATGTAGTTGTTGATTACATTACGCACCATACTTAATGCAATTGTATGTTGCTTTGCAACTTAATACGAATGGGGTTCGGATGATAACTGAAGGTGGACTTTTTAGGCATAGATGTAGTTGGATGGCGGTCTATGTACTTTGTCGTAATGCCCGGATTAAATCTCACTATATTTATCATATCATGTATATGCATTGTTATGTCCTTCTCTATTTGTCAATTGCCCACTGTAATTTGTTCACCCAACATGCTTTTATCTTATGGGAGAGACACCTCTAGTGAACTGTGGACCCCGGTCCTATTCTTTACATCGCATACAATCTACTGCAATACTTGTTTTACTGTTTTCTTGCAAACAATCATCTTCCACACAATACGGTTAATCCTTTGTTACAGCAAGCCGGTGAGATTGACAACCTCACTGTTTCGTTGGGGCAAAGTACTTTGGTGGTGTTGTGCAGTTCCACGTTGGCGGGAATCCCTGTTGTTGCGCCGCACATTTCGCCACCATCAACCTTCAACGTGCTTCTTGACTCCTCTGGTCCGATTAAACCTTGGTTTCTTTCTGAGGGAAAACTTGCCGCTGTGCGCATCATACCTTCCTCTTGGGGTTCCCAACGGACATGTACATCTACGCGCATCAGTTCGTCGTACAGTCGAGAATCTATATAACCCTGAACCATCACCGCCATCTGACTATAGGCGTTCTATTGAAAGGTCGTACGACCATATGATGGAGGCGAAAAACCCCACTACCAGCTCGGGTATCAAGGAGATAAAAGGGATACACCAAGTCTACCAGCTCGGACAACAACCCGTTAAATCGGTCCCCCCTCTCAAGGTGTTTGACGAGAAGGCCGTTCAAAGTTCTCGACAAATCTCAACCGATTACGCCATGGCTAAGGTAGTATATCAATATGTTCAAGGGAAAGATTTGGTCGAGAATCTCAGCAAACTACCAACAAGTATGCGTAACTTGCATACGTGGTACGGTGTTGCCGCAAAGGGAGGGATGGAGACTATCATGGTGCGAGTTAAGGAAGAGCACTACTTCCAAGAATACTCTGTGAGCGTTGACTTCTCCGAGCTTTTCCAGTTATACAATCTTCGGGCCCTCGACAAATCTATCATCAGTTGCTATTGTCTGTAAGTGATTTATTTATATAATTTGAGAAGTCTTTAGCTCAGCTCCTTGATTATCTGCAAATTATAATCTTTTGTGCGCTATGTTATGCAGATCGAAGATGCTCGAATGCAAAAGGGATGAAATCACGGACATTGGGTTCATTGACCCGAACACAATGCATGTCAGGACCATAGAAGAACCCCTCTATAACAAGGATACACCGGAGACTTTGCTAAGGTTTTTGAAGCGACAACGTGACAAAAAGACAATACTTTGGCCTTACAACTTCCAGTGAGTGTTACTCTCTTATAACACATTCTATTTTGCTCACCATATGTTAAAATATTAACTGATGACTTATATATATGACACTACATATTTAAACGTGCGCAGGTTTCACTTTATTCTTATCGTCATTAAAATGTACGAAGGAGAAGTTGAAGTCTTTGACTCACTAACCAAAGAGCCTATACTATACAAGTCTTGTTTTCTTATGCTCAAAAGGTAATTCAAATTCTTATCGTTTTTTTGTTAATTTCCTGATATCAACTGATTGATAACTCTTTTTTGCATTTTCTTTTGTCGGGCAGCGTATGGGAAACTTTCATCAAGGAAGATCAGTCCCATGAATGGCCACCGAAGCTGACATATCGTGCGTTTGACACAATTATATTCTTGTACTAAGGTCCACACACCTTTATCATACTTCATTATTGTTTGACCGGGGACTGATCTATGTGGATACTACGTTTGCGAGTACATCCACAGAATTGTCAGCGAGAGAGCGAATAATGAAAGAAATAAAGAGGTACGAAAACAATATTCACAAATTTATTTTCTTACCATAAGTTGTGCTGAGTTTCAGTAATAATTGTTTGATTTGTGATTTGATATAACACACATAGCTCATGTATTTCATCTTATTCTTTTACAGTTGAGAAGAAAGCGGGAGAAGATCGGAATCGAGGAGCGCTTCAAAGCAATCGGCGAGGAATTGGCGGGATTTTTCCTTCGGGAAGTCATATCACCATCCGGAGAGTACCACTATGCATAAAGACTCGGAGTGTACCACTATGGTACATGTGTAATAGATCGATCTTCATGCATGTACTTATGGTGCATCGACTTGATTTGCATCGGAGAGTACTACTTCTGCAATTACATGTGTGTTATATTATATGCACCAACTTGATATGCATCACCTTGATCTTCATGTACTACGTAAACCCAAACGCGTTTCCAGTGCATCGACGCGATATGAAACACTCCGATACCCCTAAACCTAGAAACCTAAACCCTGAATTCTCTGTGACGAGAGATTCATGCATATTTCTGCCGCGGTAGCCAACATTTGGTACCGGTTTCTAATACAACCGGTACCAAAGCTCCATCGCCGTGCGCTCTCCTGGCGCCCACGTGGAGGCCCATCTATCTTAGGTTAAAGAGGACCGGTACGAAAGGGTGGGGGCCTTTTGCACCGGATGTTTTATACCGGTTGCGAAACCGGTGCAAATGGCCCTCTGGAACCGGTATAGATGAGCCTTTTTCTACTAGTGAGGTCTCCCTTTAGTTTTGGTTGTGGTGCGAATCGGGATTAAAGGTCACCCATCCTCACACTACGGAAAATTATGTCTTTGCCGTGCAACTATTTGCACGACAAAGGGCCTTATATGCACGGCAAAGCCTTTGCCGTGCAACGCCGGACGGCAAAGATCGCACGGCAAAGATCGCACGGCAATGGCATTGACGTTAAAGGCTTCTTTGCCGTGTGACTCTCCAACATTGCACGGCAAAGGCTTTGCCGTGCGGCGCCACACGGCAAAGGTCGCTTCTTTGACGTGTGCCAAACAAGTTTTATCTAAAAAAAAGTTCCGAATTGGCTAGTGTGGGAATCGAACCTACGACGCAGAGTATGGAAAGCATGCGACCTTGCCACTAGGCTAAGTATTTGTTTGTTGATAACAAAACCACGCCACACCTTTTGAGATGAGAAGAAATCCAGTTTTACATCTTTGCCATGCGCTTACACTAGGCAAAGCCTTCTTTGCCGTGCGTTTGTTGAAAACACTAGGCAAAGGCTGCTTTGCCGTGCGCCAACGTTGCACGGCAATGCCCAACGCCTTTGCCGTGCACCGAATCGTTTGCCGTGCGGTGTGTTGAGCCATTGCCGTGTGCTTCACTGTTCCCTCGTATCTTTGGTGTCGATTTTGCCGTGTGACTAAATGCGTCCCTTTAATTTTGGCGTGGGCGAAACGGGAAGAAACGTCAACGCCTATTTTCCTCAGACTCCTCCGATGTCACTTGCATGCTTAACTTCTTACACTAGTAGAAAAAAAACCCCTTAGTACCGGTTCAGAGGCCTTAGTACCGGTTTTGGAACCGGTACTAAAGATTCTGGACTAAAGCCTTCCCTTCTTTGGTACAAGGTGACTCCACGGGGCACGGAGGAGCCCGCGGGGCTGGAGACCTTTTTGGTACCGGTTCGTAACACGAATCGGTACTAAAGGGTACGGGTGCCATTTCTTTTATATCAAATTTTTTTATCTATTTTTTCGCTCCCTCTTTTTATCTATTTTTTGAATTATTTTCCACTCCCTCTTTTTCTCTATTTTTTCCGAATTTCTAATATTTTAGTTATTTGACAAGTTTAGTCTCTAACTACACTTATCTCTAGTTAAATTACTTACCCATGGTCAAACTTCTCGCTCGGTCGCCATCCTCCCACTACTCCAGCACTAGCATGTTTAACTTTCGAGTTCCTTTCCATCTCACTTCCAAGTGCTTCGCGCGCATGTTATTGATAGTAGTATCATATCAATCCTATTAACATGTTGGTCACGATATCACACTTCTTTATTGTTTGAATTCCACATGATTATTTTAATAAATAAAAGTAAAGATGTAAAAATAATATTGAATAAATAAATAAACAATAAATTTTAATTATTTTTTACTTTTTAAATATATTTTAAATTTAATTTGTTTTTGCAAAATCTAAAACCTGAAAATTTGTAAATCTAAAAATTTACTAACCTTTATGGTTAAATAATAGTAATCTTTATGCAGGAAGGAATTATTAATTTAAATTAAAAAAATAAAAAATATATAAAATCCTGAATTTCTGGCGAAAACTAAAATGTTCCTGCTTTCATATTTCCATTTTTAAATTTTGAGAATCTAAAAATTGGCTAACCGGGTATACCTGTGGAACCGTGATGTTGGCGTGTGGTGTCGTCCAAGCAACATTTGTCGTTTTGATATATTATATGTTTTTTTCCGATATCATATGCAACCAGAAAAGCCGTTTGACCATTTTCAAACTTTTTTGGCAACAAAAGTCAAAATTTGAATTTCTTAATTTCACCGAATAGTAGGTTGCATAACATACAAGAATCTCGAAGGATTTTATTTTTTGAATTTTCAATCATTTTCTTTTGTATTTTACAAAGAAAAAATAGGCGATCCAAGGGGGGTGCGTGGGGAGCAAAAACAGGCTAGAGACCCTTTAGTATCGGTTCGTTATACGAACCGGTGCTGAAGGTGTAGCGTTGGCCCCACCTCCGTCTCAATTTTGACGCGATACCCTTTAGTACCGGTTCGTACGAACCGGTAATAAAGATCCCAACGAACCGGTACTAAAGGTTGCCGTCGCCCTGGCAGCGAAACCGCTACTAATGCAACCTTTAGTACCGGTTCGTAAAAAAACTGGTACTAAAGGTCAAATCCTTTGGCCGTTTTTCTACTAGTGTTAGTTCCTTCCGCCCTGCTTCCAAGTGCTCTGTGCGCACGTTCCTATTGGTCACGATGTTACACTTCTTTACTGTTTAAATTCTAAAAAAATTAATGATGTAATAATAATCTTGAATATGTAAATAACAACAATATTTTTTTTGCAAAATCTAAAACCTGAAAATTGGCTAACCGGGTAAACCCTGTGGTGCCGTGATGTTGGCGTGTGGTGTCGTCCACACAACATTTGTCGTTGCCGCCATGTCCTGGGTAGAGTTGCTACCGGTAAAACTGGGCATTGCTGGAGGCGGCCCTATTTGACATACATCAATCCAAGTCCCTATCGATTCGACGATGTGAGGATAGAGTTGGCTAATGAACTTTTCCACTTCGTCTTGTACTATCTGCGGCAAAGTAGCATTTGCAAACACGACGTTTCCCTCATTCTCTCCTTTCGGATGGCCGCGTTCGCTTGATAATGTTCAGCCTAGTTAGCCTTACCCTGGCCGACCACACGGCCACCCGACGGCTTCTTAGACTCCAACTAGCCCTTGACCATGTTCATCGCCATTTCAAAACAATTGTCCCACAAGGTCTTTGTCGACCCATTGGAGGAGCTCTCAGCAGGGGCGGTTTCTTGAAATTCGTTCAAAAATTTCTCAAACTTCTTCACCTTTTCATCCATTCTGAGTTTTTTGGTTTTCGTGTCCAGCATGTATCGAGCCCTGATAAAGTTCCTAGCCTGCTTGGAAGGGTATTTCGAGTAGGGATTCTCTTGATGGTTCTTCCAAAGCTCAGCGTCTTCCTTGTCCCGTTTGGGCTCTGTTGTGAAGTAACCACCACTTCTGAGATGGTGGTTACCTACGTTTTTCGACCGAATCCACATTCTCCAGTTACTCTTATCCAGTTACTCTTATCTGAAGCTAGTTCAACCCTTCCCCGGAAAATCCTAAGGCCAGCTTCGTTGACTCGCTCCTTCCTATGGATCTCCTCAGAAGTGACACCATCAGCAATCAGTTTTTAACCCTAGTTCTCCAGCTGGCCAAGGCTGTGATCATCTTCGTGATGGTGTAGCTGTTTATAGAATTCTCTTTGAGATCTTCATTATCGTATTTTGGCGGGAACTTGTATCGTCTGTGCGATGAGAATGATGAGAAAATGGCATTTTCTAGGTTGCCTTAAGTCGATCTCATGGATTGGGACGACTTCTCGAAGAATGCATCCACTTGGTTGCCGTACCCTGCCCAAGTTTTATAGGCACTATAGGCTTTCCAGCGCTCACTTCGTAATTTTTCCCTTTCAGTGCCAATCGTTTTTCGGCTCCTATCCTTCCGAGCCCTCACAACTTGGCTACCTTATGTGCGTTTTCCGCCATCGGTGGTCTCGACGCCAACATTGCCACCCTCATCCCCCATCTCCTCATCGCCCCTCTCCTCATTGCCTATCTCCTCATCGTCGCCATCCTCATCATTCTCCTCAGTGCAATCAATTGTATCCATCATGTTCTCGACGCGTACAGGCTCCTTATAAAAATCCCAACGGGCTGTATTATTCTCTCTAGCTTCTTCTTCCACACTTTTTGGCTGAGAAGGGCTGGCCTCTTCATTGTGGTTACTGATGTCTACGGGTGCTTCTATTCTTGTAGACAGTGTTGGGCCTCCAAGAGCAGAGGTTTGTAGAACAGCAGCAAGTTTTCCCTTAAGTGGATCACCCAAGGTTTATCGAACTCGGGGAGGAAGAGGTCAAAGATATCCCTCTCAAGCAAACCCGCAATCACAAAGCAATAAGTCTCTTGTGTCCCCAACACACCAAATACACTTGTCGGATGTATAGGTGCACTAGTTCGGCGAAGAGATAGTAAAACACAGGTGGTATAGATGGTGGTAATATTGTAGAAAGTAAAGATGCAGTAAAACAGTAAACAAGCGGCGCCAGAAAATAGCTTGCTGGCGTAGGAAGCAATTCTTTGTGGTGGAAACAAGGCCTAGGGATCATACTTTCACTAGTGGACACTCTCAACATTGATCACATAATAAATAAGTTCTCTTTCCTTTGTGCTACATATACTCTTGTTGGATGATGAACACCACTAATTGTGTAGGATTACACGAACCCTCAATGCCGGAGTTAACAAGCGCCACAACATTCGATATTCATGTTTAAGTAACCTTAGAGTATAATAGATCTTTGCAAAATAGACCAAGTACTAACATAGCATGCACACTGTCACCATCACACTATGAAGGAGGCATAGATCACATCAATACTATCATAGCGATAATCAACTCCATAACCTACAAGAGATTATGATCATAATCTACGACAAGAACTACACGATGCACACACTGTCACCATTACACCATGCAGGAGGAATAGACTACTTTAATAACATCACATGAGTAGCACATAGATAAATAGTGATACAAAACACATTGCAATCATAAAAGGATATAAATAAGCACTTCACTATGCCATTCATAACAGTGAATAAGTATTCTATGAAATATAGCCTAAGAGACCCACACGGTGCACACACTGTCACCTTTACACACGTGGGACAAGGAGTCTCCGGAGATCACATAAGTAAAACCCACTTGACTAGCATAATGACATCTAGATTACAAGCATCATCATATGAATCTCAATCATGTAAGGCAGCTCATGAGATTATTGTATTGAAGTACATAGAGAGAGATGAACCACATAGCTACCGATACATCCCCGAGCCTCGATGGAGAACTACTCCCTCCTCATGGGAGCAGCGGTGATGAAGAGGGCGGTGGTGTTGATGGAGGAGCCCGGGGCACTTCCGTCCGGCGTGCGGAACGGCGACTCTGTCCCCTAGATCTTGGCTTCGCGATGGTGGCGGCTCTGGAAGGTTTCGCGTACCGTGGCTTATTCGTCTCGGGGTTTTAGGTCAGGGAGACTTTATAGGCGAAAGGGGAGCCTCGGAAGGGGTCTGGGGCCACCAGACACTAGGGCGGTGCGCCCCCCCTCCTGGGCCGCGCCGCCACCATGTGTGGGCCCCCTGTGGCCCCTCTCTGACTCTGGTGCAAGCTCGGGGATTCTAAGATGTTGGCGTTGATTTCGTCCAATTGAGAATATTTCCTTACTAGGATTTGAAACCAAAAACAGAGAAAACACACTACAAGAAAAGTTCGATAACAACGTCCCAAAATCGTCAACTAAGGGGCATTTTTCGTCGCCTATGGGCCTAACCCGACGATATGGGTTCTGTTGTCGAAACTGCGTCAGGCAAAGTCCAACGACGATTTTTCGGTCCGTCGCGCTTGGGCGCCCTTCCGCCACGGAAAATCGGACCGTTGCGGAAGTGTTTTCGGGAGCCCGTTGACTGCGACGTCATGCAAGCGACACGTGGCAGACGCCGTTGGCCATTAACGGCGTTAACCGCTGAAACCCCGTGGTAGATGGTAGGCCCACACGAGGCCGCCACGTCTTAAGCGGGCCGGGCAGATGACATAGTTTGACCGGTCAACTATATAGCTGGGCTGGTCCATTAGTTACGTGGGGCGGGCCTAACCTCTAATGTTGACTGGTCAAAACTTAAATGGGCCGGCCCATTTAACATGTGGGGTCCACCTTACGACAGCCGGCGGCCCGAAGCAAGTGGCCGGGCCAAAAACACAGTGGGTCCCACTTTCTGAAAAGCCGCCCATTTAGTGTGTGGGGTCACGTATAGCAAGTGGGCGGCCCAACAAGCTAGTGGGCGGGCCAAAACACAGTGGGTCCCACTTTCCAGTTAAAGGATCGGCCCATTAAGTTTGCGGGGTCCACCATATAGCAAGTGGGCCGCCCAACAAAATAGTGGGCGGGCCAAAAACACAGTGGGTCCCACTTTCTGTTAAAGGCCGGCCCATTTAGTACGTGGGGCCCACCATATAGCCAGTGGGCTAGCCCACCAAGATAGTGGGCGGGCCAAAAACACGGTGGGTCCCACATTCTGTTAATGGGCGCCCATTTGGTATCGGGTCCACCATAGAAAGTGGGCGGCCCAACAAGATAGTGGCCGGGCCAAAAAGGGTCCCACCTTCCACTTAAAGGGCCGGCCCATTTACCATGTGGGACCACCATAGAGCAAGTGGGCCGCCCAACAAAGATGGCCGGCCCAATAAGCACATGTGGGCCCCACTTTCCTGTTAAAGGCCGGCCCAACTAGTATGTGGGGTCCACAATATAGCAAGTGGGCCGGCCCAACAAGATAGTGGGCCGGGCCAAAAACACAGGTGGGTCCCACTTTCCTCTTAAAGGGCCGGCCCATTTATTATGTGGGGTCCTCCAAAAAGCAAATGGGCTGGCCCAACTAATTAGTGGGCCGGCCGTAGTTGGTGGGGTCCACCTTAAAGCAAGTGGGCCAGCCCAATTAGTGTGTGGGTCCACCGTAAATCAAATGGGCTGGTGAAGTAAGTGGGCCAGCCCGTTTAGTTGCTGTTTATATGCCGGCATAATATGCGCTTTAGGATTTTGCGGGCAGGCACATATGTGATTTCGCTTGATTGGGCCGTTTAAGGGATGGGAATTCGTGATTTAGATACTGAGAATATTTACGCAGCATTGATTTCTGTCGGATAGCCTCACTTACCACAAGCACCAAAGAAAAAATGGCGAAAGAACTATAAAAACTAACTAAATATTACATCAGCTGCAAGGCATTGAAAAAATATTACAGAACCCAGAGAAATTGAATGGTAATTAAACCTAGCAATACAATGAAGCGATCAGCAATCTTTTAAGTTGTCCATGCAGCACCTATATCTGAAACAAAGACATTACAAGTTAAGACAGCAACAATGGAAAGGCAAAGACACTACAATATTGTTTGGCAAAGAATTTGGAACTCATCATTTCGTCGTTATAACAAGATCATTGTAATGCGCACAATAAGCAAACAAAGAGTGCATGCCGCATACCAACAGCCAATATAACAGAGCATGTTAGAATGAAACAGCAGACTTACTACTGTCGAGTCCCATGCAAACCAACATGTTCAGGGAGTACAAAATTGGCATGAACAACATAGTAGCAGGCTATAAATTTTGTAACAACGACTGAGCAAGATGAAGTTATGATGGCTACATCTACAGAGCAGGGAATGTAAACCAAAAATAGAAGTTACGATGGCAAAAGCTAAAGAGGAGGGAATGTGAACCAACATGTGCCAAGTGCAATTACTTCACTTTGGCCGTGAACTAAATAATACTCCTGAACTTATAGTGAAGAGGATGCAAATCAAGATGTTTCGGGATATAAACTTGTAATGAGCAACACATGGAGGATAGTTAATGCTGGAGCTTAGGATGGACCAGATACAGAATATAGTGGGATCACCTGTGAACTTGTATAAGAGGGAATGCAAACCAATATGTTCAGCTTTCCATATGTGAGCGTCATGCCAAGTCAGAGAAACAAGTCAATAATGCAGCTTTTGAAGAACAAGATGGCACGCAAAATTATTATCTAGTAGTATGACAAGTTTATTTGTACTACAGGCTAGATAGCAGAGTGATAGCATGCCAAACTAAGTCCTTACTTTGTTAGCTTACAATGAACTAGATACAAAACAATGGCATCACCTGTAGTACAGGGAATGCAAGCCAACATGTTCATGGAGTAAAAAATTGGCACAAACAACATAGTAGCAGGCCATAATTTTTGTAACAACGACTGAGCAAGATAAAGTTATGATGGCTAGATCTACAGAGCAGGGAATGTAAACCAAATATAGAAGTTACGATGCCAAAAGCTATAGAGCAGGGAATGCGAACCAACATGTGCAATTACTTAAAATTGGCCATGAACTAAATAATAGCAGGATGTTACTATAATACCTACAGTATAATTTTTGTAACAACGACTGAGCAAGATAGAAGTTATGATGGCTACATCTACAGAGCAGGGAATGCAAACCAAAATGTTCAATCGCTTAAAGTTAGCAATGAAGTAGAAAATAGCAATGTGTTACGGTCATAGCTAGGAATGAACTAAAAGAGCTTCAGACAAACAAGCATCTGAACCCAGAACATGGCGCTAAAACAAGGGACTTACATTAGGAGAAGCACTCTGTGGGAGTCACAGCAGATCTTCCTGGGGTTGATAGATCCGGTGATGAAGTACGCTACATGTGCTACTTGGGGTTGGAGAGACGGCCATTACACTTCATGGTTACTCATCTCATCTGCAAAAACGTAACGGCGCGTCGTTAGCACAAACAGGTTCCCCCAAGATTAAACAAGAACTTGCAGGCAAGCAATAGAAAAGCGACAGTAGAAGAGTTTAGATCATGCACTGCGCCGGTGAAGCAGATCCGGTTCATGCACAGCGGTGTCGGTGAGCAAGATCCGATGCGGTGGACGACGGATCCGGCGAAGCGGCTCCGGCGGGGTGGACGATACCGCAGCTGAAGCGACTGCGGTAGACTGCTGGATGAGCATATGGTTTCGAGGTTCGGCGGGGATGATCCGGTCCGGTTGATGACGGCGTCGATGAAGCGGCTCCGGCAGACAGCCGGATGACGAGGATCGCGAGGGCTCGGGTAGGCCAGGGAAGTCCGGCGGGGATGTTCCGGTGCGGTGGTCGTGGAGGTGGTAGAGAGAGGGACTTGAGAAGTTCCGGTGGGTGGTCTCAGATGAGAGACTGAAGGAAATGTATTTTTTTGGGAGGGTTTCCGGGCTAGGGAGGTGGTGATCGAAAAAATGACGGGCAAACCCCTCACCAACCGACTTTGCTGTCATCTCCACAGGGGTAGAATGGGAATTTGGAAGCGTGTGAAATTTTTGTATTTTGTGGGCGGGAAGTTTTGCCGCTATGAGATTTTGAATTTCGCTAAGGTACAAGTATAATGATAAAAAATTGTGACACCGTACTAGTACCTCTGTTCATGGCCGAGTGCAAAATCAAATCATCATCACGTTGAATATAGGTCACTACCATGATCATGATCTATCTTCTTAATCCCATTCAAAAATGCGTTTGAAATATTTCAGGATTGGTGGGAGATTTTGCCGCCCGACAGAGATTAAATTAAACCACACGTTCGACAATTCAAACTTGAGACCTTGGCTATGATACCATTTAAGTTCGAACTGATTCAAAAAAGGCTAGGCAATTAATTTATATAACATCCACAGGAACAACTACCAAGTTGATCCCAACCGCAGATAAATGCATCCACCAACAAAAGTCTGAACGGTGCCTTAATCTAAGGAAACATTTCACAAGACCAATGTACTCACTATGTTAGTGTTCATCTCCAATTATCTATGGCATTTTCTTAGTCTTTGGGAGATTATAACGAACTTGATTGGCCTCGTGCAGTAGGGCATCACATGCTTCTAATCTCGATCTCAACATGTCAACTTTTGTTCTTAGCATAGCTGTTGCAACTCGTTCTACTTGGAGTTGTTCCTCCAAAACTTGAGCAGAGAAAGACTTGGACTTGGGCTTCAAAACCCAGCATTTCGCAGGAAAGAGTTTTTGGTGATATCTTTATCTTTCCCGGGTTTTGCCATCTCAAATTTCATATTAGCCAGACAAGTTTTGAGTTGTGTAAAAAGAAAAGTTATTACAGAGAAAAATGCAGATGGTAGATTTAATGTGTACGAACTACTTTTAATCATACAAGTTGACATGCCTGACTATAATAAGGACCATCTATCTTGCTAGCAGGCATAATTATTAATGGGCTACCATGTACGGGAACCGTATCCTCTAACGTGAAGGAGCTAAGTCAGGAAAAATAAAGAAGCAAAGTCAGGCTTCTGTAGCATAAGTACAAGGTTATGCACTGTCTTTAACTAATAAAGGTGATTACTGTAGATGTTTAAAAACTAAACTAAATTTTATTACACCATAATTTTCTCTGCATGTAATTACTTCAAATGCAAGACACAAGTTTGTATTGTGCAAATTAATTTAAATTATTTGGATTTTAGACATATGGTTTGGGGGAAGGAAAGTTAGAGTACTGTAGCTTCTCTAACTTTTCACCTTCAAGTTAGAGTACTGTAGCTTCTCTAACTTTTCACCCATGTACGTAGTCCTTCCAAGAAACAGCCGTTATTGCATTACGAGCAGAAAACAGTTCACACGTGCGCTCAGATTCAAATTTTCAGCATGCAGTCGATTTATGGTTTAATTGAAGTACACATCAGGATATTATTTCACACAAAATACAGCAGCCACATGGAACATATCTAATTTTAGTACAACAACAAAATTTGCAATTATTACAGACCACGAAATTTTGAACGAAATTTTGAGCAGTAATTAGTTACAGCATTGGCATCAGCAGTCCACTTGACTGAACAACAGAATCAAAGTTTATTTAGACACCTTCAATTCCCAGACACATCACAACTGGCTTACCATGACAAGTGCATAGGAGATTCTTTAGAACATTTTCTGTCAAAGTTTGCCTATTTTTCAATTCATGTATCTCTTGGCGTGTCTTGGCAATTAATTCATCAGCATCTTTGTTTTCCCGCCCAAATATATCAACTGCCTCTTGGAGTGCATCCCCGAAATCTCTTTGTGCCGGATTAAGTTGACCAATAGATACCATGGGCCTATGCGAGCAATATGCACTCTCACTGCTGCTTTGTGAAACATCAATACTTGAGGCATTGGCCCTTGCTTCTGGCATTGTAGCTTTATTTGAAGCCTGAAATTTAGATAAAACAAGTTACAACATCATATGATGCAATAAAAGACCTCCAATTTCAAGAACATCATTGAGCTGATATAACACAACAAGCAATCAAAAATAGAGCCTCGTACATCTATTTCTTCTGGAATGGTTGGTGTACCGGACTCAGTGGACCAATGAGAGCACGTGCCACTGTCACTGTTGCTCTGTGAAATGACCGCAACACTTGATAAATGGGTTGTCCCTACTGACATTACAGCTTTGTTTGCAGGCTGAAACTAAGACAAAACAAGTTAAAATGCAATACAATACAAGGCAAACAAACAGCATTGTTGACATAATTTTGAAAGAACCATGGGCAGATACAACAAAGAAACCAGTTAAGCCACATGCCTCTTAGAACAAACCAAACTAGATCATGGCGATGATGTATACAATGAACCAAGCAACTAGACATCATGTGCCCAATAACGAAGCCAGGTCACTGCACAGAAGAAATCTAGCAAATAGCCAAATACAGTCAAAAGATGTGCATGTTGGATTTGATACTATTAGGAAAATAATGTATGATTGATTTAAGCATGACTCAGATAGTGCCTTCGACATCGCAGAAGGTCAATGCAACAATTAATTGTATGGCTTGTATGAAGTGCCATAACATTTAAATTAAGCATAACGAGGCATTGCTTAATCTGAGAACTGAGTGCTAGCTCAGTGGCAAGGCTTGCGAGTGCGCAGCCAGCCCACCCGGGTTCGAGTCCCAACAGGACCGAATTAAACGGGGTGTTATCTAGCGCGTATAAATTCGCTGCTAGAGAGGTCTCATCATCTATCTCACAACGTATAGACAAGGGAGGGAATCTTCCTACGTTGGTCAACGTTTAGGCAATGCTTAATCTTGAATTCATGATCAAACTCAAACAAAAAAGGGCATATAACAAGTAGCACCATGTGCATCATGTATAATAGATTACTAGAAACTGAATGAAGCAATTGAACATGGAGCGTATTATATAAACAGCCAGATCATTTGAATATGGATATACCACATCATGTCAATGGGACTCAGAAAAACAAAGCTAGACATTTAAACAAGTAATATAACTATTTTTTCACCATGTTTCAAGTAGAATAGGAAGCTAGGTTAGGAATAAAGCAATCATGTTTCAAGTAGAATAGGAAGCTAGGTTAGGAATAAAGCAATAAAAAAACACAAAGTGCATCATTTCAGCTAGGATCATTTCTATCAAACTTCATGCACTAGCCATGGAACAACAGGCAAACTCAATGAAGCAACAGGCAAAAAATTAACATAATAGAATTTCAGGACTTGTATTAACATAGCCAAATCATGTAACTTATACCCAGGCATGCCGGATGCCAGATGGGTCAAAGGCAGTGTGCAATGTTCCATATGGTCATTGTTTATATTTTATTAGATTCCATTAGGCAACTTAGGTAGTGCAACATACAGAAAATGATGCAATTGAACTATGCACAGGAGGTAAATTAACATTCCAAAAAAAACAGGGAACTTACGTGAGCTTTTTTTTGAGTCACACGGACCTCATCGGGTACTTGGACAGAAGAACCTGGTGCCTCACTGTTTCTCCTCTGCATGAAGGAGAGGCCAATTGTAAACAGAAACAGGTCCAAGATATAGAAGTTTGCATTAAGCAATATACAAAAAACAGCAGGTACTTACATGATTATAGGCGAGCTTTACTCTACGTTTATGAGTGTAAGATGTGCCTGCTGCACGTGTAATAACAACAAACAGTTACGAGTCACGGCTTTGCTATAATTAAATTGACACCAAATAGTAGTAGAAGCATTATGACGTGCATAAACATGTAATACAGGATCGCAGAAAGATATCAAACATGATGTAACTAGAGCAGTAGCCTACGGCCAAATAGTGAGAAATTGTAATCGTGTCAATTGTGGACTTGTATAGCCTACCCCAACTTGTTTGGGAATAAAGGCTTTGTTGTTGTTGTTGTTGTCAATCGTGGACATGTAGAGCATTCAACGGCTCATGATTGGTGGCTCATATTTTGTAGAGTTTCAGCGAATGGGTGGGTTAGGTTACTCAGACCACCACACTGTGTATTTATATCATCTGAGTTAGGGTTACAATACTACTGGACATGGGCCTCTATGGGCCTCACACTGGATACAATATTACTACAGCGCTACTACTAAACTCACTCATGGTCCAACACACCCCCTCAAGATGATCATGGGTAAACAACCATGGCCATCTTGCAACAACAACATGACACATATGACAACTACCAGTAATGAACATTCAGCATAACTCCTAGGATACATGACAGCATTGCACTTTCCATCATCTTGTCATCTCGATTCATCTCTTCATCAGCAGCGAAGATATCCAGCTTCAACCATCTGGGATACGCACAACTCCTAACCATACACGTCCTCAACAACCCCGGCTGCCTCACCACACAAGTTCCGCAGAACCATCCACACTCGCCTCAATGTCCTCAGCCTCTCTTCTCCACTCTGCCCGGCCACCTCTTCCGTCTCTCCCACAAACCCCCAGCCAACTCCTGCCTCAACCATCCACTCCTCAAGCACCCATGCCTATCCCCCGGTCAGGCCTCAACCAGTCTCACCTCAGGCACGCATGCCTTTCCCCTGGACATATCCACAACCATCACCATCACCACTAAACCGCAGCCTCATCAACTCCATCACGACTCAACCGCAGCCTCATCAACTCCATCACCACATATCCTCACAGCCTCACATCTCCATTTTCTCCTCACTTCCACTCGGATGGCGCCTCGTCTGCGCGCCCTGGCCAACCTGGCGGACCGCACCTGGCCACATCGACCGGCTCGCGCTGGTCAACGTCCAGCACCAACCTCCGGCTCCGCCCTGCGCTCAAAGGCTCGCCCCACTCCGCACGCCTCCAACTTCTGCCCCTCACACGGATCCAGATCTCTCTGCCACGGATTCACTTCCTCTTCTCTCCTTTCTAAACCAAAACGATCTTCACCCTCTTCTTTCTCCCCGCGCGAGCAGCCGCCGATCTCACACAGCTCACATCGCTGTGTGTGATAGCCGCAACCCACGCAGAGCACCTGATGCGGCCTCCCGCCGCCTGGATTTCTACATCTCAACGGTGGGTTTTGTGATCAAAGGAAGAACTTGTTTGGTACTGTTTGTGGCGGCTAGCAGGAAGGAAACCTAGGCTCTGATACCATGTAGAGTTTCAGCGAATGGGTGGGTTTGGTCACGGAAAAACATACTTATGCGTCGTGTTTAAACCTAAAGGATGAGGTGGTTATCAACGAAAGCACTTGTAAGTTAGAAATATAGCACGAATTCAGAAATACAGTCAGCTGCAATACTCCTAACAGAACAAAACGCGCAGGGATGTCTGGTTACCTATTTCTGGGCGGCGTTTAGACGTGTTCCGCGTTCTTACGGGTGACGTGGAGGTCGGCGAGGGGACTGCTGTTGCGGTGGGTGCCGGGGAAGCAGATCTTGGGGGGTCGGAGAAGGACATGCTGGGCGGTCGATGAAGTGTTCAGCGCGCCGGCCGAACTAGAAGGTCGGTGAAGCAGATGATGTGCAGTGCACGGTGGCGTCGGTGTCGGCGAAGCTGGTCAGGTGCGGTGGTCGATAGAGTCGGCGAACGAGATACGGTGCGGTGGACGCCGGAGTAGGTGCGGATCAAGCGGATAGGGCAGCCTCGGGGTTTGAAGCCGTGGCAGCTTGAACGGCGAAGTGCGGCGGCCGGGAAGATCTGGAGGTAGGCAAGAGGGGCGGTTTCTCTGAGGGCTTGCGGGCGAAACTAGGGCGAAGCTGGGCGATAGAGGAGTAGAAGGGAATTTCGCAGTCCTTCTTTTGAGGAAAAAAATATTCGCAGATCTGAAACTTTGCGGCGCGAGATATTTGGGCGTTGGCGGGGAATTTTACCGCTCGATGATATTAAATTTTGGCTGCAGTAGGTTTTTTTTTAGAGTATGTAATAATAATAAATAGTAGGCCCTACTAGTACTGTACGTCTGTTCAGGAATCCAAGGGGGTAGAGGTAGAGGTATAGATATATAGACAATATAGAGATATAAGAAATGGCGGGGGCTAGCGGAAATGCACTTTGCCTCATAGGAGCATATGCTCCCATTATGTGAATCCATATTTCAAAGTGTCAAAAAATTCTAAACTAAAATTTTACATGTATATCTAGACATTTTATGTTGGTACACAAGTTTTCTCACAAAAAAATTATGTGGCTCCTATAAAAAAGACAAATTTTGATGTTGTAACACGACTACGTACAGTATATTTTTTGCCTTTTTTTACACGCCACACAAAATGTCGTTTTTCCACGAAAACTTGTGAACGAACATATGATGTCACAATGTATACCAAAAAAATTAACATTTATATAATTTTTTTTAATCATTTTCTATAATTGGTGCATATGCACGCGTGTGCCAAAACGCCACCTCCGCAGGCTAGGAGTTTCTAAACTTCTTATGGCACATCAAATAAAATGTTGTTCAAACAATAATAATAATGTGCTTATGATTGTTACTCCCTTCCACCATGAATAAAGTCCACATCGGTTTCGTGTCAAACTTTGACTCGAGATTTAGGTACCCACATGATAGTGCTAGTATCATAGCTAGTATCATACACATTGGTCCCACAAAAATGTTGATGTGGCAGCTAATTAAGTAGGAGAGAGGAGATTAGTGTAACATAGGTAGATACTGTATCATAGCGCAAACAACGAGAAAACTTAATGCTAAACAAATCTTGTACACAAATTTGCATTGAGATTCTAAAAAATAATAAATGTAGCATTACTATGATACTACTCCATGATACTACCCACTATAGAAATAGTATGACCAGCCTAATTTTATGACATCCGCAAAATATACCATTGGAAAGTTCATCGAAACAAGCATCCGATGATATAGTTTTGAATGACATGCAACTCATAATTGGCGGGCCCAAGTATTAGTCTAAGTTTGCCTCTGAAAACAAATTGGCATTGTACTCTAGGACAAAGGGAGACTACTCGCAATGGCAATATCATAAGTAGTATCATGCACTACATGCATGCAAAATGTTGATGTGTCATATCAGTTAATGATGAAAGAGACGATAGTGGTATCATAGGTAGATATCGTATCATATCATGTAGAACTAGAAAAATTACTGCCAAACAAATCTTGTACACACTTTTGTATTGAGATTCTACAAATCCCTAAATACATGTAACATATTATACTACTACATGATGATACTATGGACTGTGAAAATAATATTGTACATTAGTATCATATGTATGATACTATTATATGATACTCCCCATTGTGACTAGTCTAATAATAACAATAGTACTCAAATTTGTCTTGTCCCTCGGGTGTTTAGAAGTATATGTTCGGTCCCTCACGTATTTAAGAATTATGTTTGGCCCCTCAACTCTAATGTGGTCAAAATTGAGCACTTGAACACTTAGTTAGGTCTAGCAATGATAAAAACTTGATTGGTCTGTTTATTATTTGTTATGTGGCACGGCGGCAAAGCATTTTGCTAAATCTCAAGCACACATAGTTGGGGTCCATTAGAGGGACTAATTAAATCAAAGTACAATGGATTATAAAAGCAGGTTTTATCATTGATTAGCTTTGCAACGGCCTATCAACTGTAAGTGTTGCATGTGTTCTAAAGAACTATGTTCATCGTCACAGATCAAGAGGAGTACGCAGTGGAGGACGCACAAAACAACCGTAGGCCAGGTGGGCACACCTTACTAATTTTCTTTTTTCCACTTTATATGTGATAATTTTTTACATAATTAATTAACTAAACATTTTAAAATAGGGTGGGCCATTCAACCCAAACACCATGTTGCGTACGTCGCTGAGGGTAAGGGGTTTCATCTTCGTTCTATGGTATGAGTATGTAATGCGCGTGATACTCATCGAAGACAATATATATAGCAGACATCACATCAGATGAGCCTATGGATAAAAATGGGCCAAATCATATCTACTAGTGCACAAATGAAGTTAAAAATAGGTCAACCTTCATTAAACCGATACTACTTAAAAGACCATTGTTTGACCTAAGTAAGCGTATATATGAGGTCTGTAATACTAGTCACAATGCATAGTATCATATATAAAAGTATGGTGTGTATGATACAATTAATACTACATGTTACTATGTCAACGATGCATGGTATCATGTACTAGTATCATAATCTTCTTATATTAATTGATTTGTAGAATCTCAATGCAGATCTATGTACAAGATTATTTAACATTAAATTTTCTAGTACTACGTGCTATGATACGGTATCTACCTATGATATTATAATCCTCTCTCTCATCTTTAATTGCAGTGCCACATCAGCTTTTTTGCAAGCATGAGATGCATGATAGTGTACTACCTATGATACTCCCATTGTGGGTAGTCTAAGGGGGCAATGTTAGACCTAATTAAGTGTTTGAGGTTAGTTATGGACCGCTGTTATACCTAATTGTGTTTGAGGTCAGTTAGGGACCTTATTATACATAATTAAGTGTTAGAGGTGAGTTCAAATAATAATATATAGTTGGGGTCTAAAGTTCACCAACGTATGCAACACACGAGCTGCCAAATGTGTACTTAATTAACCCTATTAGGAAAACACAAGATTATCTCATTCAACAAAATATTAGGAAAGTGTATCACAATTGTATTTATCCCTTATCTCTCTCATGTTAACCGAGACAAGAGTTCGTTCTAGGTCAGCTCTACGACAATTAGCGTCGCAAGGGTGGTAACATAGGTGTGCAGTTGCGAAAGTTTTTTCCCAAGTTGTCGACTTCCTCAATCCACACTTAATATTTGTGCATGCGGGCCTAAGTATATGGTACTACTTAGTTCTATTCCTAGTATATATGTTGGGTGACTTAGAAAAATCATACTTCGTACATGATTCCTTCGAAAATCCTTTAGGGCTTCTTTGATTCATATTAGGTTGGTATAAGATAATAGGATTTAGATCTTATAGGAATATTTCCTACACTAGTAGTTTGATTCATATGAACATATCCAATAGGAAATAATCCTATAGGAATCATCAAGTAGTGCAAATCCTAGTATAGGATTAAATATTTGGTCCTACCTCATGGAAAAATTCATTTGGCGCAATCAAACGCAACTCATCTTATTATAGGATTTAACTACACATGTCATCCCAAATCCCAATCCTACATTCCTACTCCTATGATTTCCCTATCCTGTGAATGAAAGGAGCCCTTAAAATCAAACTATCCCGCACCTCGTCGATTCGTATAAAACCGACTCTAGCCAACAACTCTTCGCCCGACCTTTCTTCTTCACCATCAGGCCACCACACACTGTCATTTTCCATTGCAACGCATTTAGGGTGTGTTCGGTTCCAGAACCAAGTGGAATGGAATGGAACCGTTCCGCACCTAGAGCCCATTCTTGTGTTCGGTTGTGGAATGGAACGGAACCGAGTGGTTCCTCGAAAGGGAATATTCTCCCCATATGCAGAATGCACCCATTCCACCGAATCGGTGGAATGTGGTGGAACGGCTGTTACTTAGCCGCTATTAATTACAAAGCACTTCACTAATCCAACCAAAAAAATTATTAGTTGTTGTTAATTATGATTTTGAGATTAAAAAGGCCACTATTAATTACGATATTTAGACAAAAGATTAAACTTTAACTTCATTCCGTTCTACTCTCCAAATTCCCCGACCATACAAAAAATAACATTAATTACGATTTTAAGATTAAAAAGGCCATTAGGCGTTGTTAATTACGATTTTAAGATTTAAAAGGCTATTTGCCATTGTTAATTACGATTCTTAGACAAAAGTTTAGTTTAACCACATTCCGTTCTGCTCTCCAATTCCTCCAACCGAACAAAAAACAGTACCATTCTGTACCTCCTTTTTGTCCAAACCGAACGCGGGGATGGAACCATTCCATTCCTCTGGAAAGGAACCATTCCTTACTAAAATCTTCTTGTGCCACCTCCCAGTTTAAAGGCCTACTCGCATAACCCTACAGCTCTGCACTCGCGTGGGCAACCGAACACACCTACATCATCAATGCCCCGCGTACTTATCCGCACCGCCTACAGCTCTGCACTCCTATGACCTATCCATGGCTGGGCAGTCAAAAAAAGCTGCGTCACCTGGGAAATCAACAAGCCACGCAAGCAAGTCGCAAGCATCATAAATTCCGAATCAATGCCTAGCTACAGTCTACCTGGCCTCCTCCCAACTCATTGTCCTTGAGGCCTTAACAAAGCCTTCTAAAAGGGTTTTATCAAAATATTCCATATGGATTAGTAAAAAAACGCACCTGCTAAAGATTCATATATGCCCCTAGGTTAAAAATATGCATCTCAAATTTGTATGGATACATATGTATCTCTGACTAAAATGCATGTATCAAGACATAAGTGAGACACCTATATATTTTCAAACGGGGATGTAGTAGTAGATTTTTTGGGTCATGTGTTGGCAATAAAAAATGGATTCCCCATTTCATCTGTGCACAAGGAGGGCAAAACGAGTGGTCTTTTGTGAAGTGTCTCTACCAATCTACAACCACTTCAATTTTCACATGTACGCTAGACCCTGAAAGATGTCCAAATCAAGTTGCAGTGTTTTATCTCGATCCACATCTACATATGGTTTTATAATTGAGCTTTATCCTAATGAATTCAAAATTAAACTGTATGAGTTTGCTTGTTTTTGTACCCACTTGGGAAGGGTTCATGCAGGATCTGTAGCGAACTTTCTTGTGAAGACATATTTTGGCACATACTGTATGTGAATCTTCTCACGGCCATCAACTTTGAATACTCAAGTTTTTTACTCCTATATATGCAAAATGATATCAGTGTACCATTTTACTTATTCACAATGTTGGCAAAAAATGTATTTTTATGCCCATCTATTTCCATTTTTTGATTTCTTTTTTGAATTTTCATGCCCATTTGTAGATTTGACCAAGATTTAAACAAGTTTAACACATGAAAAATGAAAAGGTAAGCATGGATCCTTCTTAGACACTCTAAAATGAAGCTTTTGGGAGGTTCTTGAAATTTCCAAGTTTGAAACCCAAAACCACTTCTTCTCTTCATGTTTGACTACATAAGATAGAGTTTAGGGTTAGGGGTAGATACATGATTTTTCTTGTTTGAATATGTCTAGACCTTGTTTATCAACTTTAATGCTTACTATATGACATAAGAAGACTATGTGCTTTGGTTTTTCATTTTCTGTTTTTTTATATTTTATGCCCATTTGAATCTTGGTCAAATCCTAGGTTTGACCAGGATTTAAGCAAGTTTAAAACATGAAAACGACTTCTCTTCGTGCTTGACTTCTTATTCACTCCAAAATGAAGCTTTTGGAAGGGTTTTTGACATTTCCATGTTTGAAACCCAAAACGACATCTCTTCGTGCTTGACTTCATAAGATAGAGTTTAGGGTTAGGGGGTAGATACATGAATTTTCTGGTTTGAATATGTCTAGACCTAGCTTGTTTATCAACTTGAATGCTTGCTATATGACATCAGAAGACTATGTGTTTGGTTTTTATTTTTTTGAATTTGTTATGCCCATTTGAATCCTGGTCAAATCCTAGGTTTGACCAAGATTTAAACAAGTATAAAACATGAAAATGAAAAGTAAGCCTGGATCCTTCTTATTCACTCCAAAATGAAGCTTTTGGGAGGGTTTTTGAAATTTCCATGTTTGAAACCCAAAACGACTTCTCTTCGTGATTGACTTCATAAGACAGAGTTTAGGGTTAGGGGTAGATACCGGATTTTTCTGGTTTGAATATGTCTAGACCTTGTTTATCAAATTGAATGCTTGCTATATGACATCAGAAGACTATGTGTTTGGTTTTTGTTTTTTGAATTTGTTATGCCCATTTGAATCTTAGTCAAATCCTAGGTTTGAATATATATGTCTAGACCTTGTATATCAACTTGAATGCCTTACTATACATATGACATAAGAATGTTATGTGCTTTGGTTTTTCATTCTTTTCATTTTTTCTGAATTTTTAGGGCCATTTGAATCTTGGTCAAATCCTTGGTTTGACCAAGATTTAAACAAATTTAAAACATGAAAATGAAAAGGGAAGTCTGTATCCTTCTTAGTCACTCTAAAATGAAGCTTTTGGGATGTTCTTTAAATTTCAATGTTTGAAACCCAAAACGACTTCCCTTCATGCTAGACTTCATAAGATCGACAGGGGGTAGATACATGATTTGTCTGGTTTGGATATATCTAGACCTTGTTTATCAACTTGATTGCTTACGATATGACATAAGAAGACTATGTGATTTGGTTTTTCATTTTTCTGATTTTTTTGAATTTTGTGCCCACCCATTTGTATCTTCGTCAAATCCTAGGTTTGACCAAGATAATTTAAACAAGTTTAAAACATGAAAATGTAAAGGGAAGCATGTATCCTTCTTAGTCACTCTAAAATGAAGCTTTTGGGAGGTTTTTGAAATTTCGATGTTTGAAACCCAAAACCACTTCTCTTCACATGCTTGACTTCATAAGACAGAGTTTAGGGGTTAGGGGTATAGATACATGATTTGTCTGGTTTGAATATGTCTAGACCTTGTTTATCAACTTGAATGCTTACTATATGACATAAGAAGACTATGTGATTTGGTTTTTCATTTTTCTGTTTTTTAATTATTTTTCTGCCCATTTGAATCTTGGTCAAATCCTAGGTTTGAACAAGATTTAGACAAGTTTAACACGTGAAATTAAACGAATAAGTAAGCATTGATCCTTCTTAGTCACTCCAAAATGTACCAATTGATAGTGTTAACTTTGCTTCATGGAAAAAATAATGTCATGTAAATGAGTTAACTTGGATTTCCTACCCTTGAATCCATAGGAAACTTTGTTCTAATGCACTATTATAATCAACCGAGTTTTTACACCAACAGGTCTGTCACTTACGTGTGGTGCCCACGCGTGAGGTCCCACACTTCAGTGAGCACAAGTCACGTGCAATAGGTACGCCAACTCCCAGCCATCTTCTTTGTCAAGAGAAGACGCATCAGGATGCGTATTGGAAGTCCGTGGGTCCTTCTGGATCCTTCGGTTGTCCCTCTCACAAAAAAAAACAAATCTATCTCATTCTCGGCCTCGCTCAACTTGAATGCTTGCTATATGACATCAGAAGACTATGTGTTTGGTTTTTGTTTTTTGAATTTGTTATGCCCATTTGAATCTTAGTCAAATCCTAGGTTTGAATATATATGTCTAGACCTTGTATATCAACTTGAATGCCTTACTATACATATGACATAAGAATGTTATGTGCTTTGGTTTTTCATTCTTTTCATTTTTTCTGAATTTTTAGGGCCATTTGAATCTTGGTCAAATCCTTGGTTTGACCAAGATTTAAACAAATTTAAAACATGAAAATGAAAAGGGAAGTATGTATCCTTCTTAGTCACTCTAAAATGAAGCTTTTGGGATGTTCTTTAAATTTCAATGTTTGAAACCCAAAACGACTTCCCTTCATGCTAGACTTCATAAGATCGACAGGGGGTAGATACATGATTTGTCTGGTTTGGATATATCTAGACCTTGTTTATCAACTTGATTGCTTACGATATGACATAAGAAGACTATGTGATTTGGTTTTTCATTTTTCTGATTTTTTTGAATTTTGTGCCCACCCATTTGTATCTTCGTCAAATCCTAGGTTTGACCAAGATAATTTAAACAAGTTTAAAACATGAAAATGTAAAGGGAAGCATGTATCCTTCTTAGTCACTCTAAAATGAAGCTTTTGGGAGGTTTTTGAAATTTCGATGTTTGAAACCCAAAACCACTTCTCTTCACATGCTTGACTTCATAAGACAGAGTTTAGGGTTTAGGGTATAGATACATGATTTGTCTGGTTTGAATATGTCTAGACCTTGTTTATCAACTTGAATGCTTACTATATGACATAAGAAGACTATGTGATTTGGTTTTTCATTTTTCTGTTTTTTAATTATTTTTCTGCCCATTTGAATCTTGGTCAAATCCTAGGTTTGAACAAGATTTAGACAAGTTTAACACGTGAAATTAAACGAATAAGTAAGCATTGATCCTTCTTAGTCACTCCAAAATGTACCAATTGATAGTGTTAACTTTGCTTCATGGAAAAAATAATGTCATGTAAATGAGTTAACTTGGATTTCCTACCCTTGAATCCATAGGAAACTTTGTTCTAATGCACTATTATAATCAACCGAGTTTTTACACCAACAGGTCTGTCACTTACGTGTGGTGCCCACGCGTGAGGTCCCACACTTCAGTGAGCACAAGTCACGTGCAATAGGTACGCCAACTCCCAGCCATCTTCTTTGTCAAGAGAAGACGCATCAGGATGCGTATTGGAAGTCCGTGGGTCCTTCTGGATCCTTCGGTTGTCCCTCTCACAAAAAAAAACAAATCTATCTCACTCGCCTCGCTCGCTCGCTCGCTCGCTCGCACGTCCTGCGCACTGACAAACCCTGCACAACAGTCAACATCATCATCATCACCCGAAAAAGGGGAGACACCATAATGCTCTGCCTTTTTTCTCTCCTTCCGAGTGATCCCTCTTCCTCCGAGTTTCACTCGACGGGCAAACGCACATCTGCAGCATAGTAATAATAAAAAGGTAGAAAAATCGATATACGAATCTATAATTAAATAGGTTAAACTAGGGTTTTGCCCAGTACTACAGATCAAGGTTCAAACTTCTCAGTCACTCTAAAATGAAGTTTTTGGAGGTTTTTGAAATTTCCATCTTTGAAACCCAAAACCACTTCTCTTCATGCTTGACTTCATAAGAAAAAGTTTAGGGTTAGGGGGTATAGATACATGATTTGTATGGTTTGAATATGTCCAAACCTTGTTTATCAACTTGAATATGCTTACTATATGACATAAGAAGACTATGTACTTTGGTTTTTAATTTTTCTGATTTTTTTAATTTTCTGCGCATTTGAATCATATCTTGGTCAAATCCTAGGTTTCACCAAGATTTAGACAAGTTTAACACGTGAAAATGAGTAAGTAAGCATGGATCCTTCTTAGTTACTCTAAAATGAAGCTTTTGGGATGTTCTTGAAATTTCCATGTTTGAAACCCAAAACCACTTCTCTTCATGATTGACTTCCATAAGATCGACAGATCAGTTTAGGGTTAGGGGTAGATATATACATGATTTTTTGGTTTGAATATGTCTAGACCTTGTTTATCAACTTGAATGCTTACTATACATATGACATAAGAATGCTATGTGCTTTGGTTTTTCATTCTCTTTTTGAATTTTTTCTAAATTTTTAGGCCCATTTGAATCTTGGTCAAATCCTTGGTTTGACCAAGATTTAAACAAGTTTAAAACATGAAAATGAAAAGGGAAGTCAGTATCCTTCGTAGTCACTCTAAAATGGAGAAGCTTTTGGGATGTTCTTGTAATTTCTATGTTTGAAACCGAAAACGAGTTCCCTTCATGCTAGTAGACTAGCTTCATAAGATCGACAGGCCGGGGGTAGATACATGATTTGTCTGGTTTGGATATATCTAGACCTTGTTTATCAACTTTAATGCTTACTATATGACATATATAAGAAAACTATTGCTTTGGTTTTTCCTTTTTCTGTTTTTTTTTAATTTTGATGCCCATTTGAATCATGTCGAATCCTAGGTTTGACCAAGATAATTTAAACAAGTTTAAAACATGAAAATGAAAAGGGAAGCATGTATCCTTCTTAGTCACTCTAAAATGAAGCTTTTGGGAGGTTTTTGAAATTTCCATGTTTGAAACCCAAAACCACTTCTCTTCACATGCTTGACTTCATAAGACAGAGTTTAGGGGTTAGGGGTATAGATACATGATTTGTCTGGTTGAATATGTCTAGACCTTGTTTATCAACTTTAATGCTTACTATATGACATAAGAAAACAATTGCTTTGGTTTTTCTTTTTCTGATTTTTTTGAATTTTGATGCCCATTTGAATCTTGTCAAATTCTAGGTTTGACCAAGATTTAAACAAGTTTAAAACATGAAAATGAAAAGGGAAGCATGTAACCTTCTCAGTCACTCTAAAATGAAGTTTTTGGGAGGTTTTTGATATTTCCATGTTTGAAACCCGAAACCACTTCTCTTCATGCTTGACTTCATAAGACAGAGTTTAGGGTTAGGGGTAGATACATGATTTGTATGGTTTGAATATGTCCAAACCTTGTTTATCAACTTGAATATGCTTATGTGCTTTGGTTTTTTATTTTTCTGATTTTTTTGAATTTTATGCCCATAAATCTTGGTCAAATCCTAGGTTTGACCAGGATTTAAACAAGTTTAAAACATGAAATGAAAAGATAAGCCTGGATCCTTCTTAGTCACTCTAAAATGAAGCTTTTGGGAGGTTCTTGAAATTTCCATATTTGAAACCCAAAACCACTTCTCTACATGATTGACTTCATAAGACATAGTTTAATTAGAGTTTTAGGGGTAGATATATACATGATTTTTCTGGTTTGAATATATATGTCTAGACCTTGTTTATCAACTTGAATGCTTACTATACATATGACATAAGAATGCTATATATGTGCTTTGGTTTTTCATTCTTTTGATTTTTTTCTGAATTTTTAGGGCCATTTGAATCTTGCATGGTTAAACTTGGGTTTTGCCCAGTTCTAAAGATCAAGGGTTCAAAAAAATCCAACTACGGGGTTCGAACAACACGATTCTAATCCAAGAATTTTTTCGACCTCATCCAAATGGCCTCAAACTATAGGGTTAGCATCTAGTGCAGTATGTGTGAAAATGTATGCACTATGTGTGCTATAACTTGTATGTCTTTCAAATTAAGTTGATAAACAAGGTCTAGACATATTCAAACCAGAATATTATACTGCATTAGTACAAAAAGTTTCCTATGGATTCATCAAGGGTAGTAAAGCCAAGTTAACTCATTGTCATGACTAAGAAGGATCCATGCTTACTTTTTCATTTTCATGTTTTAAACTTGTTTAAATCTTGGTCAAACCTAGGATTTGACCAAGATTCAAATGGTCATAAAAAATCAAACAAAATCAAGAAAATCAAAAACCAAACCACATAGTCTTCTTATGTAATATACTAAGCATTCAAGTTGATCAACGAAGTCTAGACATATTCAAACCAGAAAAATCATGTATCTACCCCCTAACCCTAAACGTTGTCTTATGAAGTCAAGCATGAAGAGAAGAAGTGGTTTTGGGTTTCAAACATGGAAATTTCAAAAACCCACCCAAAAGCTTCATTTTGGAGTGACTAAGAAGGATCCAAGCTTACTTTTTCATTTTCATGTTTCAAACTTGTTTAAATCTTTGTCAAACCTAGGATTTGACCAAGATTCAAATGGGCATAAAAATTCAAAAAAGAAATCAAAAAAATGAAACACCAAAGCACATAAACTTCTTATGTCATATAGTAATTAAGCATTCATGTTGATCAACAAAGTCTATATATATTTAAACAATAAAAATCATGTATATATACCCCCAAACCCAAAACCACTTCTCTTCACATGCTTGACTTCATAAGACAGAGTTTAGGGGTTAGGGGTATAGATACATGATTTGTCTGGTTTGAATATGTCTAGACCTTGTTTATCAACTTGAATGCTTACTATGTGATTTGGTTTTTCATTTTTCTGTTTTTTAATTATTTTTCTGCCCATTTGAATCTTGGTCAAATCCTAGGTTTGAACAAGATTTAGACAAGTTTAACACGTGAAATTAAACGAATAAGTAAGCATTGATCCTTCTTAGTCACTCCAAAATGTACCAATTGATAGTGTTAACTTTGCTTCATGGAAAAAATAATGTCATGTAAATGAGTTAACTTGGATTTCCTACCCTTGAATCCATAGGAAACTTTGTTCTAATGCACTATAATAATCAACCGAGTTTTTACACCAACAGGTCTGTCACTTACGTGTGGTGCCCACGCGTGTGGTCCCACACTTGAGTGAGCACAAGTCACGTGCAACAGGTACGCCAACTCCCAGCCATCTTCTTTGTCAAGAGAAGACGCATCAGGATGCGTATTGGAAGTCTGTGGGTCCTTCTGGATCCTTCGGTTGTCCCTCTCACAAAAAAACAAATCTCTCTCATTCTCGGCCTCGCTCGACTCGCTCGCTCGCTCGCTCGCACCTCCTGCGCACTGACAAACCCTGCACAACAGTCAACATCACCAGAAAAAGAATATACACCATCAATAAGAGGGGCCCCGTGACTGCTCTCCCTTCTTCTCCTTCCGAGTGATTCCTCTTCCTCCGAGTTTCACTCGACGGGCAAACACACATGTGCTGCATAGTAATAATAAAAAAGTAAAAGAATCGACTACGAATCTATTATTAAATAGGTTATAAACTAGGGTTTTCCCCAGTACTACAGATCAAGTTGAAAAAAAAATCCAACTACGGGGTTTGATTTTGGCCTACAAATAAAAAATTAAATAAGTTGAACTAGTATTCCTCTAAAAAATCATTTTGGTTTGCATTGTTTGATAATTTTCATAGCTAGAGTGCATCACAATTTTTTGATTTCATGCTTTGCTTTGCCAATTTTGATTTTTTCTAACCACCTTCTCTTTGATTTCAAATTTAGGTCAAACTATCGGTGCCTACTATGTGTTCTACTTGAATTGGATGCAGCATGCGCACATGATATGTTTTGCCATTGTTTTGGGCTTCCACACATCTTGGGGCATCCAAGTATTTAAGTTACCTTGTTTTTTAATTGTAATTCATGTACCCTTTCCTCCCAATTAAATTTTGGTTTTACATTTTTAAATTTTTTAAATTTTTATGCCCATTCTGATGTCATATAGTTAGCATTTAAGTTGATAAACAAGGTCTAGACATATTCAAACCGGAAAAATCATGTATCTACCCCTAACCCAAAACTCTGTCTTATCAAGTCAAGCACGAAGAGAAGTCGTTTTGGGTTTCAAACATGGAATTTTCAAAAACCCTCCAAAAAGCTTCATTTTGGAGTGACTAAGAAGGATGGAGGCTTACCTTTTTCATTTTCATGTTTTAAACATGTTTAAATCTTGGTCAAACCTATTATTTGACAAAGAATCAGATGGGCTTAAAATTTCAAAAAAATCAAAAAATGAAAAACCAAAGCATGCAGTCTTCTTATATATGTCATATATATATTACGACACATTCAAGTTGATAAACAAGGTTTGGACATATTCAAACCAAAAAATCATGTATCTACCCCCTAACGCTAAACTCTGTCATATGAAGTCAAGCATATGAAGAGAAGTGGTTTTGGGTTTCAAACATGGAAATTTCCATGCTTGAAACCAAAAACCACTTCTCTTCATGCATGCTTGACTTCATAAGACAGAGTTTAGGGTTAGGTGGTAGATACATGATTTTCCTGGTTTGAATATGTGTAGACCTTGTTTATCAAATTAATTGAATGCTTACTATATAACATAAGAGAAGACCTTGTTTTTTTTGAATTTTTATACCCATTTGAATCTTTGTCAAATCCTTGGTTCCACCAAGATTTGAATAAGTTAAAAACATGAATATGAAAAAGTAAGCATGTATGCTTCTTAGTCACTTCAAAATGAAGCTCTTGGGAGGGTTTTTGAATTTCCATATTCGAAACCAAAAACCACATATCTTCATGCTTGACTTCATGAAACAAAGTTTAGGGTTAGGGGTAGATACATGCATGATTTTTCTTGTTTGAATATGTCTAGAACTTGTTTATCAACTTAATTGAATGCCTACTATATAACATAAGAAGACCTTTTTTGTTTTTTTTAAATTTTTATACCCATTTGAATCTTGGTCAAATCCTAGGTTTCACCAAGATTTGAATAAGTTTAAAACATGAATATGAAAAAGTAAGCATGCATGTATGCTTCTTAATTAATCACTTCGAAATGAAGCTCTTGGGAGGGTTTTTGAAATTTCCATGTTTGAAACCAAAAACCACATATCTTCATGCATGCGCTTGACTTCATGAGACAGAGTTTAGTGTTAGGGGGTAGATACATGATTTCTCTCGTTTGAATATGTTTGAAACCAAAAACCACATATCTCTGGTTTGCCCGCACTTAGAAATGATATTTGCATCACTTATCATATGTTTGCCCATTTGAATCTTGTCAAATCCTAGATTTGACCAAGATAATTTAAACAAGTTTAAAACATGAAAATGAAAAGGCAAGCTTGTATCCTTCTTAGTCACTCTAAAATGAAGTTTGGGGAGGTTTTTGAAATTTCCATGCTTGAAACCAAAAACCACTTCTCTTCATGCTTGAATTCATAAAGACAGAGTTTGGGGATATATAGGGGTAGATACATGATTTTTCTGGTTTGATATGTCTAGACCTTGTTTATCAACTTAATTGAATGCTTACTATATGACATAAGAAGACTATGTGCCTTGCTTTTACATTTTTTTAAATTATGCCCATTTGAATCTTGGTCAAATCCTAGGTTTGACCATGATTTAAACAAGTTTAAAACATGAATATGAAAATTAAGCATGTATCCTTCGTAGTCACTCCAAAATGAAGCTCTTGAGAGGGTTTTTGAAATTTCCATGTTTGAAACCAAAAAACCACGTACTTCTCTTCATGCTTGACTTCATAAGACAGAGTTTGGGGTTAGGGGTAGCTTGATACATGATTTTTCTCGTTTGAATATGTCTAGACCTTGTTATCAACTTAATTGAATGCTTACTATATATATGACA
Source organism: Lolium multiflorum (assembly GCA_030979885.1). Lineage (NCBI taxonomy): Eukaryota > Viridiplantae > Streptophyta > Magnoliopsida > Poales > Poaceae > Lolium > Lolium multiflorum. The sequence goes on from CM061749.1 coordinate 260,619,747, forward strand.
TAAGAAGACTATGTGCATTGGTTTTTGCATTTTATTGTTTTTTTTAATTTTATGCCCATTTGAATCTTGGTCAAATCCTAAGTTTGACCATGATTTAAACAAGTTGAAAACATGAATATGAAAAATTAAGCATATATCCTTCTTAGTCACTCCAAAATGAAGCTCTTGGGAGGGTTTTTGAAATTTCCATGTTTTAAACCAAAAACCACATATCTTCATGCTTGACTTCATGAGATAGAGTTTAGGGTTAGGGGTAGATACATGATTTCTCTGGTTTGAATATATCTAGACCTTGTTTATCAACTTAATTGAATGCTTACTAATGTGACATAAGAAGACTATGTGCCTTGATTTTCCATTTTTTGTTTTTTCTGAATTTTTATGCCCATTTGAATCTTGGTCAAATCCTAGGTTTGACCATGATTTAAACAAGTTTAATAAAACATGAATAGGAAAAATTAAGCATATATCCTTCTTAGTCACTCCAAAATGTAGATCTTGGTAGGGTTTTTAAAATTTCCATGTTTGAAACCAAAAACCACGACTTCTCTTCATGCATGCTTGACTTCATAAGACAGAGTTTAGGGCTAGGGTAGCTAGATACATGATGTTTCTGGTTTGAATATGTCTAGACCTTGTTTATCAACTTAATTGAATGCTTACTATATGACATAAGAAGACTATGTGCCTTGATTTTACATTTTTTAAAATTATGCCCATTTGAATCTTGGTCAAATCCTAGGTTTGACCATGATTTAAACAAGTTTGTTTATCAACTTGAATGCTTGCTATATGACATCAGAAGACTATGTGTTTGGTTTTTGTTTTTTGAATTTGTTATGCCCATTTGAATCTTAGTCAAATCCTAGGTTTGAATATATATGTCTAGACCTTGTATATCAACTTGAATGCTTACTATACATATGACATAAGAATGTTATGTGCTTTGGTTTTTCATTCTTTTCATTTTTTCTGAATTTTTAGGGCCATTTGAATCTTGGTCAAATCCTTGGTTTGACCAAGATTTAAACAAATTTAAAACATGAAAATGAAAAGGGAAGTCTGTATCCTTCTTAGTTTCTAAATTTTTTATACCCATTTGATTCTTCGTCAAATCCTAGGTTTGTTGACCTAGATTTGAACAAGTTTAAAACATGAATATGAAAAGGTAAGCATGTATGCTTCTTAATTAGTCACTCCAAAATGAAGCTCTTGGGAGGGTTTTTGAAATTTCCATGATTTAAACCAAAAACCACTTCTCTTCATGCTTGACTTCATAAGTTAGGGTTTAGGGATATATAGGGGGTAGATACATCATGATTTTTCTGGTTTGAATATGTCTAGAGCTTGTTTATCAACTTAATTGAATGCTTACTATATGACATAAGAAGACTATGTGCCTTGATATTTCATTTTTTTAAAATTATGCCCTTTTGAATATTGGTCAAAACCTAGGTTTGACAAAGATTTAAAAAAGATTAAAACATGAAAATGAAAAAGTAAGCCTTGATCCTTCTTATTAACTCCAAAATGAAGGTTTTTGGGAGGGTTTTTGAAATATCCATGTTTGAAACCCAAAACCACTTCTCTTCGTGCAGAGTTTAGGGTTAGGGGTAGCTAGACACATGAATTTTCTGGTTTGATATGTCTAGACCTTGTTTATCAACTTAATTGAATGCTTACTATATGACATAAGAAGACTATGTGCCTTGATTTTACATTTTTTTTAAATTATGCCCATTTGAATCTTGGTCAAATCCTAGGTTTGACCATGATTTAAACAAGTTTGTTTATCAACTTGAATGCTTGCTATATGACATCAGAAGACTATGTGTTTGGTTTTTGTTTTTTGAATTTGTTATGCCCATTTGAATCTTAGTCAAATCCTAGGTTTGAATATATATGTCTAGACCTTGTATATCAACTTGAATGCTTACTATACATATGACATAAGAATGTTATGTGCTTTGGTTTTTCATTCTTTTCATTTTTTCTGAATTTTTAGGGCCATTTGAATCTTGGTCAAATCCTTGGTTTGACCAAGATTTAAACAAATTTAAAACATGAAAATGAAAAGGGAAGTATGTATCCTTCTTAGTCACTCTAAAATGAAGCTTTTGGGATGTTCTTTAAATTTCAATGTTTGAAACCCAAAACGACTTCCCTTCATGCTAGACTTCATAAGATCGACAGGGGGTAGATACATGATTTGTCTGGTTTGGATATATCTAGACCTTGTTTATCAACTTGATTGCTTACGATATGACATAAGAAGACTATGTGATTTGGTTTTTCATTTTTCTGATTTTTTTGAATTTTGTGCCCACCCATTTGTATCTTCGTCAAATCCTAGGTTTGACCAAGATAATTTAAACAAGTTTAAAACATGAAAATGTAAAGGGAAGCATGTATCCTTCTTAGTCACTCTAAAATGAAGCTTTTGGGAGGTTTTTGAAATTTCGATGTTTGAAACCCAAAACCACTTCTCTTCACATGCTTGACTTCATAAGACAGAGTTTAGGGTTTAGGGGTATAGATACATGATTTGTCTGGTTTGAATATGTCTAGACCTTGTTTATCAACTTGAATGCTTACTATATGACATAAGAAGACTATGTGATTTGGTTTTTCATTTTTCTGTTTTTTAATTATTTTTCTGCCCATTTGAATCTTGGTCAAATCCTAGGTTTGAACAAGATTTAGACAAGTTTAACACGTGAAATTAAACGAATAAGTAAGCATTGATCCTTCTTAGTCACTCCAAAATGTACCAATTGATAGTGTTAACTTTGCTTCATGGAAAAAATAATGTCATGTAAATGAGTTAACTTGGATTTCCTACCCTTGAATCCATAGGAAACTTTGTTCTAATGCACTATTATAATCAACCGAGTTTTTACACCAACAGGTCTGTCACTTACGTGTGGTGCCCACGCGTGAGGTCCCACACTTCAGTGAGCACAAGTCACGTGCAATAGGTACGCCAACTCCCAGCCATCTTCTTTGTCAAGAGAAGACGCATCAGGATGCGTATTGGAAGTGGGTCCTTCTGGATCCTTCTGGTTTCCCTAAAAAAAAAACAATCTTGTTTATCAACTTGAATGCTTGCTATATGACATCAGAAGACTATGTGTTTGGTTTTTGTTTTTTGAATTTGTTATGCCCATTTGAATCTTAGTCAAATCCTAGGTTTGAATATATATGTCTAGACCTTGTATATCAACTTGAATGCCTTACTATACATATGACATAAGAATGTTATGTGCTTTGGTTTTTCATTCTTTTCATTTTTTTCTGAATTTTTAGGGCCATTTGAATCTTGGTCAAATCCTTGGTTTGACCAAGATTTAAACAAATTTAAAACATGAAAATGAAAAGGGAAGTCTGTATCCTTCTTAGTCACTCTAAAATGAAGCTTTTGGGATGTTCTTTAAATTTCAATGTTTGAAACCCAAAACGACTTCCCTTCATGCTAGACTTCATAAGATCGACAGGGGGTAGATACATGATTTGTCTGGTTTGGATATATCTAGACCTTGTTTATCAACTTGATTGCTTACGATATGACATAAGAAGACTATGTGATTTGGTTTTTCATTTTTCTGATTTTTTTGAATTTTGTGCCCACCCATTTGTATCTTCGTCAAATCCTAGGTTTGACCAAGATAATTTAAACAAGTTTAAAACATGAAAATGTAAAGGGAAGCATGTATCCTTCTTAGTCACTCTAAAATGAAGCTTTTGGGAGGTTTTTGAAATTTCGATGTTTGAAACCCAAAACCACTTCTCTTCACATGCTTGACTTCATAAGACAGAGTTTAGGGTTTAGGGGTATAGATACATGATTTGTCTGGTTTGAATATGTCTAGACATTGTTTATCAACTTGAATGCTTACTATATGACATAAGAAGACTATGTGATTTGGTTTTTCATTTTTCTGTTTTTTTTATTTTTCTGCCCATTTGAATCTTGGTCAAATCCTAGGTTTGAACAAGATTTAGACAAGTTTAACACGTGAAATTAAACGAATAAGTAAGCATTGATCCTTCTTAGTCACTCCAAAATGTACCAATTGATAGTGTTAACTTTGCTTCATGGAAAAAATAATGTCATGTAAATGAGTTAACTTGGATTTCCTACCCTTGAATCCATAGGAAACTTTGTTCTAATGCACTATTATAATCAACCGAGTTTTTACACCAACAGGTCTGTCACTTACGTGTGGTGCCCACGCGTGAGGTCCCACACTTCAGTGAGCACAAGTCACGTGCAATAGGTACGCCAACTCCCAGCCATCTTCTTTGTCAAGAGAAGACGCATCAGGATGCGTATTGGAAGTCTGGGTCCTTCTGGATCCTTCGGTTTGACCATGAAAAAAACAAGTTTGTTTATCAACTTGAATGCTTGCTATATGACATCAGAAGACTATGTGTTTGGTTTTTGTTTTTTGAATTTGTTATGCCCATTTGAATCTTAGTCAAATCCTAGGTTTGAATATATATGTCTAGACCTTGTATATCAACTTGAATGCCTTACTATACATATGACATAAGAATGTTATGTGCTTTGGTTTTTCATTCTTTTCATTTTTTCTGAATTTTTAGGGCCATTTGAATCTTGGTCAAATCCTTGGTTTGACCAAGATTTAAACAAATTTAAAACATGAAAATGAAAAGGGAAGTCTGTATCCTTCTTAGTCACTCTAAAATGAAGCTTTTGGGATGTTCTTTAAATTTCAATGTTTGAAACCCAAAACGACTTCCCTTCATGCTAGACTTCATAAGATCGACAGGGGGTAGATACATGATTTGTCTGGTTTGGATATATCTAGACCTTGTTTATCAACTTGATTGCTTACGATATGACATAAGAAGACTATGTGATTTGGTTTTTCATTTTTCTGATTTTTTTGAATTTTGTGCCCACCCATTTGTATCTTCGTCAAATCCTAGGTTTGACCAAGATAATTTAAACAAGTTTAAAACATGAAAATGTAAAGGGAAGCATGTATCCTTCTTAGTCACTCTAAAATGAAGCTTTTGGGAGGTTTTTGAAATTTTGATGTTTGAAACCCAAAACCACTTCTCTTCACATGCTTGACTTCATAAGACAGAGTTTAGGGTTTAGGGGTATAGATACATGATTTGTCTGGTTTGAATATGTCTAGACCTTGTTTATCAACTTGAATGCTTACTATATGACATAAGAAGACTATGTGATTTGGTTTTTCATTTTTCTGTTTTTTAATTATTTTTCTGCCCATTTGAATCTTGGTCAAATCCTAGGTTTGAACAAGATTTAGACAAGTTTAACACGTGAAATTAAACGAATAAGTAAGCATTGATCCTTCTTAGTCACTCCAAAATGTACCAATTGATAGTGTTAACTTTGCTTCATGGAAAAAATAATGTCATGTAAATGAGTTAACTTGGATTTCCTACCCTTGAATCCATAGGAAACTTTGTTCTAATGCACTATTATAATCAACCGAGTTTTTACACCAACAGGTCTGTCACTTACGTGTGGTGCCCACGCGTGAGGTCCCACACTTCAGTGAGCACAAGTCACGTGCAATAGGTACGCCAACTCCCAGCCATCTTCTTTGTCAAGAGAAGACGCATCAGGATGCGTATTGGAAGTCCGTGGGTCCTTCTGGATCCTTCGGTTGTCCCTCTCACAAAAAAAACAAATCTATCTCATTCTCGGCCTCGCTCGACTCGCTCGCTCGCTCGCTCGCACGTCCTGCGCACTGACAAACCCTGCACAACAGTCAACATCATCATCATCACCCGAAAAAGGGGAGACACCATAATGCTCTGCCTTTTTTCTCTCCTTCCGAGTGATCCCTCTTCCTCCGAGTTTCACTCGACGGGCAAACGCACATCTGCAGCATAGTAATAATAAAAAGGTAGAAAAATCGATATACGAATCTATAATTAAATAGGTTAAACTAGGGTTTTGCCCAGTACTACAGATCAAGGTTCAAAAAATCCAACTACGGGGTTCGAACAACACGATTCTAATCCAAGAACTTTTTCGACCTCATCCAAGTGGCCTCAAACTATAGGGTTAGCATCTAGTGCAGTATGTGTGAAAATGTATGCACTATGTGTGCTATAACTTGTATGTCTTTCAAATTTGAACCAACTTTGAATAAGTTTGAAATATTTGAAATGGGGCTTTTGGCTTAAACGTTTGAAACTCAAAACGATTCTCTTCATGCTAGACTTCATAAGACCGAGTTTAGGGTTAGGGGTAGATACATGATTTGTCTGGTTTGAATATGTCTAAACCTTGTTTATCAACTTTAATGCTAACTTCTCAGTCACTCTAAAATGAAGTTTTTGGAGGTTTTTGAAATTTCCATCTTTGAAACCCAAAACCACTTCTCTTCATGCTTGACTTCATAAGAAAAAGTTTAGGGTTAGGGGGTATAGATACATGATTTGTATGGTTTGAATATGTCCAAACCTTGTTTATCAACTTGAATATGCTTACTATATGACATAAGAAGACTATGTACTTTGGTTTTTAATTTTTCTGATTTTTTTAATTTTCTGCGCATTTGAATCATATCTTGGTCAAATCCTAGGTTTCACCAAGATTTAGACAAGTTTAACACGTGAAAATGAGTAAGTAAGCATGGATCCTTCTTAGTCACTCTAAAATGAAGCTTTTGGGATGTTCTTGAAATTTCCATGTTTGAAACCCAAAACCACTTCTCTTCATGATTGACTTCCATAAGATCGACAGATCAGTTTAGGGTTAGGGGTAGATATATACATGATTTTTTGGTTTGAATATGTCTAGACCTTGTTTATCAACTTGAATGCTTACTATACATATGACATAAGAATGCTATGTGCTTTGGTTTTTCATTCTCTTTTTGAATTTTTTCTAAATTTTTAGGCCCATTTGAATCTTGGTCAAATCCTTGGTTTGACCAAGATTTAAACAAGTTTAAAACATGAAAATGAAAAGGGAAGTCAGTATCCTTCGTAGTCACTCTAAAATGGAGAAGCTTTTGGGATGTTCTTGTAATTTCTATGTTTGAAACCGAAAACGAGTTCCCTTCATGCTAGTAGACTAGCTTCATAAGATCGACAGGCCGGGGGTAGATACATGATTTGTCTGGTTTGGATATATCTAGACCTTGTTTATCAACTTTAATGCTTACTATATGACATATATAAGAAAACTATTGCTTTGGTTTTTCCTTTTTCTGTTTTTTTTAATTTTGATGCCCATTTGAATCATGTCGAATCCTAGGTTTGACCAAGATAATTTAAACAAGTTTAAAACATGAAAATGAAAAGGGAAGCATGTATCCTTCTTAGTCACTCTAAAATGAAGCTTTTGGGAGGTTTTTGAAATTTCCATGTTTGAAACCCAAAACCACTTCTCTTCACATGCTTGACTTCATAAGACAGAGTTTAGGGGGTTAGGGGTATAGATACATGATTTGTCTGGTTGAATATGTCTAGACCTTGTTTATCAACTTTAATGCTTACTATATGACATAAGAAAACAATTGCTTTGGTTTTTCTTTTTCTGATTTTTTTGAATTTTGATGCCCATTTGAATCTTGTCAAATTCTAGGTTTGACCAAGATTTAAACAAGTTTAAAACATGAAAATGAAAAGGGAAGCATGTAACCTTCTCAGTCACTCTAAAATGAAGTTTTTGGGAGGTTTTTGATATTTCCATGTTTGAAACCCGAAACCACTTCTCTTCATGCTTGACTTCATAAGACAGAGTTTAGGGTTAGGGGTAGATACATGATTTGTATGGTTTGAATATGTCCAAACCTTGTTTATCAACTTGAATATGCTTATGTGCTTTGGTTTTTTATTTTTCTGATTTTTTTGAATTTTATGCCCATAAATCTTGGTCAAATCCTAGGTTTGACCAGGATTTAAACAAGTTTAAAACATGAAATGAAAAGATAAGCCTGGATCCTTCTTAGTCACTCTAAAATGAAGCTTTTGGGAGGTTCTTGAAATTTCCATATTTGAAACCCAAAACCACTTCTCTACATGATTGACTTCATAAGACATAGTTTAATTAGAGTTTTAGGGGTAGATATATACATGATTTTTCTGGTTTGAATATATATGTCTAGACCTTGTTTATCAACTTGAATGCTTACTATACATATGACATAAGAATGCTATATATGTGCTTTGGTTTTTCATTCTTTTGATTTTTTTCTGAATTTTTAGGGCCATTTGAATCTTGCATGGTTAAACTTGGGTTTTGCCCAGTTCTAAAGATCAAGGGTTCAAAAAAATCCAACTACGGGGTTCGAACAACACGATTCTAATCCAAGAATTTTTTCGACCTCATCCAAATGGCCTCAAACTATAGGGTTAGCATCTAGTGCAGTATGTGTGAAAATGTATGCACTATGTGTGCTATAACTTGTATGTCTTTCAAATTAAGTTGATAAACAAGGTCTAGACATATTCAAACCAGAATATTATACTGCATTAGTACAAAAAGTTTCCTATGGATTCATCAAGGGTAGTAAAGCCAAGTTAACTCATTGTCATGACTAAGAAGGATCCATGCTTACTTTTTCATTTTCATGTTTTAAACTTGTTTAAATCTTGGTCAAACCTAGGATTTGACCAAGATTCAAATGGTCATAAAAAATCAAACAAAATCAAGAAAATCAAAAACCAAACCACATAGTCTTCTTATGTAATATACTAAGCATTCAAGTTGATCAACGAAGTCTAGACATATTCAAACCAGAAAAATCATGTATCTACCCCCTAACCCTAAACGTTGTCTTATGAAGTCAAGCATGAAGAGAAGAAGTGGTTTTGGGTTTCAAACATGGAAATTTCAAAAACCCACCCAAAAGCTTCATTTTGGAGTGACTAAGAAGGATCCAAGCTTACTTTTTCATTTTCATGTTTCAAACTTGTTTAAATCTTTGTCAAACCTAGGATTTGACCAAGATTCAAATGGGCATAAAAATTCAAAAAAGAAATCAAAAAAATGAAACACCAAAGCACATAAACTTCTTATGTCATATAGTAATTAAGCATTCATGTTGATCAACAAAGTCTATATATATTTAAACAATAAAAATCATGTATATATACCCCCAAACCCAAAACCACTTCTCTTCACATGCTTGACTTCATAAGACAGAGTTTAGGGGTTAGGGGTATAGATACATGATTTGTCTGGTTTGAATATGTCTAGACCTTGTTTATCAACTTGAATGCTTACTATGTGATTTGGTTTTTCATTTTTCTGTTTTTTAATTATTTTTCTGCCCATTTGAATCTTGGTCAAATCCTAGGTTTGAACAAGATTTAGACAAGTTTAACACGTGAAATTAAACGAATAAGTAAGCATTGATCCTTCTTAGTCACTCCAAAATGTACCAATTGATAGTGTTAACTTTGCTTCATGGAAAAAATAATGTCATGTAAATGAGTTAACTTGGATTTCCTACCCTTGAATCCATAGGAAACTTTGTTCTAATGCACTATAATAATCAACCGAGTTTTTACACCAACAGGTCTGTCACTTACGTGTGGTGCCCACGCGTGTGGTCCCACACTTGAGTGAGCACAAGTCACGTGCAACAGGTACGCCAACTCCCAGCCATCTTCTTTGTCAAGAGAAGACGCATCAGGATGCGTATTGGAAGTCTGTGGGTCCTTCTGGATCCTTCGGTTGTCCCTCTCACAAAAAACAAATCTCTCTCATTCTCGGCCTCGCTCGACTCGCTCGCTCGCACCTCCTGCGCACTGACAAACCCTGCACAACAGTCAACATCACCAGAAAAAGAATATACACCATCAATAAGAGGGGCCCCGTGACTGCTCTCCCTTCTTCTCCTTCCGAGTGATTCCTCTTCCTCCGAGTTTCACTCGACGGGCAAACACACATGTGCTGCATAGTAATAATAAAAAAGTAAAAGAATCGACTACGAATCTATTATTAAATAGGTTATAAACTAGGGTTTTCCCCAGTACTACAGATCAAGTTGAAAAAAAAATCCAACTACGGGGTTTGATTTTGGCCTACAAATAAAAAATTAAATAAGTTGAACTAGTATTCCTCTAAAAAATCATTTTGGTTTGCATTGTTTGATAATTTTCATAGCTAGAGTGCATCACAATTTTTTGATTTCATGCTTTGCTTTGCCAATTTTGATTTTTTCTAACCACCTTCTCTTTGATTTCAAATTTAGGTCAAACTATCGGTGCCTACTATGTGTTCTACTTGAATTGGATGCAGCATGCGCACATGATATGTTTTGCCATTGTTTTGGGCTTCCACACATCTTGGGGCATCCAAGTATTTAAGTTACCTTGTTTTTTAATTGTAATTCATGTACCCTTTCCTCCCAATTAAATTTTGGTTTTACATTTTTAATTTTTTTAAATTTTTATGCCCATTCTGATGTCATATAGTTAGCATTTAAGTTGATAAACAAGGTCTAGACATATTCAAACCGGAAAAATCATGTATCTACCCCTAACCCAAAACTCTGTCTTATCAAGTCAAGCACGAAGAGAAGTCGTTTTGGGTTTCAAACATGGAATTTTCAAAAACCCTCCAAAAAGCTTCATTTTGGAGTGACTAAGAAGGATGGAGGCTTACCTTTTTCATTTTCATGTTTTAAACATGTTTAAATCTTGGTCAAACCTATTATTTGACAAAGAATCAGATGGGCTTAAAATTTCAAAAAAATCAAAAAATGAAAAACCAAAGCATGCAGTCTTCTTATATATGTCATATATATATTACGACACATTCAAGTTGATAAACAAGGTTTGGACATATTCAAACCAAAAAATCATGTATCTACCCCCTAACGCTAAACTCTGTCATATGAAGTCAAGCATATGAAGAGAAGTGGTTTTGGGTTTCAAACATGGAAATTTCCATGCTTGAAACCAAAAACCACTTCTCTTCATGCATGCTTGACTTCATAAGACAGAGTTTAGGGTTAGGTGGTAGATACATGATTTTCCTGGTTTGAATATGTGTAGACCTTGTTTATCAAATTAATTGAATGCTTACTATATAACATAAGAGAAGACCTTGTTTTTTTTTGAATTTTTATACCCATTTGAATCTTTGTCAAATCCTTGGTTCCACCAAGATTTGAATAAGTTAAAAACATGAATATGAAAAAGTAAGCATGTATGCTTCTTAGTCACTTCAAAATGAAGCTCTTGGGAGGGTTTTTGAATTTCCATATTCGAAACCAAAAACCACATATCTTCATGCTTGACTTCATGAAACAAAGTTTAGGGTTAGGGGTAGATACATGCATGATTTTTCTTGTTTGAATATGTCTAGAACTTGTTTATCAACTTAATTGAATGCCTACTATATAACATAAGAAGACCTTTTTTTTAAATTTTTATACCCATTTGAATCTTGGTCAAATCCTAGGTTTCACCAAGATTTGAATAAGTTTAAAACATGAATATGAAAAAGTAAGCATGCATGTATGCTTCTTAATTAATCACTTCGAAATGAAGCTCTTGGGAGGGTTTTTGAAATTTCCATGTTTGAAACCAAAAACCACATATCTTCATGCATGCGCTTGACTTCATGAGACAGAGTTTAGTGTTAGGGGGTAGATACATGATTTCTCTCGTTTGAATATGTTTGAAACCAAAAACCACATATCTCTGGTTTGCCCGCACTTAGAAATGATATTTGCATCACTTATCATATGTTTGCCCATTTGAATCTTGTCAAATCCTAGATTTGACCAAGATAATTTAAACAAGTTTAAAACATGAAAATGAAAAGGCAAGCTTGTATCCTTCTTAGTCACTCTAAAATGAAGTTTGGGGAGGTTTTTGAAATTTCCATGCTTGAAACCAAAAACCACTTCTCTTCATGCTTGACTTCATAAGACAGAGTTTGGGGATATATAGGGGTAGATACATGATTTTTCTGGTTTGATATGTCTAGACCTTGTTTATCAACTTAATTGAATGCTTACTATATGACATAAGAAGACTATATGCCTTGATTTTACATTTTTTTTAAATTATGCCCATTTGAATCTTGGTCAAATCCTAGGTTTGACCATGATTTAAACAAGTTTAAAACATGAATATGAAAATTAAGCATGTATCCTTCGTAGTCACTCCAAAATAAAGCTCTTGAGAGGGTTTTTGAAATTTCCATGTTTGAAACCAAAAAACCACGTACTTCTCTTCATGCTTGACTTCATAAGACAGAGTTTGGGGTTAGGGGTAGCTTGATACATGATTTTTCTCGTTTGAATATGTCTAGACCTTGTTATCAACTTAATTGAATGCTTACTATATATATGACATAAGAAGACTATGTGCCTTGATTTTCCATTTTTTGTTTTTTCTGAATATTTATGCCCATTTGAATCTTGGTCAAATCCTAGGTTTGACCATGATTTAAACAAGTTTAATAAACATGAATATGAAATTTCCATGATTTATACCAAAAACCACTTCTCTTCATGCTTGACTTCATAAGTTAGGGTTTAGGGATATATAGGGGGTAGATTCATCATGATTTTTCTGGTTTGAATATGTCCAGAGCTTGTTTATCAACTTAATTGAATGCTTACTATATGACATAAGAAGACTATGTGCCTTGATTTTTCATTTTTTTAAATTATGCCCATTTGAATCTTGGTCAAATCCTAGGTTTGACCAAGATTTAAACAAGATTAAAACATGAAAATGAAAAATTAAGCCTTGATCCTTCTTATTCACTCCAAAATGAAGCTTTTGGGAGGGTTTTTGAGATATCCAGGTTTGAAACCCAAAACCACTTCTCTTCATGCATAGTTTAGGGTTAGGTGTAGATACATGAATTTTTGGTTTATAGTAAGCATTCAAGTTGATAAACAAGGTTTAGACATATTCAAACTAGAAAAATCATGTATATACCCCCTAAGGCTAAACTCTGTGATATATATGAAGTCAAGCATATAAGAGGAATGGTTTTGGGTTTCAAACATGGAAAATTCAAAAACCCTCCCAAAAGCTTCATTTTTTGAGTGAATAAGAAGGATCCAGGCTTACTTTTTCATTTTCATGTTACTGACTTGTTTAATTCTTGGTCAAACCTAGGATTTGACCAAGATTCAAATAGGCATAAAAATTCAATAAAGAATTCAAAAAATGAAAAACCAAAGCACATAATTAAGCTTCTTAAGTTATAGTAAGCATTCATGTTGATCAACGGAGTCTATACATATTTAAACATTAAAAATCATGTATATACCCCAACCCTAAACTCTGTCTAATGAAGTCAAGGACGAAGAGAAGTGGTTTTCGGTTTTTTTTTTTGAATTTTTATGCCCATTTGAATCTTGGTCAAATCCTTGCAGGTTTGACCAATATTTAAACAAGTTTAAAACATGAAAATGAAAAGTAAGTGTGGATCCTTCTTATTCACTCCAAAATGAAGCTTTTGGGAGGTTTTTTTAAATTTTCCATGTTCGAAACCCAAAATGATATCTCTCCGTGCTTTACTTCATAAGACAAAGTTTAGGGGTAGGGGGTAGATACATGATTTTTCTGGTTTGAATATGTCTAGACCTTGTTTATCAACTTGAATGCTTATTATGTGACATCAAAAGACTATGTGTTTAGTTTTTTTTTGAATTTGTTATGCCCATTTGAATCTTGGTCAAATCCTAGGTTTGACCAAGATTTAAACCAGTTTAAAACATGAAAATGAAAAGTAAGCCTGGATTCTTCTTAGTCACTCCAAAATGAAGCTTTTGGGAGGTTTTTTAAATTTCCATGTTTGAAACCCAAAACCACTCCTCTTAATGCTTGACTTCATAAGACAGAGTTTAGGGTTAGGGGCCAAGTATATACATGATTTTTCTTGTTTAAATATGTCTAGACTTTGTTTATCAACTTGAATGCTTACTATATGACATCAAAAGACTATGTGTTTGGTTTTGATTTTTTTGAATTTGTTATGTCCATTTGAATCTTGGTCAAATCCTAGGTTTGACCAAGATTTAAACCAATTTAAAACATGAAAATGAAAATGAAAGCCTGGATTCTTCTTAGTCACTCCAAAATGAAGCTTTTGGGAGTTTTTTCAATTTCCAATGTTTGAAACCCAAAACCACTTTTCTTCATGCTTGACTTCATAAGACAGAGTTTAGGGTTAGGGGGTATATACAATATTTTTCTGGTTTGAATATGTCTAGACTTCGTTGATCAACTGTAATGCTTACTATATGACATAAGAAGCTTATGTGCTTTGGTTTTTTTTTTGATTTCTTTTTTGAATTTTTATGCCCACTTGAATCCTGGTCAAATCCTTTGTTTGACCAAGATTTAAACAAGTTAAAACATGAAAATGAAAAAGTAAGCCTGGCTCCTTCTTAGTCATGAAAATGAGTTAACTTGGCTTTCCAACCCTTGAATCCATAGGAAACTTTGTACTAATGCAGTATAATAATCACCCGAGTTTTTACACCAACAGGTCTGTCACTTACGTGTGGTGCCCATGCGTGAGGTCCCAAACTTCAGTGAGCACAAGTCACATGCGGTAGGCAGGCAAAATACCCGATCAATCCGGGCGGTGGCTGTTAAGGACCCGATCGCATTTCTTGCTTTCAGACTGGGGTCTACCATGTAAGAAGTTTGTTCCTTTTGGATGCATCACTCGTATTTGCAAGTTTTTTGGGGGTCCCGCAAATTCAGGGTAGCATCATGCCCCCCTTCCCACGCCAACACAAACAGAGTTCAACACAACCTAATTAAGCAAGGTTCAACACAGACATAGTTCAACAACCCCTAATTAAGCTAATAGGTTCACCACAAACGCTGCTGAGCAGCAAACATAAACAGAGTTCAACAAAAGATGCTGCTTTTGAAGCAGTAGGAGAGACAAACATGCACAACAGTTACGGAGTATATTTACCATCTTCTTCCTGTCGCCTCCTCCCGGTCCCGCTTCTTCTGCTTCTTGCTGCCCATACCTTTAATCTTTGGTGGCTTGGGCTTGGGAGGAGGCACACGACCGGTCTCGATAGCTTGGTTCAATTTCTTCCTTAGGAATAGCCCATAGGCCATGTGGTTGGCTATGAAGCCGGATCGGTTAACAGTTTCCCCAACTTTGAGACAGCCGGACCCACCGGCTTCGGCATGCTGCAGGACGCTTCGAAAGTCAACCTTTATGCTCTTTGTGCAGAAGGGGCAGCTGTTCCTGGCACCAGTCCAGGGTTCACTCCAATACTTGTCGAACTTCCCCGCCTTAAGCTTGTTGAGAGTGGCCCTGGCCTTCCTATGACGCGACTCGACATCGCTGTCAACCTCATCAGTAGCAACCTGATACATGCCAAATAAACAGGTGAAGCAAATATGTAGCAGTTGCAACTAATAATGAATATGAATCTAAAAAGATTCTGACGCTAATTCAAAACCCTATAGCGCAAAAAAAAGAGGGAGAGACCATAGAGCAAATCGATACAGGGCTATGTTAAATAAGGGAGAGAGGTGAATCGGATGTGAAGCAAATATGTAGCAGTTGCAACTAATACTGAATATGAATCTAAAAAGATTCTGACGCTAATTCAAAACGCTATAGCGCAAAAAAAAGAGGGAGAGACCATAGCGCAAATCGATACAGGGCTATGTTGAATAAGGGAGAGAGGTGAATCGGAACATACTTCCTCCCCCTCGTCGACGATATTCTCGTCGAAGGTCGGCGGCGGCGGTTCAAAGATGAGTTCAACCTCGTCCTCGTCATCTAGGGGATGCTTCCCAAGAGAGTGGACCCATCTACCAACAGCATCAGATGCCGATGAGCGACCGATGGCCCGACCTTCGGCAATGGCCTCCGCTTCGTCTTTGGCATCCGCTGCGGCAATGATCGCCGCCGTTGCGGCCATGCGTGCTGCGGTCGCGGCTCTGCACGCCTCCTCTGCGGCTAAGGCCAGCCGCGCGGCTTTCGCTTTCGCTGCGTTGACGGCGTCGGTTGGGCTCTCCATCGGTGGAATGGGAAGGGGAAGTGAAGAGAGGGTTTTTTCCTAGTCCGTGGAGAGAGGGAGAAGTGTGGACGTGAAATGGATAACTGACGATATTTCAAGATTTGGGAGACATAGCACGAACCGGCAGATGACAGCGCGTGGGTGCATTACCTCATACTGCCTCTGTCCTAGAAAGAGCGTACGTGTGGGTTTTCAAGGCATATTAAGGATTTTATTATTACATTGGGAAACTGTCATCGACCATCACTTTCCTCTTCAACTTTTCCACCTCCAATGATCTAAATGCATGTAGTAAATAAGAAAACCATATTATGCTAAATACTACTACCTCCATCCCAAAGCGTAAGGCTTATATTATTTTTAGAAGCTCAAACTATGTCAAGGTAAACTAAGATTTTACCAAAAATCATTATCATGCAAAATACAAAATTAATATCAATACATAGACAACGATTTTTTTTGGTATGGTATCTACAAAATATTATATTAGTTGATAGATTGTTCTAAATTTTCGTCAACCTTTACTTGCTTTGACTCTTAAAAAAAGACTTAAGCTTTGTGATGGAGGTAGTACGTACTAGTCGTGAAGAAACTATATCCCTCGTGATGAGAAAGAAATATTTTTTACTACCACTCTTTTGTGGACAAATTTTGAAGTGCATTGCAAAACGAGAAGTACACTCTTTTATGGACAAATTTTAACTCTACACCCATTATTTCAGGATGGAGGGAGTATAACCCAACTTGTTTTTTTCTTCTGGGCACTACACTGCTTTTTCCCTGTGCAATGCTTGGTTCTACCCTTTTTCTCAATGTAATGGTCACTTTAAGTCATTTTTTCCCACACACATTTATTTTGTACTTCTCTACAGTGTTGACCGTGCTACTACTATTTGTGTTAGTGCGCCAAAAACAAAATGTTATTTTTTAAGTGCCAAATTAATCTAGGGCGTTGGTTGTGAATCGGTGAACAAAAAAGAGATAGCCCAAAAGAGGAACACACCAAGGTACAAAAACTAGCATATATGCATGTTTCTATGTACATATATATGACCCTGGGTTTGTAGATAAAAAACATTCATATATGCGCTTACTATTAATATACATAAGTTTATGCTGATTCTCTTGGTTTAGGTATATATATGGTTAGGCATCACTACTAATTCAGAAAAAAACAAAAATGTAACTCTTCAAGTGAAGTCATTTTAAGTGACCTAACAACTAAAATTCATATATAGGATTTGTATAGGAATTATGTAGGATTTAGATCACATGTGAATTTTCCCCACACTAGTTGTTTGATTCATAGGAACATATCCTATAGGAATCTTGCAGTGCAAATCCTATAAGAATAAAACATTAGGTCATACCTCATGGAAAATTTCCTTTGGCACAATCAAACACAACTCATCTTCCTATATGATTCAACTAGCCATTAAATCTCAATCCTATGTTTTCCATATTTCTATGGTTTTCCCATCCTATGAATCAAAGGAGCCTTAGGGCTTATATCTTTTTTTAGAAAGGCAAACTATGTTAAGATTGGCCAAGTTTTACGAAAAACCTTTAACATGCAAAATACAAAGTTGAGTCATTTCGTTTGAATCGGAGGGAGTACATTTGACGTTATGGTACTATTTGACAGCTGCTTGGCACTGTATTTTTTTTCGAACCAAACTTCCCCCTTCATGAAGCTTTTATTTTAGCTTCAGTGACTTGATACATCCATATATCTAGACAAAGTTGAGTCAATTCATTTGAATCAGAGGGAGTACATTTGACTATATGGGTATTGTTTGACAACTGCTTGGCACTGTCTTCTTTTTTGAACCAAACTGCCCCCTTCACGAAGCTTTTATTTTGGGATAGAGCTTCACTGACTTGATACTTCCAAGTTTCACAGTGACTTGGTGCCACCATCCACCATCCATCTCAGATCCAATGTATGCGATCGACTTAGAATTTAAACTAAATAATTATTATAATTGCTCAGAAATATTTCAAGAACTTCCAGTTAATCGTGCATATTTCGATTTATATTTTGGTGAAGTTTCATTCGATTTGAATCAAAGGTTTGTGAGCAAATATATACTCCCTCCGGTTCATATTAATTGACTCTAATATGGATGTACTAGACACATTTTAGTTCTAGATACATCCATATTGAAGTCAATTAATATGAATCAGAGGGAGTATTTAGTTTAAACTAGTGCTCGTATACGTAAAAAGCTCTTTAATCACAAGCTAATCGTCCGAGTGGGATGAAATATTCACAGATTTTAGAACAAGGCATCTACATTTTACTGGATTTTTTTCATAATTTTTGTTTTTAGGTTCGAAATAAGAGATTAGTTTGGAACGTTGGATCTCAAATGGTTGGTAGATGGTGGCACCAAGTCACAATGAGATTTGGAGACTTCAAGTCACTGCAGCTCTGTCCTTTTATTTTGACAAACTGCAGAGCCGCTGGTGCATCTATGCTTGCGTACGGCCGACGCCGATTCTTAGCAAGGAAGTTCTTCCTATAAGTAGTAGTATCCATACTCCACTCCAAGGCATGTATAAAAAAAAGAACCCATCCCGTTCTCGTTTTCCCGATCACTCTTCTCTGAAGATGGAGGAGGCCCTCTTCTTGTGCCCCCTCTGCCTGCTGCCCTTCAAACCCCCCATATCCAAGGTCGCTCCCTTCCGATTTCATTCTTAGGTTCACCTGTGAGAAATGTCAATGACAACTGATGCCACGTACGTTGTTCCGTGCAGTGCAAGGGCGGTCATATGGGCTGTCGGCGCTGCGTCGGCGAGCTTGCGCCGAACCCGTGCAAGAAGTGCGAGCAGCCGGCGTGGTTGCCGCCGTCGAATCGATCTGGGCCAAGATTGCCGCCGTCGAATCGATCTGGGGCAATGGTCAAGTGCGTCGGCTGCCAGAGCTTGGTCGCCTCCACGGAGTCCTACAAGCACTATATCGCGTGCCCGCATGGTCCGTGCGGCTGCACAGAGGCCATCAATACCGGCTGCAGCTTCACCGGCCCGCCGCGGGAGCTCCTGGTACACCTCCAAGCATCCCACTCCATCCCAGTGTTTACGTTCCAGTATGGCATACCCGCCTGGTGCATAGTTCGTGTTCCGGTACAACCGCGGGGACACCTGTTCATCGGCAGTGGGGAAGAAGACGGTAGCGTGTTCGCCATCACCGTTGGAGCGCTCGGCCCGACCACCATTGTGTCCTGTGTGTGCATCAGGTCGGCCGCGTGCTTGTTTCCGATGTACAAGGCGCAGCTGTTGGTGATTGGTCCGCCGGCGCCGGCGACGGCTGGGACCAGTGACCTCTCGACGGACACCTTGATGGCGGTAATCGAGCCGACGAGCTCCCCGACGCCTAGCTCGATCATGTTGCAGCAGCTCACTTCTTTCCTGGCGGTGCCGCCCCGTTACGCGAAGCAGAATGGAGGGCAGCGTGTGTTGCCTATCTGCGTTTGCATCAACAAGAAGGTTATACAATAATCTTCGTTTAGTCATACTGCAATGTAGTTACTCGAAGATCGGAGGGAGTAGTTTAGTTCGAAGTAGGGTTCGTTCGGATGTATTTTGGACTTGTATAGTAGTACTACTACTCCAGAACTATTAGCTAGCTAGTTGGAGTGCTAGAATGCAGCTCGGAGTATTATAGTATTTTGGCAGTACTACTAGTTATGTATGTGACTGCAAATTCAAACTAAAATGGAGTATTTCTTGCTAATGTTGTTCTTTTGGAGTCATCATTTTTTTCTGAACGTGTTAACTATGCTATTGTCTAAGGATTCGTTTAGATTTCTTTGGTTGAATTCATATTTCGTCTCTTCCTAATTTGGCAAAACTGCACTGTCATGGGCATTCTTACAAGGTCGCTGAAGTTTCAAAGTTTCTTAATGTATATTGCGTAGGGTGTACCCCCTTAACATGGATCTGTTGCATTTTTGGGTTGTATTTTTTTTGGCAATTTTCAGGACCATAAAATAGCACGCCTTCAGTTGAAATTTGAATTAGTGGCCGATACTAGCATGGAGTAGTGAAGTTTTTTTGTACTCCCTCGGTCCCACCAAAAGTGTCTCACCTTTGTTAAAATTTAGATGGATAGATGTATTTTTTTTACAAAGTTGAGACAACTTTGGTGGGACGGAGCCACGGAGTCGTAGTTGATGGCGAGAAGGTTGATGCCTTGCTAGGTTGGTGTACGTTGCAAAAAGAACAAGGTTGGTGTGTATTTGTTTTATTTGTTCACCATAATACTGACATGGCCATCGATTTGATTAGACAACACAAGCCTGGGGTGTTTCACTTATTTATTGTAGGAAGCACGATTAATGTTCTGTAATGATGGGGCTACTCCTATAGTCCGTCTGCTCGGCTCCTACTCGGGTGTCGGGTCACATTCACACTCTCCTCTTTTTTTGAACACATTCACACTCTCCTCTTTTTTTGAACACATTCACACTCTCCTCTTTTTTTGAACACATTCACACTCTCCTCGAAACTGCAGTAGGCAGTATATGAGCGTCTCGGTTCACCTCCGTCGTCTATCCCCACTCCGCCCATCTTCCATAGCACGCGCCTGCGTCTCCGCCATGGCGCTTTCGCATCCTATCCAGCAGTGCCCAGTTTGAGAGCCTCTGTTCTCCAACTCAAACCCCCACCTGCCGCCATTGATCGCCATCTCTCTCCCAAAGTTCGAATCAGTAGATCTCCCAAGAAAATACCAACCCCATTGTACCACCTGCCTCATTGCGATGGCGAAATCGAGCAGGGTCTGTGGATCTGGGCTGTTTCACAAGGTGTTTACGGAAGGCCCCCTTGAAGTGCTCATCAGCCAGTGCGACGCCATCACCGCCGCGTCCCTAGTCGGTTCCTCCAAAAGTATTCTTCAGTCAGCCAAATACAGTGCCACTCTGCCTGCTTCTCAGCCGTTTGGCCTTCCGTGTGTTCTCTGTTGTGACCCGGCGGATAAACCATGGGCGGTGTTCAAGGAGGATTTGCCGGTGCACAGCAAGTGCAAACTACTGCCGCTGGACAGGTTCTCCTATGATGGCCTAATGCCACACGGTAAGGATGAGGAGCGGGCAGGCGCCAATGGAGATTGGATCGCCATGGTTGGCCCCGAAGGCAAGTGGAACCTCCTCAATGTCTACACTCATCGCAAGATTAAGCTTCCATCTTTGAGGAACAAGTTGGAAACCACACACAATCCACTTATATTCGAGTATCAGCGTTCTGCTATTCAACTGCAGAAGATAGCTATTTGCCAAGTTCCTACAGCTGCTAGGGGGTATCAAGATTTCTCCCTTGTCGCAATCTTCGACTTTGCAATTGCCTACCTCCATGGCGAATATCCTCGTGCATGGATATTTCTTGAAAACCAGTTTCAGTACGGCGCCATATACTGCGATGCAATTATACATAACGGACTTGTGTTCGCCGTTACTGAGCTTGGAAATGTTTATGCATGGGATCCTAATCAATTTGGTAACATTTCCTCCCTATCTTTTTTATATACGTAACTTATATAGTATTTCACCTCTTATTTGTTGAACTGTCTTGGCATCTTTTGGCTTAAAGGAATTCCATAGGCGCACACCATAACCCTCTTGTGGTATGGACATATATAGAATTTAACATCTATAGGAATTTTAGTATGGTCTAATGTGCATGTTGTTCCTTAGGAAAAAGGCCCCCTAGTAATTAAGTTTCTTTATTATTACTCCCTAGAAAATTTAAGGTAGAGTAGAAATAGAATCAATAAAGGTGCCATGCAATATTGATAAAGACTTTCATTTGTTTATATTCCCCCGGTTCTAGAGAATAAGGAGTACTATATTCAAACCATCTAAAATTTGGACCAATATTTTCGGGAACATGTTTTAAATCCATATGAAGTTTTACCAAGATGTTCGAAATATATTTCAAACCATCTTATGTTCGACCATGATTTTATAAAGTACTAGTATTGGCATCCCAATATCAAATCAATATCACTAGTAGATAAATCATGAAATATATTTTCATGTGACGTGTTCTTTCCTTTTTCAAGGTCCTATAGTGCTCCCTGCTCCATTCATTCCGTGGACGGCTGGATTTGATGACGATGATGATTTTGACTCTAATAGTCGTACGTGGTGGCTGGCAAGATCTCAAGATCGTTCTAGACTTCTCCTGGTCTATGCACGTGGCGTAATGGATTTTAACGCTGACGGTGCTCCAACTCATTATGATAGTACCCCTTCTGTCCATTGCGGTCGCGCTGTTCACAGCTATTCGGGGTATACCTGCATTGTATTCTCGAATGACACTAGTCGGTTACTTCCAGCCAACCCGTGGGAAAGGGTTACTAATCTTGGAGACTATTCTATGTTCCTTGGGTTGAACTATCCGATTTTCATGCCAGTGGGTGGTGCAACATTTCCCCCAGGATATTTGACAAGAAGAAACTGCATCTACACCACGCCTCAGGCCATTGGCTCTCAGTTTGACACATCACATCAAGAAATTTTCCGCTTCAGTCTAAATGGCGAAGACCACCAAAGCATATCTTTCTCAAGCAGCGGTCCAGGGGCCAACTGGCATACGGGGTTTTGGTTCATCCCAAGCTACACCAACGCGCTGGACTGGAACAAAGACAATCAGAGTTAGGGATATTTATGTAATAGTAGGATCATACTACTAGCTAGCTCAGTTGGTCTTGACTCCTATTTAACTATTTATAGCTAATGTACTTAGGTGATAAATTTATGCTATTTGCATGAACCCAGGCGCTTCTTTTAATTTGATCAAATACGGTCTATGCACATGCATGGTTGTTTGGCTGTTTCAGTGTCCCTAGAGGCATACATATATACTGTTATTTAGCAATCTTTATTACAGTACAAAGGTCTTAACCTCATGGTTCACAGAAAGTATAAACGTAGATCAACCATCTAAACATAGAAGACATTCTAGTGTATGATTCTTACATATACACATCAACATCCTATCAGAAAATCTTAATGTGAATTGTACTGGCTGTACAAACCCGTGCATCATTCTCTAGCCGGTTGCACCCAAAAACCAAATCGTGGTACTTCATAGTTGACTGTATGTAGGACAACATACAGATCCAATGCGAAGCCATGGGTATCACCTGCATGACAGAACCATATTTCACATGGTTGGAGGTACTCCATATGGCATTTAAAATCATTCCTTGTCCTTCATATGGCCCTAAAAATAGTACAGTTGGATTTGTGGGTTTTAATTTTTTATTAACACACTCAATTGATTGCCCAAACATTGATTAATAATATTATTAAGGGGTGTGATGTTGAAAGCCATAAGAACAATGTGCCAAACAATCTTTGCTAGCGGACGGTAAATGTATACCCATCAGAAATAATCAGCAGACGTGCATGTTTCTTTGGTCAGAATAACTGCTGCACCATCTTAAAAGTAAATGGCATGACCATTTATTTGATTTGATAGCGTGCAGCTAGATGGCGTACATTACTATCTCTACTTCCTTGGGTCGCCCAAATCTGGAGTACTAAAAGCAAATCCTGGTGATTCATTTGACAAGACAACACAGATGCGTCCAAATTTCTCCGTCCATATTATTATAATCTGGAGTGCGTTGCCTCGTTGCCTTCCAAGAGAAGCTGCATTCCTTGCCAAAAAAGAGAGAGAGGCTGTATTTATAACTATCTCACCGGCCGCCACTAGTACAAACCATCACTCCCTCTCCACCTCCACCTCCATCTCTTCCCTAGTAGCTCCACCTCCATATCGGCGACGGACCACAATCGCGCGGCTTCGACTTCCTCTTCGACGGCGGCGGCGACAGAGGCGTGAGGCACCTTCTCCGCGGCGCATCACTCATCCTCGTCCCGCGGCAACAATGGCTGTATGTGAAATCACCATACCCTTTTGTATGGTAGAGATGATGATGTGCGGATAAAATTTTATTGGCGGTTGCTCATCCTTGTTTGAATATTTGGTGTAGATTCACATCTAGGGCAGGGTGTCAAGCGGGGTGGGTAGCGGGCTAGCTAGTTTCAGTGCGAGTGCTTTAAATCTGCTCTAATCTCAACCACTATTTGCTCTAATTTTCTGCTTTGCGGGACGATTCGCGGACGCCGCTTGCAACCCTAATCTAGGGTATTGATCCTAGTTTAGTAGACTACTAGGATTTACATGCCAATTTGTTTTTAGACTAATCCGGATATTTGTCAATACTACTAGAGTACGTACTTCTTCCGTTCGTATTTAATTGACTCTAGTTGAAAGCATCGACAGTTCATTTTCTTCTCTCCCTCGCGTCGACTAATTAAAACCGAACAGAGGGAGTATTAGGAATCCATGTGCATCCGTACTACCAGTAAGGTATTGCGTTGTTGCAGAGGCTCAGTGTAATCAATATCTTTCGATATTAATATACTCACTTTATCAGAAAATAAATTAGTAATCCATGTTCAAACTTGCTAGTTTGATCGACGTTTGATGATGATTTGTGAGGCCATGTATGGGCCTAGTTTGTTTTGCCTGGTGGTCAGTAGGCTGATGATTTTTTTTTGCTTGGTCGATCTGTGGTCGTTCCATGGCCACTGCTGATTAATCATTACTAGAATCAACAATTTTTTGCTTGTCTGGTGATTGGAATTGTATGCGCTCTTCTGAAGAGCACCATCGCACGATGATTAGTCTTAATGGAGATGCAGATGTCGATCAAGAGGGAGAAACATATCTTGATCATGCATTTCTCACGAGATTACTTGGTGATTGGAAGTAGAATCCACAATTTGTTGTGCAAACTTCTCAACATATGCATATATTCGTTGAATTGGCTTTATGTGATCAATATTACTTCTTATTGCAGATGGATGGAGGGGAAAGAGCGAAAAAACCGATACTTAGTGAAATGACTTCTCATTCTGTGACTTCTGATATCCTAGATGACAAGGTAAATATATAGAACGATGATTCGTAGGTGATGAAAGCAGAATCCACAATTTGCCGTGCAAACTTCTCAACATATGCATTTATTTGATTAATTAGTTTTATGTGATCAATAGTATTACTTATTCCAGATGGACGTAGGGGAAGGAACGAAAAAGCGGATGCTATGTGAAATGACTTCTAAATCTGTGTGTTCTGATATCCCAGATGACAAGGTAAACATATGGACCGACGCTTGTTTTGCCGCTGCCCCTGTTAGATGGCTAGATGCTCTGGTCTAATTTCTGTTCATGTGCTTATTATTGCAGAAACATAGAGTTGAAGAAAACTCTATATTGTCTGATGACAAAGGTGAAATGGCATGCCAGTCTTTTAAACCTCCGACGCCACCTTGTTTACTGTCTATGGAGACTGATGCAGCTGGACCTGGTACTGATGAGCCTATACGTGGCATCATCGTGCCACATGAAGAAGGTTGTGGATTGGGTTTACCCCCTGCTGAAGAAACTGGTGGTGCAGCTGGAGCTGCTAGTGTAGAGCCTCTAGTGAACGGTGTCGTGCCACGGGAATTCTCTGAACTAGAGCAAGACGGTTTACCTATTGTCAAGACCGATGTAACTGGTGCTGATGCTGGAGTTGCTACTGATGCTCCTGCACCCGAAGTTGCCACGCCACCCGAAGGAGGTTTTGTATTGGTAGAACCCGTCATGACTATGCCCACAGTACTGACTGGTGGTGGACCTGGAGCTGGTAGGGTAGAGCCTCTAGCGAAAGGTGTCGTGCCACGAGAATCCTCTGAAGTGGATATTGGTGGTTTACCCTCTGTAGATACTGGTGGTCTACCTGGAGCTGGTATTGTAGAGATTTCAGCAAACAGTGCTGTCCCACCCAACTCCTATGAACTGGAGCATGTACCTGATGTGCCTTCTGTAGAACCTGATGCACCTGTAAGTAGTGGTGATGATTCCGCTGAATCTGATCAAGAAGGATCTGCATCTCGAGGACAAGATGTCAGCTGTCATTCACCTGAACCCGAGCTGAAGTCAGCAACGGTAGCTTATATGGCACGGACTGTCCTTCAAGCTCTAAAGATCCAGTTGGGTGGTTCACAGGACCAGCTACTCCAAGCCATTGTCACTACAAAAGACCAGCCAGCATGCTTCGTTATCTCCTGCATACTGTTTGACAAGCTGAAGCACTGCAACTGGCGCATTGTTCAATCCCATCAGCATGGAGAGAGGAGCTATGTTTATGTCAAGATGATTCATGCTGATTTGGTAAGGTTCCATGATAAGATGTATGGGTGGGGTGAGGCAAGAGCCACATTTTGCAGCATTCACACAGTCTTCGCTCTTGAGCCAGACCCCATGGATGCTTACCCAGTGGTGCAGCTGTCCTGACTTGATATATGTTTTATGATCAGTATGCTGCTGTCGTGGAACTGTGATGTGGAGCTACCTTTCTTATGGTTTCTAGGCTTTTGGTTTCAACATGTATTATGGAGCTTACCTTAGGACTTTCGCATGCGTTTGGCTGTTGACCTGTAATGTTTGTGGTTGGTTGTCTAATCTACTTGGCACAATCACATTGCAAAGGCAAATGTTCCTTTTCTCTTTAATTGTTATTATGACTTATGTGTTATAACCAGGCAAGAATATGCAATCTTGGTTCTCTGACCGATATATATGTACATACAACTTTTGTTCACATAATAACACTTACACGGGAAAAGAGTAGCTTTCTCTGTTGGACAAACACCAAACCACAAAAGGGTAACAACACAATATCCAAACTAGGTACGGCACCTGTTGAGCATACATGACTTTTGTCGTAAAATCACGTTAACCAACACTAGCAGCATCTTGTTCTTTGCAAGGTGCTATGCTTATCAGTCTAATCCCAATACACAACCTACTTCAGGTGGCACGATGATGTCAGGTGCAGGTTCACCAGTACCAACTCTCTTGCATCAGTCTCCATTGAAGGTACGCCACTGCTGCAGTAGACACCATTAGCAATGCAACCTGAAGGTGTTCTTATCCTCATATCAGGATCACATAATACAGGTGTCAAGCTTCATGCACTAGCCAACACAATCAAAAGTCCGAACTAGGATCGCTAGGAAAAAAAACATGAAGATCCTTTTATCGAATCCCACGCTGAACATCTTTTTCACTAATTAGGTAAGCTCCTGCTGACAAACATATTACAGCAACTCCAGCAGTGGCTCTATATTTTGGCGCTGTGGGCTGATGCTGCGCATGGAGCCGGCAATAGCTTCACCGGAAGCTGCAAACTGTGGCGGCCAAATGCAGGGCTGAAACAGCGTATTTTCAGAGGCGCTATAATGCAGCGCCAAAAACAGAATATAATGAAAAATAGAGTGCAGTAAAACAGAAGATCAAATAAAGACTAGAAATAGACATAAAATAGGAGAAAATTAGCTTGATAGATACTCCGTAGTTCATATTTGTACAAAGTAGTGCGATAAAACTAAACTAAAACTCGACATCTGACGAGTCCGGTGTCGTGCCCGACACCGGATCCGACGAGAAGAGGTCAATCCAACGGGGGTCGTCCTCGCCAATGGTGGTCGGCCCGGCGAGCTGCGCTTCGATGAAGGCCCGCTTCGTCGCCTTCTCCGCCCTCCGTTGTGCGCGGTCCTCCTTCTTCGCAGCCCGCCTCGTAGCCTTCTCCGCCCTCCGTCTGCGGAAGTGCTCGTTCTCGGCGGCTACGTCCTCGGGGAAGCGGGCCGCCCACTCGCGCGCCGCGCGCTCGTCCCGCTCGGCAATGCGCAAACGGCGCTCCGTCTCGCGGCGGCGGCGCTGTTCCTCCTGTCTAACGATGTACGGCGGCGGCGCGAGATCCTCGGCCTGCTGGCGCGTCCACACGTCATGGAAATTCATCGACGATCGCGGGCGCCCGAGCCGCCACGCCACGGCGTCGTACGCGCGCGCGGCCTCGTGCGCGGTCTCGTAGGTGCCGAGGCCGATGCGCTCGCCGCCGTCACGTATCTCCGCGTAATACGTACCTTTGGGGCGCGCGCGGACGCCGCGGTACCCCGTGCCCGAGACGCGGCAGTACCGCGAGCTCGACGCGAGACGAGGCATGGCGGCGGCGGCGGAAGCGGAGCCGCGGCGGCGATATTAGGCGCAGATGGGCAAATTTCAGCAACCCGTGTCCATCTTTTTTTTTGGCAGGATTACGCCATGTACCACCTTCCAATTAGAAAATAGTACTGTTCAGCCTTCCCCTGTTGGGCCCAATATTTCACTTTGGGTTGCCAACGGCCATCTACATGGTAATTGCTCTCGGCCTACTTGCTCCGGCCGTCGAAGCCCAATAACTACAAATGGGCCTTTCTGCTCATGCAATTTCGGCCCTTTTCTAATGAAACACAGATCCTATGAATGGCAAAAGAAAAAAACGCGGAGATTCTACATAAAAGTTGTTTTTAGTTATTTTGAATTATTGGGTTCCAATTTTTGAAACTGCTCATGCCCAATATGAAAATCCTTGTTCGCTCCATACCCACATGGATAACGGTATTTTTAATAATTCATAAAGTGGATTTGAAATTTAAAACATATCCTAATAATTCCATGATTTAATCTATCAACTTGCAAGATCTTGGAGAGAAAAAGCTTGTATTAGTCTGCAGAATCCGCACCGTTTCAAAGGCGGCAGTGGATCAAAAGAAAAAAGGAAGTAGCCAGAAATTAGGGGTCAAAAATAACTCCAAGAAATGAAACTTTTATTGTTCGTAGAGGATGACATGCGGGACCCATGAGCCAGCAGCTTACTCAACGTTTCAAAGGCGGCATGAGATCGGAAGAAAAATGCAAGTGACCAAATATCAGGTGCCAAAAATAATCCAAGAAATGAAACTTATTGTACATAGAGGATGACATGCGGGTCCCATTTTGCAGCAGCGGTTTCAGCGTTTCAAATGCGGTTTGAGATCAAAAGAAAAAGAAAGTAGCCAGAAATTAGGGGGTAAAAAACTCCAAAAAAAGAAAGTTGATTGTACATAGAGGATGACATGCGGGTCCCATGAGTCAGCAGCTTACTCAACGTTTCCAAGGCGGCAGGGGATCAAAAGAAAAAGGAAATAGCCAAAAATCAGAGGTGAAAAAAACCAAGAAAAGAAATTTTATAGTACATAGAGGATGACATGCGGGTCCCATGAGCCAGCAGGTTCCTCAACGTTTTCAAAGGCCGGTGGGGATCAAAAGAAAAAGGCAAATAGCCAGAAATTAGGGGTAAACAATAAATCCAACAAAGGAAAGGTTTATTGTTCATAGATGCTGACATGTGGGACCCATGAGCCAGCAGCGTCAAGGCAAGTGACCAAAAATCAGGGGTAAAAAAAATCCAAGAAAAGAAACTTTATTGTACATAGAGGATGACATGTGGGTCCCATGAGCCAGCACCTTACTCAACGTTTCAGAGGCGGCTTGAGATCGAAAGAAAAAGGAAAGTGACCGAATATCAGGAGCTAAAAATAATCCAAGAAAGGAAACTTTTATTGTACATAGAGATTGACATATGGGTCCCACTAATACAAGCTCTTTCGCTCGAAGATCTTGCAAGTTGATTGTACATAGAGGATGACATGCGGGCCCCATGTGTCAGCAGCTTACTCAATGTTTCCAAGGCGGCAGTGGATCAAAAGAAAAAGGAAATAGCCAAAATCAGAGGGTGAAAAATAAATCCAACAAAGGAGAGGTTTATTGTCCATGGAGGCTGACATCTGGGACCCACGAGCCAGCCGCGTCCTCTACGTTTAGAAGGCGACTGGGGATCGAAAGAAAAAAGGCAAATAGCCAGAAATTAGGGGTACAAAATAACTCCAAGAAAGGAAGTGTTTATTGTTCATAGAGGCTGACATGTGGGACCCATGAGCCAGCAAAGTCTTCAACGTTTCAAAGGCGGCAGGGGATCAAAAGAAAAAGGAAGTAGCCAGAAATTAGGGGTAAAAAATAACTCCAAGAAAGGAAACTTTTATTGTTCATAGAGGATGACATGCGGGACCCATGCTCCAGCAGCTTCCTCAACGTTTCAAAGGCGGCATGAGATCGAAAGAAAAAGGCAAGTGACCAAATATCAGGACCCGAAAATAATCGAAGAAAGAAATTTTATTGTACATAGATGATGACATGCGGGACCCATTTAGCAGCAGCGGTCTCAACGTTTCCAAGGCGGCACGGGATCAAAAGAAAAAGGAAGTAGCCAGAAATTAGGGTTCAAAAATAACTCCAAGAAAGGAAACTTTTATTGTTCGTAGAGGATGACATGAGGGACCCATGAGCCAGCAGCTTACTCAACGTTTCAAAGGCGGCATGAGATCGAAAGAAAAAGGCAAGTGACAAAATATCAGGAGACAAAGATAATCCAAGAAAAGAAAACTTTATTGTACATAGAGGATGACATGCGGGTCCCATTTAGCAGCAGCGGTCTCAACGTTTCAAATGCGGCTTGAGATCAAAAGAAAAAGAAAGTAGCCAGAAATTAGGGGGTAAAAAAACTCCAATAAAGGAAAGTTTTATCGATGAGCCAGCAGAGTCCTCAACGTTTCAAAGGCGGCAGGGGATCAAAAGAAAAAGGAAATAGCCGAAAATCAGAGGGTGAAAAAAAACCAAGAAAATGAACTTTTATAGTACATAGAGGATGACATGCGGGTCCCATGAGCCAGCAGGTTTTTCAACGTTTCAAACGTGGCATGAGATCGAAAGAAAAAGGCAAATGACCAAATATCAGGATCCAAAAATAATTCAAGAAAAGAAACTTGATTGTACATAGAGTATGACATGCGGGTCCCATTTAGCAGCAGCGGTATCACCGTTTGAGAGGCGGCAGGGGATCGAAAGAAAAAGGCAAGTGACCAAATATGAGGTGCCAAAAAAATCGAAGAAAAGAAAGTTTTATTGTACATAGAGGATGACATGCGGGTCCCATGAGCCAGCAGGTTTTTCAACGTTTCAAACGTGGCATGAGATCGAAAGAAAAAGGCAAGTGACCAAATATCAGGAGCCAAAAATAATTCAAGAAAAGAAACTTGATTGTACATAGAGGATGGCATGCGGGTCCCATTTAGCAGCAGCGGTATCACCGTTTGAGAGGCTGCACGGGATCAAAAGAAAAAGCCAAGTGACCAAATATCAGGAGCCAAAAATAATCTAAGAAAAGAAATTTTACTGTACATAGAGGATGACATGCGGGTCCCATTTTGCAGCAGCGGTCTCAACGTTTCCAAGGCGGCACAGGACCAAAAGAAAAATGAAGTAGCCAGAAATCAGGGGGTGAAAAAAATCCAAAAAAAGAACGATTTCAATTGGGCTGCATGTGGACATCTGGGCATTCGAACTATCCTGCTGGCCCTTTTGACTCGTACAATTTCAGCCCACTCCAAAACAGGATAGTTCGGATTTTTCTA
Source organism: Lolium multiflorum (assembly GCA_030979885.1). Taxonomy (NCBI): domain Eukaryota; kingdom Viridiplantae; phylum Streptophyta; class Magnoliopsida; order Poales; family Poaceae; genus Lolium; species Lolium multiflorum. The sequence goes on from CM061749.1 coordinate 260,651,136, forward strand.
AAAAAACAGGAAAGTCCTATGCTTCGCAAAAACAAAAAACAAGGAGATTCAGCATATAAATTTGTTTATGTAAAAATAAAGATTTAATTTATCCGTTGAAATAGCTCAGAGCGCAATACACTGTTTATTGTCTGCAAAATAATCAAGATATCACATGTTTCTTGTACGGGGAGGCTGACATCGTGGACCCATGAGCCAGCAGCGTCGTTTTAAAGGCGGCAGGGGATGGAAAGAAAAAATAAACCAAAAATCTGTTGGTAAAAAATCCAAGAAAAGAAACATTTTCGTTCTGAGAGGATGACATGCGGGACCCATGAGGCAGCAGCGTCCTCAGCGCTTATTGTTCATAGAGGCTGACATGTGGGACCCGTGAGCCAGCAGCGTCCTCAACGTTTTAAAGGCGGCAGGATATCGAAAGAAAAAATAAGCCAAAAATCATTTGGTAAACAATATCCAAGAAAAGAAACATTTACCGTTCTGAGAGGATGACATGCGGGACCCATGAGGCAGCAGCATCCTCAACGATTCCAAGGCGGCAGGGGATCAAAAAAAAAAGGAAATATCCAGAAATTAATTAGGGGTTCAAAAAAATCCATCAAAGGAAACTTTTATTGTTCATAGAGGATGACTTGTGGGACCGACCTGCCAACAGCGTCCTCATCGTTTCAAAGGGGCAGGAGATCCAAAGAAAAAGGCAAATAGCCAGAAATTAGGGGTCAAAAATAACTCCAAGAAAGGAAACTTTTATTGTTCGTAGAGGATGACATGCGGGACCCATGAGCCAGCAGCTTACTCAACGTTTCAAAGGCGGCATGAGATCGAAAGAAAAAGGCAAGTGACAAAATATCAGGAGCAAAAGATAATCCAAGAAAAGAAACTTTATTGTACATAGAGGATGACATGTGGGTCCCATTTTGCAGCAGCGGTCTCAATGTTTGTAATGCGGCTTGAGATCAAAAGAAAAAGAAAGTAGCTAGTAATTAGGGGGTGAAAAAAATCCAAGAAAGGAAAGTTGATGGACATAGAGGATGACATGCGGGTCCCTTGAGCCAACAGCTTACTCAACGTTTCAAAGGGGGCAGGGGATCAAAAGAAAAAGGCAAGCCAAAAATCAGAGGGTGAAAAAAATCCAACAAAGGAAACTTTTATAGCACATAGAGGATGACATGCGGGTCCCATGAGCCAGCAGGTTCCTCAACGTTTCAAACGTGGCATGAGATCGAAAGAAAAAGGCAAGTGCCCAAATATGAGGTGCCAAAAAAACTCCAAGAAAAGAAAGTTGATTGCTCATAGAGGATGACATGCGGGTCCCATGAGCCAGCAGGTTCCTCAACGTTTCAAACGTGGCATGAGATCGAAAGAAAAAGGCAAGTGAAAAAATATCAGGAGCCAAAAATAATTCAAGAAAAGAAAGTTTTATAGTACATAGAGGATGACATGCGGGTCCCATTTAGCAGCAGCGGTATCACCATTTGAGAGGCGGCAGGGGATCGAAAGAAAAAGGCAAGTGAAAAAATATGAGGAGCCAAAAATAATTCAAGAAAATAAAGTTTTATAGTACATAGAGGATGACATGCGGGTCCCATTTAGCAGCAGCGGTATCACTGTTTGAGAGGCAGCAGGGGATCGAAAGAAAAAGTCAAGTTACCAAATATGAGGTGCCAAAAAAATCCAAGAAAAGAAAGTTTTATAGTACATAGTGGATGACATGCGGGTCCCATTTAGCAGCAGCGGTATCACTGTTTGAGAGGCGGCAGGTGATCGAAAGAAAAAGTCAAGTGACCAAATATGAGGTGCCAAAAAAATCCAAGAAAAGAAAGTTTTATAGTACATAGAGGATGACATGCGGGTCCCATTTAGCAGCAGCGGTATCACGTTTGAGAGGCAGCAGGTGATCGAAAGAAAAAGTCAAGTGACCAAATATGAGGTGCCAAAAAATCCAAGAAAAGAAAGTTTTATAGTACATAGAGGATGACATGCGGGTCCCATTTAGCAGCAGCGGTATCACCGTTTGAGAGGCGGCAGGGGATCGAAAGAAAAAGGTAAGTGACCAAATATGAGGTGCCAAAAATAATTCAAGAAAAGAAAGTTTTATAGTACATAGAGGATGACATGCGGGTCCCAGCAGCAGCGGTATCACCGTTTGAGAGGCGGCAGGGGATCGAAAGAAAAAGGTAAGTGACCAAATATGAGGTGCCAAAAATAATTCAAGAAAAGAAAGTTTTATAGTACATAGAGGATGACATGCGGGTCCCATTAGCAGCAGCGGTATCACCGTTTGAGAGGCGGCAGGGGATCGAAAGAAAAAGGCAAGTGACCAAATTTGAGGTGCCAAAAAAACTCCAAGAAAAGAAAGTTGATTGCACATAGAGGATGACATGCGGGTCCCATTTAGCAGCAGCGGTCTCAATGTTTCCAAGGCGGCAAGGGATCAAAAGAAAAAGGAAGTAGCCAGAAATCAGGGGGTCAAAAAAATCCAAGAATAGAAAGAATTTTGGTTCATAGAGGATGACATGCGGGACCCATGATCCTGCATCGTAAACGGCTCGATCGGAGAACGTTGAACGAGATGGCGCGATCTAGAAAAAAACAATGCCAGAGAGGCTGCCATCTGGGCCCTACATCCCTCGGCGGTGCGGATTTGCGTTGACTCGGCCGGCGAACCCGAGATTTCGAGATGCACCACGTCCCGGGCCACCATACGCGACGTTTTGGCCGCTTTCGTCGGGCTAGGTGGCCTCAAAAACGAGAAAAAAAAGTTTTGACATGCACCACGGAGGGACCAAAATCGTCGGCCATGGTACACCAGCAACCACGGCGCGACTTCAACTTCGTCGGCCATGGCAACTTTTCTTGTAGTGACAGGATCTGGCACTTCGGCATCTCGTCAATAGGTTAGTTCCGGAAAACGCATAAATATGACATAAAGTATGCATAAAACATGTAGATATCATCAATAAAGTAGCATGGAACATAAGAAATTATAGATACGTTGGAGACGTATCAGCATCCCCAAGCTTAGTTCCTACTCGTCCTCGAGTAGGTAAACGATAACAATGATAATTTCTTAAGTGACATGCCATCATAACCTTGATCATACTATTGTAAGCATATGTAATGAATGCAGCGATCAAAAACAATGGTAATGACATGAGTAAACAAATGAATCATAAAGCAAAGACTTTTCATGAATAGTACTTCAAGACAAGCATCAATAAGTCTTGCATAAGAGTTAACTCATAAAGCAATAAATCAAAGTAAAGGTATTGAAGCAACACAAAGGAAGATTAAGTTTCAGCGGTTGCTTTCAACTTATAACATGTATATCTCATGGATAGTGTCAATGTAAAGTAATATAACAAGTGCAATATGCAAGTATGTAGGAATCAATGCACAGTTCACACAAGTGTTTGCTTCTTAAGGTGGAGAGAGATAGGTAAACTGACTCAACAATAAAAGTAAAAGAAAGGTCCTTCAAAGAGGAAAGCATCGATTGCTATATTTGTGCTAGAGCTTTTATTTTGAAAACATGAAACAATTTTGTCAACGGTAGTAATAAAGCATATGAGTTATGTAAATTATATCTTACAAGTTGCAAGCCTCATGCATAGTGTACTAATAGTGCCCGCACCTTGTCCTAATCAGCTTGGACTACCGGATCATCGCAATACACATGTTTTAACCAAGTGTCACAATGGGGTACCTCCATGCCGCCTGTACAAAGGTCTAAGGAGAAAGCTCGCATTTTGGATTTCTCGCTTTTGATTATTCTCAACTTAGACATCCATACCGGGACAACATGGACAATAGATAATGGACTCCTCTTTAATGCATAAGCATGTGGCAACAATTAATATTCTCATATGAGATTGAGGATATATGTCCAAAACTGAAACTTCCACCATGATTCATGGCTTTAGTTAGCGGCCCAATGTTCTTCTCTAACAATATGCATGCTCCAACCATTAAGGTGGTAGATCTCTCTTACTTCAGACAAGACGGACATGCATAGCAACTCACATGATATTCAACAAAGAATAGTTGATGGCGTCCCCAGAAACATGGTTATCGCACAACAAGCAACTTAATAAGAGATAAAGTGCATAAGTACATATTCAATACCACAATAGTTTTTAAGGCTATTTTGTCCCATGAGCTATATATTGTAAAGGCGAATGATGGAATTTTAAAGGTAGCACTCAAGCAATTTACTTTGGAATGGCGGAGAAATACCATGTAGTAGGTAGGTATGGTGGACACAAATGGCATGAATATTGGCTCAAGTATTTTGGATGCATGAGAAGTATTCCCTCTCGATACAAGGTTTAGGCTAGCAAGGTTATTTGAAGCAAACTCAAGGATGAACCGGTGCAGCAAAACTCACATAAAAGACATATTGTAAACATTATAAGACTCTACACCGTCTTCCTTGTTGTTCAACCCAATACTAGAAATTATCTAGACCTTAGAGAGACCAATTATGCAAACCAAATTTTAGCAAGCTCTATGTATTTCTTCATTAATGGGTGCAAAGTATATGATGCAAGAGCTTAAACATGAGCACAACAATTGCCAAGTATCACATTATCCAGGACATTTTACCAATTACCACATGTAGCATTTCCCGTTTCCAACCATATAACAATTAACGAAGCAGTTTCAACCTTCGCCATGAAAATTAAAAGCTAAGAACACATGTGTTCATATGAACCAGCGGAGCGTGTCTCTCTCCCACACAAGGATGAACTTATTCAGAGAACTAAGATAACAAAACAAAAACAAAAATAAAAGCACACACAGACGCTCCAAGTAAAGTACATAAGATGTGACGAATAAAAATATAGTTTCACTAGAAGAAACCTGATAAGTTGTCGATGAAGAAGGGGATGCCTTGGGCATCCCCAAGCTTAGATGCTTGAGTCTTCTTAAAATATGCAGGGATGAACCACCGGGGCATCCCCAAGCTTAGACCTTTCACTCTTCTCGATCACATTATATCACCCTCTTCTATTGACCCTTGAAAACTTCTGCCACACCAAACTTCGAGCAAACTCATTAGAGGGTTAGTGCACAATAAAAAATTCACATGTTCAGAGGTGACACAATCATTCTTAACACTTCTGGACATTGCACAAAACTTCTGAAAGTTAATGGAACAAAGAAACCCATTCAACATAGCAAAAGCGGCAATGCGAAATAAAAGGCAGAATCTGTCAAAAACAGAACAGTACGTAAAGACGAACCTGAAAGGGGCACTTAACTTGCTCAAATGGAAAAACTCAAAACTAATGAAAGTTGCGTACATATCTGAGGATCACACACGTAAATTTGCAGATTTTTTTGATTTTTTTACAGAGACTTCTGCTCAAATTCGTGACAGACAGCAAATCTGTTTCTGCGCAGCAATCCAAATCTAGCATCAACTTTACCATAGAGACTTTACTTGGCACAAAAACATGATAAGGAGAGGTTGCTACAGTAGTAAACAACTTCCAAGACTCAACAAAACAAAAATTGCTGTAGTAAAATAAACACATGGGTTATCTCCCAAGAAGTTCTTTCTTTATAGCCATTAAGATGGGCTCAGCAGTTTTAATGATGCACTCGCAAGAAATAGTATTTGAAGCAAAAGAGAGCATCAAGAGGCAAATTCAAAACACATTTAAGTCTAACATGCTTCCTATGCATAGGAATCTTGTAAATAAACAAGTTCATGAAGAGTATAGTGGCAAGCATAGGAAGACAAAACAAGTGTAGCTTCAAAAATTTCAGCACATAGAGAGGTGTTTTAGTAACATGAAAATTTCTACAACCATATTTTCCTCTCTCATAATAACTTTCAGTAGAATCATGAGCAAACTCAACAATATAACTATCACATAAAGCATTCTTATCATGAGTCTCATGCATAAAATTATTACTCTCCACATAAGCATAATCAATTTTATTAGTTGTAGTGGGAGCAAATTCAACAAAGTAGCTATCATTATTATTCTCATCAAGTGTAGGAGGCATAGTATAATCATAATAAAATTTACTCTCCATAGTAGGCGGCACCAAAAGACCACTATCATTATAATCATCATAAATAGGAGGCAAAGTATCATCAAAGAAAATTTTCTCCTCAATGCTTGGGGGACTAAAAATATCATGCTCATCAAAACCAGCTTCCCCAAGCTTAGAATTTTCCATATCATTAACAACAATGGTGTTCAAAGCGTTCATACTAATATCATTGTTACCAGCATGCAAATAAGATTCCATAGGTTTTTTAATTTTCGCAGCAAACAATCCATGTCTTAACTCAGGAAATAGAATAAGAAGCTCATTGTTGTCCATTATGCCTAACTAGTGTAAACAAGAAACCAAAAGATGCAATTGCAGGATCTAAAGGAAATAGCTTTGAGTACTTACAACGGCGCCGGAAAATAGCTTAGTAGCCGAGATCCGGAGTGTGAGTACCTTTTACCTTTCCTCCCCGGCAACGGCGCCAGAAAATAGCTTGATGTCTACGGGTGCTTCTATTCTTGTAGACAGTGTTGGGCCTCCAAGAGCAGAGGTTTGTAGAACAGCAGCAAGTTTTCCCTTAAGTGGATCACCCAAGGTTTATCGAACTCAGGGAGGAAGAGGTCAAAGATATCCCTCTCAAGCAACCCTGCAATCACAAAGCAAGAAGTCTCTTGTGTCCCCAACACACCAAATACACTTGTCAGATGTATAGGTGCACTAGTTCGGCGAAGAGATAGTAAAACACAGGTGGTATAGATGGTGGTAATATTGCAGAAAGTAAAGATGCAGTAAAACAGTAAACAAGCGGCGCCAGAAAATAGCTTGCTGGCGTAGGAAGCAATTCTTTGTGGTGGAAACAAGGCCTAGGGATCATACTTTCACTAGTGGACACTCTCAACATTGATCACATAATAAATAAGTTCTCTTTCCTTTGTGCTACATATACTCTTGTTGGATGATGAACACCACTAATTGTGTAGGATTACACGAACCCTCAATGCCGGAGTTAACAAGCGCCACAACATTCGATATTCATGTTTAAGTAACCTTAGAGTATAATAGATCTTTGCAAAATAGACCAAGTACTAACATAGCATGCACACTGTCACCATCACACTATGAAGGAGGCATAGATCACATCAATACTATCATAGCGATAATCAACTCCATAACCTACAAGAGATTATGATCATAATCTACGACAAGAACTACACGATGCACACACTGTCACCATTACACCATGCAGGAGGAATAGACTACTTCAATAACATCACATGAGTAGCACATAGATAAATAGTGATACAAAACACATTGCAATCATAAAGGGATATAAATAAGCACTTCACTATGCCATTCATAACAGTGAATAAGTATTCTGTGAAATATAGCCTAAGAGACCCACACGGTGCACACACTGTCACCTTTACACACGTGGGACAAGGAGTCTCCGGAGATCACATAAGTAAAACCCACTTGACTAGCATAATGACATCTAGATTACAAGCATCATCATATGAATCTCAATCATGTAAGGCAGCTCATGAGATTATTGTATTGAAGTACATAGGAGAGAGATGAACCACATAGCTACGGTACAGCCCCGAGCCTCGATGGAGAACTACTCCCTCCTCATGGGAGACAACAGCGGTGATGAAGATGGCGGTGGTGTTGATGGAGGAGCCTTCCGGGGGCACTTCCCCGTCCCGGCGGCGTGCCGGAACAGAGACTCATGTCCCCAGATCTTGGCTTCGCGATGGCGGCGGCTCTGGAAGGTTTCGCGTACCGTGGCTTATTCGTCTCGGGGTTTTAGGTCAGGGAGACTTTATAGGCGAAAGGGGAGCCTCGGAAGGGGTCTGGGGCCACCAGACACTAGGGCGGCGCTACTCCCCTCCTGGGCCGCGCCGCCACCATGTGTGGGCCCCCTGTGGCCCCTCTCCGCGCTCTCGGGTGTTGGAAGCTCCCGGGGATTCTAAGATGTTGGGCGTTGATTTCGTCCAATCCGAGAATATTTCCTTACGAGGATTTCTGAAACCAAAAACAGCAGAAAACAGGAACGGCACTTCGGCATCTCGTCAATAGGTTAGTTCCGGAAAACGCATAAATATGACATAAAGTATGCATAAAACATGTAGATATCATCAATAAAGTAGCATGGAACATAAGAAATTATAGATACGTTGGAGACGTATCAATCCAACTATTTGCTGCCATAGATGAAAAAGAAAGTCACGGAAAAATTTGGCATGACCTTTGCTAAATATTGGTCATGCGGAGTGCTAGAATTCGGAACGGAAATTAATCAACATTCCGGCAAACCCTCTCAAAGAGATTGTCATCAATTACCAAAATGGGGGAGATTGAAAGTGCATGGAGCCCCCATGTGTGGTTTTGGTAATTAATGACAATCCCTATGGACTAATGTTTGCATTGAGTTATATTTGTAGGAGTTGTCCATAGGCAATGCTTGAACCATATGTTGGCTTCAAGGTTGCAATAAGAAGAAATTGATGAAGAATATCAAGTGTCAAGTATGTCTTGAAGATGAAGATGAAGTGAGCCTCAATTTTAACGTCAAGACATCAACATGATGAGAATGAATAAATGAAGTGCAAGTTCAAGATGAGCCAACTCGAAGAGATCATTTGCTTGAAGCTTGCCATCCATATGGTGATCATGGATATGTGAGATGCGCCGAAGAAGAAGCTCTCCCATGGTGGACTATGGGGGAGCAATCCACAAGACTTCGTCAAGCAAGCACAATCAAGAAAGAAGCTACATCTTGTTGCCATCAAGATCGTCATCGTCGAGCTCAAGAGGAACGCGCAAGGTTAAGGTTTGCTCTTGATAGGGTTTCTTTCTTACCGGTCTCATGGTTTGTAGTTGGAGACCGGTTTATAGTTTAGTTGTTGTACTATCAAGAGGGCTCTCGAGTGAGTAACTCGATCGTATCCTTCAGAGATCTCAAACCTTTCCATCCTTGCATCATCTTTATTTTTTTATATTTGGATATTTAACAAGTGATGTTTTATAGCTTGCGCTTATTCTCATAACAAGCTCTAGTTCATTGAAAACGGATTTTACACGGTAAACTTGTTACGTTTTCAAGGTTGGAAGTTTTAACGTTTTGTCTTTTATAGATAGGTTAAATATTTTATCATTTTTTTCGATCCTACCCTGCTGGAGTATGATATCTCCCTGCATTATCTCGTAGAGCTTGTTACTAGCTTCAAAAAAAGACCAAGATCATGAAAGTCGGAGTCCGGATGCTCAAGTTATGATCATTCTCGTTTGTCGTCCTGCTTTCGTGGGGCGGAATTTCTGCCCCGGATTATTTGAAATTTCTGGCCCCGAAAAATGGCTTACACACCTCCCGGAAATTTGGCGAAAATTCCATGCCCGACCATTTATTCCGGCTTGAAAGTCCCAACGGCCATATTTTTGTGGGGGACTATATATAGCCTCCTTCTTCCTCCTTGGGTTGGTTGCTCCCTCTCTCCTCCTACTCCATTGTTGACTTTGAGAAGTTTCATCTCCCTCTATTCACTCCATGATTCTTGCTCATATTTGAGGAAAATAGAGAGTAGATATAGATCTACAATCCCACCAATCATATTCCCCTCTTTGTGAGGGAATCACTAGATCTAGATCTTGGAGAAATTTGGTGTTCCTCCTCCTATTTGTTCTTCCTCTCTTATTCCCCCAATAGCTTTTGTAGCTTTGTTGGAATTTGAGAGAGAAGTACTTGAGCATCTTTGTGGTGTTCTTGCCATTGCATTTGGTGCATCGGTTTGAGTTCTCCACGGTGATTCGTGGAAGTGAAAGCAAGAAAGTTGTTACTCTTGGGTTCTTGGAACCCTAGACGGATTTGAGGCCTTTGTGGCGATTTCTTGGGAGCCTCCGTTGTGGATGCGTGCCCCAAGCTTTGTGTAAGGCTCGCTTTCCGCCTCGAAGTAAATCCCTTAGTGGAACCGTGACCTAGGCCTTTGTGGCGAGGGTCACCGGAGAATAAGGTGAGGCCTTGATACGTCTCCAACGTATCGATAATTTATTATGTTCCATGCTACTTTATTGATGATACCTACATGTTTTATGCACATTATATGTCGTATTTACGCATTTTCTGGAACTAACCTATTAACAAGATGCCGAAGAGCCTTGCTGTTTTCTGCTGTTTTTGGTTTCAGAAATCCTAGTAAGGAAATATTCGGAATTGGACGAAATCACCGCCCAGGGTCCTATTTTTGCACGAAGCTTCCGAAGACCGAAGAGGAGTCGAAGTGGGGCCACGAGGTGGCGACACCACGTGGCGCGGCCGGCCCCGGCGCGCCGACCTATGGTGTGGGCCTCTCGTGTGGCCCCCACGTTGCCCTTCCGCCTACTTAAAGCCTCCGTCACGAAACCCCCTACCGAGAGCCACGATACGAAAAACCTTCCAGACGCCGCCGCGAATCCCATCTCGGGGATTCAGGAGATCGCCTCCGGCACCCTGCCGGAGAGGGGATTCATCTCCCGGAGGACTCTACACCGTCATGGTCGCCTCCGGAGTGATGAGTGAGTAGTTCACCCCTGGACTATGGGTCCATAGCAGTAGCTAGATGGTCGTCTTATCCTAATTGTGCTTCATTGTTGGATCTTGTGAGCTGCCTAACATGATCAAGATCATCTATCTGTAATACTATATGTTGTGTTTGTCGGGATCCGATGGATAGAGAATGCTATGTTATGGTGATTATCAATCTATTGTTTATGTGTTGTTTATGATCTTGCATGCTCTCCGTTATTAGTAGAGGCTCTGGCCAAGTTTTTACTCTTAACTCCAAGAGGGAGTATTTATGCTCGATAGTGGGTTCATGCCTTCATTGACACCTGGGACAGTGACAGAAAGTTCTAAGGTTGTGATGTGCTGTTGCCACTAGGGATAAAACATTGATTCTATGTCTAAGGATGTAGTTGTCGATTACATTACGCACCATACTTAATGCAATTGTCTGTTGCTTTGCAACTTAATACTGAATGGGGTTCGGATGATAACCCGAAGGTGGACTTTTTAGGCATAGATGCAGTTGGATGGCGGTCTATGTACTTTGTCGTAATGCCCGATTAAATCTCACTATATTTATCATATCATGTATATGCATTGTTATGCCCTTCTCTATTTGTCAATTGCCCGACTGTAATTTGTTCACCCAACATGCTTTAATCTTATGGGAGAGACACCTCTAGTGAACTGTGGACCCCGGTCCTATTCTTTACATAGCATACAATCTACTGCAATACTTGTTTACTGTTTTCTTGCAAACAATCATCTTCCACACAATACGGTTAATCCTTTGTTACAGCAAGGGTGAGATTGACAACCTCACTGTTTCGTTGGGGCAAAGTACTTGGGTTGTGTTGTGCAGGTTCCACGTTGGCGCCGGAATCCCTGTTGTTGCGCCGCATCACATTTCGCCACCATCAACCTTCAACGTGCTTCTTGGCTCCTCCTGGTTCGATTAAACCTTGGTTTCTTTCTGAGGAAAACTTGCTACTGTGCGCATCATACCTTCCTCTTGGGGTTCCCAACGAACGTGTGAGTTACACGCCATCAAGCTCTTTTTCTGGCGCCGTTGCCGGGGAGATCAAGACACGCTGCAAGGGGAGTCTCCACTTCTCAATCTCTTTACTTTGTTTTTGTCTTGCTTTATTTTATTTACTACTTTGTTTGCTACACCTAAACAAAACACAAAAAAATTAGTTGCTAGTTTTACTTTATTTACTGTCTTGCTCTCCATATCAAAAACACAAAAAAATTAGTTACTTGCATTTACTTTATCTAGTTTGTTTTATTTACCGTTGCTAAAATGAATACCCCTGAAAATACTAAGTTGTGTGACTTCACAAATGCAAATAATAATGATTTCCTATGCACACCTATTGCTCCACCTGCTACTACAGCAGAATTCTTTGAAATTAAACCTGCTTTACTGAACTTGTTATGAGAGATCAATTTTCTGGTGTTAGTTCTGATGATGCTGCTGCCCATCTTAATAATTTTGTTGAACTATGTGAAATGCAAAAGTATAAGGATGTAGATGGTGATATTATTAAATTGAAAGTGTTTCCTTTCTCATTAAGAGGAAGAGCTAAAGATTGGTTGCTATCTTTGCCTAAGAATAGTATTGATTCATGGACTAAATGTAAGGATGCTTTTATTGGTAGATATTATCCTCCCGCTAAAATTATATCTTTGAGAAGTAGCATAATGAATTTTAAGCAATTAGATACTGAACATGTTGCTCAAGCATGGGAGAGAATGAAAACTTTGGTAAAGAATTGCCCAACCCATGGACTGACTACTTGGATGATTATCCAAACCTTCTATGCAGGACTAAATTTTTCTTCGCGGAATTTATTGGATTCAGCTGCTGGAGGTACCTTTATGTCCATCACTTTGGGGGCGGCTACAAAACTTCTTGATGATATGATGATAAATTACTCTGAATGGCACACGGAAAGAGCTCCACAAGGTAAGAAGGTAAATTCTGTTGAAGAAACCTCTTCCTTGAATGATAAGATTGATGTGATTATGTCTATGCTTGTGAATGGTAGATCTAATGTTGATCCAAATAATGTTCCTTTAGCTTCATTGGTTGCTCAAGAAGAAAATGTTGATGTGAACTTCATTAAAAACAATAATTTCAACAACAATGCTTATAGGAACAACTCTGGTAATAACTATAGGCCATATCCTTCTGCTAATGGTAATGGTTATGGTAATTCTTATGGGAATTCTTACAACAATAATAGGAGTGTACCCTCTGGTCTTGAATCTATGCTTAAAGAATTTATTAGTACACAAACTGCTTTTAACAAATCTGTTGAGGAAAAGCTTGATAAAATTGATATTATTGCTTCTAGAGTTGATAGACTTGCCTCCGATGTTAATCTTTTAAAATTGAAAGTTATGCCTAATAATGATATTGATAATAAGATTACTACTACAGCAAATGCCATCCAAGTTAGAATTAATGAGAATATAAGATTAATGGCTGAACTGCGTGCTAGGTGGGATAGAGAAGAAAATGAAAAACTAGCTAAAGAGAATAATGTAGCTAAAGTTTGGACTATTACCACCACTAGTAATGCTAATTATTCACATGTTGCTGCACCTCCTACTATCAATGGTAAAATAATTGGTGTTGGCAATGTTTCTACTCCTAGTGCAAAGCGTACAAAACTGCCTGAAATTGCTAAAACTGCTTGTGATAAAACTGCTGAAATTTTTTCCAACCTTGGGAACAATGATCCCATTGCTGTAGCTCATAATGATTTAGATTTTTATGATTGCCACATCTCTGAAGTTATAAAGTTCTTACAAAAACTTGCTAAAAGTCCTAATGCTAGTGCTATAAATTTAGCCTTTACAAAGCATATTACAAATGCTCTCATAAAAGCTAGAGAAGAGAAACTAAAACTTGAAACTTCTATTCCTAGAAAGTTAGAAGATGGTTGGGAGCCCATCATTAAAATGAAATTCAATGACTTTGAATGTAATGCTTTATGTGATCTTGGTGCAAGTATTTCTGTTATGCCTAAAAAGATTTATGATATGCTTGACTTGCCACCATTGAAGAATTGTTATTTGGATGTTAATCTTGCCGATAATGTTAAAAAGAAACCTTTGGGGAGGATTGATAATGTGCGCATTACGGTTAACAATAACCTTGTCCCCGTTGATTTTGTTGTCTTGGATATCGAATGCAATGCATCTTGTCCTATTGTGTTGGGAAGACCTTTTCTTCGAACTGTTGGTGCTGTTATTGATATGAGGGAAGGTAATATTAAATATCAATTTCCTCTCAAGAAAGGTATGGAACACTTCCCTAGAAAGAGAATGAAGTTGCCTTTTGATTCTATTATTAGAACAAGTTATGATGTTGATGCTTCTACTCTCGATGTTACTTGATTTGCACTTTCTGCGCCTAGCTGAAAGGCGTTAAAGAAAAGCGCTTATGGGAGACAACCCATGTTTTTACTACAGTACTTTGTTTTATATTTGAGTCTTGGAAGTTGTTTACTACTGTAGCAACCTCTCCTTATCATGTTTTTGTGCCAAGTAAAGTTTCTATGTCAAAGTTGATGTTATATTTGGGATCGCTGCGCAGAAACAGCATTGCTGTCTGTCACGAATCTGGGCACATTTCTCTGTAGAAAATTCGAAAAAATCTGCCAATTTACGAGCGTGATCCTCAGATATATACGCAACTTTCATTAGTTTTGAGTTTTTCCATTTGAGCAAGTCTGGTGCCATTTTAAAATTCGTCTTTACGGACTGTTCTGTTTTTGACAGATTCTGCCTTTTATTTCGCATTGCCTCTTTTGCTATGTTGGATGAATTTCTTTGATCCATTAATGTCCAGTAGCTTTATGCAATGTCCATAAGTGTAAAGAATGATTGTGTCACCTCTGAATGTGTGAATTATTAATTGTGCACTAACCCTCTAATGAGTTTGCTTGAAGTTTGGTGTGAAGGAAGTTTTCAAGGGTCAAGAGAGGAGTATGATATACTATGATCAAGAGGAGTGAAAGCTCTAAGCTTGGGGATGCCCCCGTGGTTCATCCCTGCATATTTTAAGAAGACTCAAGTGTCTAAGCTTGGGGATGCCCAAGGCATCCCCTTCTTCATCGACAACATCATCAGGTTCCTCCCCTGAAACTATATTTTTATTCAATCACATCTTGTGTTCTTTACTTGGAGCGTCGGTTTGTTTTTGTTTTTGTTTTTGTTTGAATAAAATGGATCCTAGCATTCACTTTGTGGGAGAGAGACACGCTCCGCTGTTGCATATGGACAAATATGTCCTTAGGCTTTACTCATAATGTTCAAGGCGAAGTTTCTTCTTCATTAAATTGTTATATGGTTGGAATTGGAAAATGCTACATGTAGTAATTCTAAAATGTCTTGGATAATGTGATACTTGGCAATTTTTGTGCTCATGTTTAAGCTCTTGCATCATATGCTTTGCACCCATTAATGAAGAAATACATAGAGCTTGCTAAAATTTGATTTGCATATTTGGTCTCTCTAAGGTCTAGATAATATCTAGTATTGAGTTTTGAACAACAAGGAAGACGGTGTAGAGTCTTATAATGTTTACAATATGTCTTTTATGTGAGTTTTGATGCACTGGTTCATCCTTGAGTTTGCTTCAAATAACCTTGCTAGCCTAAACCTTGTATCGAGAGGGAATACTTCTCATGCATCCAAAATCCTTGAGCCAACTACTATGCCATTTATGTCCACCATATCTACCTACTAAATGGTATTTCTCCGCCATTCCAAAGTAAATTGCTTGAGTGCTACCTTTAAAATTCCATCATTCACCTTTGCAATATATAGCTCATGGGACAAAATAGCCTTAAAAACTATCGTAGTATTGAATATGTACTTATGCACTTTATCTTTTACTAGGAAAACTGTCCGTGCGTTGCAACGGGGATATATTTTTAAAGTATTTACTGGTTGAATTTATTTTAAGATCTTATGCTCCAGATTTTTTTTTACAACAACCGCATGAAATCAATCTTTTTACGAGACACTACTTTCTTTGACTTTCTTTGAGAAGGTGGCTACGGTTAAGGATAGGGATCGCTTATCGTGTTAACGTAAAAAATAGAGGATATACGTAGCCTAGGACTCTGCCATGGCCATCATCCAAAATTTGTCCCCGCAAGCCACAACTGTTAGAAGCACCTAGAACACGTATGTAACTAATTAGAGATTGTTGTCATACCGAGAAAAAAATAGTTACGTTAGAACTAAACACAACGTACTTGAAGAGCAGCTACCACGGTTGGAAAGTGCTGACTGAACCTCACCTGATCAGAGTGCATGATCTATTTGTAGAACCGCTCAGCCAAACCTTTGTGTACCGTCAGCCAACATGCAACATCAGCAGCAGGCAGATTTGCATCCTAACAGTCGGATCTGTATTTATTCAGATCGGCAAGCTCACAGTTAAACCGGGTGAGTTCAGATTTGCATCCAGGCAGCTGCTTAGATTGTACAAGACATCGTTTTGGTTGCTGACCGTGGTTTGCCTGCGTGTCCACATTGAGTTTTCTTTGCCTTTCATACCAAGTTAGTAAACTGCTGTATTATCCTGAGGTTCCCATCCTCGATTTGCATAATCACCACATCCACGTTCTCCTGGATCATTCCTGTACGTACTACTCTGATCCTGCTCCCGGTCACGGCTCGGCTTCGCCCACCGCGTCTGGCACATGATGCATGTCGCCACCCGCCTCGCTCTGCTGCGCTTCCACCGCCCAAATACTCGACGTGACCATGTTTGATGGACCAGCTGAGCTCGAGGCCAGTGAAGTCGATCCATCCGTCAGGCCACCAGTAAACTCCCCGTCACCACCATCCCACAGCGACACAAGCCCGTCCTAAAGGTCTCTGAAGCCGTCGGCGTCCACGGAGACCTCGTTGGCGCCACCGAGCTCAACTTCGAGCTGTGGCATGAAGTCGTGTTCGGTGCATCTTCCTCCCTCCGTGACTCGGACGAGCGCACATTGACACGCCCAAAATCACAGCAGGGCCGTTCATGCTGTAGCTTGACCTCGAGGATCGAGTTCGCTGATGCCCTTCTCTGTGAGCTTTGCTTTCATCTGATATTTTGATCGATCGGCCATCCGCTGCCAGACCCGCCGATTCTCTCCCAGCGTAGCCTTTGGGTCCATGGGAGGAAGCAGCCTGGCGGGTTCCCGCGTGTAACACTCGGACTCAAATTACCAGGTTGCAGGTCCACGAGGAAGGGAACGATAGGCTATACCGTCGCCGAGACGGCATGCCAATCCGATCTTCTTGAGATGACCAGCAAGGCTGCACACGAGCAAAGCTAGACAGGTTGCCGGAACAGACGACACGGTGGGATCGATCTGATTTGCCATGGCTTCGTTCCTGAGCTTCCAGAGCCTAGCTACCTGTCACGGGCATAGCCGTGCGCGCCGCCACCAGCGGACATAGGAGAACATCTCGTTTGCATCATGATTGATCTCGTCTCAACCTCACGATCTCTCCTCAAGCTCAAGTTAATTTATATAGGAAACCAGGGTGTGGAAGCTAGAAAACGTACCCAATACGAAAGCTAATACATCGATCTGGAGTTGTTTTCGTGCACGAGAGCTAATAGGAAACCAGGGCGTGGAGTAACTTTAGTGCAACAGGCGAAGATGTATTTTAAGTTGGACGAAAGCGTATTACAACGGACCAAACCAAGGAAACGTTAGCTTCTTTATTATTAGGTATAGATTAAGTTGCTTGTTGTGCGATAACCATGCTTCTGGGGAACGCCATCAACTATTGTTGAATATCATGTGAGTTGCTATGCATGTCCGTCTTGTCTGAAGGATCTATCACCTTAATGATTGGAGCATGCAAATTGTTAGAGAAGAACATTGGGCCGCTAACTAAAGCCATGAATCATGGTTGAAGTTTCAGTTTTGGACATATATCCTCAATCTCATATGAGAATAATAATTGTTGCTACATGCTTATGCATTTAAGAGGAGTCCATTATCTGTTGTCCATGTTGTCCCGGTATGGATGTCTAAGTTGAGAATAATCAAAAGCGAGAAATCCAAAATGCGAGCTTTCTCCTTAGACCTTTGTACAGGCGGCATGGAGGTACCCCTTTGTGACACTTGGTTGAAACATGGCATGCAAAGATCCGGTAGTCCAAGCTAAGTAGGACGAGGTGCGGGCACTATTAGTATACTATGCATGAGGCTTGCAACTTGTAAGATATAATTTACATAACTCATATGCTTTATTACTACCGTTGACAAAATTGTTTCATGTTTTCAAAATAAAAGCTCTAGCACAAATACAGCAATCGATGCTTTCCTCTTTGAAGGACCATTCTTTTACTTTTATTGTTGAGTCAGTTTACCTATCTTCCTCCACCTTAAGAAGCAAACACTTGTGTAAACTGTGCATTGATTCCTACATACTTGCATATTGCACTTGTTATACTACTTTATGTTGACAATATCCATGAGATATACATGTTATAAGTTGAAAGCAACCGCTGAAACTTAATCTTCCTTTGTGTTGCTTCAACACCTTTACTTTGATTTATTGCTTTATGAGTTAACTCTTATGCAAGACTTATTGATGCTTGTCTTGAAGTACTATTCATGAAAAGTCTTTGCTTTATGATTCACTTGTTTACTCATGTCATTACCATTGTTTTGATCGCTGCATTCATTACATATGTTTACAAATAGTATGATCAAGATTATGATGGCATGTCACTCAGAAATTATCTTTGTTATCGTTTTACCTGCTCGGGACGAGCAGAACTAAGCTTGGGGATGCTGATACGTCTCCAACGTATCGATAATTTCTTATGTTCCATGCTACTTTATTGATGATACCTACATGTTTTATGCACATTATATGTCGTATTTACGCATTTTGGAACTAACCTATTAACAAGATGCCGAAGGCCAGTTCCTGTTTTCTGCTGTTTTTGGTTTCAGAAATCCTAGTAAGGAAATATTCTCGGAATTGGACGAAATCACCGCCCAGGGTCCTATTTTTGCACGAAGCTTCCAGAAGACCGAAGAGGAGTCGAAGTGGGGCCACGAGGTGGCGACACCATAGGGCGGCGCGGCCCAGGCCCTCGCCGCGCCGACCTATGGTGTGGGCCCCTCGTGCCCCCCCCACGTTGCCCTTCCGCCTACTTAAAGCCTCCGTCGCGAAAACCCGCACCGAGAGCACGATACGGAAAACCTTACGAGACGCCGCCGCCGCGAATCCCATCTCGGGGGATTCGGGAGATCGCCTCCGGCACCCCGGGAGAGGGGATTCATCTCCCGGAGGACTCTACACCGCCATGGTCGCCTCCGGAGTGATGAGTGAGTAGTTCACCCCTGGACTATGGGTCCATAGCAGTAGCTAGATGGTCGTCTTCTCCTAATTGTGCTTCATTGTTGGATCTTGTGAGCTGCCTAACATGATCAAGATCATCTATCTGTAATACTATATGTTGTGTTTGTCGGGATCCGATGGATAGAGAATGCTATGTTATGGTGATTATCAATCTATTGTTTATGTGTTGTTTATGATCTTGCATGCTCTCCGTTATTAGTAGAGGCTCTGCCAAGTTTTTACTCTTAACTCCAAGAGGGAGTATTTATGCTCGATAGTGGGTTCATGCCTTCATTGACACCTGGGACAGTGACAGAAAGTTCTAAGGTTGTGATGTGTTGGCCACTAGGGATAAAACATTGATTCTATGTCTAAGGATGTAGTTGTCGATTACATTACGCACCATACTTAATGCAATTGTCTGTTGCTTTGCAACTTAATACTGAATGGGGTTTGGATGATAACCTGAAGGTGGACTTTTTAGGCATAGATGCAGTTGGATGGCGGTCTATGTACTTTGTCGTAATGCCCGGATTAAATCTCACTATATTTATCATATCATGTATATGCATTGTTATGCCCTTCTCTATTTGTCAATTGCCCGACTGTAATTTGTTCACCCAACATGCTTTAATCTTATGGGAGAGACACCTCTAGTGAACCGTGGACCCCGGTCCTATTCTTTACATAGCATACAATCTACTGCAATACTTGTTTTACTGTTTTCTTGCAAACAATCATCTTCCACACAATACGGTTAATCCTTTGTTACAGCCGGTGAGATTGACAACCTCACTGTTTCGTTGGGGCAAAGTACTTGGTTGTGTTGTGCAGGTTCCACGTTGGCGCCGAACCTGTTGTTGCGCCGCATCACATTTCGCCACCATCGACCTTCAACGTGCTTCTTGGCTCCTCCTGGTTCTATTAAACCTGGTTTCTTTCTGAGGGAAAACTTTCTACTGTGCGCATCATACCTTCCTCTTGGGGTTCCCAACGAACGTGTGAGTTACACGCCATCAGGCCTTCGTGGCGCTCGGTGTGTGGTGTGACTACCACATCTTGGGGTGAGCCCTTTGTGGCGTTAATGTGCATCGAGCAACCACACCTCAAGCTGAGGCCTCTTGTGGCTTTGGGGCACCAAATGCATGTAATGCATACATGAACTTTGTCCTTTATCATATTGAATTCCCACATATTTGAAACATATATGATGATAATACCATGTTTTACATTGATTTATGGGGATTTACCAATGATCCTTTGGTTTATAACTCTGGAGAACAGGAAAGCCCTGTTTTGTGCATTTTTCACTTTTAGAGACCTATACGGAGTCAAATTGATCTGGGATTTTTGGAGCGCCATTTTTCATCTAGAGAAGCACCATGCGACCTGGAAGCACACATGGATGGGCCTGAGGCCCAAAAGACACCAGGTGGCGCGCCCAAACAACTAGGGCGTGCCACCTGTGCTCTTTCGGTCGTCGGTTGTCCAAATTGCATGATCTTTTCGCCAACTGGCATATTTTGACCTAAAAATCACTATATATATGGTCCCGAAGAGTTCTCGGGTGGAGAGGTCCGCAAAAAGATAGAAACACGAAAACAGAGGCTGCAACAGAGAAGAGTGGAGGGGGAAACTCCGGGGATCACCGGGAGGATTTCCACCTTCTCAAACGTCTTAATCATCATCACCATGATCAAGGGAGAGTAGCCCACCTCTGCACTACGGGTTTGTGGAAGTAGATTGATCTATTTCTCTCATGTTCTTCATAGTTCTTAGTGCCATATGAGCTGCCTCGCATGATTATGGCCATATTTGTAATACTTATGTGGTGGATCCTTATTCTATGATATTGTGTTATGAGATCTGATCGTATTATGTGTAAGATGTATTGATAGATGCATATTATGTACCCCATTCTTAAGTATTTGTTCTGATCCAACATCTATGCAAGAGCGTGTGTGGGGTGATGTGTGTATTAGATGGAGTAGCATGGTTTTAGTGATTGAATAGTGACAATAAATTCATGATCTATTATGGCTTTGCCTTTTCTTTTGCTACCTCATTCGGGATAAAGTGAATGCATATGCTATGTTCGTCACGTGACAATATTTTGTTTGGCCAAGGTAGCATATTTGATATTCAAACATCATGTCAAAGTACTTATGGCTATACTCTGTTAATTCTTAATACAAGATTGCATGGAGTTTTCCCTTTCTTGTGGAGTATAAGAGAGATGTGTTGCATCATCTCTATGTTAGGACATGATGCCCATATGAATGTTATCTTACTCATTTTATTGTTTTGCATCCTCATATGTCATTGATGAATTACTATTTGTCCACTACAACTTAAAAGAGAGAATAGTCAAGTGAACCCATGAACCTCGGTCCACTTTTTATCAAAAGAAACACCTTTATCTTGCATTTATCTTGTTTTTTATTTGATGCACTATTTTAATTCGAAAATAAAAAAAATATTTACCTTTCTTATTTGCATCCAAAACACCAAAAACAATCAACCCCTTTACAGTTTTTACTTAGTTACTTTATTTTATCTAGTTTTACTCGCTTTATTTTTACTTGTGTTTTATTTACTTACACGAAACCTTATGCTTGACAACCACATGGTGGAGTTGAGGACACAAGTCTTTTATTTTAGTTGCAGGATTTCTATAAGAAGAGAGAAGAGAATACTCTTTGTCCAGTTCCCCGAGAGTTCGATATAACCTCTCGAGTAACCTTTGTGGAGAAAATACTATGTTGATACCACTCTCTGCACTTGGAGTCCCAACGCATCAAGATCTTTTTGTTGTTGCTATTAACCGTCATCAATAGTATTTTCTGGCGCCATTCGCAGGGAGCTGAAAAGAGTTACATCATACGGGTTGTTGCGTAAGAGGTATTTTTCTAAAAAAATCTTCTTGCAAGTGCGTCTCACCTAAGCTTGGGGAGGTAACACCAATGTGAGCTCTCTTATCACTTTTAGATTTTTCATAGTATTTTACTTGTCTTGTTTTTAGTCTGTGCTTGTTAGTTATTTTTCATAAAATACAAAAAACCCATAAAAATGAAAAATGGAAAATCTCAAAAATTGTCATGGTATGGCTACTAGTCAAGATAAAAATGTCACTTTGGAAGAAGAATATAAAAATGATATGAAATTTATGAAATATAGAGAATCCTGTGAAGGAAAACAACAGAAAAGTTTCTTAAGGCTTCTAAATAAAGGTGTTACTTAGTTGCTTGCACAGTATGAAAGGTCTTGTAACTTTTTTTGTGGTGAACATTTATACTTCCAATGTAAATTCCATGAACAACACACGATTGCCTCATATCATACTTATAGTTATGTTCATGTGATGGAGAAAATAGAACAATTTATGAGCTTTATGGCAGCCGTTGAATTAAAAAACTTCATTGATGATATATATGAAGTAACTGGTGAGACTCATAATTGTTATTTTGTAGTCTCTCTATTATCCTAAATCATTGCGTAGAAGACTTTTCTGATAATATCTATGTTCTTGATTATAATAAGAGAAACCACATAACTCAAGAAGACACTAGCTTATTAGATGATGAAGAAACTGACGAAGCCATAGTTCCATATAAGCTTGGGGAAGAGAGGGATCTTCCACCTTCATCACCCACATGTGATAATGATTCTAAAACTGATTATGCTCTAGATGATGGCCTATTATTAATTGAGAAGCATGCTTAGAAAATACTATATTATGTGTGGATAAAAATGATAAATTTGCTGTTTGTAATAATTTTATCATCCATGAGAATCCCATGTTATTATTAAAATCTCCTATTCACAAAATAGAGGAGAAATATGCATATGTTGAAAAATACTTGTTAGGCTTGCAATTATCTTATGCCCATGGAAAATCCTATTGCAGCCATGATGTCATGATTAAAAGTGGTACTAATAATTATTTTGTAAGAGGAAAGAATTATTATGAATTCCTTAATAAATTTAATGATCCACTTTATATGCCGCAATTCTCACTAGAAGAGAATTGGCATGTAGAGATGCTATTTTAGTGTAATAGAGACACTTAAATTGATCTTACGTAGTTATGGAGGCACTTTCCATATTTTCTCCAAACTGTCAGTACAGGCGGTGTCTCTACGTGCTAAGGACAATAGTGGTAATGTCTTTACATTTTAAAAGACATAAATGAGGCATTATATTGTGTCTCTAGACTCGAACTCATGACCTTTATGATTAAGACTTATTACATTAACCACATCACCCTTTCACAAGTATATGTTGATACTTGGAAGAAATTTCTAGTTAGTATTGCGCACCGTGACCAAAACAAGGAATAAATGTCTCTAGGAAATAAGCAAAATGCATCAATTTGCCTCTAGATAAAACATAAAGACATAGAATGAAATGTCTTACGGATTGCCTCTTGATAACCTATGTGTCACAATTTGGAGTGTCTCATAAGTTATCTCTAGGATGAATATTGCAATCATTACAGAAACATCTCAACTAACATCCCTACATTTGAGACTATTTTTGAAGTGTCCAAAAAAGTGCCACTACAAAAGGCAAAGTGTCTGAATGTGACTTTTAAAGAGGCAAAGTAGGAAGTGTCTCTAGTAAAATGTCTCTATGGATGTTTTTTCTTGTAGTGTCGCTAAGAATCATGATTCAAATAGTTACACTATAAATTTTCCTGCAAATAACTGAAATTATTATGAAAGAGGAGGACATAAGCATCCTCTCTATGCTAATGATAATTATAAAATGAATTTGCCTATTGTAGATATGCTTTGGTATAATCTTATTGGTTGTGATTCATTCATATATAAAATACCAATGCATAGGAAGAAAGGTAGACTTCGTTACTACTTGTTGCATATTTCATGTTGTGCGCTAATGTGCTTTAAAATGTTAAATACATTTATTTGTATGATTACACCATGGGACCCTGTATCGTGTTGTCATATATTATTTCTAATAATGAGAAGGAGATAATCAAGAAGCATCACTCCTACAAGATCATTGCCTACAATCAAGTAAGCCTAGATATATGGACGTAAAGAAAACGCTTTACGGGAGGCAACCCGAGATGTTTTTATATTTTGTTTTTATTTTACATGCTTGTTGTAGCATGTTAGTTTTCTTTAAGTTTTTAACAATTTGAATGTTTAAAGCTGCAAATATAATATGGAGTTGTTGTTTTCTGCGCCGCATTTTTTAGTGCATGATTTTTTAAATTGTTTTGGTAACTCCTAAAGTCAAGTTAACATCACAGTAGCTCTAACTTTTCATCCTCTATATGCACGTAAATTGGATAAATTTTATGATGTGTCGAAGTCATGCTAAAAATGCAGTTTTGATGCAAAAATTCTAGATTCGCTTACTTTGTTAGATCCATTCTTTTGAGTATCAAAATAATTTTTGCTTCGAACTTTTGATATACTAGAATGGTAAGAACATTATGTGCACTCTGGTTTATTAAAATATAATTTTATTCTTGAGTAAAATATCAACAAACATGATTTGTTTGTACCTCTAAAGTCACCCCATAGAAAAGGATGGGCAGAAAAGTTTATGTTGAAGTTTTTTCGCAAGGAATGGAGAAATATCACACTAAGATTATTCAGGTATGATTAATATCATAATCTTGGGGATGCCCACGACACCCCACTGGACTCATTCAAAAAATCCTAGTTTGAGCACCTCTAAACTCTGTTTTTTGAGCAACATAGAACTTTCGCAAAAACTTGAACCGTCCTTGTTTTATTTGTGTCTAGTTTTGTTTTTAAAATGAAAGGACCATCATATTGAGTGTTAATAATTAGTATTCATGATCTACTGGACCAAACTCTTTATCTCTGAATGTTCAAAGTAAAATAAGTTGCATGTTTATAAAAGAAAATGAGGAATGCCTAAAAGATGAAATTTATTTTGTGTATGGTATTTCTAGTTTCACATGCTCTATTGAGTGATGATTTGTTATGTGCCTTATTCAGTGCTACTTCTTGCTAGTATACATAGATGTTTAATTTTAAGTATCATTGTTTGATGATGAATGAATAGTCTATGGATACTATTGCATGCTTTTAGACCTCTTGCTAGCCAAAAGATTTGAATTCTTACACAAGCATAGACTTGTTTCCAAGATCAACTCAAATCCAATGTCCATAATACCTACCTATATAGCACTTGATATTCCAAGTATAATGTTTGTGTTTTTCCTCCAACCTTTTGAAAATTTTCTTTTTGTGTAATTTAGAGCTCGTAAGAAAGTAAGATGTGGAAGGAAAATACCACTATGCATGTTGTCGGTTTGACTGATTATGAGTAATGAGCTAGACCATAACCATGTTTACCGGGTGACAAGGGATTAACTTGTTAGTGCCTACAGATTGTAGACTAGGGTTTTCAAGGAAGTAAAGGGCAAGTAGATCTCGAAGGTTCTGCCGGAAAAGTACTCGACGCTATGAAAACTAGGGTTGTGTTGACAATGAAATCGATGCCTTTGTCCCTCGACTCCCCCTTATATATGAGGTGGAGCCGAGGGTTTCGATGTACAAGTTAAGTCCGAGACTATCTGAGTCTGTCCCGTAATAGTTACAAGTCGATATTCCTAATACAACTCTATCTTTCCAAACTATCTCCTAACTGCTTCTGGGCTTCATAAACTTCGGGTTGTGGGCCTTCAGTAAACCCCGGGTACCATCTTCGGCAGGCCCATTGGGGATGCCTATGTTAGTAGCCCCCGAGATTTTGCTTGAATCGAAGAATCAGGGAAAATCTCCATCTTTACAATTACCAACTCTTCTCATTAAATAATCTTTCATAAAATTTATATTGTACAGGGATAACGGTAATTGGGGCTAGTTCATCTGACAGATCAGGTACTAGTTAACTGCTCTCGTGGCAATCCGCAAAAACCTACTTCAAAATCACGTCCCTGGACATGATCTCGGGATACTGGCGTAATTCGACATGTGCCGCTTAAGGTCTTACCGATGCCGAATTCCAGTCATGTTTTATCGGGTACCTAACGCGTCCGTTAGGATTTTCTTCGTATCTGTTGATACGGAAAAATTAGCAAAGCCGTCGAGGCGGTGCCACGCCGCACAGACGGATCCCTGGGACTTACCGCAGAGTTTTGCGGAATTCAGAGATAATTCGCAACTGAGGCGCTCTGAGAATATATTGTCGAGTGCCTTTTTCGGCTGCTGGAATAGCACATTTATTCGAGTCACCAGATGACTTGTGTATTTTTATCTTGTCCGCCCGATGGGAGTATATGAAGAGTTATTTGTCTAACTCAAAATATACTCACTTGCCTTTCTAAGTCTCCGGGCACGCGAACAGCGTTCCGATGGGAGTAGCCCCCGAGGCTACAGCCAAGTGCTTGTACTTGGTTGTAGGCTCATCGTTTTAACATCTTTGTCGCTATATTGTCACTTTTTCGAGTTCTTCCATCTTTATCGGTTGCGCGACCAGCGCTCCGATGGGAGTAGCCCCCGAGGCTACAGTCGAGTATTTATACTTGGCTGTAGGCTCAACTTGCTTTATCATGAAGAACTCTATATTTTATCATCTCGCGTTTACCTCTTATTAGAAGTATAAACAATACTTTGATAAGAGTAGCCCCCGAGCATATGAACAAATGCTTGTATTTGATCATAGGCTCTCATGTTTCTTTTATTACGATGCTCTAAGTTTCCCTGTCGATACTCTTGATGAAACTCTTTTAAAAAGTAGCCCCCGAGCATTTGACTAAAAACTTGTATTTGATCAAAAGCTCTTGAAATTATCATTATTCCTTGTCGCCAAGTAAAACCACAAATAAATTTTTCTTTTCTTTAAAGTGACATCGCTGACGATAGCCACGACCACTGTATCGAAAGACGCGAGTTCCACCCGTCACTGACCTGTGGACCCAAAATCTGCGCACTTGACACATTACGCAAGTGGGGACACACACGTCCTCCACTTTTTGGACATGCGATACGTCCTCAACGTATCTATAATTTCTTATGTTCCATGCTATTTTTATGACAATACTCACATGTTTTATATGCACTTTATATCATATTATGGCATTTATTGGACTAACCTATTAACAAGATGCCACAGTGCCAGTTTCTGTTTATTATGTCTGTTTATTGCAGAAAAGGCCCAAAAACCAAAGTGCTCGGAAAAATCCAGAAAAATCACATAAATTCTATTCCGCCAGAAGACTCACGGAGCCAGAAGGGCCAGGCCAGAGGAGGCCCAGGGCCTCCTCCCCATCAGCCGGCGCGGCCAGGAGGGGGGCCGCCCCACCCTATGGTGTGGGCCCCTCGGGACTCCACCGACATCGCCCTTTCGCCTATAAATTTCCTAAATAATCCAACATATTCCTCCAAGGGTTCCGCAGCCGCCGCCGCCATCGACGACAAGTTTCGGGACGTAATCTCTGTCGGCACCCTCGATGCCGGGGTGCGCCGGAGTCATCTCCATCGACACCACCGCCATCTTCATCGCCGCTGCCGACTCCCATGATGAGGAGGGAGTAGTTCTCCCGGCTGAGGGCTCTACCGGAAGCTATGTCGTTCATCTCTCTCCATGGTGTGATCTTTATGTGATCATGAGCTTTGTAATCTAGTTGAATATGTAGATGTTACTCTTGTCTATTATGCACTCTAGAGGTTACTTTAATATGAACTCCGGAGTCACTCTCCACGGTGTGATGGTGACAGTGTGCGCATCGTGTGTGATTCCTTTATGACGTTGTGGAGCTTGTTTACTCCGGCTTGAGGTGTGCTTTTGCAGCCCTACACAATGAATGGTGTTTGTTATCCAACAAGAGAGTGTTTGAGAGTAGCATTTATTTATTCAATTATGTGATCATTGTTGAGAGTGTCCACTAGTGAAAGTATGATCCCTAGGCCTTGTTTCTAAGCATTGAAACACCGTTTCCAACAAGTTCTGCTACATGTTCGCTTGCTGCCATTTTTATTTCAGATTGCAATTGCTACTTATAATCATCCATATTACTTGTATTTCACTATCTCTTCGCCAACTAGTGCACCTATACATCCGACAAGTGTATTAGTGTAAAACACAAGAGACTTCTTGTATCTTAATTGCAGGGTTGTTGAGAGGGATATCTTGACCTCTACCTCCATGAGCTGATAAACCTTGGCTGATTCACCAAGTTTGTTGTTGTTCTACAAACCTCGCTCTGGAGGCCCAACACTGTCTACAGGAATAGAAGCGTGCGTAGACATCAGCGCGTGATGTCTACTCACACTTCTTTTCCTGTAGACAGTGTTGGGCCTCCAAGAGCAGAGGTTTGTAGAACAGCAGCAAGTTTTCCCTGAAGTGGATCACCCAAGGTTTATCGAACTCAGAGAGGAAGAGGTCAAGAGACCTCTCAAGCAACCCTGCAATCACAAAGCAAGAAGTCTCTTGTGTCCCCACCACACCAAATACACTTGTCGTATGTATAGGTGCACTAGTTCGGCGAAGAGATAGTAAAACACAGTGGTATAGATGGTGGTAATATTGCAGAAAGTAAAGATGCAGTAAAACAGTAAACAAGCGGCGCCAGAAAATAGCTTGCTGGCGTGGGAAGCAATTCTTTGTGATGGAAACAAGGCCTAGGGATCATACTTTCACTAGTGGACACTCTCAACATTGATCACATAATAAATAAGTTCTCTTCCTTTGTGCTACATATACTCTTGTTTGATAATGAACACCATTCGTTGCGTAGGATTACACGAACCCTCAATGCCGGAGTTAACAAGCTCCACAACATTCGATATTCATGTTTAAGTAACCTTAAGAGTATAATAGATCTTTGCAAAATAGACCAAGTACTAACATAGCATGCACACTGTCACCATCACACTATGAAGGAGGCATAGATCACATCAATACTATCATAGCGATAATCAACTCCATAACCTACAAGAGATTATGATCATAATCTACGACAAGAACTACACGATGCACACACTGTCACCATTACACCATGCAGGAGGAATAGACTACTTTAATAACATCACATGAGTAGCACATAGATAAATAGTGATACAAAACACATTGCAATCATAAAGGGATATAAATAAGCACTTCACTACGCCATTCATAACAGTGAATAAGTATTCTGTGAAATATAGCCTAAGAGACCCACACGGTGCACACACTGTCACCTTTACACACGTGGGACAAGGAGTCTCCGGAGATCACATAAGTAAAACCCACTTGACTAGCATAATGACATCTAGATTACAAGCATCATCATATGAATCTCAATCATGTAAGGCAGCTCATGAGATTATTGTATTGAAGTACATAGAGAGAGATGAACCACATAGTCTTGATGACCCACAAGTATAGATGGTGATCGTAGTATCTTCGATAAGTAAGAATGTCGATCCCAACGAGGAGCAGAAGGTGTTGGCAGCAGTTTCGATGGAGGATTCACTGTAAATGCTCACAGACAAGTATTCAGGGGGTTTTGATATTGCAGATAAATAAAGTACAAGTAAATAAAATGCGAGAGAAATAATTGCAGCGAGTGGCCCAATCCTTTTTAGCACAAAGGACAAGCCGGTTTGTTTACTTATAATGACCAAACGTTCTCGAGGACACACGGGGATTTTAGTCTAGTGCTTTCGCTACATACAGCTGATTAATCTTCATTGTTTTGATAAGTGTTGTGTGGGTGAACCTATGCTAATGCACCGCCCTTCCTAGGACTAATACATACTTGTGATTATACCCCTTGCAAGCATCCGCAACTACAAGAAAGTAATTAAGATAAATCTAACCACAACCTTAAACTCTGAGATCCTGCGATCCCTCCTGCATCGATATACTAACGGGGGCTTAGGTTTCTGTCACTCCGGCAACCCCGCAATTAGCAACCGAATACAAGATGCACTCCCCTAGGCCCATAAATGGTGAAGTGTCGTGTAGTCGACGTTCACACGACACCACTAGAAGAATGACACCACAACTTAAATATCATAACATTGAATATTACTCAACCATAATTCACTACTAGCATTTAGACTTCACCCATGTCCTCAAGAACTAAACGAACTACTCACGAGACATCATATGGAATACAATCAGAGGTGATATGATGATGAATAACAATCTGAACATAAACCTTGGTTCAATGGTTTCACTCAATAGCATCTACAACAAGTATAGAATAACACCGGGAGAGTTTCCCCTATCAAACAATCAAGATTTAACCCGAATTGCTACAGCGATGACGAGGTGCAGCGGTGGTGATGACGGTGTAGATGGTGGAGATGATGATGATGATGATGGAGATGATGTCCCGCTCGATGACGATGACGATGGCGTCGATTTCCCTCCGGAGGGGGAATTTCCCGGCGGATTCCTGCCCGCCGGAGAGCTCTTTCTCTCTCTGGTGTCTCTCCGCCCCGCAGAGCGGCTGTAACCCTTCGTGAGGTCCTCTCTGTGGCTTAGGTTTTCGGGACGAAGGAGTACGCGAAGAAAAGGAGGCGAAAAGGGCGGCCCCCGAGCATAGGGTGGCGCGGCCGAGCATGGGCCGCGCCGCCCCCATGGTCTGGGCCCACGTGGCCCCTCTCTTCTTCCCCTTCTGGCTCCCTCCGTCATCTGGAAAAATAGGAATTTACGTGAAATTCCCTTCCACAGATTGATCTTCCGAAATATTGCGTTCTGACGGTGCTTTTCCAGCAGAATCCCTGGCTCCGGTGCTTGATCCTCCAATGATGATGAAACATGCAAAATAGATGAAATAACATAAGTATTGTGTCCCAATATGAAATATATCAATGAATAACAGCAAATTATGATACAAAATAGTGATGCAAATTGGACGTATCAACTCCCCCAAGCTTAGACCTCGCTTGTCCCCAAGCGAAACTGAGCTCGATAAACAAGACCACATGTTTATGGAGTGAAGAGTCGATAAATAAAATACGGACAAGAAGCATCATATTCATTCACACAAGACATTCTAGTAAACAACTTCCTCATATAACTCATCTTGAAATAAGTAAAGAGAAATCACAAGTAAAGGTGCATAAGAAATCATAATTGGTGATGGCAAACTTTGTTCTTGGTCAGAGAACTACTAACGGATTGTACTTCTAAGCAAAGCTTTCATATTAGATTTTATAGCTGAGCCTTCATATTTAAGCATGACAATCTCTTCATAATCATTGATAACTTCAAAGTCATATTCATTCAGATAAAATTGGTACTAAACAAGAAAGTATAAAAGACATGATTAACTGAATCATAGCATAAATGATTGGTTCACAACAACTCAATTGCTTGCTTGAGATAGAGGGAAATAGGTTTACTGACTCAACATAAAAGTAAAAGAAGGCCCTTCGCAGAGGGAAGCAGGGATTAAATCATGTGCTAGAGCTTTTCAAGTTTTGAAATCATATAAAGAGCATAAAAGTAATATTTTGAGCGGTGTTTGTTGTTGTCAACGAATGGTAGCGGGCACTCTAACCCCCTTGCCAAACGAACCTTCAAAGAGCGGCTCCCATGAGGGACGGCATCTCTAGCAAGGTAGATCATCCCCCTTCTCTTTTGTTTACACATGTATTTTAGTTTTATTATGGGTGACACTCCCCCCAACCTTGGCTTTCTCAATCCATGGCTAACCGAATCCTCGGGTGCCTTCCAACATTCACATACCATGGAGGAGTGTCTATTGCAAAATTAAGTTGCTTACTGATAAATCAGAGCAAAACATGTGAAGAGAATTATTAATGAAAGTTATTAATTGGGGCTGGGAACCCCATTGCCAGCTCTTATTGCAAATTATTGGATAAGCGGATGTGCCGCTAGTCCATTGGTGAAAGTCCGCCCAACAAGATTGAAAGATAAAACACCACATACTTCCTCATGAGCTATAAAACATTGACACAAATAAGGAGTAATAGTTTGAATAATTTAAAGGTAGCACATGAAGTATTTACTTGGAATGGCAGAAAATACCATGTAGTAGGTAGGTATGGTGGACACAAATGGCATAGGTTTGGTCTAAGGTTATGGATGTATGAGAAGCATTCCCTCTCGATACAGGTCTTTGGCTAGCAAGGTTTGATAGCAAGCATAAAGGTTGAGGGAAACAAACAAATATACATATGATAGAAACAATCATGCATCTTTCTCATAAGCACAAGCAATTTTAACTTAAGAATACTAAGCATAGAGATAATAGAGTAATGTATCTAAGTGTATTTCTCTCTTTATTAAACATCAAGATGTTGTTGCTATTGACCAATGCTAAGTTTGCCAAAACCAAATAGATTTACTTGATGCTCCCAAAGTGATATCAATACTCATGTCAAGAGTAATCATATAATGGAGATTGCAAACTAAAATAAGGTGTGCAAAAAGTAAATGATAAGACTTCTCATTAATATTCCATAACGATAACTCACACCAACGGATACATAGATAACTAACTAAGAGAGATACTTCCACATTGCATACTATTCCATATAATAACTTCCCTACTCATGATATGACACTACTTGATAGTAAAAGATAAAGGTGGTGATGTGATACCGCGGCACTCCCCCAAGCTTGGAACAAACCAAGGGGATGCCAATACCGATGATGAATTACTCCTTCGGTGATGGTGGTGATGGATTCCTCTCGCGCTTCATAAGGATCTCCTTCAGCTTCAGCTTCTCAATTTTGTAATTCTGCACCAAAACCTGAAGAGACTCATTGTTACCCGAGTGTGGCGGTGACGGCCTTGTGCTGGGTTTGAGTAATATTCCAGCATTCTGCGAAGTCGCTGGTTCTCCTCCTGAAGTATCTCCACTTCCCTTTTGAGAGCACGATATTGATCACAAAACTCATCAGCAACCCGTATTGCTTCCTCCACACAAGGGAAAGAGTCGAGGTCCAGAGCAGGCGGAAGAGCTCCCTGCAAGTTATGAGAAAAAGAACGCCCAGTATTAACCGATCCCACCAAAATTGGCTTACTCCTCGTAGTTTCCCACTCTCCTTTTGCCGACGCTATCTTCTCCTTCTCCTTATTGATCCTCTCATCCATCTCTTCCCTCCAAGGCCCCTTGTCTTTGTTGTTGGAGACCATGGTGCTTCTAGATCAAAACAAATCTGGCAGAAAACAGCTCGAAACAAAACACGACGAGAAAACGATATTACGGACCTCCAGGGGTCCGGGGGATTATATAGCAAATATTTTTACGACAAAAGGAAGGTTCCAGGCCGAAAACGAGTGGAAACGGGACACCGAGGCGGCCAGACCATAGGTCGGCGCGGCCAGGGTGGGGCCCGCGCCGGCCTATGGTGGCACGCCCTCGCGCGTCTTTTCCACTCCGTTTCGATTCCGTAATTTTTCATATTTTCCAAAAACAGCAAAAATAATGTTCGGAAAGGTAAACGCGGACTTTTTATTACCTATACTGTTACCTATTCAAAGTCCAGTTCTGGCGGACTGTCAATTTGTCCTTTGATGAAAGCCTCCGGTGTTTCCACTTGAATAATATCAACATCAACATTATAAGAATCACCCGAGATATAATGCTTGAGTCTTTGTCCATTCACCACTTGTGTGGCATTGCCTTGGAGAGAGCTAATTTTAATTGCTCCTGAACGATACACCTCCTCAACAACATATGGTCCTTCCCACTTCGAGAGTAATTTCCCTGCAAAGAATCTGAGACGAGACCGATACAATAGGACTTGATCTCCAACATTAAATTCTCTTTTGATGATCCTTCTATCATGCCATTTCTTAACTTTTTCTTTAAAGAGTTTAGCATTTTCATAAGCTTCACTTCTCCATTCATCTAGAGAACTTAATTGCAACAACCTCTTATTACCAGCTAATTTAGGATCTTTATTTAGTTCTCTAACAGCCCAATAAGCTTTGTGCTCTAGTTCTAGAGGTAAATGACAAGCTTTTCCATAAACCATTTTATAAGGTGACATTCCCATAGGATTTTTATAAGCAGTTCTATAAGCCCATAATGCTTCTTTCAATTTGCTAGGCCAATTCTTTCTAGATTTATTAACGGTCTTACCTAAGATAGCTTTAATCTCTCTATTTGATAATTCTACTTGACCACTAGTTTGAGGGTGATAAGCAGAAGCAATTCTATGATTAATACCATACTTAGCAAGAGTTTTTCTAAAACCTCCATGAATGAAATGAGAACCTCCATCAGTCATAATATATCTAGGTACTCCAAATCTAGGAAATATAATATCTACAAGCATTTTTATAGAGGTCTCACCATCAGCACTTTTTGTAGGTATAGCTTCTACCCATTTAGTAACATAATCAACAGCGACAAGTATATGAGTGTTACCGTCTGAAGAAGGGAAAGGTCCCATGAAGTCGAATCCCCAACAATCGAATGGTTCAATAACAAGAGTATAATTCATAGGCATCTCATTGCGTCTAGAGATATTACCAACTCTTTGACATTCATCACAAGATAAGATAAACTTCCTTGCATCTTTGAAGAGTGTTGGCCAATAAAAACCTGATTGTAGAACCTTTTGCGCGGTTCTATCTCCAGCGTGATGTCCTCCATAAACACTACCATGACATTTACTCAATATCTCCTGTTGTTCATATTCAGGAACACATCTTCGCATAATACCATCCACTCCTTCTTTATATAAGTGTGGGTCATCCCAAAAATAATGCCTCAAGTCATAAAAGAATTTCCTCCTTTGCTGAGCTGAAAAGGTTGGAGGCAAATACTTCGAAACAATAAAGTTAGCATAATCTGCATACCAAGGGCTCTCTCGCGAGCTCACCTTTATTACAGCCAATTGTTCATTTGGAAAACTATCATTAACAGGAACAGGATCATAAGCAATATTTTCCAATCTAGACAAATTATCAACAACAGGATTATCAGCACCTTTCCTATCTATAATATGTAAATCAAATTCTTGCAAAGAAGTACCCATCTAATAAGCCTTGGCTTAGCATCTTTCTTTGTCATAAGGTATCTAATTGCAGCATGATCAGTATGAATTGTAACTTTTGAATCAACAATATAAGGTCTAAACTTATCACAAGCAAAGACTACAGCTAACAATTCCTTTTCAGTTGTAGCATAATTTCTTTGAGCAGCATCAAGAGTCTTACTAGCATAATGAATAACATTTAATTTTTTATCTACCCGCTGTCCAAGAACAGCGCCTACAGCAAAATCACTAGCATCACACATAATTTCAAAAGGTAAATTCCAATCAGGAGGTTCGACTACAGGAGCAGTTGTTAAGGCTTTCTTTAGAGTTTCAAAAGCTTCCTTACAATCATCATCAAAAACAAAAGGTACATCTTTTTGAAGAAGATTAGTAAGAGGCTTTGAAATTTTAGAGAAATCTTTAATAAATCTCCTATAAAACCCAGCATGACCAAGAACACTACGAATACCTTTAACATCCCTCGGATAGGGCATCTTCTCAATTGCTTCAACTTTAGCTCTATCAACTTCAATACCTCTCTCGGAAATTTTATGTCCCAATACAATTCCTTCATTAACCATAAAGTGGCATTTCTCCCAATTAAGAACAAGGTTAGTTTCTTCACATCTCTGCAAAACTTTATCGAGGTTTCGCAAGCAATTATCAAAAGAATTCCCATAGACAGAAAAATCATCCATGAACACCTCTACAATACTTTCACAAAAACCATGAAAAATAGCAGACATGCATCTTTGAAAAGTAGCAGGAGCATTACATAAACCAAAAGGCATACGCCTATAAGCATAAGTTCCATAAGGGCAAGTAAAAGTGGTTTTCTCTTGATCTTTAGCTTTAACAGCAATTTGAAAACCCAGAATATCCATCAAGAAAGCAAAAATGAGTATTTTTAGACAACCTTTCTAGCATTTGATCAATAAAGGGTAAAGGGTAATGATCTTTCTTAGTAACTTTATTAACTTTTCGAAAATCAATGCACATTCTATAACCTACAACTATTCTTTGAGGAATAAGCTCATCATTATCATTAGGCACAACA
Source organism: Lolium multiflorum (assembly GCA_030979885.1). Taxonomy (NCBI): domain Eukaryota; kingdom Viridiplantae; phylum Streptophyta; class Magnoliopsida; order Poales; family Poaceae; genus Lolium; species Lolium multiflorum. The sequence goes on from CM061749.1 coordinate 260,687,087, forward strand.
GTCATTCCTCCTTTCTTAGGAACACAATGCACAGGACTAACCCATCTACTATCAGCAATAGGATATATAATACCAGCTTCAAGAAGTTTTAATACCTCATTCCTTACCACCTCTTTCATCTTTGGAATTAGACGACGTTGATGTTCAACAACAGGCTTTGCATCTTCTTCCATATTAATAGCATGTTGGCAAATAGAAGGAGAAATCCCTTTCAAATCATCAAGAGTATAACCAATAGCTCCTCGGTGTTTCTTCAATATTTCCAATAACCTTTCTTCCTCAATCTCTGAAAGCTTAGAACTAATAATAACAGGATATATTTTCTTATCATCAATATGAGCATATTTAAGATTATCAGGTAAAGGCTTTAAATCAAAAACAGGATCTTCCTTTGGTGGCGGTGTTGTACCCAAATCTTCCACCGGTAAATCATGCTTGAGAATAGGTTGACGAAGAAAAATTTCCTCAAGCTCATCTCTTTCTTTCCTAAAAGCTTCACTTTCACTATTCTCCAAATGTTGCTGCAAAGGATTATTAGGAACAAGAACAATAGATGCACACTGCTCCATTTTAAAATCATTACTAGGCAAGTCAACTTTATAAGGAGTTTTGGTAAATTTAGAAAAGTTAAATTCATAAGGTTCACCAGCAAATCTAGTCAAAATTTTCTCTTTCTTACAATCTATAATAGCTCCACAAGTATTTAGAAAAGGTCTACCAAAAATGATAGGACAATGATCACTAGCAGCAGAACCAAGTACCAAAAAGTCAGCAGGATATTTAATCTTACCACATAGAACTTCCACATCTCGAACAATACCAATTGGAGAAATAGTTTCTCTATTAGCCAAATGAATAACCACATCAATATCTTCAAGTTCACAAGAACCAATTTCGTGCATAATCTCCGTGTAAAGCTCATAAGGAATAGCACTAACACTTGCACCAATATCACATAAACCATAATAGCAATGATCACCAATTCTAACAGATAGCATAGGAACACTAACTTGTTTGGATTTATTAGGATGTGAAACAATATTAGAAGCATCTTCACAGAAAATAATATGACCATCCTCCACATTTTCAGTCACAAGATCTTTAACTATTGCAACAGCAGGTTCAATTTTAATTTGTTCTTCAGGTTCTTTAGGTTTCTTTTCACTTTTATTAACCGCACTAGATATGACAGAGTACTCCTTCATTTTAGCAGGGAAAGGAGTTTTTTCAATATAAGCTTCAGGAATAACATTATCAACAGTTTCAACCACTACACATTTGTTTACAGATGAATCAATTTTATCTTTATACGGTTCATGATACTTATCAAAATTCTTCTTAGGCAGTTCATAATGAGAGGCAAAAGCTTTATAAAGATTTGCAACAACTTGGGAATCAAGACCATATGTAGCACTCATATTACGAAATTTATCAGTATCCATAAAAGCTTCAATGCATTTATAATCATAAATTATACCTGATTCTCTATCTTTGTCGTTCTCCCATCCTTCAGTATTTTCTTGGATCCGATCAAGAAGGTCCCTTTTAAACTCTTCATTCTTGCGTGTAAATGATCCAGAACAAGAAGTATCCAACAAGGTCTTGTCTTGAAAAGAAAGTCTTGCATAGAAATTATCAATAATAACATTACCAGGAAGCTCATGAATGGGGCATTTGAGCATTAAAGACTTCAATCTCCCCCAAGCTTGGGCAATACTTTCTCCATCATGAGGCCAGAAATTATATATGCGGTTCCGATCTTTGTGAATTTCACTTGGAGGATAAAATTTGGAATAAAATAAAGGCACAATGTCCTCCCAATCAATAGAATCACCATTCTTCAGCAATTTATACCAGTGCGCCGCTTTACCAGACAGCGATATAGTGAATAGTTTCTTTCTAACTTCATTCATAGAAATACCTGCACATTTGAATAACCCGCATAATTCATGCAAAAACAATAAATGATCACCAGGATGGACAGTTCCATCCCCTTCATAGCGGTTATCCATAACACGTTCAATAATTTTCATAGGTATTTTATATGGTACTACTTCCTCACCTGGCGCTTCATCCACTACCGTTGCAGTAGTAGTAGATTTCCCAAATAGAAATTGAAGAGAAGATCTCTCCATAATGATTTATAGCAGCAGGCAGAAATAAAATCAGCACAAACAGTAAAGGTTTTCCTTACCAATTCCACTTACCAATAGCGCTTCACTCCCCGGCAACGGCGCCAGAAAATAGTCTTGATGACCCACAAGTATAGGGGTGTATCGTAGTATCTTCGATAAGTAAGAATGTCGATCCCAACGAGGAGCAGAAGGTGTTGACAGCAGTTTCGATGAAGGATTCACTGTAAATGCTCACAGACAAGTATTCAGGGGGTTTTGATATTGCAGATAAATAAAGTACAAGTAAATAAAATGCGAGAGAAATAATTGCAGCGAGTGGCCCAATCCTTTTTAGCACAAAGGACAAGCCGGTTTGTTTACTTATAATGACCAAACGTTCCTGAGGACACACGGGGATTTTAGTCTAGTGCTTTCGCTACATACAGCTGATTAATCTTCATTGTTTTGATAAGTGTTGTGTGGGTGAACCTATGCTAATGCACCGCCCTTCCTAGGACTAATACATACTTGTGATTATACCCCTTGCAAGCATCCGCAACTACAAGAAAGTAATTAAGATAAATCTAACCACAGCCTTAAACTCTGAGATCCTGCAATCCCTCCTGCATCGATATACTAACGGGGGCTTAGGTTTCTGTCACTCCGGCAACCCCGCAATTAGCAACCGAATACAAGATGCACTCCCCTAGGCCCATAAATGGTGAAGTGTCGTGTAGTCGACGTTCACACGACACCACTAGAAGAATGACACCACAACTTAAATATCATAACATTGAATATTACTCAACCATAATTCACTACTAGCATTTAGACTTCACCCATGTCCTCAAGAACTAAACGAACTACTCACGAGACATCATATGGAATACAATCAGAGGTGATATGATGATGAATAACAATCTGAACATAAACCTTGGTTCAATGGTTTCACTCAATAGCATCTACAACAAGTATAGAATAACACCGGGAGAGTTTCCCCTATCAAACAATCAAGATTTAACCCGAATTGCTACAGCGATGACGAGGTGCAGCGGTGGTGATGACGGTGTAGATGGTGGAGATGATGATGATGGAGATGATGTCCCGCTCGATGACGATGACGATGGCGTCGATTTCCCCCTCCGGGAGGGAATTCCCTTTCCGCCTCCGGAGAGCTCTTTTCTCTCTCGGTGTTCTCCGCCCGCAGAGGCGGCTGTAACCCTTCGTGAGGTCCTCTCTGTGGCTTAGGTTTTCGGGACAAAGGAGTACGCGAAGAAAAGGAGGCGAAAAGGGTCGTGGCCCCCTGCATAGGGTGGCGCGGCTGGCCATGGGCCGCGCCGCCCATGGTCTGGGCCCACAAGGCCCCTCTCTTCTTCCCCTTCTGGCTCCCTCCGTCATCTGGAAAATAGGAATTTACGTGAAATTCCCTTCCACAGTTGATCTTCCGAAATATTGCGTTCTGACGGTGCTTTTTCCAGCAGAATCCTGGCTCCGGTGCTTGATCCTCCAATGATGATGAAACATGCAAAATAGATGAAATAACATAAGTATTGTGTCCCAATATGAAATATAAATGAATAACAGCAAATTATGATACAAAATAGTGATGCAAATTGGACGTATCAGCCCAAGACAGCCCCGAGCCTCGATGGAGAACTACTCCCTTCTCATGGGAGCAGCAGCGGTGATGAAGATGGCGGTGGAGATGGCAGCGGTGTCGATGGAGAAGCCTTCCGGGCACTTCCCCGTCGCGTGTCGAACAGACCCTGTCCCCCGATCTTGGCTTCGCGGCGGCGGCTCGGAAGGTTTCGTACCGTGGCTTATTCAGACGGGTTTTAGGTCGTGAGCGATAGAAGAAGGAGCCCTGAGGGTCCCCTCGGTGGGCCAGACACCTGCCGGCGCGCCTCTCGGCCGCGCCGCCATAGTGTGTGGGGCCCCTGTGGCCCCCCTCTGGTCCCTCTCTGGCTTCGTGGAAAATAGGGATCGCTGATTTCGTCCGATTCCGAGAATATTTCCTTACTAGGATTTCTGAAACCAAAAACAGCAGAAAACAGAACTGCACCTGCATCTCGTCAATAGGTTAGTTCCGGAAAACGCATCAAAACGATATAAAGTGTGAACAAAACATGTAGGTATTGTCATAAAACAAGCATGGAACATCGTAAATTATAGATACGTTGGAGACGTATCAGCATCCCCAAGCTTAGTTCCTACTCGTCCTCGAGTAGGTAAACGATAACACAAATAATTTCTGAGGTGACATGCTACCATCATATTCTTGATCAACATTATTGTAAAGCATATGACATGAATGAAGTGATTCAAAGCAATGATCTATAGGTTGCTAACAAATAGATAACATATAGCAAAAAAATTCATGAATAGTACTTTCAAGACAAGTATCAAAAAGTCTTGCATAAGAGTTAACTCATAAAGCAATAAATTCAAAGTAAAGGCATCGAAGCAACACAAAGGAAGATATAAGTTTCAGCAGTTGCTTTCAACTTTCAACATGCATATCTCATGGATAATTGTCAACATAGAGTAATATGATGAATGCAAATAAGCAAGTATGTAAGAATCAATGCACAGTTGACACAAGTGTTTGCTTCTAAGATGGAAGGAAATAGGTAAACTGACTCAACATAAAAGTAGAAGAAAGGCCCTTCAGAGGGAAGCAGGGATAAAATCATGTGCTAGAGCTTTTCAAGTTTTGAAATCATATAGAGAGCATAAAAGTAAAGTTTTGAGAGGTGTTTGTTGTTGTCAACGAATGGTAATGGGTACTCTAACTACCTTATCAACCAGACTTTCAAGAGCGGCTCCCATGAAGGACGTTATCTCTACCAGCAAGGTAGATCATCCCTCTTCTCTTTTGTTTACACATGTACTTTAGTTTTATTTATTAGATGACACTCCCCCAACCTTTGCTTACACAAGCCATGGCTAACCGAATCCTCGGGTGCCTTCCAACATTCACATACCATGGAGGAGTGTCTATTTGCAAATTTAAGTTGCTTACTGATAAATCAGAGCAAAACATGTGAAGAGAATTATTAATGCAAGTTAATTAATTGGGGCTGGGAACCCCATTGCCAGCTCTTTTTGCAAAATTATTTGATAAGCGGATGAAGCCACTAGTCCATTGTGAAAGTCTCAGAAGTAAATGACAAGATCGAAAGATAAAACACCACATACTTCCTCATGAGCTATAAAACATTGACACAAATAAGAGATAATAGCTTTTGAATTGTTTAAAGGTAGCACATGAAGTATTTACTTGGAATGGCAGAAAAATACCACATAGTAGGTAGATATGGTGGACACAAATGGCATGGGTTTTGGCTCAAGGTGTTTGGATGCACGAGAAGCATTTCCTCTCAGTACAAGGTTTGGGCTAGCAAGGTTGTTTGAAGCAAACACAAGTATAAACCGGTACAGCAAAACTTACATAAGAACATATTGCAAGCATTATAAGACTCTACACTGTCTTCCTTGTTGCTCAAACACTTTTACCAGAAAATATCTAGACCTTAGAGAGACCAATCATGCAAACCAAATTTCAACAAGCTCTACGGTAGTTCTCCACTACTAGATTTAAACTACATGATGCAAGAGCTTAAACATGATATATGAGAGCTCAAAACAATTGCCAAGTATCAAATTATTCAAGACCATATGAAGCATTTTCTGATTCCAACCAAATAGCAACAAGTGAAGCGATCAACTTTCGCCCTTGAACATTAAAAGTAAAGCTAAGAACACATGTGTTCATATGAACGAGCGGAGCGTGTCTCTCTCCCACACAAGGATGAATTTATTCAGAGAACTAAGATAACAAAACAAAAATAAAAGCACACAGACGCTCCAAGTAAAGTACATAAGATGTGACGGAATAAAAATATAGTTTCACTAGAAGAAACCTGATAAGTTGTCGATGAAGAAGGGGATGCCTTGGGCATCCCCAAGCTTAGATGCTTGAGTATTCTTAAAATATGCAGGGATGAACCACCGGGGCATCCCCAAGCTTAGACCTTTCACTCTTCTTGATCATAGTATATCACCCTCTTCTATTGACCCTTGAAAACTTCCTCCACACCAAAGCAAACTCATTAGAGGGTTAGTGCATAATCAAAATTCACATGTTCAGAGGTGACACAATCATTCTTAACACTTCTGGACATTGCACAAAACTTCTGAAAGTTAATGGAACAAAGAAACCCATTCAACATAGCAAAAGCGGCAATGCGAAATAAAAGGCAGAATCTGTCAAAAACAGAATAGTCCGTAAAGATGAATAAAAGGGGAACTAAACTTGCTCAAACGGAAAAACTCAAAACTAATGAGAGTTGCGTACATATCTGAGGATCACACACGTAAATTTGCAGATTTTTTGATTTTTTTACGAGACTTCTGCTCAAATTCGTGACAGACAGCAATTGTTTCACAAGAAATCCAAATCTAGCATCAACTTTACCATAGAGACTTTACTTGGCACAAAAACATGATAAGGAGAGGTTGCTACAGTAGTAAACAACTTCCAAGACTCAAATATAAAACAAAAGTGCTGTAGTAAAATAAACACATGGGTTATCTCCCAAAAAGTTCTTTCTTTATAGCCATTAAGATGGGCTCAGCAATTTTAATGATGCTCTCATGAAAATAGACAATGAAGCAAAAGAGAACATCAAGAAGCAATTTCAAAACACATTTAAGCCTAACCCACTTCCTATGAAAAGGAATCTTGTACACAAATAAATTCATGAAGAACAAAGTGGCAAGCATAGAAAAGCAACACAAGCGCAATTTCAAGATTCTCAACATAAAGAGGGGAAACTTAATATTATTAAGATGCATATAACCATGTTTCCCTCTCTCATAATAACTTTCAGTAGCATCATGAACAAACTCAACAATATAACTATCACATAAAACATTCTTGTCATGAGCCACATGCATAAAATTATTACTCTCCACATAAGCATAATCAATTTTATTAGTTGTAGTGGGAGCAAATTCAACAAAGTAGCTATCATTATTATTCTCATCAAGTGTAGGAGGCATAGTATAATCATAATAAAATTTACTCTCCATAGTAGGCGGCACCAAAAGACCACTATCATTATAATCATCATAAATAGGAGGCAAAGTATCATCAAAGAAAATTTTCTCCTCAATGCTTGGGGACTAAAAATACCATGCTCATCAAAACCTTCCCCAAGCTTAGAATTTTCCATATCATTAACAACAATGGTGTTCAAAGCGTTCATACTAATATCATTGCTACTAGCATGCAAATAAGATTCCATAGGTTTTTTAATTTTCGCAGCAAACAATCCATGTCTTAACTCAGGAAATAGAATAAGAAGCTCATTGTTACTTTCCATTATGCCTAACTAGTGTAAACAAGAAACCAAAAGATGCAATTGCAGGATCTAAAGGAAATAGCTTCGAGTACTTACAACGGCGCCGGAAAATAGCTTAGTAGCCGAGATCCGGAGTGTGAGTACCTTTTACCTTTCCTCCCCGGCAACGGCGACAGAAAATAGCTTGATGTCTACTCACGCTTCTTTTCTTGTAGACAGTGTTGGGCCTCCAGCAGAGGTTTGTAGAACAGCAGCAAGTTTTCCTTAAGTGGATCACCCAAGGTTTATCGAACTCAGGGAGGAAGAGGTCAAAGATATCCCTCTCAAGCAACCCTGCAATCACAAAGCAAGAAGTCTCTTGTGTCCCCAACACACCTAATACACTTGTCAGATGTATAGGTGCACTAGTTCGGCGAAGAGATAGTAAAACACATGTGGTATAGATGGTGGTAATATTGCAGAAAGTAAAGATGCAGTAAAACAGTAAACAAGCGGCGCCAGAAAATAGCTTGCTGGCGTAGGAAGCAATTCTTTGTGGTGGAAACAAGGCCTAGGGATCATACTTTCACTGGACACTCTCAACATTGATCACATAATAAATAAGTTCTCTTCCTTTGTGCTACATATACTCTTGTTTGATAATGAACACCATTCGTTGCGTAGGATTACACGAACCCTCAATGCCGGAGTTAACAAGCTCCACAACATTCGATATTCATGTTTAAGTAACCTTAGAGTATAATAGATCTTTGCAAAATAGACCAAGTACTAACATAGCATGCACACTGTCACCATCACACTATGAAGGAGGCATAGATCACATCAATACTATCATAGCGATAATCAACTCCATAACCTACAAGAGATTATGATCATAATCTACGACAAGAACTACACGATGCACACACTGTCACCATTACACCATGCAGGAGGAATAGACTACTTTAATAACATCACATGAGTAGCACATAGATAAATAGTGATACAAAACACATTGCAATCATAAAGGGATATAAATAAGCACTTCACTAGCCATTCATAACAGTGAATAAGTATTCGTGAAATATAGCCTAAGAGACCCACACGGTGCACACACTGTCACCTTTACACACGTGGGACAAGGAGTCTCCGGAGATCACATAAGTAAAACCCACTTGACTAGCATAATGACATCTAGATTACAAGCATCATCATATGAATCTCAATCATGTAAGGCAGCTCATGAGATTATTGTATTGAAGTACATAGAGAGAGATGAACCACATAGCGACCGGTACAGCCCCGAGCCTCGATGGAGAACTACTCCCTCCTCATGAGCAGCAGTGGTGATGAAGATGGCGGTGGAGATGGCAGTGTCGATGGAGAAGCCTTCCGGGCATCTTCCCCGTCCCAGCGTGCCGAACAGAGACTCCGTCCCGCATCTTGGCCTTCGCGATGGCGGCGCTCGGAAGGTTTCGCGTACCGTAGCTTATTCGTATCGGGGTTTCAGGTCGGGAGCTTATAGGCGAAAGGGGAGCCTCGAGGGTCCCCCGGTGGGCCAGACACTGGCCGCGCCCCTCCGGCCGCGCGCCATAGTGTGGGGCCCCCGTGGCCCCCTCCGGTCCCTCTCGGGTGTTCTAGAAGCTTCGTGAAAATAGGGTACTGGCGTTGATTTCGTCCGATTCCGAGAATATTTCCTTACTAGGATTTCAAAAAAACAGCGAAAACGGAACTGCACTTCGGCATCTCACACAGGTTAGTTCCGGAAAACGCATCAAAACGATATAAAGTGTGAACAAAACATGTAGGTATTGTCATAAAACAAGCATGGAACATCGAAATTATAGATACGTTGAGACGATCGCGTCGTAGCTTCTGTCCAGCCCATCATAGTAAAAGACTTTATTACCCATGGAGACACATGTAAGGCATCAAGCCCATTCCTGCTGCATCCAAAGGCGCGTTGATTCGTAGGTTTGCTATAAAGGACCTTCTTCTTGCTCCGTTCATCCCTTCGTTGCGCCGCACCTTTGCTCTGTCTCTCTCCAAATCCCCCATTGTCCCAACAACTTTGTCTTCCGCCGCCTCATTGCAATCAACCCATTGAATGCCGCCGCGGGGCGACTCAAAGCACAGCACTCCCCAATGGCCAAGATGGCCGCGAAGATCTCGGAGTGGGAGAGATCCAAGATCTCCAACCAAGACGCGAACCTGCTCAAGAAGCTCGGGTTCATGAAGCAGGAGAAGACATTGATCTTCCCCGGCGAAGAGAGCTTCCCCGCACCGCACATCGGATATCGGGTAACCTTCATTGACCACCTCATCCGCGGTTTAGCTACTCCGATCCACGAATTTCTTCGTGGATTACTCTTTGTTTACGGGTTACAGCTACACCAGCTCACCACAAATTCCATCCTCCACATCTCTATCTTCATCACCCTCTGTGAATGCTTTCTCGGGACCCCTCCCAATTGGAGCCTGTGGAAACGCATATTCCTTGTCCGCCGCAACAGCTCCCACAACACCGCCTATAATGTAGGTGGTGCTGCTTATCTGCGTCCGCAGATGTCTAATACTTCATGTCAAATTCCCCGATTCTGTTCAAGGGCAGCGAAAAGATGGCTTTATATCCACGAAGAGCACGTCGACTCGCAAGAGTACAATGTTGCTCCTTTTGATGGTAGCGAGAAGATCCTCCGGCATCGGTCGTGGGATGCTGAAGCTTGATGGCGCGTGAAGCACACGTCCGTTGGGAACCCCAAGAGGAAGGTGTGATGCGCACAGCAACAAGTTTTCCCTCAGAAAGAAACCAAGGTTATCGAACCGGTAGGAAGGGCCACGTGAAGGTTGTTGGTGGAGGAGTGTAGTGCGGCGCAACACCAGTGATTCCGGCGCCAACGTGGAACCTGCACAACACAATCAAAATACTTTGCCCCAACGTAACAGTGAGGTTGTCAATCTCACCGGCTTGCTGAAAGCAAAGGATTAAACGTATGGTGTGGAGAATGATGTTTGTTTGCGAAGAACAACAAAGAACAGAGATTACAGTAGATTGTATTTCAAATGTAAAAGAATGGACCGGGGTCCACAGTTCACTAGTGGTGTCTCTCCAATAAGATAAATAGCATGCTGGGTGAACAAATTAGAGGTGGGCAATTGACAAATAAAGATTCAATACATATCATGATGATCACTATGAGATTTAATCAGGGCATTACGACAAAGAACATAGACCGCCATCCAACATGCATCTATGCCTAAATAGTCCACCTTCAGGTTAGCATCCGCACCCCTTCCAGTATTAAGTTGCAAACAACAGACAATTGCATTAAGTATGGTGTGTAATGTAATCAACACAAATATCCTTAGACAAAGCATTGATGTTTTATCCCTAGTAGCAAAACACATCCACAACCTTAGAACTTTCTCTCACTGTCCCAGATTCAATGGAGGCATGAACCCACTATCGAGCATAAATACACCCTCTTGGAGTTACAAGTATCAACTTGGCCAGAGCCTCTACTAGCAACGGAGAGCATGCAAGAACATAAACAACACATATATGATAGATTGATAATCAACTTGACATAGTATTCTATATTCATCGGATCCCGCCAAACACAACATGTAGCATTACAAATAGATAGTCTTGATCATGTTAGGCAGCTCACAAGATCTAAACATGATAGCACAAGAGGAGAAGACAACCATCTAGCTACTGCTATGGACCCATAGTCCAAGGATGAACTACTCACGCATCAATCCGGAGGCGGGCATGATGATGTAGAGCCCTCGGGTGATGATTCCCCTCTCCGGCAGGGTGCCGGAGGCGATCTCCTGAATCCCCGAGATGGGATTGGCGGCGGCGGCGTCTGGAAGTATTTCCGTATTGTGGCTCTGTAATAGGGTTTTCGCGACGGAGGGTATAAGTAGGCGGAAGGGCAGCGTTGGAGGGGGCACAGGGGCCCCACACCATAGGCCGGCGCGCCCCATGCGGCCGCGCCGCCCTATGGTGTCGGCCCCTCGTGGCCCCACTTCGTATGCTCTTCGGTCTTCTGGAAGCTCCGTGGAAAAATAAGACCCTGGGCGTTGATTTCATCCAATTCCGAGAATATTTCCTTGTAGGATTTCTGAAACCAAAAACAGCAAACAACAACTGGCGCTTCGGCATCTTGTTAATAGGTTAGTGCCGGAAAATGCATAATAATGATTATGTATAAAACATGTGAGTATTGTCATAAAAGTAGCATGGAACATAAGAAATTATAGATACGTTGGAGACGTATCAAAGCTACCGATGAAGAGAAAAAGGCGACAGAGGCGCTGATGAAGCGCATCCACGAGCTCCATACTCTGGCAAAGAGCTGTCGGGTATTCAGATTACCGCGTATTTCCTTAGGATTAGAGTGCAGCCTCTGCAGGATCGCAAGAACCCTCTTTGGATATATGCTGGCGACAAAGACGTGGATCGCTTCTCCAAGGATTTGTCTGTAAAAGACCTGGAAAAGCTTGTCCGAAAAATTTCGTCGCTCAGTAAAAAGGACACCATTCCAACCTCTTGTCGCGTGGAGCCGTATAGCGGCGCCAACGCCCTCCCCAAGGTAAACTATCTTTGTTCTCCAGAATTAAACTTTGTCGACTACTATTTTGATGTATTCATTGGTGTAACTTGTCGTTGATGTCTACGTTCCCCCTCCTTTCCTGTAGACAGTGTTGGGCCTCCAAGTGCAGAGGTTTGTAGAACAGCAGCAAGTTTTCCCTTAAGTGGATCACCCAAGGTTTATCGAACTCGGGAGGAAGAGGTCAAAGATATCCCTCTCATGCAACCCTGCAACCACAAAGCAAGAAGTCTCTTGTGTCCCCAACACACCAAATAGGTGCACTAGTTCGGCGAAGAGATAGTGAAATACGGTGGTATGAATATATATAGTAGCAATGGTGCCAGAAAATAGCTTGCTGGCGTGTAGTTGATGGTGGTAGTATTGCAGCAGTAGTAACGCAGTAAAACAGTAAACAAGCAGTAGTAACTCAGCAGTATTTAGGGACAAGGCCTAGGGATTACACTTTCACTAGTGGACACTCTCAACATTGATCACATAACAGAATAGATAAATGCATACTCTACACTTTTGTTGGATGATGAACACATTGCGTAGGATTACACGAACCCTCAATGCCGGAGTTAACAAGCTCCACAATAATGCTCATGTTTAAGTAACCTTAAGTGTAAGATAGATCAAAACGACTAAACCAAGTACTAGCATAGCATGCACACTGTCACCTTCATGCATATGTAGGAGGAATAGATCACATCAATATTATCATAGCAATAGTTAACTTCGCAATCTACAAGAGATCATGATCATAGCATAAACCAAGTACTAACACGGTGCACGCACTGTCACCTTTGCACACATGCAGGAGGAATAAAACTACTTTAATAACACATCACTAGAGTAGCACATAGATAAATTGTGATACAAACACATTGCAATCATCAAGAGATATAAATAAGCACTTCACTACGCTCTTCAACAGTGAATAAGTACTTCGTGAAATATAGCCTAAGAGACCCACACGGTGCACACACTGTCACCTTTACACACGTGGGACAAGGAGTCTCCGGAGATCACATAAGTAAAACCCACTTGACTAGCATAATGACATCTAGATTACAAGCATCATCATATGAATCTCAATCATGTAAGGCAGCTCATGAGATTATTGTATTGAACTACATAGGAGAGAGATGAACCACATAGCCACCGTACAGCCCCGAGCTCGATGGAGAACTACTCCCTCCTCATGGGAGGCAACGGTGATGAAGATGGCGGTGGAGATGGCAGCGGTGTCGATGGAGAAGCCTTCCGGCACTTCCCGCTCCCGGCGCGTGCGGAAGGAGACTCTGTCCCGGATCTTGGCTTCGCGATGACGGCGGCCTGGAACTTTTCTCGTACCGTGGCTTCCTCCGTAAGGGTTTTCGATGGGGCTTTATATAGGCGAAGAGGCGGCGCGGGAGGGTCGTGGGCGCCACACCATAGGGTGGCGCGGGCCCAGCCCTGGCCGCGCCACCATGTCATCTGGGGCCCACCAGGGCCCCTCCGAGGCTCGGGTGTTCCGGATTTCGGGCAAAATAGGAACCTGGGAGGTGATTTCGTCCAATTCCGAGAATATTTCGTTACTAGGATTTCTGAAACCAAACAGCAGAAACAGAACCGGCACTTCGGCATCTTGTTATTGGTTAGTTCCGAAAATGCACGAATATGACATAAAATGTGTATAAAACATGTAGGTATCATCAATAAAGTAGCATGGAACATAAGAAATTATCGATACGTTGGAGACGTACAGCATCCCCAAGCTTAGTTCTGCTCGTCCCGAGCAGGTAAAACGATAACAAAGATAATTTCTTAAGTGACATGCCATCATAACCTTGATCATACTATTGTAAACATATGTAATGAATGCAGCGATCAAAACAATGGTAATGACATGAGTAAACAAGTGAATCATAAAGCAAAGACTTTTCATGAATAGTACTTTCAAGACAAGCATCAATAAGTCTTGCATAAGAGTTAACTCATAAAGCAATAAATCAAAGTAAAGGTATTGAAGCAACACAAAGGAAGATTAAGTTTCAGCGGTTGCTTTCAACTTATAACATGTATATCTCATGGATAATTGTCAACACAAAGTAATATAACAAGTGCAATAGGTAAACATGTAAGAATCAATGCACACAATTTACACAAGTGTTTGCTTCTAAGATAGAAAGAATAGGTAAACTGACTCAACAATAAAGTAAAAGAATGGCCCTTCAAAAGAGGAAAGCATCGATTGCTATATTTGTGCTAGAGCTTTGATTTTGAAAACATATAGAGAGCATAAAAGTAAAGTTTTGAGAAGTGTTTGTTGTTGTCAACGTGAATGGTAGTGGGCACTCTAACCCCCTTGCCAGACAAACCTTCAAAGAGTGGCTCCCATTTTATTTTATTTTTGGGTGGCACTCCTTCCAACCTTTCTTTCACAAACCATGGCTAACCGAATCCTCGGGTGCCCGCCAACAATCTCATACCATGAAGGAGTGCCTTTTATTTTAGTTTTATTATGATGACACTCCTCCCCACCTTTGCTTTCTCAAGCCATGGCTAACCGAATCCTTCGGGTGCCGTCCAACAATCACATACCATGGAGGAGTGTCTATTTTTGTTAATTAATTTGGGACTGGGAATCCCATTGCCAGCTCTTTTTGCAAAATTATTGGATAAGCGGATGAAGCCACTAGTCCATTGGTGAAAGTTGTCCAACAAGATTGAAAGATAAACACCACATACTTCATCATGAGCTATAAAACATTGACACAAATCAGAGGTAATAAATTTTGAATGGTTTAAAGGTAGCACTCAAGCAATTTACTTTGGAATGGCGGAGAAATACCATGTAGTAGGTAGGTATGGTGGACACAAATGGCATGAATATTGGCTCAAGTATTTGGATGCATGAGAAGTATTCCCTCTCTATACAAGGTTTAGGCTAGCAAGGTTATTTGAAGCAAACTCAAGTATAAAATGGTGCAGCAAGACTCACATATAAACATATTGTAAGCATTATAAGACTTTACATCGTCTCCTTGTTGTTCAAACACCTCAACCAGAAAATATCTAGACTTTAGAGAGACCAATTATGCAAACCAAATTTTAGCAAGCTCTATGTATTTCTTCATTAATGGGTGCAAAGTATATGATGCAAGAGCTTAAACATGAGCACAACAATTGCCAAGTATCAAATTATCCAAGACATTTTACCAATTACTACATGTAGCATTTTTCAAATTCCAACCATATAACAATTTAACGAAGAGGAAACTTCGCCATGAATATTATGAGCTAAGAACACATGTGTTCATACGAACCAGCGGAGCGTGTCTCTCTCCCACACAAGGATGAACTTATTCAGAGAACTAAGATAACAAAACAAAAACAAAAATAAAAGCACACAGACGCTCCAAGTAAAGTACATAAGATGTGACCGAATAAAAATATAGTTTCACTAGAAGAAACCTGATAAGTTGTCGATGAAGAAGGGGATGCCTTGGGCATCCCCAAGCTTAGATGCTTGAGTCTTCTTAAAATATGCAGGGATGAACCACCGGGGCATCCCCAAGCTTAGACCTTTCACTCTTCTCGATCACATTATATCACCCTCTTCTATTGACCCTTGAAAACTTCCTTCACACCAAACTTCAAGCAAACTCATTAGAGGGTTAGTGCATAATCAAAAATTCACATGTTCAGAGGTGACACAAACATTCTTTTCACTTCTGGACATTGCATAAAGCTACTGGACATTAATGGATCAAAGAAATGAATCCAACATAGCAAAAGAGGCAATGCGAAATAAAAGGCAGAATCTGTCAAAAACAGAACAGTCCGTAAAGACGAATTTTAGGATGGCACCAGACTTGCTCAAATGGAAAAACTCAAAACTAATGAAAGTTGCGTACATATCTGAGGATCACGCTCGTAAATTGGCAGATTTTTTCGAATTTTCTACAGAGAACTGTGCCCAGATTCGTGACAGACAGCAATGCTGTTTCTGCGCAGCGATCCCAAATATAACATCAACTTTGACATAGAAACTTTACTTGGCACAAAAACATGATAAGGAGAGGTTGCTACAGTAGTAAACAACTTCCAAGACACAAATATAAAACAAAGTACTGTAGCAAAATAACACATGGGTTATCTCCCAAGAAGTTCTTTCTTTATAGCCATTAAGATGGGCTCAGCAATTTTGGTGATGCACCCGCAAGAAATAGTATTTGAAGCAAAAGAGAGCTTCAAGAGGCAAATTCAAAACACATTTAAGTCTAACATGCTTCCTATGAAAAGGAATCTTGTAAATAAACAAGTTCATGAAGAGCAAAGTAACAAGCATAAGAAGATAAAACAAGTGTAGCTTCAAAAATTTCAGCACATAGAGAGGTGTTTTAGTAACATGAAAATTTTTACAACCATATTTTCCTCTCTCATAATAACTTTCAGTAGCATCATGAACAAACTCAACAATATAACTATCACATAAAGCATTCTTATCATGAGTCTCATGCATAAAATAATTACTACTCCCAACATAAGCATAGTCATTCTTATTAATTGTAGTGGGAGCAAATTCAACAAAGTAGCTATCAAATATAGGAGGTATATTGTAATCATAATCAAATTTATCCTCCATAACAGGTGGTAACAAAAGACTACTATCATTATAATCATCATAAATGGGAGGCAAAGTATCATCAAAGTAAATTTTCTCCTCAATGCTTGGGGGACTAAAAATATCATGCTCATCAAAGCCAGCTTCCCCAAGCTTAGAATTTTCCATAGCATTAGCAACAATGGTGTTCAAAGCATTCATAGTAATAACATTCCCATTAGCATGCATATAAAGTTCCATGGGTTTCTTAATTCTTTCTTCAAACACATCATGTCCTAATTCAAGATAAAGTTCATAAAGATCTCTCATATTTTTGTTGTTTTCCATTATGCCTAACTAGTGTAAACAAGAAACCAAATGTCGCAATTGCAGAGTCTAAAGGAAATAGCTTCGAGTACTTACAACGGCGCCGGGAAATAGCTTAGTAGCCAAGATCCGGAGTGTGAGTACCTTTTACCTTTCCTCCCCGGCAACGGCGCCAGAAAATAGCTTGATGTCTACGTTCCCCCTCCTTTCCTGTAGACAGTGTTGGGCCTCCAAGTGCAGAGGTTTGTAGAACAGCAGCAAGTTTTCCCTTAAGTGGATCACCCAAGGTTTATCGAACTCAGGGGAGGAAGAGGTCAAAGATATCCCTCTCATGCAACCCTGCAACCACAAAGCAAGAAGTCTCTTGTGTCCCCAACACACCAAATAGGTGCACTAGTTCGGCGAAGAGATAGTGAAATACAGGTGGTATGAATATATATGAGCAGAGCAATGGTGCCAGAATTTAGCTTGGCGTGTAGTTGATGGTGGTAGTATTACAGTAGTAACGCAGTAAAACAGTAAACAAGCAGAGATAGCAGTATTTAGGGACAAGGCCTAGGGATTACACTTTCACTAGTGGACACTCTCAACATTGATCACATAACAGAATAGATAAATGCATACTCTACACTTTTGTTGGATGATGAACACATTGCGTAGGATTACACGAACCCTCAATGCCGGAGTTAACAAGCTCCACAATAATGCTCATGTTTAAGTAACCTTAAGTGTAAGATAGATCAAAACGACTAAACCAAGTACTAGCATAGCATGCACACTGTCACCTTCATGCATATGTAGGAGGAATAGATCACATCAATATTATCATAGCAATAGTTAACTTCGCAATCTACAAGAGATCATGATCATAGCATAAACCAAGTACTAACACGGTGCACGCACTGTCACCTTTGCACACATGCAGGAGGAATAAAACTACTTTAATAACACATCACTAGAGTAGCACATAGATAAATTGTGATACAAACACATTGCAATCATCAAGAGATATAAATAAGCACTTCACTACGCTCTTCAACAGTGAATAAGTACTTCGTGAAATATAGCCTAAGAGACCCACACGGTGCACACACTGTCACCTTTACACACGTGGGACAAGGAGTCTCCGGAGATCACATAAGTAAAACCCACTTGACTAGCATAATGACATCTAGATTACAAGCATCATCATATGAATCTCAATCATGTAAGGCAGCTCATGAGATTATTGTATTGAACTACATAGAGAGAGATGAACCACATAGCGACAGCCCCGAGCCTCGATGGAGAACTACTCCTTCCTCAGGAGCAGGCGGTGATGAAGATGGCGGTGGAGATGGCAGCGGTGTCGATGGAGAAGCCTTCCGGGGCACTTCCCCGCTCGGCGGCAGCGTGCGAAACAGACTCTGTCCCCAGATCTTGGCCGCGATGACGGCGGCTCTGGAACTTTTCTCGTTCGTGGCTTCCTCCGTAAGGGTTTTCGGCGGGGGCTTTATATAGGCGAAGAGGCGGCGCAGAGGGTCGAAGGGGCGCCCACACCATAGGGTGGCGCGGGCCCACCTGGCCGCGCCACCATGTCATCTGGGCCCACCGGGCCCCCTCCCTCTCTGTTCTGGATGCTTCCGGGCAAAATAGGAACTGGGAGGTGATTTCGTCCAATTCCGAGAATATTTCGTTACTAGGATTTCTGAAACCAAAAACAGCAGAAACGGAACACTTGGCATCTTGTTAATAGGTTAGTTCCAGAAAATGCACGAATATGACATAAAATGTGTATAAAACATGTAGGTATCATCAATAAAGTAGCATGGAACATAAGAAATTATCGATACGTTGGAGACGTATCAGTCGTCAATGTGTTTTTTCCTCCTGCAGAAGCATCAAGTTATATCCTCTCTACCTCCCCTTCCTGAAGGTGGGGAAGTCGAGGAACGAGCCGTCATTACCGACGATATCGAGGGTACTTTCGCTGAGCAAAGTTGCGGGTTCTCACAAATCCGCAGCTTCCTCTGAAAGAGATGCTGAATCCGAGGGTTCCGAGTCTGTACACTCTCTCCCTTCCGCTGCTTCCCGAAGAACAAAAGAAAGAGGGGTTAGGTTGTAGACTCCGTCACCTCCAAAGCTGGTGAATCACCTGCCGAAGAAACTTCCCCCGAAGAGGAGGAAGCCTTCCACCCTTACAATGATGCCCTCGTTAGCTCGTAAGTCTCTGTCGTCCTTTTTATTCGATATATTGCTTTTGTAGTATTCTCATATTATTTTTAATGCACAGTGGCGACGAAGAAGAAGAACCCACTGTTAATGTGGCGCTCCCCTGAGCACGTCGCGGACTTTAGTTCTTTTAAACTCGCCTCACATAGAGAAACCTCGCCTCCTCGCCGGGACATAGGGAACCCGACTGCTGTCGGCAGCCCCCGTGCCCTTCACCGAAGAGAGCGAGGTTGAACTTGGCAAAGAACCAAGCCTCTTGGCGGGAGTTCGGCGACTCCTTCTATGGACGATGTAAGTACCTTACCACTCCTTCTTTCTCGCTTTAACTTCTTTTTGACCTTATCTTCCCTTTCTTTTTTCATTCTCATGAAAGAATTTATTCGTCTTGGTACTCAATTTATTGGGTACCGTGACTATGCTGATAATTTGAAAGGTACTCCTTTATTTCTTCCTGTCGAGCAAATTTTCCTTTGCTATTTTGTCGTAACATTGTCATTCTTTCTTTTGCTAGAGGCTCTCGCCAACGCTAATAAGCGTGCCGATGACCTTGCCTTCGATCTGGAGAAAAGCGAAAAAGCTTGCGAAAAGGCTGAACTAGATGTCGCCTCGAGAGAGTTCGAAAAGACTCCATGAAACCGAAATCGCCTTAAGTGAGCACACATCCCAGCAAATCGCTCGTGAAGAGGTTGTGATCGCCCGCTTGGAGTCGCAAAATCGGCGCTTTGTCAGTAAGTTCGTCAATCACTTTGATCGAGTTGGCCCCAACGTTAGCTTATGCGTATACTTGTTGATAACCCGAAATTTGTTTCGGAAGATGAGCCAGACTTTGAACTTAAAAACCCGAAGATGACCGCCTCTCGACGCTCTTTCTCTCCTTGAGATTCATGGGGATGAAGCGCGAAGGCCTTTGATGCTAAAGAGGCATTTTCACGCCTTTTCCCTACTTCTTCCCGAAGAAAGAGGAGCCCAACACTTTCGCTGCTCTTGCCAAGTGCTTCATTCCCAAGAAGATCTTGGGCTAACCCTTCGGCAAGAAAATCTGAAGATTGGCGTTGAAGGCACCATAGCTTTGGTTGCCGAAAGCCAGCAAAGCGTCGACTGGTCAAAGGTTGGTGAAGTAAAGAAGATGGAGACAAAGAGGTGGCAATCCTTGATTAAGGCTGCCAAACCGCACTCGAAGAAAATCCTCTCCATCCTCGGATACAAACCAACTCCTTCCCCTAGTTCTACGAAGCCGGAGGTCAAGTAGACCATCTTGTCCCTGCTTTTATTTTGTTGCTGTCGCCGTAGTAGTTTTTGTGCCAGCCTGTCATTGGTTCACTGGGAACCCTTTTGTAATGGTCATGTAAATATCCAAATGAATTAATGGAATGCTATTTTGCCAAGTTATTGATGTCGAGATTTTCTTTCCAGTTGGTTTTTGACAACTATACTGCGGCTCCTCGTTCCTCGAATGCCTTGCCCGCTTCCTCCTTCTCGAGGAAAACTTCCGCTGATAATCTCAACGAAGATTCTTCGAGTGCCCCGGTCCACACATGATTTGAACGAACCGACGACGCAACTCTAGGCGATGAAGAAACAAACACTTATGATAATGGAACAATCTCGGAAGTCATCCAAAAAGGAAAAACTTGCCCTTCAGCAGGCCCAGGAAGCATTAGCTTTAAAGGAGACTACGCCGCCGAAGCCGTGTCGCCCGAGAAAATTACATGCTTGAGTTGATGACCGACGCCAGTCTGGATATGGCGGGTATGCTTCCTACCTTTGAAATTCCTTTGCTTTCTCGTTTTCCCTCTCTAACTATAATGTATTTGTCGAATAGGTTCCTTTTTGGATACCGCTGCCGAAAACCAACGAGTGGATGCGAGATCAAACCTTCTCGTCAAATTTGCTCTGGACCATGGTTCTAGCTTTTGGGCCACACCAGATCGCACCCGAGGAATCGTCAGATTTCAAGATCGGCGGGGCAAGTCCGTGATTAGCTTGACTTCTGTACGAGGACATTGGCCCTGGTTTACAACACCATGTTTCCTCGAAATGCTCAGCCGAAGACTCTTCCTGATTTGATGAATAAATTCAGAGATGCTCCTCGGATCCATGACTTTGTGAAGGCCCAATTGACTGCGGGAGCCCGGTTTGCTATGATCATGTTGCAAGTTGTCTACCTGAAACTAGATATGACCGAAATCGTTGAATTGTGCCATGCCAAACTGAAGAAGCGAAGGAGGAATATCGACAGAATCAACGAAGTTGTCACACCGTAGCCGAGGAAATGATGGATGATTTACTTCGGATGGATGCTGAGTTCTTCGTGAAGGGTAATTATGCTGATCACATGAGTGCCTCTGCTGACAATGAAAGAGTGAACATAGATGACCTGATGGGTCGTGAATAAGTTTGCTTTTCTTGTCGAATTTTTTCCTTTGTAAAAGGACCCTGTATAGTGTAAACACTATGTGTGTTGTAAAATAACTTGTCTATTTTTTCTTCCTTCTAGCCCCCGAGCGTTCCGGTGGCTATTATTTTTACTGGTTTGCGAGGTGTTTTAGACCAAGGCAAGTGACTTTGTCGATTGTATATTGTAAAGATTTGTATATATATATTGTATTTGCGGGTTGCAAGCCCCCTAGCCTGTCGAAGAAAAAGATGTATATCACCAATATCTTTACTATATTGCAGCACCGCGAGTCCGCCTCATTAAAAACCTTCCAGCCCCACTCGGTGCCCTGAAAGGAAAAGAGTGCGTCTGAAAACTCGCGGGCGTTTCAGTACATTGTATGTTTACATAGAGGACTATATTTCGACTTAGGCGTAGAAACGTCTAATTTGCGCCACGTTCCAGGGATTTGGCTCGGCGATCCCTGTCTTCTTGTCCTTTATCTTGTATGCTCCTCCTTCAATTACTTCGTGGACGATGTACGGCCTATCCATGGCGACTCGAGTTTCTCATGGCTATTTTGCGTAAGCCGAAGAACTAGATCGCCTACCTGGAAGGATCTTGGTCGCAAACGTCGATTGTGGTAGTTTTTCATATCTTGCTGGTACTTGGTGACCCTTGACAACACCTCGTCTCGAGCTTCGTCGAGTGCGTCAACGTCATCTTCCAGTGCCTTTCTCGAGGTTTCTTCATTAAATTCTGCCACTTTTGGGGAATTGTGTTCTATCTCTATCGGCAGCACTGCCTCAGCTCCATGGACCAGAAAGAACGGAGTTTCTTGTGTCGCTGTATTTGGTGTCGTCCGTATACTCCATAGCACGCTAGGCAACTCCTATGGCCATGTGTGTCGAGCTTTTTCCAATGGTGTTAACAGGCGCTTCTTGATGTCGTTGCAGATGATGCCGTTCGCTTTTTCGACCTGACCATTGGTTTGCGGGTGCGCAACTGAGGCAAACTGTAATTTGATGCCTACCTTTGCGCAATATGCCTTGAATTCATTGGATGTGAAGTTGCTGTTGTTGCCTGTGATGATACTATGAGGAACTCCAAACCAAAAAACGATACTCTTGATGAACTTGATTGCCGACGCTACATCTGGTGAATTTATCGGCTTTGCCTCGATCCACTTCGTGAACTTATCGACAGCTACGAGCCTACGAGCATATACTCGTATCCTCCTGGACACGCCTTGTGTAATTTTCCTACCATATCAAGACCCCATTGAGCAAAGGGCCATGACAATGGTATTGGCATCAACTCCGCTGCCGGAGAATGAGGTTTTGCGGCAAATCTTTGACACGCATCATGTACGCACTATGTCCTTGCGTCCTCGATTGTTGTTAGCCAATAGAATCCCGCTCTAAAAACCTTGGCCGAATAGCTCGACTACTTGCGTGGTGCCCACACACTCCTTTGTGCACATATTTTAACAGCAATCGACCTTCCTCGGGTGTGACGCATCGCTGTAGGATTCCCGATATACTTCGCTTATACAGCTCGCCCTTGACCACAGTGAAGGCCTTGGATCATCGAATAACTTGCCTTGCTTCTACTGGGTCATCGGGTATTTCTTTCTTTAGAATATATGCGATGTAGACTTGCATCCAAGGAACTTGGACCACCATCACCTCATGCGATTCCTCGTCATCTCCCGACGCACTTGCTTCTGATATGGCTAGAGCCCCCGAGTCTTTCTCAACCTTCTCCTTTTTCTTCGTTTCCTGCTTCTTTGCCTTAGTCGACCTATCACTTATCTCCTCCCAAAATACGCCGGGTGGTATAGCTAAGCACTGCGACCCGATATTTGCCAGAACGTCGGCTTCATCGTTGCTGAGTCTACTGATATGATTTACTTCGCACCCGTCAAAGAGCTTCTCGAGTTCATTGTATTGCTTGTGACGGTAAAGCACACGTCCGTTGGGAACCCCAAGAGGAAGGTATGATGCGTACAACAGCGAGTTTTCCCTCAGAAGGAAACCAAGGTTATCGAACCAGTAGGAGATGAAGGCCACGTGAAGGTTGTTGGTGAAGGAGTGTAGTGCGGCGCAACACCGGGATTCCGGCGCCAACGTGGAACCTGCACAACACAATCAAAGTACTTTGCCCCAACTTAACAAAGTGAGGTTGTCAATCTTCACCGGCTCGAAAACAAAGGATTAAACGTATGGTGTGGAGAATGATGTTTGCTTGCGAAGAACAACAGAGAACAATGATTGCAGTAGGTTGTATTTCAGATGTAAAAGAATGGACCGGGGTCCACAGTTCACTAGTGGTGTCTCTCCAATAAGATAAATAGCATGTTGGGTGAACAAATTACAGTTGGGCAATTGACAAATAGAGAGGGCATAACAATGCACATACATATCATGATGACTACTATGAGATTTACTTAGGGCATTACGACAAAGAACATAGACCGCCATCCAAAGATGCATCTATGCCTAAAAAGTCCACCTTCGGGTTAGCATCCGCACCCCTTCCGGTATTAAGTTGCAACAACAGACAATTGCATTAAGTACTGTGCGTAATGTAAACAATAAAAATATCCTTAGACAAAGCATTGATGTTTTATCCCTAGTGGCAACAGCACATCCACAACCTTAGGGGTTGCTGTCTGTCCCAGATTCAATGGAGACATGAACCCACTATCTAGCATAAACTCCCTCTTGGAGTTACAAGTATCAACTTGGTCAGAGCCTCTACTAGCAACGGAGAGCATGCAAGATCATAAATAACATATATGATAGATCAATAATCAACTTGACATAGTATTCCATATTCATCGGATCCCAACAAACACAACATGTAGCATTACAAATAGATGATCTTGATCATGATAGGCAGCTCACAAGATCTAAACATTATAGCACAAGAGGAGAAGACAACCATCTAGCTACTGCTATGGACCCATAGTCCAAGGATGAACTACTCACGCCAGTCCGGAGGCGGGCATGGTGATGTAGAGCCCTCCGGTGATGATTCCCCTCCTGGCAGGCCGGAGGCGATCTCCTGAACCCCCCGAGATAGGGTTGACGGCGGCGGCGTCTCGGGAACTGTTCTGGTATTCTGGCTCTCGGTGCTAGGGTTTTCGTGGACAAAGGATTATATAGGCGAGGCAGAGTCGGGGACGCCCGAGGGCCCACCCCATATGGCGGCGCGGCCGGGGTGGGGCCGCGCCCCCTATGTGTGGTCGCCTCGTGCTCCTCTTCGTCTCTCCTTCGGACTTCGGAACATCTCGTGGAAAATAAGGCCGTGGGCTTTTGTTTCGTCCAATTCCGAGAATATCCGTAAACTAACTTTTCTGAAATCAAAAACACCAGAAAACAGGAACTGGCACCGCGTCATGTTAATAGGTTAGTCCCGGAAAATGCATAAAAACATTATAAAGTGTGAGTAAAACATGTAGGTATTGTCATAAAACAAGCATGGAACATAAGAAATTATAGACGTTGGAGACGTATCAAGCATCCTCAAGCTTAGTTCCTACTCACCCTCGAGTAGGTAAACGATAAAAAGAATAATTTCTGAAGTGACATGCTACCAACATAATCTTGATCAACACTATTGTAAAGCATATGAGATGAATGAAGTGACCCAAAGCAATGGTCTATAGTTTGCTAACAAAAAGATAATGACTAAACAACTGAATCATATAGCAAAAACTTTTCATGAATAGTACTTTCAAGACAAGCATCAAAAAGTCTTGCATAGGAGTTAACTCATAAAGCAATAGATTCTTAATAAGAGGTTTTGAAGCAACACAAAGGAAGATTTAAGTTTCAGAAATTGCTTTCAACTTTCAACATGCATAACTCATGGATAATTGTCGACACAAAGTAATATAATAAGTGCAATAAGTAAACATGTAAGAATCAGTGCACACAGTTGACACAAGTGTTTGCTTCTAAGATAGAAAGAAATAGGTAAACTGACTGAACATAAAGTAAAAGAAAGGCCCTTCACAGAGGGGATTACTCATGTGCTAGAGCTTTTTATTTTGAAAACATGGAAACAATTATGTCAACGGTAGTAATAATTCATATGTGTTATGTATAAAACCTCCTATAAGTTGCAAGCCTCATGCATCGAATACTAATAGTGCCCGCACCTTGTCCTAATTAGCTCGGACTTCCATGGATTATCATTGCATTACATATGTTTCAACCAAGTGTCACAAAGGGGTACCTCTATGCCACTTGTACAAAGGTCCAAGGAGATAAATCGCATTTGATTTCTCGATTTTGATAGATCTCAACTTGAGGACATCCATACCGGGACAACATAGAAAACAGATAATGGACTCCTCTTTAATGCTTAAGCATTCAACAACAGATAATATTCTCATAAGAGATTGAGGATTAATGTCCAAGCTGAAACTTCCACCATGATACATGGCTTTGGTTGGCGGCCCAATGTTCTTCTCTAACAATATGCATACTCAAACCATTTAACTCATGGAAAATCTCCCTTACTTCAGACAAGACGAACATGCATAGCAACTCACATGATATTCAACAAAGGTGTGACAGGTTGATGGCGTCCCCAGATAACATGGTTACCGCTCAACAAGCAACTTATAAGAACTAAGATACATAAGCGACATATTCCTTACCACAATAGTTTTTTAGGCTACTTTCCCATGAGCTATGTATTGCAAAAACAAGGAATGAATTTTTGAAAGGTTTTAAAGGTAGCACACAAGCAATTTACTTGGAATGGCAGAAAAATACCACATAGTAGGTAGTTATGGTGGACACAAATGGCATAGGTTTTGGCTCAAGGTTTTGGATGCACGAGAAGCATTCCCTCTCAGTACAAGGCTTTGGCTAGCAAGGTTGTTTGAAGCAAACACAAGTATAAACCGGTACAGAAAACTTACATAAGAACATATTGCAAGCATTATAAGACTTCTACACTGTCTTCCTTGTTGTTCAAACACTTTTACCATAAAATATCTAGACCTTAGAGAGACCAATCATGCAAACCAAATTTCAACAAGCTCTACGGTAGTTCTCCACTAATAGATTTAAACTACATGATGCAAGAGCTTAAACATGATCTACTTGAGAGCTCAAAACAATTGCCAAGTATCAAATTATTCAATACAATATACCAATTACCACATGAAGCATTTTCTATTTCCAACAAAATAACAATAAGTGCTGCGGCTTTCGCCATGAACATGAAAAATAAAACGAAGAACACAAGTGTTCAAATGAAAAAGCGGAGCGTGTCTCTCTCCCACACAAGCATGTTAGGATCCGATTTATTCAGAGAATGAAAATAACAAAACGAAAATAAAAGCACACAGACGCTCCAAGTAAAGCACATAAGATGTGACGGAATTAAAATATAGTTTCACTAGAGGTGACCTGATAAGTTGTTGATGAAGAAGGGGATGCCTTGGGCATCCCCAAGCTTAGATGCTTGAGTCTTCTTGAAATATGCAGGGATGAACCACGGGGCATCTCCAAGCTTAGACTTTTCACTCTTCTTGATCATATCATATCATCCTCCTCTCTTGATCCTTGAAAAACTTCCTTCACACCAAACTCAAAGCAATCTCATTAGTGGGTTAGTGCATGACACAATCATTCCTAACACTTCTGGACATTACCCAAGGCTACTGAAATTTAATGGAGCATTCCAACAAAGAACTAAAAAGGCAATGCGAAATAAAGGCAGAATCTGTCAAACAACAGTCCGTAAAGACGAATTTTTCGAGGCACTTAACATGCTCAGATGGAAAAGCTCTGCTTGAAAGAAAGTTGCATACATATCCAGGATCACGCATGAATTTTTCAGGATTTTACGAGTTTCCTACAGAGAGATCAACTCAAATTCGTGATGACTAAAAAACTGTTTTCAGAAATCCAAATCTAGTATCAACTTTCTATCAAAGACTTTACTTGGCACAACAATGCAATAAAATAAAGATACAAAGGTATTGCTACAGTAGTAACAAGCACCTTGACTCAAAAAAAAAGCAAAAATAACAGAAAATAAAAACGATGGGTTGTCTCCCATAAGCGCTTTTCTTTAACGCCTTTCAGCTAGGCGCAGAAAGTGTAAATCAAGTAACATCAAGAGAAGAAGCATCAACATCATAATTTGTTCTAACAATAGAATCAAAAGGCATCTTCATTCTCTTTCTAGGGAAGTGTTCCATACCTTTCTTAAGAGGGAATTGATATTTAATATTTCCTTCTTTCATATCAATAATAGCACCAACGGTTCGAAGAAAGGGTCTTCCCAAAACAATAGGACAAGATGCATTGCATTCAATATCCAAAACAATAAAATCAACGGGGACAAGGTTATTGTTAACCGTAATGTGAACATTGTCAATTCTCCCCAAAGGTTTCTTTATAGAATTATCAGCAAGATTAACATCCAAATAACAACATTCCAATGGTGGCAAGTCAAGCATATCATAAAGTTTCTTAGGCATAACAGAAATACTTGCACCAAGATCACATAAAGCATTACAATCAAAATCATTGACCTTCATTTTAATGATGGGCTCCCAACCATCTTCCAACTTCCTAGGGATAGAAGCTTCAAGTTTTAATTTCTCTTCCCTAGCTTTAATGAGAGCATTTGTAATATGTTTTGTAAAGGCCAAGTTTATAGCACTAGCATTAGGACTTCTAGCAAGTTTTTGCAAGAACTTAATAACTTCAGAGATATGACAAAAATCAAAACCATTATGATCTAAAGCAATGGGACCATTGTCCCCAACACTTTGAAAAATTTCAGCACTTTTATCACAAACAGTTTCAGCAGTTTCAGGCAATTTTGCATGCTTTGTAGTAGAAGTAGAAACATTGCCAACACCAATTATTTTACCATTGATAGTAGGAGGTTTAGCAACATGTGAAGCATCAACATTACTAGTGGTGGTAATAGTCCAAACTTTAGCTACATTATTCTCTTTAGCAAGTTTTTCTTCTCTTTCCCACCTAGCATGCAATTCAGCCATCATTCTAATATTGTCATCAATTCGAACTTGGATGGCATTTGTTGTAGCAAATGACTTAGTATCTTTAACTT
The DNA here is from genome assembly GCA_030979885.1 of Lolium multiflorum. NCBI lineage: Eukaryota > Viridiplantae > Streptophyta > Magnoliopsida > Poales > Poaceae > Lolium > Lolium multiflorum. The sequence goes on from CM061749.1 coordinate 260,715,766, forward strand.
CATTAGGCATAACTTTCAGTTTCAAAAGATCAACATCAAGAGCAAGACTATCAACCTTAGAAGCAAGAACATCAATTTTACCAACTTTTTCTCAACAGATTTGTTAAAAGCAGTTTGTGTACTGATACGTCTCAAACGTATCTATAATTTCTTATGTTCCATGCTACTTTTATGACAATACTTGAATGTTTTATACATACTTTACAGCATTATTATACATTTTCCGGCACTAACCTATTAGCAAGATGCCGAAGTGCCAGTTGCTGTTTTCTGCTGTTTTTGGTTTCGGAAATCCTAGTAAGGAAATATTCTCGGAATTGGCGAAATCAACGCCCCAGGTCCTATTTTTACACGAAGCTTCCAAAAGACCGAAAGGAAATGAAGTGGGGCCACGAGGCGCCGACACAAGGGCGGCGCGGCCGTCCCGCCGCCCTGGTGTGTGGGGCCCTCGCGTCGCCCCTGACCTACCCTTCCGCCTACAAATAGCCTTCGTCGCGAAACCCCCGTGCGAGAGCCACGATCGGAAAACCTTCCAGAGACGCCGCCGTCGCGTAATCCCATCTCTGGGGATTCGGAGATCGCCTCAGGAGATCGCCTCCGGCACCCTGCCGGAGAGGGGAATCATCACCGGAGGGGCTCTACATCATCATGCCCGCCCCCGGATTGATGCGTGAATAGTTCATCCTTGGACTATGGGTCCATAGCAGTAGCTAGATGGTTGTCTTCTCCGCTTGTGCTATCATTGTTTAGATCTTGTGAGCTGCCTAACATGATCAAGATCATCTATTTGTAATGCTACATGTTGTGTTTGGCGGGATCCGATGAATATAGAATACTATGTTAAGTTGATTATCAATATATCATATATGTGTTGTTTATGTTCTTGCATGCTCTCCGTTGCTAGTAGAGGCTCCGGCCAAGTTGATACTTGTAACTCCAAGAGGGAGTAATTATGCTCGTCGTAGTGGGTTCATGCCTCCATTGAATCTGGGATCGTGACAATAGGTTCTAAGGTTGTGGATGTGGTTGCTACTAGGGATAAAACATCGATGGTTTGTCTAAGGATATTTGTGTTGATTACATTATGCGCCATACTTAATGCAATTATCTGGTTGTTTACAACTTAATACCGGAAGGGGTTCGGATGATAACCTGAAGGTGGATTATTTAGGCATAGATGCATGATGTATAGCGGTCTATGTACTTTGTCGTAATGCCCTGATTAAATCACTGTTATCACCAGATTTTGGCCAAATCAGGAGATGGGCCGTAAGTGAAGATGGGCTTAAAGGATACACGCGTGGAGCATCTTTGAAGCGGCCTTGCACGAAGAGTTTGGGCTTTATTGCCCATGTATCTGTAATATAGTAGATCGCATCTTAGTTTAGAATTAAAAGATAGAGTTTAACCCGTGCACGGTTAGGTGCACGCCAATTAGAAAGTCCCTTGGACTATAAATATGTATCTAGGGTTATCGGAAAAGGAGGACAATCACGTTCACAACAAACACAAATTAGGCGCATCGCCACCCCTTCTTTCGAGGGTTTCTCCCGGGTAAGCATCATGCTGCCTAGATCGCATCTTGCGATCTAGGCAGCACACGTTTATTCGTTTACCTTGTGCTGCTCGTGCTGAAGCGTTGTTGATGGCGAGTAGCACTATTTATCGTAGATGTTTTGGGGCTTGCATAGATGCTTTTCTTATGCATATCTGCTTAGCTATGCCGTCCCTCGACATCTAGCTGCCCTTACACCTATCCAGGTGTAAGGGCAGCGTCTTGCTTGTTCGTTGTTTAGTAGATCCGATCCGTTATAGTTGCTCCTTGATTCCTCAAGGATTGGTTTAATATCCGTATGGTTAGGCCTTGCAAACGGGTTGAACGATCCGGTAGTGCGTTAGGTATGGTTTGTTAGTCCTAAGAGGGATGTTCCGGGAATTAACTTAATGTTGGTTTTTAGGCCTCTTTTAGGGTTAGTTTTCCATTATCTTTCGTGTCTATTAGGCTCAACTACGCGTAGGATGTTCCGATCATGCGGTGAAAACCCTAAACTGTCGTAGATTGGTTTAGCTTTATATTGATCAAGCAGGAGCCCCATGTCATCGTTAACCCGACGTGAACCATGGGGCGATCGGCTTTGTGAGCCGATCCACAGGGCAACCTGAGAGCCGATCGGGCTCGTATTTAATGTTTACGTGTCTGCCATGCAGGAAACTAATCGAAGCAATCCAACACCTTCCCGGCCAGGTATAGGTCAGGTGGCACGCCCTTGCAACCGCTAGGACGTGTGCCGGAACATTTGCGGGACGACGTCGAGGGACCAGGGCCCACTGCCGCTTGGAAGCCTCCGGCTCTTCGTGTTGCTTAACCACTGCTCGCCGGTGGGTTTTGGCAGGCAACACATTCTGGCACGCCGGTGGGACAATCTTCGGCAACAACCACGTCAACATCCGAGATGGCGGAAGAACCGGTCAAGTATGAAGATCTGCCTCCTGAGCATAAGAAGAAATATGATGATCTCAAGACCATCTTGGAAGCCAATCTCATCGGCGCTTTTGAGAAAACCCGTTCGCACGGGATCAAGTTCAAAGGGTTCCAACCCGAAGGTGCGCTAGAGGGACTAGATCTATCTCTCCCTTCGGACGAACGTACCAGAGCGACAGGAGATTAACTATGCCGTTGCTCATTCACTACATCGGCATTCTGAGAGCCTGGTGAACACTCTGGAGCGTGTCGCGCTCAATGTGGTGCAAGAAATCATGAAGCACAAGTACTCTCCGTCAGGACCTGCTCTAGGAACTCATCAGGAGATACCGCTCTATACTAGGCCACCACTGCCGTACACGATGGCAGCTCCACAGCAACAAGGTTCACCGGCATACGTCGTCTACAAGGTTGGAGGTGATCCTGGCGATTACCAATTCCTGTATGAGCCACCCAAGGAGATTCCACATGGATACGTGTGCACATACGTGCTGCAACGACTGGATGACCCATGTTACGTAGGAAGGACTGCCACGGCAGGAGGGATCTGGAACAGGAGTAGTTGCTGGAGCAGGAAGCAGTTCTGGAGCAGATGCTGAGAAACAGGCGTGGCTAACTAAATATGCCACCGGTACAAGTCATGAACGCTCAACTTCTGCAGCTCCTACGGTGGATGAGATCACCGCGATCATGAGAGATCAGTTCGGCATCCTGCCGAAGAAGAGAATGATCGGCTATTCCAAGCCGTATCCCAACGATTATGACCTAATCCCACTACCGCCTAAGTATCGGCTCCCTGACTTCACAAAATTCAGTGGATCAGAAGGAACCAGCTCAATTGAGCACGTGAGCCGATACTTGGCACAGTTGGGCATGGTCTCAGCTTCAGACGAGCTGCGTGTGAGGTTCTTCTCACAATCTCTCACGGGTCCGGCCTTTGGATGGTACACCTCGTTGCCACCAGACTCGGTTCGGACGTGGAAGCAGCTGGAGGAGCAGTTTCATGTACAGTATCATTCAGAAGCTACTGAAGCTGGCATTGCCGATCTGACCCAGGTTCGGCAAGGCGAGGAGAGACGGTATCGAGTACATCCAGAGGTTCAGGACCGTCAGGAACCGATGTTATTCGGTTCGCCTATCTGAGAAGGAAGCAGTCGAGCTGGCGATAGCAGGCCTGTCAGCGCCGCTCAAAGATGTGACCTTCCAAGCTGACTACAATTCATTGGCGCATATGGTTCAGAAATTGACATCTTATGAACAGCGCCACCCAGAATTGTATCAGGACAAGTTCAAGCGCGTCGCCCTGATCGAGATGGAAGAAGATGAAGATTCGTAGGAGATCGGGGAAGTCGCTGTAGCTGAATGGACTCGGGGGGCAAAGCCCGTGTCCTGCAAGTGGGTGAAACAACCAGGGCCTGCAAAAGGGTTTGACTTTGATTTGAGCAAAACGGAGCAAATTTTTGATTTGCTGCTGAAGGAGAAACAGCTGAAGTTACGAAGGCCACAAAATCCCACGTCACAAGAGATAAACGGCAGGCCATACTGCAAATGGCATCACACGTTCACCCATGCCACCAACGACTGCAAAGTCTTGCGCGGACAGATCCAAATGGCGATAGAACAAGGCCGATTACTCTTCGGTCAGTTTGCCATGAGAGTTGACACGCAGCCGTTTCCGGATGTCAACATGGTGGATCTCAGCCACTGCATAAGACGCGAGCCAGGTTTCTCGTTTGATATCAACATGGCAGGGCTTGCAGATCGCCATGGCGAGGATAAGCCAGAGAGCAGTCTCGTGGCAAAGATAAAGAGGAGGCCGATCCACGCGACCGGCCCCAGCATGATGACAGACGGTATTTGACTGAGGAAGAGGTGATAAGCGTGCGGTATCAACGACCACTTTCCGCGCACCTCCTTAACAAATATGAACAGCAATACGACCGACGTCGGCGCTACGACGTAGACGATGACAGATATCGTCGGTCTGATGCAGACAACAGGAAATACCGTCGATACGAAGGGTATGAGCGTCACGCCAGAGGGAGGTCAAGAGAGCAAGAGGACATGGATAGGCATTGGAACTGTCCTTTCTTCAAACACTGCTGGGACTCAGGAATGAGCCGATTGCCTACAATCGAGAACTGCCCAGAATGTAGACAGAAGAGGAAGGGAACAAATGAAGTTTCAGTGTTCAAGCGTCTAGGACCTCTCCCACCTCAGAACAAACGAGCTGAGTCATCTCAAGATGAAGACTTCGAGGAGTCAGAGGAAGAAGATAGATATCACCGGCCAAGGTGGTGTCCTGATGGACTCAGCCACTCCCAAAAGCGCAGAGTGCAACGGCTAAGAAACTTGGAAGAAGCCGAGGCGCAATACCTGTATACGTTGAGGAAAGCACGGCCCGATCTGGCCGTGAAAATTCAGCAAACACTGGAGACAGAGGCTCGCCCACCAAAGAAAGTGTGGCGACCCAAGCAGACAAAAGCCGATGCAGGGACATCGGCTGATACAAACATGGTGTTCGTTCTCCCGTCAGAGTTTTGTGCTCCAAGAGATGAGGAAGTATCAGTGGCACAGTTTGATTGCGGGCCACGGCCAGTTATCTTTGAGAAGCCACGAGAGAGGAGCTACAGGCATCTGAAAGCCCTATACCTGAAGGGTTATATCAATGGGCAGCCTATCAGCAAGATGCTGGTTGACACGGGAGCAGCAGTCAACATAATGCCGTACTCCATGTTACGACGTTTGGGACGTTCCAATGAAGATCTGATCAAGACCAACGTCACGCTAAGTGATTTCAACGGCCAAGCGTCAGAAGCCAAGGGTGTTCTGAACGTGGACTTAACTGTCGGCCGAAAGACCATCCCTACATCCTTCTTCATCGTCGACAGCAAGAGCACTTACGCTGTCCTGCTAGGAAGGGATTGGATCCACGCTAACTGTTGCATTCCATCCACAATGCATCAGTGTATCATACAATGGGATGGAGATGAAGTGGAGGTTGTTCATGCAGATGATTCGATCGATATCTCTTTGGCTGCCATGAACATCTGGGAAGCAAATGACCAAGAGCCGCTCTCTGGAATCAATCTGGACGGCTGTGAGCGCATCGAAGCTACAAAAAATGGGGTGAGGCTGGTCTTATCCACCGGCCTGACAGAGTAGCAAGATCCGAGTCTATGGACGTACGTGGCAAGGCCGATCCCTGCGATCGGCCCCAAAAAATAAGAAACAAGGATCTCACTTCAAGCATGCCACGTCGTTATAGCAGAGAACCAAGAAGTTGTAAACCCTCGTTAAACATTGCAATGGAAAAGGAGGCCGATTCTAGCAATCGGCCACAAATAGTCTCAACATGCCTTCTGCCTGTGTTCATCATTGATTTAGCAGGCGATGGAAAGCTGAGGTATGGGTTTACAGCAGCTGATGATCTAGAAGAGATTGACATTGGTCCTGGGGATAAGCCACGACCAACATTTATCAGCAAATAGTTGGATCAACAACTGCAAGGGAAGCCGATTCCAGCAATCGGCTAAAATTATTCTCACCACACGTGTTCACTGCTGTGCTATTTAGCATGGTGAGTTGTGTGACAAGCTTGAATTGGCTGAAAAGCCGATATCTTCAATCACTTGAAGGATTCGGCTCGGGGGGCATACACACAGAGAAGGTACAAGGCCACGAAGTATGTACCCAGGGGAAGCCGATTCATGAAATCGATCGGCTAATAAAAAATCGAAAATACAAAAATTTTAAGCACAGCCGATGCTTGGACATCGACTCTAGTACAAGTTACGACTGGCCAGGCCACAGCGTCGTTGGGATGTGGAGCTGGATTTCTTCAAGGACGTTCTTCACCTCCTCAGAGTTTTCGACTAATGTCTCAATGGGTGAAGAAAGCAGAGCTTTGAAGCATTGGAGTTCATCACAACCCTGACAAACAACAAGGGCAGCATAAGCATGCAGATCAGAGAAAGGGTGAGCCAATCGGAGCAGTAAATCACAAGAATTGAGCTAGGAGGAGTTGGAGAGCCATTACATGTGAAGCTTCTTGGTTCAAGAAAGGGGTTTGCTGGTCCTTCCGAGCCCTCTTGGTGCATCGACTCCTTGTGCGTAAGCTTTCCTATCTTGTTTTGATGGGAGTTGAGGGCTGACCTTTTCTTGGAAGCCGATGGTGGCACATCTGGCTAGTTTTATGTGGTGGTGTCCCCAGAGGTGCCCAAGCTGGAGCTTCGTCGGCTGGATTGCATGTTCTCGCTGATATTATCTTCAGTATCCCTTTTTGAGCCGGCACAGGGTTGTTGCCCTTCAAAGTTTTCTTGGCAGCCACCTTTTTCACTACTATTCTCGCCTTGACTAAGGCTCGGGGGGCAGCTGGCCCTGAAGATTCTTTGCTTTTGGGAGCCGATTGTGTTGAAATCGGCTGTCTCTGCATCACAACCGTATTGAAAGGTGGTGAGTTCTTGCAGAAGAAAACCACCGGAGCTGGTGAGAGGAGTTTGAAGGGGAGCCATCATCATTGATAGGCTCTGGGCCTTTGTTGCTGCAAGGAAACAGAGCATCACAAGGAAAGTTGTGAGCAAATGGTACCTGTTATGCAGATGTATCAGCTTCAACGTCAAGTTGTTTCAGCTACGGTCCTAGAAGCTTTCCTGGAGGCGTTAATTCAGGAGTTTTGCCGTCAGGTCTAACATCACGATCGGATGATTTGGAGTCCAAAATCTAAGGGTCCCAAGGCTGTGGGCTGGACCTGTTCGATTGGAAATTTGGGATCTGAATTTGAGCAAGGATTGCAAGTTACCATCTGAGGGGATAACTGATTGACCTTTGTAATGAGAAAACTGATGCGTTGCCATCGGCTCATTGAGCATCGACCAAGTTGACAATCGGCAAAGTTAAGAAGAGGGAAAATCGGCTAAATCAATATGAAAGAAATCGGCAAAAATTGAAGGAAGTTCTTCATTGATAATAAGATTTCTTACATAAAGAGCTGATTGCTCTCAAAAGGAAGAACTAGGGGTACATTGCCCCATCTACTACTACTGATCCTATTCTAAGGATCCTATCTACGGGCCGCTGCCCTCGTCACGCCGTCGCGCCGCCGTGTCGGCGCTACTCCGGCGTCGTCGGCCGCCCGCCGACCGGGCCCTCGTTGTCTTCGTCCTCGTCGGCGTCGTCGTCTCCGCTGTCGAAGTCGCGAGGTTGCCCGGCCAAGGGCGAGCGCTTGGCCGGCGGCTCGTCGGGGGAGGTGTCATCCTCCTCCTCTTCTTCCTCTCCCGCCTCCTCGGAGGAGGTGAAATCGCCCAGGAGAAGCGATCGTCGTCGCTCTCCTCCTCCGATTCCCCGTCGGCGAGGAAACGGAGGTCGCTCTCCCCGTCGGTCGAGGACTTGTCGTCCTCGGACCAGACGGAGAAGTCGTGGCTAGACTCGTCCCCGTCCTCTATGGCGCGGCGAATGTGGGCCGCGTGGGCCTCCATCGGGTCCCACTCCGGCGTCGGCTCCCGGAGGGGGGAGGATTGGACGGAAAGGCTCGACGAAGAAGAGGAGGAAGAAGAGGAAGACATGGTGGCAGAGGAGGGCTTTTGGAGTGCTAATGCGGGGGATGAAGAAGGGAACTGCAAGAAGTGGCTAAATAAAAGGGGATATAGCGGAGATTTAATGCTTGAGCAGTTTTCGAGAATGTGGTGCCGAAACTGTCAAATCGTGCAGAGAAGTTGAGAAGGCAAGGCGTCATGATGAAGAATATTGCGACGGTTCTGCTCTGCCACGACATGACCCTTCAAAGGAAAAACATAGTGGTTTTGAAATTATCATTACCAAAACCAGGGGGGCATGTGTTATCACCAGATTTTGGCCAAATCAGGAGATGGGCCGTAAGTGAAGATGGGCTTAAAGGATACACGCGTGGAGCATCTTTGAAGCGGCCTTGCACGAAGAGTTTGGGCTTAATTGCCCATGTATCTGTAATATAGTAGATCGCATCTTAGTTTAGAATTAAAAGATAGAGTTTAACCCGTGCACGGTTAGGTGCACGCCCGAATTAGAAAGTCCCTTGGACTATAAATATGTATCTAGGGTTATCGAAAAGGAGGACAATCACGTTCACAACAAACACAAATCAGGCGCATCGCCACCCCTTCTTTCGAGGGTTTCTCCCGGGTAAGCATCATGCTGCCTAGATCGCATCTTGCGATCTAGGCAGCACGTTTATTCGTTTACCTTGTGCTGCTCGTACTGAAGCGTTGTTGATGGCGAGTAGCACTATTTATCGTAGATGTTTTGGGGCTTACATAGATGCTTTTCTTATGCATATCTGCTTAGCTGTGCCGTCCCTCGACATCTAGCTGCCCTTACACCTATCCAGGTGTAAGGGCAGCGTCTTGCTTGTTCGTTGTTTAGTAGATCCGATCCGTTATAGTTGCTCCTTGATTCCTCAAGGATTGGTTTAATATCCGTATGGTTAGGCCTTGCAAACGGGTTGAACGATCCGGTAGTGCGTTAGGTATGGTTTGTTAGTCCTAAGAGGGATGTTCCGGGAATTAACTTAATGTTGGTTTTTAGGCCTCTTTTAGGGTTAGTTTTCCATTATCTTTCGTGTCTATTAGGCTCAACTACGCGTAGGATGTTCCGATCATGCGGTGAAAACCCTAAACTGTCGTAGATTGGTTTAGCTTATACTGATCAAGCAGGAGCCCCATGTCATCGTTAACCCGACGTGAACCATGGGGCGATCGGCTTTGTGAGCCGATCCACAGGGCAACCTGAGAGCCGATCGGGCTCGTATTTAATGTTTACGTGTCTGCCATGCAGGAAACTAATCGAAGCAATCCAACACCTTCCTGACCAGGTATAGGTCAGGTGGCACGCCCAACCGCTAGGACGTGTGCCGGAACATTTGCGGGACGACGTCGAGGGACCAGGCCCACCGCGCCTTGAAGCCTCCCGGCTCTTCGTGTTGCTTAACCACCGCTCGCCGGTGGGTTTTGGCAGGCAACACATTCGCACGAGGTGGGACAATCTTCGGCAACAACCACGTCAACATCCGAGATGGCGGAAGAACCGGTCAAGTATGAAGATCTGCCTCCTGAGCATAAGAAGAAATATGATGATCTCAAGACCATCTTGGAAGCCAATCTCATCGGCGCTTTTGAGAAAACCCGTTCGCACGGGATCAAGTTCAAAGGGTTCCAACCCGAAGGTGCGCTAGAGGGACTAGATCTATCTCTCCCTTCGGACGAACGTACCAGAGCCCTGCGACAGGAGATTAACTATGCCGTTGCTCATTCACTACATCGGCATTCTGAGAGCCTGGTGAACACTCTGGAGCGTGTCGCGCTCAATGTGGTGCAAGAAATCATGAAGCACAAGTACTCTCCGTCAGGACCTGCACTAGGAACTCATCAGTTGGGGCAAAGTACTTTGATTGTGTTGTGCAGGTTCCACGTTGGCGCCGGTTTCACTGGTGTTGCGCCGCACTACACTCCTCCACCAACAACCTTCACGTGCTTCTTGGCTCCTACTGGTTCGATAACCTTGGTTTCTTTCTGAGGAAAAACTTGCCGCTGTGCGCATCATACCTTCCTCTTGGGGTTCCCAACGGACGTGTACATCTACGTGCATCAAGCTTTTTTCTGGCGCCGTTGCCGGGGAGATCAAGACACGCTGCAAGAGGAGTCTCCACTTCCAATCTCTTTACTATGTTTTTGTCTTGATTTACTTTATTTTATTTACTGTCTTGTTTGCTTCATATTAAAAACACAAAAAAATTAGTTACTTTACTTTCTGTCTTATTTACTAGCTCTATATCAAAAACACAAAAAATTAGTTACTTGTCTTTACTTTATTTGCCTAGTTTACTTTACTACTACTAAAATGAGTAATCCTGAAGTTGAAGTTCGTTCTTTTAAGCAACAAGGTGGAGAAAGTTTTAAAGATGCTTGGTACAGAATTAGTAATGCTCATCATAGGTGCATTAAGAAACACTCCACTATTATCCTTCTTAGGAACTTTTATGTTGGCTTATCTAGTTGGAATAGGTATGTTCTTGATACTCTTTCGGGAGGTAATTTCCTAGGTACTCCCGCTTTAGAAGCTAGTTGCATCATAGAGAGTCTAGTTGGAATACCACCTGTTAATGAAGTTAAAATTGAAATCTCTCTTGAGGATGTTATGAAAAAATTGGAAACCATAGAGAAAAAATTTCCAAGTATTGAAACTAAATTGGAAATGTTACTTGATAAAACTGATGAACTTGATAAATCCTTAGGAGGAATTGATGAAAGAATTAGTGTCCTAGGAACTTGTGTTGTCCATGATAATCAAACCAATAGGATTGATGAACTTGAAAAAGCTATGGGAACCTTGGGTTCAACCTTTTCTTCTCTTAAGTATAAGGAGAAAGCTTATGTGGGTAAAGAGCAAAAATTCATGTATGCCTCTAAGGTGCCTAAACAAAAGAATTATTATAGGCCTAAAATTGATAAAACCCCTAGCACCACCATAGGAAATTTAGATAATGGAGCATCTAAGGTACCCTCTGCAACAAGTTGTGTTTGTAAGAAAAATAATGATGTTGATGCTTCTTCTCTTGAAAATACTTGATTTGCACTTTCTGCGCTTAGTTAAAGAAAAGCACTTCTTGGGAGATAACCCATATTTTATTTTATTTACTGTATTGTTGAGTCTTGGAAGTTGTTTACTACTGTAGCAACCTCTCCTTATCATGTTTTTGTGTCAAGTAAAGTTTCTATGTTAAAGTTGATGCTATATTTGGGATTGCTGCGCAGAAACAGCATTGCTGTCTGTCACGAATTCTCGCAGAGCTCTCTGTAAAAAAATCGAAAAAATCTGCAAATTTACGAGCGTGATCCTCGGATATGTACGCAACTTTCATTAGTTTGAGTTTTTCCATTTGAGCAAGTTAAGTGCCCCTGCCAGATTCATCTTTACGGACTGTTCGTTTTTGACGATTCTGCCTTTTATTTCGCATTGCCGCTTTTGCTATGTTGAATGAGTTTCTTTGTTCCATTAACTTTCAGAAGCTTTGTGCAATGTCCAGAAGTGTTAAGAATGATTGTGTCACCTCTGAATATGTGAATTTTGATTATGCACTAACCCTCTAATGAGTTTGCTTGAAGTTTGGTGTGGAGGAAGTTTTCAAGGGTCAAGAGAAGAGGATGATATACTATGATCAAGAAGAGTGAAAGGTCTAAGCTTGGGGATGCCCGGTGGTTCATCCCTGCATATTTTAAGAAGACTCAAGCATCTAAGCTTGGGGATGCCCAAGGCATCCCCTTCTTCATCGACAACATTATCAGGTCAGTTCTAGTGAAACTATATTTTTATTCCATCACATCTTATGTTCTTTACTTGGAGCGTCGGTTTGCTTTTATTTTGTTTTGGTTTGAATAAAGTTGGATCCCACCATTCTTATATTGGAGATATTACGCTCCGCTTTTTCATATGGAACACTTGTGTTCTTAATTGTGCTTTAATGTTCATGGCGAAGGCTGAAATTGCTTCGTTAAATTGCTATTTGGTTGGAATCAGAAAATGCTGCATATGGTTTTGAATAACTTGGCAATTGTTTGAGCTCTCATAGATCATGTTTAAGCTCTTGCATCATGTAGTATAATCTATTAATGAAGAACTACCGTAGAGCTTGTTTAATTTGGTTTGCATGATTGGTCTCTCTAAGTCAAGATATTTTTGGGTAAAGTGTTTTGAACAACAAGGAAGACAGTGTAGAGTCTTATAATGCTTGCAATATGTTCTTGTGTGAGTTTTGCTGTACCTGTTCATACTTGTGTTTGCTTCAAACAACCTTGCTAGCCCAAACCTTGTACTGAGAGGAAATGCTTCTCGTGCATCCAAACACCTTGAGCCAAAACCCATGCCATTTGTGTCCACCATATCTACCTACTATGTGGTATTTTTCTGCCATTCCAAAGTAAATTACTTGAGTGCTACCTTTAAAATTTCATTCCTTTATCTTTGCAATATATAGCTCATGGGACAAATAGCTTAAAAACTATTGTGGTGATGAATATGTAGTTATGTGTCTTAATTCTTATAAGTTGCTTGTTGAGCGGTAACCATGTTTCTGGGGACGCCATCAACTTTACCTTTGTTGGATATCATGTGAGATGCTATGCATGTTCGTCTTGTCTGAAGTAAGTGCGATTTCATGATCAAATGGTTTAAGTATGCATATGTTAGAGAAGAACATTGGGCCGCCAACTAAAGCCATGTATCATGGTGGAAGTTTCAGTTTGGAAATACAACCTCAATCTCTTATGAGAATATTAATTGTTGTTGAATGCTTAAGCATTAAAAGAGGAGTCCATTATCTGTTGTCTATGTTGTCCCGGTATGGATGTCTAAGTTGAGAATAATCAAAAGCGAGAAATCCAATGCGTGCTTTCTCCTTAGACACTTGTACAGGCGGCATAGAGGTACCCCTTTGTGACACTTGGTTGAAACATATGTTATGCGATGATAATCCGTGTTTTCCGAGCTAAGTAGGACAAGGTGCGAGCACTATTAGTACTCTATGCATGAGACTTGCAACTTGTAGGAAGTATTATGCATAGCACATATGAATTATTACTACCGTTGACAAAATTGTTTCTATGTTTTCAAAACAAAAGCTCTAGCACAAAAATAGTAATCCATGCTTCCTCTGTGAAGGGCCATTCTTTTACTTTATTGTTGAGTCAGTCTACCCACTTCTTTCTATCTTAGAAGCAAACACTTGTGTTAACTGTGTGCATTGATTCTTACATGTTTACTTATTGCACCTGTTATATTACTCTATGTTGACAAATATCCATGAGATATACATGTTACAAGTTGAAAGCAATTGCTGAAACTTAATCATCCTTTGTGTTGCTTCAATACATTCTACTTTGAATTTATTGCTTATGAGTTAGCTCTTATGCAAGTCTTATTGATACTTGTTTGAAAGTATTATTCATGAAAAGTTTTGCTATATGATTCATTTGTTTAGTCATTATCTTTGTTAGCAATCTTTTGCTCAGATCACTCCATTCATCTCATATGCTTTATAATAATGTTGATCAAGATTATGTTGGTAGCATGTCACTTCAGAAATTATTTGTGTTATCATTTACCTACTCGAGGGCGAGTAGGAACTAAGCTTGGGGATGCTTGATACGTCTCAAACGTATCTATAATTTCTTATGTTCCATGCTACTTTTATGACAATACTTGAATGTTTTATACATACTTTATGACATTATTATACATTTTCCGGCACTAACCTATTAACAAGATGCCGAAGTGCCAGTTCCTGTTTTTTTTTGGTTTCAGAAATCCTAGTAAGGAAATATTCTCGGAATTGACGAAATCAACGCCCGGGGTCCTATTTTTGAAGCTTCAGAAGACCGAAAGGGAAACGGTGGCCACGGCGCCGACACAACAGGCGGCGCTGCCCGGCCCCGGCCGCGGCCCTGGTGTGTGGGGCCCTCGCGTCGCCCCCTGACCTACCCTTCCGCCTACAAATAGCCTTCGTCGCGAAACCCCCTGTACCGAGAGCCACGATACGGAAAACCTTCCAGAGACGCCGCCGCCGCGAATCCCATCTCGGGGGATTCAGGAGATCGCCCGGCACCCCGCCGGAGAGGGGAATCATCACCGGAGGGCTCTACATCATCATGCCCGCCTCCGGATTGATGCGTGAGTAGTTCATCCTTGGACTATGGGTCCATAGCGGTAGCTAGATGGTTGTCTTCTCCGCTTGTGCTATCATTGTTTAGATCTTGTGAGCTGCCTAACATGATCAAGATCATCTATTTGTAATGCTACATGTTGTGTTTGGCGGGATCCGATGAATATAGAATACTATGTTAAGTTGATTATCAATCTATCATATATGTGTTTTTTATGTTCTTGCATGCTCTCCGTTGCTAGTAGAGGCTCGGCCAAGTTGATACTTGTAACTCCAAGAGGATTTATGCTCGATAGTGGGTTCATGCCTCCATTGAATTTGGGATCGTGACAATAGGTTCTAAGGTTGTGGATGTGCTGTTGCTACTAGGGATAAAACATCGATGCTTTGTCTAAGGATATTTGTGTTGATTACATTACGCCATACTTAATGCAATTATCTGTTTACAACTTAATACGGAAGGGGTTCGATGATAACCTGAAGGTGGATTATTTAGGCATAGATGCATGCTGGATAGCGGTCTATGTACTTTGTCGTAATGCCCTGATTAAATCACATAGTAATCATCATTGATATGTATTGAATCTTTATTTGTTAATTGCCCGCCTGTAATTTGTTCACCCAGCATGTTAGTTATCTTATTGGAGAGACACCTCTAGTGAACTGTGGACCCCGGTCCATTCTTTTACATCTGAATACATTCTACTGTTCTTACTGTTCTTTGCAAACAAACACCATCTTCCACTCGATACGCTTAATCCTTTGTTTTCAGCAAGCCGGTGAGATTGACAACCTCACTGTTACGTTGGGGCAAAGTACTTTGATTGTGTTGTGCAGGTTCCACGTTGGCGCCGGTTTCACTGGTGTTGCGCACTACACTCCTCCACCAAAAACCTTCACGTGCTTCTTGGCTCCTACTTGTTCGATAACCTTGGTTTCTTTATGAGGAAAAACTTGCCCTTGCGCATCATACCTTCCTCTTGGGGTTCCCAACGGACGTGTACATCTACGCGCATCATGTACTAATAAATTCTTTAAGCATGACTTCAAGATCAGAGGGTACACTCCTACTATTGTTGTAAGAATTACCATAAGAATTACCATAACCATTACCACTATTAGAAGGATATGGCCTATAGTTGTTGTTACCAAAATTATTCCTATAAGCATTGTTGTTGAAATTATTATTTTTAATGAAGTTCACATCAACATGCTCTTCTTGAGACACCAATGAAGCTAAATGAACATTATTAGGATCAACATGAGATTTACCATTAACAAGCATAAACATAATAACATCAATCTTATCACTCAAGGAAGAGGTTTCTTCAACAGAATTTACCTTCTTACCTTGAGGAGTTCTTTCAGTGTGCCATTCAGAGTAGTTGATCATCATATCATCAAGAAGCTTTGTTGCAACACCCAAAGTGATGGACATAAAAGTACCTCCAGCAGCTGAATCCAATAGGTTCCTTGAAGAAAAATTTAATCCTGCATAAAAGGTTTGGATGATCATCCAAGTAGTTAGTCCATGGGTAGGGCAATTCTTTACCAAAGATTTCATTCTCTCCCATGCTTGGGCAACATGTTCATTATCCAATTGCTTAAAATTCATAATGCTACTTCTCAAAGATATAATTTTAGCAGGAGGATAATATTTTCCAATGAAAGCATCTTTACATTTAGTCCATGAATCAATACTATTTTTAGGCAAAGATAGCAACCAATCTTTAGCTCTTCCTCTTAAGGAGAAAGGAAACAATTTCAGTTTTATAATATCCCCATCTATATCCTTATGCTTTTGCATTTCACAAAGTTCAACAAAATTATTAAGATGGGCAGCAGCATCATCAGTACTAACACCAGAAAATTGCTCTCTCATAACAAGATTTAGTAAAGCAGGTTTAATTTCATAAAATTCTGTTGTAGTAGCAGGTGGAGCAATAGGAGTGCATATGAAATCATTATTATTTGTGCTAGTGAAGTCACACAACTTAGTGTTTTCAGGAGTATTCATTTAGCAATAACTAAGCAAACCGAATTAAATAAAGTAAAACAAGTAACTAATTTTTTTGTGTTTTTGATATAAAGAAAGCAAACAAGACAAAATAAAATAAAGTAAGACAATAAACAAAGTAAAGAGATTGGATGTGAGAGACCCCTGCCAGCGTGTCTTGATCTCCCGCGCGGCGCCAAAAAGTAAGCTGGCAGCGTGCTGACGTGGGAGTTAGAAATTCAGGTGTAACTTTTCTTGATACTCGGTAACGGCGCTCGTAAAAGTAGTCTTGTGACGGTAAAGCACATTCTGGAACCCCAAGTGGAAGGTATGATGCGATAACAAGTTTTCTCGTAAAGAAACCAAGGTTATCGAACCATAGTAGGAGATGAAGGCCACGTGAAGGTTGTTGGTGAAGGAGTGTAGTGCGGCGCAACACCAGGAATTCCGGCGCCAACGTGGCCTGCACAACACAATCAAAGTACTTTGCCCCAACTTAACGAGTGAGGTTGTCAATCTCACCGGCTTGCTGAAAACAAAGGATTAAACGTGGTGTGGAGAATGATGTTTGCTTGCGGTAACAAAAGAACAATGATTGCAGTGGTTGTATTTCAGATGTAAAAGCATCGGACGGGGTCCACAGTTCACTAGTGGTGTCTCCTCCATTAAGATAAATAGCATGTTGGGTGAACAAATTACAATTGGGCAATTGACAAATAGAGAGGGCATAACAATGCACATACATATCATGATGACTACTATGAGATTTACTTAGGGCATTACGACAAAGAACATAGACCGCCATCCAACATGCATCTATGCCTAAAAAGTCCACCTTCGGGTTAGCATCCACCCTTCCAGTATTAAGTTGCAAACAACGGACAATTGCATTAAGTACTGTGCGTAATGTAAACAATACAAATATCCTTAAACAAAGCATTGATGTTTTATCCTAGTGGCAACAACACATCCACAACCTTAGGGGTTGTTTCACCTCAGATTCAATGGAGACATGAACCCACTATCTAGCATAAATACTCCCTCTTGGAGTTACAAGTATCAACTTGGCCGAGCCTCTACTAGCAACGGAGAGCATGCAAGATCATAAATAACATATATGATAGATCAATAATCAACTTGACATAGTATTCCATATTCATCGGATCCCAACAAACACAACATGTAGCATTACAAATAGATGATCTTGATCATGATAAGCAGCTCACAAGATCTAAACATGATAGCACAAGAGGAGAAGACAACCATCTAGCTACTGCTATGGACCCATAGTCCAAGGATGAACTACTCACGCATCGATCCGGAGGCGGGCATGGTGATGTAGAGCCCTCCGGTGATGATTCCCCTCATGGTGCCGGAGGCGATCTCTCTGAACCCCCGAGATAGGGCTGACGCGGCGCGTCTCTGAACTGTTCCCGTATTCGCTCTCGGTGCTAGGGTTTTCGCGGACGAAGGATTATATAGGCGAAGGCGAGTCGAGGACGCCCGAGGCCCACCCCATATGGCGGCGCCGTGTGGGGCCGTGCTCCCCCTATGGTGTGGCCGCCTCGTGGCTCCTCTTCTGCCCTCCTTCGGACTTCTGGAACATTTCGTGGAAAATAAGGCCGTGGGCTTTTGTTTCGTCCAATTCCGAGAATATTCGTAAACTAACTTTTCTGAAATAAAAAACAGTAGAAAACAGGAACTGGCACTGCGGCATCTTGTTAATAGGTTAGTCCCAGAAAATGCATAAAAACATTATAAAGTGTGAGTAAAACATGTAGGTATTGTCATAAAACAAGCATGGAACATAAGAAATTATAGATACGTTGGAGACGTATCATGTATACCTCCTTGTATGCTATCATACTATCATTGACTACGTCACATTGGTTCATCACCTGTTCAGCGACCAATTGGGAGTCGTCAAAAATCTTTTGGAGTCGCCCATAGGCTTTCGCCATCTTCATCCCGTGTATCAGTGCTTCATACTCCGCTTCGTTATTAGACGCGTTGGGAAACATCATCCGCAGTACATACTTCAGTTTATCTCCTTGAGGGGAGACTAATATCACGCCTGATCCAGCTCCTTCTAACCTTTTGTATCCATCCAAGTTCATAGTCCAGGTTCTTGATAAATCAGGGGGGTCCCGTATTCTGCAGCTCCAACCACTCTGCGACGAAATCTGGTAAGATCTGTGACTTTATTGCTTTTCTTTTTTCATACGTGATGTCCCGAGGGGAAAGCTCTATTCCCCAAAGGGAGACACGACCCGTAGCTTCCTGGTTATTTAGTATATTGACAAAGGCGCCTCATTGACCACTATGATCGGATGTGCCGAGAAATAGTGTCGCAACTTTCTTGTTGTTGTAAACACTCCATATGCCAGCTTCTGATAGTGCGGGTACCGCTGTTTTGAAGGCGATAAATCTTCGCTCATGAAGTATACCGGCCGCTGGACTCCGTGGATTTTTCCTTCTTCCTCTCGCTCAACCACAAGTACTGTGCTGACCACCTGGGGTGTGGCCGATATATAACAGAAGAGGTTCCTTTTCATTGGGTGCCACCAATATTGGTGGTGTCGAGATTGTGCGTTTGAGATCCTCAAAGGCTCTGTCTGCTTCTTCATTCCATTCAAATTTTTCTCCCTGTTTGATCAAGGCATAGAACGGCAACACCTTTTCTCCCAGCCTGGCGACGAATCTGCTCAAAGCTGCAACTCGCCCAGTTAGCTGTTGTATTTCTTTTAACTTTGTTGGCTTTCGCATTGTCACGATGGCCTTAATTTTCTCCGGGTTAGCCTCGATTCCTCTTGCTGACACCAGAAACCCGAGAAGCTCTCCCGCAGGAACACCGAAAGAGCACTTCGTCAGGTTCAGCTTGAATTTATCAAGGTTGTCGAAAGTTTCCTTATCATCAATCAGGGTTGACCCTTTCTTTGCTGTTATGACGACATCGTCAATGTACACTTGAACATTCTTGCCAATCTGCGTAGCAAGGCACTTTTGCATCATCGCGATATGTTGCTCCCGTGTTTTTCAACCTGAAGGGCATTGTTCTGTAGCAGAACACGCCATAGGGTGTTATGAAAGCTGTTTTGACATCATCTTCTTCTTTTAAGCGGATCTGGTTGTAACCAGAATACGCGTCCATGAAGGAAAGACGTTCACAGCCTGTCGTGGAGTTGATAATTTGATCGATCCTTGGGAGGGGAAAGTGATCCTTTGGACAATGTTTATTGAGACACGTGAAGTCGACGCACATGCGAAGGACCTCTGTGTTTTTCTTCGGGACCAACACTGGGTTAGCTACCCACGTGGCCTCTGTGTGTAACTCTTTGATGAACCCAACTTCTCTGAGTCGATTTATTTCCGACAGCATAGCTTTGCGGTTTGGTTCTGAAAAGCGCCGCAAAGGTTTTCTGATTGGCCTGGCCAATTCCAAGTTAGGGGGTGCTCGGCAAGTTCCCTGGGTACTCCTGGCATGTCTGCTGGACACCATGCGAAGATTTCCCGCTCACGGAGGAACTCAACGAGCGCGCTTTCCTATGAGGTCCATATTTGTGGCGATGTCGCTTCTTCTTGGGATCCGTCAGTGGATCTCGCACTTCTTTCGAATTTTTCGTAGTGTCAAAAGTTTGCTCTACAATGGCCTCCCTCCGTCGTGCAGCACATCGTAATCTGTTGTTAGCTTGGACGCCATATACCCGCTGCGTCCCGAAGGTTTCTCGACCAGTCAATGAAATCCTTGTCGCATTTATCCGCTAGCGTGAAATCGCCTTTACCGTGATTGGGCCTCTGGTCTAGTGAGTCTCCATAATAAAAAGTGTGTAATATGGTACCGCCATAACTGCATACGTGTGTCGTCCCAAGAGAGCATGGTACCGTGATGGAACCACGGACTAACCCAAATTTCCCTTTCTATCCTCGTAGGTTCTCTGTTCCAAACCGAATGCCGAGATTGATCTTCCTCAATGGATAACTTGGCTTGTCTGTTGTGATGCCATGAAAACGTGTATCTGTTGGTTTTAAGTTCGCCAAGGATATATTCATCTTCCTCAATGTATCTGTGTACATGAGGTTTAAACTGCTGCCTCCATCTATGAATACTCGTGACACGTCGAATCCTGCGATCACCGCTGGTAAGATAAGTGCTGATTGCCCTGGTCGAGGGACTTGCTGCGGGTGGTCCGCTATGGTGAAGCCAATATCTTGTCCCGACCAATTCAGGTACTCAATTATTGGTGGAGGCATCTTCTCTGCCATAAAGACTTGTCGCGAAATTACTTTTTGAGCTCTGTTGGATGGCCTGCCCTTCGAATCATCGACACCGCGCCATTGGTGTTGATATAAGGAGGCGGTGGTGCTGCCGCTATTTGTAATTGGTGCCGATTTCCGTCCGTGATCGCGGAGGAGTGTGGGAAGGTGGATCTCACCCCTGGCCCCGAGGTTCCTCGGGCCGCCGCCCGTGCGTTGGCATGCCCCGCAAATTTGTTCAGCGTCTGAGTTCGGCAATCCTTTCCGCAGATGTCCCGATCGCCTCTTCCCATTGTCAAGCGAGATAAAGTGATCTCGACATGGTCCGTTCACTTATCTTCGAGGAAGGTGTACCGCTCCGGGAAACCCTTGGACCATTATTTTGCCTGCTGGGGCGTGGACTATCCCCCGTAGTCGCCACGCTGTTCACCACTCTTTGATAATCATCGCGATTATTATTTCCGCTATTTCTAAGCCAGCCAATATTTGGTCGGACCGTCATAGTTTGAGTATTGGCGAGAGAATCGTCGCTTCATTTTGAATATTTCTGACATCTTCCTGCGACCTATGCCGCTTATTGTGAACAACATCTTCTCCCATCTGCCCATCGATTCGCTATTTCCATCGTCGCCATGGTTTTTGGGTTAGTCCTTCCCAAGTCTTCATGAAATCTTTCTTCGGATCCTAGCGACAAAAAAGCATCTATTCGCTTCTCTCGTCAGATATAAAGTCGAAGCTTTGATGATGTTCCACCTCCGGATGTACATCCTCATCGACTCATCATACTTCTGTCGACAGGCTCTCAATTGCTCTATTGACGCAGGTTTCTTGCACGTGGATCGGAAGTTTTTCACGAAGATGTCTCAAAGGTCTCCCAAATTATCAGATAGATCCAGGTGGTAACTTCTTGATCCATGATCGCGCCTCCCCACTTAAGTATACCTGGATGCTTGATACGTCTCCAACGTATCTATAATTTCTGATGTTCCATGCTTATTTTATGACAATACCTACATGTTTTGTTCACACTTTATATCGTTTTTATGCGTTTTCCGGAACTAACCTATTGACGAGATGCCGAAGCGCGTTCCCGTTTTCTGCTGTTTTTGGTTTGTAAATCCTAGTAAGGAAATATTCTCTGAATTGGACGAAATCAACGCCCAGTATCTTATATTTACACGAAGCTTCCGTAACACCCAGAGGAGCGTAGGTGCGCTCGCTGTGGGCCCCACAACATGGCGGCGCCGCTAGAGGGGCGCGCCGCCTAGTGTGTGGGCCCCCGTAGCCCTTCCCGACTCCGCCTCTTCGCCCATAAGAAGCCCCCGACTCCAAATCTTCGATACGAACAATACGGCATTTGAGAAACCTTCCAGAGTCACGCCATCGCGAGCCAAGATCCGGGGGACAGGAGTCTCTGTTCCGGCACGCCGCCGACGAGGAAGTGCCCCCGGAAGGCTCCTCCATCGACACCACCGCCATCTCCATCAACGCTGTTGTCTCCCATGAGGAGGGAGTAGTTCTCCATCGAGGCTCGGGGCTGTACCGGTAGCTATGTGGTTAATCTCTCTCTCTGTACTCCAATACAATGATCTCATGAGCTGCCTTACATGATTGAGATCCATATGATGAGCTTTGTATCGCTACTAGTTTATGTGCTACTCATGTGATGTTATTAAAGTAGTCTATTCCTCCTGCATGGTGTAATGGTGACAGTGTGTGCATCGTGTAGTTCTTGTCGTAGGCTATGATCATAATCTCTTGTAGGTTATGGAGTTAATTATTACTATGATAGTATTGATGTGATCTATTCCCCCTTTCATAGTGTAATGGTGACAGTGTGTATGCTATGTTAGTACTCGGGCTATTTTGCAAAGATCTATTATGCTCTAAGGTTACTTAAATATGAATGCCGAATGTTGTGGCGCTTGTTAACTCCGGCTTGAGGGAGCTCTTGTAGCCCTACACAACGACTGGTGTTTGTCATCCAACAAAAGAGTGTATGTAGCACAAATGAGAGAAGTTATTATTTATTATGCGATCAATGTTGAGAGTGTCCACTAGTGAAAGTATGATCCCTAGGCCTTGTTTCCAATACTGCAAACACCGCTTACTTACTGTTCTGTTGCATGTTTACTCGCTGCCATATTTTATTCAGATTACTATTACCACTCATATACATCCATACTACTTGTATTTCCCTATCTCTTCGCCGAACTAGTGCACACCTATACATCCGACAAGTGTATTAGGTGTGTTGGGGACACAAGAGACTTTTTGTATCGTGATTGAGGGTTGCTTGAGAAGGATATCTTTGACCTCTTCCTCCCTGGAGTTCGATAAACCTTGGGTGATCCACTTAAGGGAAAACTTGCTCTGCTGCTCTACAAACCTCTGCTCTTGGAGGCCCAACACTGCCTACAGGAAAATAAGCGTGAGTAGACATCAAGCTATTTTCTTCGCGCTCAAGTGTTTGGGAGGAAAGGTAAAGGCCCTCATACCCGTCCTGTGTAACTAAGTTATTTTCTCGTTGCCGCTGTAAGTGCTCGAAGCCATTTCCTTAGATCCCGCAATTGCATCTTTTGGTTTCTTGTTTACACTAGTTAGGCATAATGGAAAGCAATAGAGTGAGCTTCTTATTCTATTTCGAGTTAAGACATGGATTGTTTGTTGAAATTTAAAAACCTATGGAATCTTATTTGCATGCTAGTAGCAATGATATTAGTATGAACGCTTTGAACACCATTGTTGCTAATGATATGGAAAATTCTAAGCTTGGGGAAGCTGGTTTTGATGAGCATGATATTTTTAGTCCCCCAAGCATTGAGGAGAAAATTTTCTTTGATGATACTTTGCCTCCTATTTATGATGATTATAATGATAGTGGTCTTTTGGTGCCGCCTACTATGGAGAGTAAATTTTATTATGATTATACTATGCCTCCTACACTTGATAAGAATAATAATGATAGCTATTTTGTTGAATTTGCTCCCACTACAACTAATAAAATTGATTATGCTTATGTGGAGAGTAATAATTTTATGCATGTGGCTCATGACAAGAATGCTTTATGTGATAGTTATATTGTTGAGTTTGTTCATGATGCTACTGAAAGTTATTATGAGAGAGGGAAACATGGTTATATGCATCTTAATAATATTAAGTTTCCCCTCTTTATGTTGAGAATCTTGAAATTGCGCTTGTGTTGCTTTTCTATGCTTGCCACTTTGTTCTTCATGAATCTATTTGTGTACAAGATTCCTTTTCATAGGAAGTGGGTTAGGCTTAAATGTGCTTTGAATTTGCTTTGCTTCAACTCTTATTTCTTGCGAGTGCATCATTAAAATTACTGAGCCCATCTTAATGGCTATAAAGAAAGAACTTCTTGGGAGATAACCCATGTCTTTATTTTACTACGAAATTTTTGTTTTGTTGAGTCTTGGAAGTTTTTTACTACTGTAGCAACCTCCCCTTATCATGTTTTTGTGCCAAGTAAAAGTCTCTATGGTAAAGTTGATGCTAGATTTGATTGCTGCGCAGAAACAGTATTGATGTCCTGTCACAAATTCTGGCATAAGTCTCTGTAAAAAAATCAAAAAATCTGCAAATTTACGTGCGTGATCCTCTCGGATATGTACGCAACTTTCATTAGTTTTGAGTTTTTCCATTTCTGAGTGCTAAGTGCCCCTTCCAGATCTGTCTTTACTGACTGTTCTTGTTTTTGAGCGTATCTCTGCCTTTTATTTCGCATTGCCGCTTTTGCTATGTTGAATTAGTTTCTTTGTTCCATTAACTTTCACAAGATTTGTGCAATGTCCAGAAGTGTTAAGAACGATTGTGTCATCTCTGAATGTGTGAATTTGTAATTATGCACTAACCCTCTAATAAATTTGCTTGAAGTTTGGTGTGGAGGAAGTTTTCAAGGGTCAAGAGAAGAGGATGATATACTATGATCAAGAAGAGTGAAAGGTCTAAGCTTGGGGATGCCCTGGTGGTTCATCCCTGCATATTTTAAGAAGACTCAAGCATCTAAGCTTGGGGATGCCCAAGGCATCCCCTTCTTCATCGACAACTTATCAGGTCACTTCTAGTGAAACTATATTTTTATTCCATCACATCTTATGTACTTTACTTGGAGCGTCCGTGTGCTTTTATTTTCGTTTTGTTATTTTCATTCTCTGAATAAATTCATGCTCATGTGGGAGAGAGACACGCTCCGCTTTTTCATATGAACACTAGTGTTCTTCATTTTTGCTTTTAATGTTCAAGGGCGAAAGTTGATCGCTTCACTTGTTGCTATTTGGTTGGAATCAGAAAATGCTTCATATGGTTTTGAATAACTTGATACTTGGCAATTGTTTTGAGCTCTCATAGATCATGTTTAAGCTCTTGCATATGTAGTTTAAATCTAGTAGTGGAGAACTACTTGTAGAGCTTGTTGAAATTTGGTTTGCATGATTGGTTCTCTAAGGTCTAGATATTTTATGGTAAAAGTGTTTGAGCAACAAGGAAGATAGTGTAGTGTAGAGTTTTATAATGCTTGCAATATGTTCTTATGTAAGTTTTGTTGTACGGTTCATACTTGTGTTTGCTTCAACAACCTTGCTAGCTCAAGCCTTGTACCGAGAGAGGAAATGCTTCTCATGCATCCAAACACCTTGAGCCAAACCCATGCCATTTGTGTCCACCATATCTACCTATTATGTGGTATTTCCCTGCCAAGTAAATTCTCATGTGCTACCTTTAAACAATTCAAAAAAAAAAAAAAAAGCTATTATCTCTTATTTGTGTCAATGTTTTATAGCTCATGAGGAAGTATGGGGGTGTTTTATCTTTCGATCTTGTCATTTACTTCTGACAGACTCTCAACAATGGACTAGTGGCTTCATCCGCTTATCCAATAATTTTGCAAAAAGAGCTGGCAATGGGGTTCCCAGCCCCAATTAATTAACTTTCATTAATAATTCTCTTCACATGTTTTGCCCTGATTCATCAGTAAGCAACTTAAATTTGCAAATAGACACTCCTCCATGGTATGTGAATGTTGGAAGGCACCCGAGATTCGGTTAGCCATGGCTGTAAGCAAAAGGTTGGGGGAGTGTCATCTAATAAATAAAACTAAAGTACATGTGTAAACAAAAGAGAAGAGGGATGATCTACCTTGCTGGTAGAGATAACGTCCTTCATGGGAGCCGCTCTTCAAAGTCTGGTTGATAAGGTAGTTAGAGTACCCATTACCATTCGTTGACAACAACAAACACCTCTCAAAACTTTACTTTTATGCTCTCTATATGATTTCAAAACTTGAAAAGCTCTAGCACATGATTTAATCCCTGCTTCCCTCTGCGAAGGGCCTTTCTTTTACTTTATGTTGAGTCAGTTTACCCATTTCCTTCCATCTTAGAAGCAAACACTTGTGTCAACTGTGCATTGATTCTTACATACTTGCTTATTTGCATTCATCATATTACTCTATGTTGACAATTATCCATGAGATATGCATGTTGAAAGTTGAAAGCAATCGCTGAAACTTATATCTTCCTTTGTGTTGCTTCGATGCCTTTACTTTGAATTTATTGCTTATGAGTTAGCTCTTATGCAAGACTTTTGATGCTTGTCTTGAAAGTACTATTCATGAAATTTTTTGCTATATGATTCATTTGTTTAGTCATCATCTTTGTTAGCAATCTTTTGCTTTGATCACTCCATTCATGTCATATGCTTTACAATAATGTTGATCAAGATTATGATGGTAGCATGTCACCTCAGAAATTATTCTTGTTATCGTTTACCTACTCGAGGGCGAGTAGGAACTAAGCTTGGGGATGCTGATACGTCTCCAACGTATCTATAATTTCTGATGTTCCATGCTTGTTTTATGACAATACCTACATGTTTTGTTCACACTTTATATCGTTTTGATGCGTTTTCCGGAACTAACCTATTGACGAGATGCCGGAAGCCCCGTTTTCTGCTGTTTTTGGTTTCAGAAATCTAGTAAGGAAATATTCTCGAATTGCACGAAATCAACGCCCTATCTTATATTTACACGAAGCTTCCGTAACACCCGAGAGGAGCGGAGGGGGCCACAGGCCCCACACAACATGGCAGCGCGACCGGGGGCGCTCGCCTAGTGTGGGCGCCCGTAGCCCTTCCGACTCCGCCTCTTCGCCTATAAGAAGCCCTGACCTAAATCTTCGATACGAATAAGCCACGGACGAAACCTTCAGCCGCCGCCATCGCGAAGCCAAGATCCGGGGGACAGGAGTCTCTGTTCCGGCACGCCGGGACGGGGAAGTGCCGAGGCTTCTCCATCGACACCACCGACATCTCCATCAATGCTGCTGCTCCCATGATGAGGAGGGAGTAGTTCTCCCCTCGGGCTGAGGGCTCTACCGTAGCTATGTGGTTAATCTCTCTCTCTGTACTCCAATACAATGATCTCATGAGTTGCCTTACATGATTGAGATCCATATGATGAGCTTTGTATCGCTACTAGTTTATGTGCTACTCATGTGATGTTATTAAAGTAGTCTATTCCTCCTGCATGGTGTAATGGTGACAGTGTGTGCATCGTGTGTTTCTTGTCGTAGGCTATGATCATAATCTCTTGTAGGTTATGGAGTTAATTATTACTATGATAGTATTGATGTGATCTATCCCCCTTCATAGTGTAATGGTGACAGTGTGTATGCTATGTTAGTACTCGGCTATTTTGCAAAGATCTATTATGCTCTAAGGTTACTTAAATATAAATGCCGAATGTTGTGGCGCTTGTTAACTCCGGCTTGAGGGAGCTCTTGTAGCCCTACACAACGACTGGTGTTTGTCATCCAACAAAAGAGTGTATGTAGCACAAATGAGAGAAGTTATTATTTATTATGCGATCAATGTTGAGAGTGTCCACTAGTGAAAGTATGATCCCTAGGCCTTGTTTCCAATACGCAAACACCGCTTACTTACTGTTCTTGCATGTTTACTCGCTGCCATATTTTATTCAGATTACTATTACCACTCATACATCCATACTACTTGTATTTCACTATCTCTTCGCCGAACTAGTGCACCTATACATCGACAAGTGTATTGGTGTGTTGGGGACACAAGAGACTTCTTGTATCGTGATTGCGGTTGCTTGAGAGGGATATCTTTGACCTCTTCCTCCTTGAGTTCGATAAACCTTGGGTGATCCACTTAAGGGAAAACTTGTGCTGTTTCCAAACCTCTTCTTGGAGGCCCAACACTGTCTACAGGAAAAGAAGCGTGAGTAGACATCAATGCTCTGCATAGCCGTTGCTTTGGTTCCACCCGTCAATTTTATTGTTTCCAGGTAGTCGACTAGCCAATCCTCTGGATCTTGCAGGCCATCAAACTTCTTGTAGTTGTCGGGCAACTTGAAACCAGATGGGACTCGCGTTTTGCGAACTCTTCGAGTGAAACAGGGAGCCTGACATCTCCTCTTTCGTCAACTCGGTGACCGCCGACGTTCTCTCCTTTCTTGACGCGCCCCGTCGACCCGCACTTTGTGTCGTTGTATCTCTTGCCGATTTTCTTGGGGGATCTTGTACCGCCCCGTAGGTCGTGGGACTATTTTGTCTTGCAACACCTTGAGGTGTGCTTGTTCCCGCAAACGCTGTCCCCATGACTCCAACTCCGGCCATAGCCATGTTATAAAATGCCTCTCTTGGATCCCCAGGAGGCGGTCTATTTTCCAGTATGAATGCTTGAGTCGCCATATAACCGGCTTCCGGTGTTTTGGGAATAATATTTCCCCTTGTATCTATTGACATAAAGGACATATCGAGATTTTGGATCAGATTGTCCCTCCGCTTCTCGGCACGTTTGCAACCTAGACCTTGCTCTGTTACGAGCTGCCATGTGGTTGGATTCCGAAGTTCCTGAATATCGGCTGAGCTCTGCCCTTCTTCGACTTGACGCAGATGTTGCGGCTTTCCTCCTGTCGAGTTCAGCTGTTTGCTTTTCGAGTTCTCGTCCAGCACGGGCGAGTCTATATTGGTATGCTTGCAATTCTTCAAACGTAGCAGTTGCATTCATCGCTCCGTGCTAATCCATAGCTTTTGCGGCTCTATCCCATGCGTTGGAAGTTGCACCATCCGTCGTCCGCTGGCCCACGTACTTAGTGCCCGGATTTAGATCGCCGGATCGACATATGACAAATTATGAAACTCGATGTATCTCTTGCGGCTCGACTTTGTTCTCCAATTACATAAACTTGATGATATTTTGAAGCTTGACATCGGGATTGGTGACACCATCGCATAGTACGAAGACCTCCGAATAGGCGTAGATATGGATGAAATTGAAGCAACTGTCTGAATCGTTGTTTATAACGATGCAGACGACCAGACATACTTCGAAGATCTTGATGAGTTCTCCGCTTGCCACGTCCTTGGGAAAGAGTGGCGACGAGATCTCCTTGGCTCCGTCTTGAATGATGACGACGATTTCGCAAGATCGTAATCGGCCGCCGACGATCCCGACGAAATTGGAACCTCGAGACGATATGACCCCTCTTTACCGACGCGGAAGTGGAACCTCCCGAACGTCATCTCCATAGGCTCCTCCAGATATGTATATGCATCCAAACGGGAGGGCGGGTGAGGAACAAAATCGACTAGATCAGTTTTGATCTGTTTACCTCTGTCCATCGCGTTGCTTGCCACCGAAGATGTCGACGATGTTGAGCGTGCCATCGAGATCAGATCCTTGTCGCCTTCAGTTCCCACAGACGGTGCCAATTGACAAGGGATTAACTTGTCAGTGCCTACAGATTGTAGACTAGGGTTTTCAAGGAAGTAAAGGGCAAGTAGATCTCAAAGGTTCAGCCGGAAAAGTACTCGACTACTATGAAAACTAGGGTTGTGTTGACAATGAAATCGATGCCTTCTTTATCCCTCGACTCCCCCTTACATATGAGGTGGAGCCGAGGGTTTCGTGATGTACAAGTTACAAAGTCCGGGAGACTATCTGAGCCTGTCCCGTAATAGTTACAAGTCGATATTCCTAATACAACTCTATCTTTCCAAACTATCTCCTAACTGGGCTTCCGGGCTTCATAAACTTCGGGTCGTGGGCCTTCAGTAAACCCCGGGTACCATCTTCGGCAGGCCCATTGGGGATGCCTATGTCACCGGGGAAGTCTTTTAACATTGCACTATAGGGGTATTGCACCATGCGTTAATCATCATTTCTTTTGTTTTGTTGATGGCAACTCTTGTGGAATGTATGGAGGTTATTTAAGCAAGTATGTATACGTTGTTAGAGAAGAGCAAGGGGCCGCTAACCGAAGCCATGCTTAATCATGGTGAAAGTTTTAGCAACTAGCATCCTCAATAGGAAGAGTGAAAAAAGTAAGAGAAAAAGAGAGTGGAAAAATAAAATAAAAGAAAAAAGAAAGAAAGAGTATGATAAAAAATGAGAGAGAGTTAGAGAGGATGCTCAACGTCTGTTGTTCATGTTGTCCTGGTATGGATGGCCTATAGTTGAGATACACATCTCCTTTGATCCTTTGTACATGCGGCATGAAGGTACCCCATTGCGATACTTGGTTGAAACATGTATGTTGAAAAGTTTTGGTAACCCGAAGTTGTGAAATTAGAGGTGTAGTCCTTAGCATTCACACTACCAGGAAAACCCTTATAGGTAGGAATGTATTCTGTGGCGCACCTAAAAGTGCGTGCTCCACAAAAATAATTCTATGGCGCATAGGCTAATATGCGCCAGATAATTATCGTCTGTGGCGCATGTAGCCAGATGCGCCACATAAAGTTTGTGGGGCCCACGTGGGGTCCGGTACTGCACATGGGTGAAGGCAATTCTATGGCGCATGTGCCAACATGCACCACAGAAAGGTGGAATTTTGTGGTGCATGTTGGCATATGCACCACAGATCTACGTGTGGGGCCCACACCTGACAGTACCAGGCCACATTTGTGTGGTGGATATGCCAATATGGGCCACAGAGAATGTGTGAAGTAGATATAGGGTTTTATGCAGCTTTCCCCCTCTCGTACTAG
This sequence comes from Lolium multiflorum, assembly GCA_030979885.1. Taxonomy (NCBI): domain Eukaryota; kingdom Viridiplantae; phylum Streptophyta; class Magnoliopsida; order Poales; family Poaceae; genus Lolium; species Lolium multiflorum. Next base: position 260,746,221 of record CM061749.1, read on the forward strand.
CACCTCACAACCCTTTTCATTCTAGTCTCCTCCAACCAGCTTGTCTTGCTCCTTCCTCCCACTTCATTTTGGTCATACTTTCCTCCATTGTTGACAGCTCTAAACCTTTTTCGGTTGATATATTTGTGAGGGGAAGCCACTCCCACTTGTAGAGGGTACTAAAAAGGGATTTCTATTTTCGTGCCCCTGGTTCGTTAGTTGTACTCAGTTTTCCCCAGTCCCTTAGTTTTTCCTCAGTTTTCCCCTCCTCTAGTTTGAAACACGCACAAGTGCCGGAACGGCCGGAGTCGTCAGGTCGAGGCCTTGACCGTTAGTCTAACCGGGTGGGGCCGCACAGGGGCAGCTCCTCCCTGACCGTCTCGTGCTGACGGGTAGGGTCGGGAGACACGTCGGAGCAGCCATCCATCTATCGCTGACGTGTGGGCCGTTTTATTTCATGATTTTATACGCGGTGCTGCCAATGACAAATGGGGCCGCTCTATAGGGCTGCCGCAGCCAATGACCAGTGGGGTCGTATATTTTTCAGTAAAAGACATATATTGCCGCTCTGTGGGGCTGCCGCAGCCAATGACCAGTGGGGTCGTCTATTTATTTAGGGAAACTCATATATTGCCGCTCTGTGGGGCCTCCGCAGCCAATGACCAGTGGGGTCGTCTATTTTTGACATATATTGCCGCTCTGTGGGGCTGCCGCAGCCAATGACCAGTGGGGTCGTCTATTTATTTAGAGAAACTCATATATTGCCGCTCTGTGGGGCCTCCGCAGCCAATGACCAGTGGGGTCGTCTATTTTTCAGGAAAAGACATATATTGCCGCTCTGTGGGGCTGCCGCAGCCAATGACCAGTGGGGTCGTCTATTTATTTAGAGAGAAAAAATCATATATTGCCGCTCTGATATATGTCTTTAGAGAATATCATAGAGAGAAGCAACAAGTTCGCTAATTAATTATTCTTAAGCTAGACCGGAGAACCGCTGGCAGCTCGTTCCCCACCGTCGGACGGAGCAGCCATCGCCGGCGCCTCGTCGCGCCGCCGGCTCTGTCCCCCGGCGGCGTCGGACGAACTGCGGCGCTGCACGTCAACCACGGCTCCAGCACTTGTTTCGTCCGCACGCATTGTACCCACCGCAGGAAAGTCCGCCGCAAGCAGATCCGCCGCCCACGACGACCGGGATTTGTTCCGCGCACCAATTGGTAGACCTCCGCTTCTGCCTCCCCCGCCCCCTAATCGATTCGGTTCCCGTAATTTATTGGAGTTTGCAGGTACGAAATAGTCCTCAATGTCTCGTCGTAGCGGGTACACCGGCGAGGGTGGGGATTCGATCATGTCGTGGCCACGTTCTACTTCTCCTACCTCGTCGGAAGTGCAGGTATATAGCTTCAGCTCTCTGTACTACCGTTGAATTTGAAGTTCCGCCATGGCCTGTTGGGGTGATTTCAGTTGTTCTTTTTTCCATTATTGTTACAGTTAGCCAGGCAAGCCGATGATCCATGGTACATTGCATACCAAGATGAATCAACCCAGTGGTGTAGCCAGAGGATGGATTTGGAGGAGAAGGTGGCCAATTTAGGTGATGAATTGGCCCGTAAAAACCTGATGATATTCGAGCTGAAGCGTATTGTGGAGGAAGAAAAGAAGAATTCAGAGCTTATTCGCAAGGAGAAGTTGAGAGTTGAGACAGATCTTGCCGTATTTGATCAAGTGGTAGAAAATCTAGAACATGAACTTAAAGTGATGGGAGAGGAGAAAAGTATATTCATCTGTGCAGTTTTATTAGGTGTCATCCCTGTCCTAGCAGTTATGTGGTTCTGGTAGACGATTTAGTATAGAATTGTTATTCAGTAGATGGCTCTAACCACTGTATTTTGTTGTGGCTCTAAGCACTGTATTTCGGTGTACAATTTCCTACTTGTGCTAAGTAATGCGCACGATAATTTTAGCATGCATGAACATTTTATAAAAGTGAAGGGATCCCAAAAGTGAAAGCATGTACCAGCCTCCGGATCAAATACATATCAATATCTTCCCAATCAAGTTGGGATAGAATTCAAATCATACATACGGATGTACATGGACACATCAAGAACGTGAAGAAGCTTTTTTTGAGACGGAGGTAGTAGTTCGAACAATTTTATCCCATTTGGAAATTGAAAAATACAAATTTATAATAATTTATCCCAATTTGCGGCGTCGAACACGGCCGCGCAGCGATGGGCAAGAAAGGCCGGGACGACGGGCGGCTGAGGGGTGGTCATCTGCGCCATCAAACGTTGAAGCGATGTTATCGGCGATGGCTTCAATGTTCGTGGCATCGATGACCAGTGTCGGAACCGCCGCTGTCTTGGTGTACTTCATCAGCGACGGATCTGCGGAGGGCTGGATCGGCGGCTTTGCAGCGCGGTTGTAGACGATGGCTTCAATCGTCTTGGCATCGATTCGCACTCTCGGCACCGGAAGTGAGACATCAACAGGCTCCGACATTGAAGGCTGGGTCTGCGCCGTCGAAGCGATGTTGTAGGCGATGGCTTCAATGTTCGTGGCATCGATGACCACTGTCGGCACGGCCGCCGTCTTGGTGTTCTTCATCATTCAACAGATCTGAGAATAGAATCGAAAGTGAGACAGAGAGAGACATTTCAACTATTTCTGACGGTTAGATCCTCACCGGCACTCTTAGATCCACGGCGCACGCACGGTTAGATGCACGCCGCCGCACGCACGGTTAGATCCGCGCCGCCGCACGCACGGTTAGATCCGCGCCGCCGCACGCCACCGCAAGCACGGTTAGATCCGCGCCGCCGCACGCACGGTTAGAGAGAGGAGCCGCAGGCCGCGCCGCCGCGCGCCGCCGCACGCACGGTTAGATCTGCGCCGCCGCACGCCGCCGCACGCACGGTTAGATCCGCGCCGCCGCACGCACGGTTAGAGAGAGGAGGATGCGACTGGAATATGCGACTGCCAGGGTTGGTAGGTATGTGCTCTGCTCTTGTCTCCGTATGCGTCCATCGTGGTAGAGAGAGAGATACAGGCCGTCCGATCATAAATGATCGAACGGTGCAATCGTTCGTTGAGCTTTCATCCAACCAAGATCCGTGTGACATACATCTCGACCAATCAGAGATCAGCCAGTGAGTACAAGTTAGGAAAACTGAGTAGAACTGAGAGGGGGAAAAGTGAGGAAATGTTTATCGGAAGGGCAAAACTGAGTATGACTGAGTAAAACAAGTGGGCCCGGAGGGGAAAACTGAGTAACACTAAGTAAAACAGGGGCACCCAAATAATAAACGGACTAAGGGAAATTGAAGCTTTTGGCATAAAAATTGTAAAATTGTGTTATTTGAACAATATATTACATTTTGGCCGACTAGATATTGTTTGCAACTCAAAGATACACAAGTGTGACGAATTTGGACTCATTTGGACAAAGTTTGTAAGCATAGTGGGTATTTGGGAGGTGTATTGAGCAGAAAGCCCTGCATCTTCATATCTAGTAGCTCATGGACTAGGAAGTGGTTTTGAAGCTTTTGGCATAAAAACTTCATATCTCTATATTTCCTTTTCCATTATTATTTCTCTAGGTTGTAGGTAACATAACAAGGCTCCATGGGAAGGTTCCACCATGTTTTGAATTATTTTGAATTGAACCCTAAAATGTTAAAACCCTAAAACCCTAAAACCCTAAAATGATAAATGTGGCTTAAATGTGGCTTAAATGTGGCATACAAATTGTTCATACAAATTCAAATTGTTCAACACAAAGGGATCCCCAATACAAAGGGAACCACAATACAAATTGTTCATACAAATTCAAATTGTTCAACACAAAGGCATCCCCAATACAAAGGGAACCCCAATACAAATTGTTCAACACAAAGGGATCCCCAATACAAAGGGAACCCCAATACAAAGGGAACCCCAATACAAAGGGATCCCCAATACAAAGGGAACCCCAATACAAATTGTTCATACAAATTCAAATTAGTTGTTCAGAATAAAATCTTTCTCTTGCTCCTGGTGTGACTCGCCGGGGCCACCACCTTACTCCGGGTAACCCTACCAGGGATATTACCGGTGTCTACCTTCCTTTTGCCCTCTTTCTTGTTCTTCTTCTTCTGCGAAGCTTGTGCTTTTTCTTCTGCCATGAGCTCTTCGAAGTTAGCATCTAACATGGCCTTACAACTATCGAGGCAATCTCGATCATACTGTTCCCTCTCCTCTGGACTCATCGGTTGAAGCCTTTCTACATCCATCTGTTCCCTCTGCTCTCGATCCATCGGTTCAATCTCCTCATGTTGAACTGCTGCTTCAATCTCCTCTGCATTTGCTGCTTCAATCTCCTCATGTTGAACTGCTGCTTCAATCTCCTCTGCATTTGCTGCTTCAATCTCCTCTGCATTTGCTGCTTCAATCTCCTCATGTTGAACTGCTGCTTCAATCTCAAGTTGAATTGCTGCTTCATTCTCCTCTGCATTTTCTGCTCCCGCCTGATCTTCCATTCCAAAAGCCGGATCAACTCCATTTTTACAAAGCCTAGCAATGTGTCCAGGGATTCCACAACGTTTGCACTTACGTTTTCGAATCGGTGCACCACCCTCTGCACTAGCTCTGATCCTATTCTTCCTCGGCCTACCTGCCGGTCTAGTCAATACTGGAGAGTACAGTTTGAAGCCTGGATCGACTTTCATCCATTGGTCTTTTCCCAACAAGGTAGGAACATTCATAGCATATGCAGCCCTAAATTTTGCAACAGAGAAATACTCTGACACATACTGATCAACTTCACCATCTTCACCCCCTATAACACTCATGAAAAACAATGCGTGTATGCAGGGTATCCCACGGATCTGCCATCCCCTACAATGGCATGTCCTATCAACCAAACTCACTGGATACCTCCACTGCATGTTTTTACTGTCAGTGTAGGTTACCTCAGCCTCCATTCCTTTTCTGACGCATTGCATCCTCAATTGTTTTGCCCTCTCATGCAAAGACTTAATCAAAGATGGGAGCATGAGATGGCCAACATAATTTGTGGATGCAATTCTTTGACGCAGATCGATCTTTATCATGATCATCTGCCTAATCTTATCAAATATTTGCCACAGCATAAGCCCTTTCAATGACTTGACCTTTGAGTTGAAACTCTCCGCAAGGTTACTTGTTACATAGTCTACCTTGCAAATTTCATTGAATTGGCTTCTTGACCACACCCTACCATGATGTTCATCCAAGTACTCCTTCACCCCAGGTTTTTGTTTATACAACACATCCAAATGAAACATATGCTTCCTAGAGCTGCATGTGTATGAAGCTGGCCATAGGTTGTCAGTAAAAACTTTACCCTTGAATTTCTTTGTAAAATTCTGTACCAAGTGTCGCATACATTCCCTATGCTCCACTCCAGGGAATACTGCTTCTACCGCACTCTCCAAACCTTTGCAAGCGTCTGTGTGGATAACAAGTCCTGGTGGATGACCTATAAGGTCGCGCAAATTCTGCAGAAACCAAGTCCAACTTTCCTCTGACTCAACCTCCAAAACTCCATAAGCAACAGGGAACATCCAATTATGTCCATCAACTGCAGTAGCAGCAACTAGCTGTCCTTTAAACCTACCATGAAGAGCTGATGCATCCACGGCCAAATAAGGCCTGCAACCGTCCAAAAAGCCTTTCCAGCAAGCTTTGAAACAAACAAAAGCCCTTCTAAAACATTCCTTGTGCATTACCTTCCCGCTTTTCAATTTGTAGGGAACTGTATGCTTGTCTATTGCTACAACACTGCCTGGACTAGCCATCTCCACTTCAGCTTTGAAAGTGTAAAGCAACTGAAAGCTTTCATTCCATGGACCATTGATCTTGTCAAGAGCCATTTCCTTTGCATAGAACATCCTCATGTAAGGTACTTTCATCCCTTTATACTTCTCAGCCACCTTTTTCTGGAGTGCCGTTGGACCAAGTGAAGGAGTTTCTCTCAGCCAATCTAGGATTATATCTGCCAACCACCTAGTCTTCGCTAGCTTTGTTTTCAGGTCTGGCTCTCCCCCTAGAGGTGGACACCTATGGATCTCCTTATTAACCTTTATCTGAAACATAATGATAAGGGATGTCAGTAATAGATAACAAATTTTACACCGTGATCTAAATACACAACTGGTTGGCGTAGTACCTGAACCAAGCTGCTTCTGCGCATTGTGGATGCATGCAGCCTAAACCTACACCTTGGGTATGGGCATTTAATTGTGAACCTACCTGGCTCACTTTTAATAACCTCATAATTATTCTTAGTGAGAATGTGATATGTAGTAATTGCATTACGGCAGTCCATCATCGTTTGAAACACGGTGCCTTTTGCAAGCTGAGGATCCTCCCTGTTCCACTCAATTGTTGGCAAGTCTTCACCTTCGTAATCGGCTAAAACGAGGCTGTCATTGTTCTCATTCTTCTCTTCATCATCAGTCTCATCAAATCTGGCACCAAAAGCAATATCTTCCATGTATTGATCCTCCATTGCCTGCTTACTGCATCGATCTACCAATTCAGGAAACATTAACTCATCCTCATCATCTTCAGGAGACTGATCCCCAATCTCTGCATCGTCCTCCACATTGACCACAGGAACGATCTGGCTACCACTCGCACTGGGGACAGATGGTGCTGCTGTGGACCTACAAGGATCACCGCGGCGCACACTATTAGCAGAGGCAGCAGCAGTAGAGAGACATGATGCCCGACCACCTGATGATGCCCCAACACCAGATGATGCCTGGCCCCTGTCCACATGGACACGAATTTTACCGAAATGGCAAGAAGCATTCAAAGCAAAAAGAATTCCCAGATCATCGTCGGAAATTAGTGGAACCAATCTTCGCTCCGTGCTGTTGAAATATTCGAAATGAACTGCATCGCGAGGGCTCCAGGAGTACTTATCGAAGATGTTAGCTTTCAAATCCCTCAACGAGATGGTGGTTGCAACCACCGCAGGGAAGTAAAACCCATTCATTTGGCGTTTAGAATCACGCGTAAAGCTAGAATCCAGCCTAACCACCAGCCGAAAAGCCAGCGCTGGATCAATCCTATTCGAAAAGCAACGCAGTTAGTTGAGCAACAACGATTGGCGCTCAAAAACTGCCTACTGTTAATTCACATAGGCAGACGATGCTTACCCAGATGGAATCCATGCGTTAGATCCCTCCGATTCCCAATCTTCTCCGCGGCTGACGGGAAGAGGCGGTACACCAGACGGATATACAAACTCTACCGCGACAGGGGTAGATCTAGATCTGGTGGAGGCGGATCCCTCTCCGCCTCCCGGGGGTGGTGGTGGGGGCGGGGGCGGCTCGGCGGCGGACGACGCCATAAGGTAGGAGGGCAGGACGGCGTGGCGGCGGAGGGGCGGTGTGTGAGCTCCTCCAGTATCGGGCGGAGTGGAAAGCTTTGGGTGAGCTCCTCGAGTCAACAGTCAACATAGTTCGAAAGAAACGGTCAATTCAACACCAACGCGGCTCCCTAGCCGTCACCGGTAACGGTGAAGGCCTCTGACCAGACGGCAACCCTCCCGTCTGAGCGTCTGCGACGGGTTTCAAACTAGAGGGAGGGGAAAACTGAGGAAACACTAAGGGGCTGGGGAAAACTGAGTACAACTAACGAACCAGGGGCACGAAAATAGAAATCCCTACTAAAAACCACCCTTTTCTTTGCTCCTCCACATCCCTCTTGCTCCATTATTTTCTCTCCAACACCCCAACCTCTTGCTCCACTATGGTTGGTAGATTTGTGGCGCATATTCGTTCACTACGAGGATTAAACGAAAAAAATGCTAGCTTCCTGCCACTCCAACGCCTTACATTTGGAGTGGCCGCTTGCGTCACCGACATGTCCTCGTACTTCAATCTGAGTCTCCCTCGCTCTCCGTCACTCTATCTTCTATGACCACAAAATGACCAGGCTCCTCCCATCGCATTGCCTAAATCCATTGAGCACCGGCCGGTGGTCGGATCACAGCAGCTGCCCTCCACTTTGTCCCTCCGGCGGTGTAGCCGTGCTTGCTTCTAGTTTTAATCGAAACATCACAACTAATATATACGGTTCTGTGAATCAATATGGGTGAAGGATTACCTTTTAATGAAAAAATCATTCACATGGCCCACCATACTATATCTTATACAAAATACTGATGAAATAAAAACATGTAAGAAAGAAGAAGAGGCAGTCGGTATATGCAAAAACTAATGGATTTGGTTAAGATCTGCCTGTGAGCCCATGTACCAAAAAAGAAGGTATATCACGTTTTCAGATAACACTTAAGACAACATGAACAAACTACAATGAATTTGATCGTGTACGATATACAAAATGTGTACATGCTTTTACAACTATGCGAATCACTTCCACATCTCACAATGAGATACAATGATGGATGAACATCTCAGTCATACTGGAACAAATAAGAAGACATATGTAGGTAGATTTGGTAAGACATGAAATTTATGAGAGTGATTTGCATGTAGAGGGATGATGACGTTTAATTCTTTTCTGATGGACGATGTATCAGATGGAGCAGGTGTAGTTGTAGGGGCAGGTTTTGCAGCACTGGTTAAGGAGGAGGGTGAAGTCGGCGAGTACATTGAGTTTGATGCCGAGGATCTCGGCCTCGATGGCGGTGCAGAGACAGACGGAGGCATCGAGGTTGGCGAGCCCGGACAGCAGCGGGCTGCACTCCTCATTCTCTGTCACGGGGAGGTTGAGCTTGAGCAGGTTCAACACGTTGGCGCACACTTTCAGCTTCTGAGTGTCAATCGAGCAGGTTAATAGTGGTGGCGGTGGGCTGGGGGTGGGGCAGTATTGAGCGCAGGCGTGAGCGACGGAAGCGAGGAGAGCCAGGTTCACAACGAGGAAGAGGACCAGCTTGGAGGGCACCATTGCACTGATCGATTGGTGGACCAAGCGAGCGAGCTATGTAGTGATCGCATGGATTTATTTGATGCTTCAACAGGTTTTAGTTGCTTAGGATGATTTTCTTGGGTGTTTTAGGGTGGTATTTATAGCCCAGGTGTAGTGTGCGAGATCCCTGTCCATGCCACTAATGATCAATTAAATATGAGTATTTTAAAAATGACATAGTACAACGCGCTGCCTTTTTTAGTACTGACATCCATGTTCTCCAGATAATTATGCTATCGCGATAAGGAGTACATCGCGGGAGCTGGTTTGTCACAATGATAAATGTACAGTAATCGCTATTGCAATCCCGAAGTAGTTGTACAGCTTTCCAAACTCTCGGAATTGCCAAAAAAAACGCCGGGAAGGTTGAGATTTTTTACCTTTAAGTTTACTACCCAGAAATTCATGTGTTCTTCACTTATATCTTGGTTTCGAGCTATTCCTTTGTGCTTGTTGGAGCCAACCGCCACCATATATCACTACATCCTGCTATTTTGTGTCGCGTCGTGACTTCGTTGGTGATCTAGGCTCGCGTCTCTAGTACGGTCTAGCCTAGGACCAGCACAGTACCATTGTTGAGCATACTTTCAATATTGCATTGCTGTTTTGATAATTGCTATTTTGCTACCATATTATCCTTCCTACAGCTCTACATATTGTCTCCATGTGCTCTGTGTCAACACCTGGTAATTGCTTTGGCAATCTTTGGAGACGCTGATCCTTGTTGGTTGTCATATCATCTTCCTCTTGTTTGATACAAACTTGTAAGAGCTTTGTATTTTGCTTGACGAATTGCACTTAAACCACCATATTCCGTAGTTTATAGGCATATACATTTGTGCTTTTTGAGTACTAATCATGACAGGACCTACACCGGCCGCTGTTGATCCGGCCAAGATGACGAGTGAGGAGTTGCATGCTCACTTTACCCACCTTTTGGGCGGGCATTCACACGACGTGGATGCGCGTCTTGGTGACGTTGATTCCAAGCTCACCGACGCCCTGGACAAGATCGATGGCCTCGAGGAAGCCTTCAACGCCAAGCTTGACGCCAAGTTCCAGGAGATATTGACTCGGTTACCACAACCTCGCGACAACATGCGATGTCGCGCACGCCGCGTTCCTCGTGCGGAGGTTCCTGCGGGTACTGCTCCTACTGCAACAACCGCACCTGACGCGCCTTCTGATCAAGGATACGATGATTATGGAGGAGACGACGAGATGGTAGATGAGAACGTGTTGTACGGAGAGGAGGAAAGGTCGTCCACATGAACCGCAACGCTCGCACCTCCACGACCGGTACGTGATGATGATCATGTTGCAAAACTTAAATTGAATATTCCGCCATTTGGGGGTAGATACAATCCTGATGCATATCTTACTTGGGAATTGGAAGTAGAGCAACGCTTTGCATATTTACGCTATCCTGATCATTTGCGTGTTAGTGTTGCTACTTGTGAGTTCACACATTTTGCATCTATTTGGTGGTCTGAACATTGTAGAGTACATCATGCTAATATTCCTACTACTTGGGTTGGTTTAAAACTTGCTATGCGTACTCATTTTGTTCCTCCACATTATCAGCGTGATTTGCTTAAGAAATTGTCTCGTTTAGAACAAGGATTTTTTTGTAGAAGACTATTATCAAGAATTGCAAACTAGCATGATTCGATGTGGTATTGTAGAGGATAATGAGGCTATGCTTGCACGTTTCTTTGGTGGTTTGAATAAAGAGATTCATCATATTTTAGATTATAAGGAGTACAACACTATTACTCGCTTGTTTCATCTTGCTTGCAAAGCTGAACGTGAAGTGCAGGATCGTCAACCACCATGGAGAAGAGCTAATATTTCTGCAGGTCGTACATCGTCGTGGTCTCCGCGACAATCAGCGCCACCATCTCGTGGGGCTGCACCAGCACCTACTACCTCCAAGTACACCGCGCCTGCATCACGAGCACCACCGGCTGCTACTCCACCACCATCTGCTGGTCCTCCTCGGAGTTCATCTTCCATGGCCTCCACGGGGAAGACGCGCGACATTCAATGTCGCAAATGCTTGGGATTTGGTCACATAGAAAGAGAATGCAGAACCAAGCGTGTGATGTTGGTGCATGAAGACGGAGAACATGATTATGCAAGTGACTTTGATGAAGATACATTGGCCCTTATTGCTGCACGTGATGGTGCTAATTCTGATTCTGAGAGAGAGATGGAGGTAATGGAAGCTGACACTGCTGATCAGTACAGGAGCTTAGTTGCACAACGTGTGTTGAGCGTGCAATTGAGCAAATCTGAGCATGATCAACGCCACAATCTGTTTCAAACAAGAGGCGTTGTAAAAGAGCGAGCTATACGGATCATCATTGATGGAGGGAGCTGCAATAATCTGGCTAGCGTTGACATGGTGGAGAAGCTTTCTCTCCCTACAAGACAGCGCACACATCCATATTACATTCAATGGTTTGAGAGCTCTCGGAAGCTCAAGGTAACAAGAACTACACGTGTGCATTTTACTATTGGTACATATTCTGATTTTGTTGATTGTGATGTTGTACCTATGCAAGCTTGTTCTTTGTTACTTGGTAGACCTTGGCAATTTGATAGAGAATCTGTTCATAATGGTAAAACTAATCACTATTCTCTTATGCATGATGGAAATAAAATTGGTCTCAAACCTATGACTCCTGAAGAAATATTAAAAGATGATCTTGCTAGAGCTAGTAGAGTAAAAAACAAGGAGAAACATAAGAGTGAAAATCAGATTGTTGCTGCAGATTTTGTGCCACATAAGACTAATACTAAATCTGATTCGAACCATGCTACTGAAATTCGTTTGAAAAATCCTTGTTTGCTTGCTAGCAAATCTGATATTGCTGAACTTGATGTGAACACTACTCAATGCTATGCTATTATTTGCAAAGAAGTTCTGTTTTCATTTGAGGATATGCCTCCTTCTTTGCCACCTGCGGTTGCTAACCTTTTGCAGGAATTCATTGATGTGTTCCCACAAGATGTTCCACCTGGATTACCACCTATTCGTGGGATAGAACACCAGATTGACTTGATTCCAGGAGCTTCGCTGCCCAACCGTGCGCCATATCGTACCAATCCTGAAGAGACCAAAGAGATTCAGCGACAAATTCAGGTTCTCCAAGATAAAGGTTACATTCGTGAGTCTCTTAGCCCATGTGTTGTTCCTATTATCTTGGTACCTAAGAAAGATGGTTCTTCACGCATGTGTACTGATTGTAGAGCTATTAATAATATTACCATTCGATACCGTCATCCTATACCTCGTTTAGATGATATGCTTGATGAATTGAGTGGTTCTATTATGTTCTCTAAAGTTGATTTGCGTAGTGGTTACCACCAGATTCGTATGCAATTAGGAGATGAATGGAAAACAACGTTTAAAACTAAGTTCGGTTTATATGAGTGGTTAGTAATGCCTTTTGGTTTAACTAATGCACCTAGTACTTTCATGAGACTGATGAACGAAGTTTTACGTGCTTTTATTGGACGTTTTGTGGTGGTATACTTTGATGATATTCTGATTTATAGCAAATCTTTGGAGGAACATTTGGATCATTTACGTGATGTTTTCAATGCTTTACGTGATGCACGTTTGTATGGTAATCTTGAGAAGTGCACATTTTGCACCAATTGAGTTGCGTTTCTTGGCTATGTTGTTACTGCGCAGGGTATTGAAGTTGATCCAGCCAAGATTGAGGCAATTGAGAGTTGGCCGCAGCCAAAGACGGTCACACAAGTGAGGAGTTTTCTTGGCCTCGCTGGTTTCTATAGGCGCTTTGTGAAAGATTTTGGATCCATTGCTGCGCCGCTGAATGAGCTTACAAAGAAGGATGTGCCCTTTGTGTGGGGCGATGCACAACAAGAAGCCTTCATGATATTGAAAGATAAGTTAACACATGCTCCATTACTCCAACTTCCTGATTTCAATAAGACTTTTGAGCTTGAATGTGATGCTAGTGGAATTGGTTTGGGAGGTGTGTTATTACAAGAGGGCAAACCTATTGCATATTTTAGTGAGAAATTGAGTGGGCCTAGTCTGAACTATTCTACTTATGATAAAGAATTATATGCGCTGGTTCGGACATTAGAAACTTGGCAACATTATTTATGGCCTAAAGAATTTGTTATACATTCTGATCATGAATCTTTGAAGCATATTCGTAGTCAAGCTAAGTTGAATCACCGCCATGCAAAGTGGGTTGAATTTATTGAGTCTTTTCCTTATGTTATCAAACACAAAAAGGGTAAAGATAATGTTATTGCTGATGCTTTGTCGCGCCGTTATACTATGCTATCTCAACTTGACTTCAAGATTTTTGGATTAGAAACTATAAAGGAACAATACTTGCATGATGCTGATTTTAAAGATGTGTTGCTGAATTGTAGAGATGGTAGAACATGGAACAAATTCGTCCTCAATGATGGATTTGTGTTCCGTGCTAACAAGCTATGCATCCCAGATAGTTCCGTTCGTCTTTTGTTGTTGCAGGAGGCGCATGGAGGAGGATTGATGGGACACTTTGGTGTGAAGAAGACGGAGGATGTACTTGCTGCACACTTCTTTTGGCCACGTATGCGTCGAGATGTTGAGAGATTTGTGGCACGCTGCACTACATGTCAAAAAGCTAAGTCTCAACTTAATCCACATGGTTTATATATGCCTCTTCCTGTTCCTAGTGTACATTGGGAGGATATTTCTATGGATTTCGTTTTGGGATTGCCTCGTACATAGAAGGGGAGGGATAGTATCTTTGTTGTTGTGGATCGGTTTTCTAAGATGGCACACTTTATTCCATGTCACAAGACTGATGATGCTACACATGTTGCTGATTTGTTCTTTCGTGAAATTGTTCGTTTACATGGTGTGCCAAATACTATTGTTTGGAGATGTTTATGGGCTAAGTTGGGGACTAAATTGTTGTTTAGTACTACATGTTATCCCAAACTGATGGACAAACTGAAGTAGTAAATAGAACATTGTCTACTATGATGCGGGCTGTTTTGAAGAAGAACTTAAAATTGTGGAAAGAATGTTTACCTCATATTGAATTTGCTTACAATCGTTCGCTGCATTCTACCACTAAGATGTGCCCTTTTGAGATTGTGTATGGTTTTGTTCCACGTGCACCTATTGATTTGTTGCCTTTACCATCTTCGGTGCAAAATAATTTGGATGCTACAGAACGTGCTGAATTGATATTAAAATTGCATGAGACTACTAAAGACAACATAGAACACATGAATGCTAAGTATAAAATTGTTGGGGATAGAGGAAGAAAGCATGTTGTGTTTGATGTTGGTGATCTTGTTTGGTTGCATTTGCGCAAAGATCGTTTTCCTGTATTGCGCAAGTCTAAGTTAATGCCACGCGCTGCTGGTCCTTTTAAGGTGTTAGAGAAAATAAATGATAATGCATATAAACTTGAGCTTCCTGCAGAATTGGGTCCGGTTAGTCCTACATTTAACATTGCAGATTTGAAGCCTTACTTTGGTGAAGAAGATGAGCTTGCGTCGAGGACGACTTCAATTCAAGAAGGGGGGCATGATGAGGACATCCCATCTATTGATACAACCGCTGTACCTACAGCCACACAAATACAAGGACCAATCACTCGAGCTCGTGCCAAACAAGTTAACTATTGATACGTCGCAAACGTATCTATAATTTCTTATGTTCCATGCTACTTTTATTACAATACTTGAATGTTTTACACATACTTTACAGCATTATTTTACATTTTCCGGCACTAACCTATTAACAAGATGCCAAGTGCCGAGTTTTCTGCTATTTTTGGTTTCGTAAATCCTAGTAAGGAAATATTCTCTAATTGGACGAAATCAACGCCCCAGGTCCTATTTTTGCACGAAGCTTCCAGAAGTCCGAAGAGGAGACGAAGTGGGGCCACGAGGCGGCCGACAACGGGCGGCGCGGTCGGGCCGGCCGCGCGGCCCCGTGGTGTCGCCACCCGTGTCGCCCTTTGACCTACCCTTCCGCCTACTTAAAGCCTCCGTCGCAAACCCCTTACCGAGAGCCACGATACGGAAAACATTAGAGATGCCGCCGCCGCCAATCCCATCTCGGGGATTCAGGAGATCGCCTCCGGCACCTGCCGGAGAGGGGAATCATCACGGAGGGGCTCTACATCATCATGCCCGCCTCGGATTGATGCGTGAGTAGTTCATCCTTGGACTATGGGTCCATAGCGTAGCTAGATGGTTGTCTTCTCCGCATGTGCTTTCATTGTTATAGATCTTGTGAGCTGCCTAACATGATCAAGATCATCTATTTGTAATGCTACATGTTGTGTTTGGTGAGATCCGATGAATAGAGAATACTATGTTAAGTTGATTATCAATCTATCATATATGTGTTGTTTATGTTCTTGCATGCTCTCCGTTGCTAGTAGAGGCTCTGGCCAAGTTGATACTTGTAACTCCAAGAGGGAGTAATTATGCTCGATAGTGGGTTCATGCCTCCATTAAATATGGGAGTGACAGTAGGTTCTAAGGTTGTGGATGTGCTGTTGCTACTAGGGATAAAACATTGATGCTTTGTCTAAGGATATTTGTGTTGATTACATTACGCACCATACTTAATGCAATTATCTGTTGTTTACAACTTAATACCGGAAGGGGTTCGGATGATAACCTGAAGGTGGATTATTTAGGCATAGATGCATGCTGGATAGCGGTCTATGTACTTTGTCATAATGCCCTGATTAAATCACATAGTAATCATCGTTGATACTGCTCATCTGTAATTTGTTCATCCAGCATGCTAGTTATCTTATTGGAGAGACACCTCTAGTGAACTGTGGACCCTGGTCCATTCTTTACATCTGAATACATTCTACTGCTTTTACTGTTCTTTGCAAACAACCACCATCTTCCACTCGATACGCTTAATCCTTTGTTTTCAACAAGCCGGTGAGATTGACAACCTCACTGTTACGTTGGGGCAAAGTACTTTGATTGTGTTGTGCAGGTTCCACGTTGGCGCCGGTTTCACTGGTGTTGCGCCGCACTACATTCCTCCACCAACAACCTTCACGTGCTTCTTGGCTCCTACGGTTCGATAACCTTGGTTTCTTTCTGAGGGAAAACTTGCTGTGCGCATCATACCTTCCTCTTGGGGTTCCCAACGGACGTGTACATTTACGCGCATCAAGCACATTTTTTCGGCCGTTCTTGGGAGATCAAGACACGCTGCAAGGGAGTCTCCACTTCCAATCTCTTTACTTTGTTTTTGTCTTGCTTTATTTTATTTACTACTTTGTTTGCTGCACTTAAACAAAACACACAAAAATTAGTTGCTAGCTTTATTTTATTTACTGTCTTGTTCTCTATATCAAAAACACAAAAAAATTAGTTACTTGTCTTTACTTTATTTGCCTAGTTTACTTTATTGCTATAATGGGTACTCCTGAAAATACTAAGTTGTGTGACTTCACTAGCACAAATAATAATGATTTTATATGTACTCCTATTGCTCCACCTGCTACTACAGCAGAATTCTATGAAATTAAACCTGCTTTACTGAATCTTGTTATGAGAGAGCAATTTTCTGGTGTTAGTACTGATGATGTTGCTGCCCATCTTAATAATTTTGTTGAACTTTGTGAAATGCAAAAGTATAAGAATATACATGGTGATATTATAAAACTGAAATTGTTTCCTTTCTCATTAAGAGGAAGAGCTAAAGATTGGTTGCTTTCTTTGCCTAAGAATAGTATTGATTCATGGACTAAGTGTAAAGATGCTTTTATTAGTAAATATTATCCTCCTTCTAAGATTATATCTTTGAGAAGTAGATAATGAATTTTAAACAATTTGATAATGAACATGTTGCTCAAGCATGGGAGAGAATGAAATCTTTGGTAAAGAATTGCCCAACCCATGGACTGACTACTTGGATGATCATCCAAACCTTTTATGCAGGATTGAATTTTTCCTCGAGGAACCTATTGGATTCAGCTGCTGGAGGTACTTTTATGTCCATCACCCTGGGCGCCGCGACTAAATTACTTGATGATATGATGATCAATTACTCTGAATGGCACACTGAAAGAACTCCTCAAGGTAAGAAGGTAAATTCTGTTGAAGAAACCTCTTCTTTGGGTGATAAGATTGATGCTATTATGTCTATGCTTGCAAATGGTAGATCTCATATTGATCCTAATAATGTTCCTTTAGCTTCATTGGTTGCTCAAGAAGAAAATGTTGATGTGAATTACATTAAGAGCAATAATTTCAACAACAACTATAGGCCATATCCTTTTAATAATGGTAGTGGTAATTCTTATGGTAGATCTGTCTTGCCTAATGAGGAAAAGATATTGGAAGTTGAAAGAACTACTAAGAGCTTTATGCAATCACAATATGAGCAAAATCAATTGTTTACCAAAACTATGAATGAACAATCTGCCTTGTTGAAAAATATAGGAAATCAACTTGAAAATTTGAATGAAAAAATTTCTGGTTTGCAAACTAAACTTACAAACGCTGAAAAGCGAATCTCATATATGTCTGAATCGCAATCTTCTTTAATTAATAAAATGGCTGCTAAACCTGAGGATAATGATACAAAATTTCTGCTACAACAAATGCCATCCAAGTTAGAATTAATGATAATATTAGAATGTTGGCTGAATTGCATGCTAGGTTGGATAGAGAAGAAAAAGAAAAACTTGCTAAAGAAAATAATGTAGCTAAAGTTTGGACTATTACCACCACTAGTAATGTTAATTCTTCACATGTTGCTGCACCTCCCACTATTAATGGTGAAATAATTGGTGTTGGTAATGTTTCTACTCCTAGCGCAAAGCGCACAAAACTGCCTGAAACTGCTGTTTGTGATAAAACTGCTGAAATTTTTCAAAATATTGGTGACAATGATTCCATTGCTGTAGAACATAATGTTTTAGACTTTGATGATTGTCATATTACTGAAGTTATAAAGTTCTTACAAAAACTTGCTAGAAGTCCCAATGCTAGTGCTATAAATTTAGCCTTTACAAAACACATTACAAATGCTCTCATTAAAGCTCGGGAGAGAAATTAAAACTTGAAGCTTCTATTCCTAGGAAGTTAGAAGATGGTTGGGAGCCCATCATTAAAATGAAATTCAATGACTTTGAGTGTAATGCTTTATGTGATCTTGGTGCAAGTATTTCGTTATGCCTAAAAAGATTTATGATATGCTTGACTTGCCACCATTGAAGAATTGTTATTTGGATGTTAATCTTGCCGATAATGTTAAAAAGAAACCTTTGGGGAGGATTGATAATGTGCGCATTACGGTTAACAATAACCTTGTCCCCGTTGATTTTGTTGTCTTGGATATCGAATGCAATGCATCTTGTCCTATTGTGTTGGGAAGACCCTTTCTTCGAACTGTTGGTGCTGTTATTGATATGAAGGAAGGTAATATTAGATATCAATTTCCTCTCAAGAATGGTATGGAACACTTCCCTAGGAAGAGAATGAAGTTGCCTTTTGATTCTATTATTAGAACAAGCTATGATGTTGATGCTTCATCTCTTGATGTTACTTGATTTGCACTTTCTGCGCCTAGCTTAAAGAAAAGCACTTCTTGGGAGATAACCCATGTGTTTATTTTACTACAGCAATTTTGTTTTGTTGAGTCTTGGAAGTTGTTTACTACTGTAGCAACCTCTCCTTATCATGTTTTTGTGCCAAGTAAAGTTTCTATGTTAAAGTTGATGTTATATTTGGGATCGCTGCGCAGAAACAGCATTGCTGTCTGTCACGAATTCTGGCATAAGTCTCTGTAAAAAAATCGAAAAAATCTGCAAATTTACGAGCGTGATCTCAGATATGTACGCAACTTTCATTAGTTTTGAGTTTTTCCATTTGAGCAAGTTAAGTGCCCAGTCCAGATGCATCTTTACGGACTGTTCTGTTTTTGACAGATTCTGTCTTTTATTTCGCATTGCCGCTTTTGCTATGTTGAATGAGTTTCTTTGTTCCATTAACTTTCAGAAGCTTTGTGCAATGTCCAGAAGTGTTAAGAATGATTGTGTCACCTCTGAATATGTGAATTTGTGGTTATGCACTAACCCTCTCATGAGTTTGCTTGAAGTTTGTGTGAAGGAAGTTTTCAAGGGTCAAGAGAAGAGGATGATATACTATGATCAAGAAGAGTGAAAGGTCTAAGCTTGGGGATGCCCGGTGGTTCATCCCTGCATATTTTAAGAAGACTCAAGCATCTAAGCTTGGGGATGCCCAAGGCATCCCCTTCTTCATCGACAACATTATCAGGTCACTTCTAGTGAAACTATATTTTTATTCCGTCACATCCTTATGTTCTTTACTTGGAGCGTCGGTTTGTTTTTGTTTTTGTTTTGTTTTGAATAAAGTTGGATCTCACCATCCTTATATTGGAGATATTACGCTCCGCTTTTTCTTATGGAACACTTGTGTTCTTAATTGTGATTTAATGTTCATGGCGAAAGCTTATTGCTTCGTTAAATTGCTATATGGTTGGAATTGGAAAATGATGCATATGGTTTGACAATTTGGCAATTGTTTGAGCTCTCATAGATCATGTTTAAGCTCTTGCATCATGTAGTTTAATCCATTAATGAAGAACTACTGTAGAGCTTGTTTAATTTGGTTTGCATGATTGATCTCTCTAAGTCTAGATAATTTCGGGTAAAGTGTTTGAACAACAAGGAAGACAGTGTAGAGCCTTATAATACTTGCAATATGTTCTTGTGTGAGTTTTGCTGTCCTGTTCATACTTGTGTTTGCTTCAAACAACCTTGCTAGCCCAAACCTTGTACTGAGAGGAAATGCTTCTCGTGCATCCAAACACCTTGAGCCAAACTCCATGCCATTTGTGTCCACCATATCTACCTATTATGTGGTATTTTCTGCCATTCCAAAGTAAATTACTTGAGTGCTACCTTTCAATTTCATTCCTCTACCTCTACAATATATAGCTCATGGGACAAATAGCTTAAAAACTATTGTGGTGATGAATATGTAGTTATGTGTCTTAATTCTTATAAGTTGCTTGTTGAGCGGTAACCATGTTTCTGGGACGCCATCAACTTTACCTTTGTTGGATATCATGTGAGATGCTATGCATGTTCGTCTTGTCTGAAGTAGTGGATTTCATGATCAAATGGTTTGAGTATGCATATGTTAGAGAAGAACATTGGGCCGCTAACTAAAGCCATGTATCATGGTGGAAGTTTCAGTTTGGACATACAACCTCAATCTCTTATGAGAATATTAACTATTGTTGAATGCTTAAGCATTAAAAAGAGGAGTCCATTATCTGTTGTCTATGTTGTCCGGTATGGATGTCTAAGTTGAGAATAATCAAAAGCGAGAAATCCAATGCGTGCTTTCTCCTTAGACACTTGTCAGGCGGCATAGAGGTACCCCTTTGTGACACTTGGTTGAAACATATGTTATGCGATGAGAATCCGTGTTTTCCGAGATAGTAGGACAAGGTGCGAGCACTATTGGTACTCTATGCATGAGACATGCAACTTGTAGGAAGTATTATGCATAGCACATATGAATTATTACTACCGTTGACAAAATTGTTTCTATGTTTTCAAAACAAAAGCTCTAGCACAAAATAGTAATCCATGCTTCCCTCTGCGAAGGGCCAATCTTTTACTTTATGTTGAGTCGGTTTACCATTCCCTTCTATCTTAGAAGCAAACACTTGTGTTAACTGTGTGCATTGATTCTTACATGTTTACTTATTGCACATGTTATATTACTCTATGTTGACAAATATCCATGAGATATACATGTTACAAGTTGAAAGCAATTGCTGAAACTTAATCATCCTTTGTGTTGCTTCAATGCATTCTACTTTGAATTTATTGCTTATGAGTTATCTCTTATGCAAGTCTTATTGATACTTGTCTTGAAAGTATTATTCATGAAAAGTTTTGCTATATGATTCATTTGCTTAGTCATTATCTTTGTTAGCAATCTTTTGTTCAGATCACTCCATTCATCTCATATGCTTTACAATAATGTTGATCAAGAATTATGTTGGTAGCATGTCACTTGAAATTATTTGTGTTATCGTTTACCTACTCGAGGGCGAGTAGGAACTAAGCTTAGGGATGCTTGATACGTCGCAAACGTATCTATAATTTCTTATGTTCCATGCTACTTTTATTACAATACTTGAATGTTTTACACATACTTTATAGCATTATTTTACATTTTCCAACACTAACCTATTAACAAGATGCCGAAGTGCCGTTCCTTTTTGCTTTTGGTTTCAGAAATCCTAGTAAGGAAATATTCTCGGATTGGACGAAATCAACGCCCAGGGTCCTATTTTTGCACGAAGCTTCCGAAGTCCGAAGAGGAGACGAAGTGGGGCCACGAGGCGGCGGACAACGGCGCGGCTGGGCCTGGGCCCGCGCGGCCTGTGGTGTCGCCACCTCGTGTCGCCCTTTGACCTACCCTTCCGCCTACTTAAAGCCTCGGTCGCGAAACCCCCAGTACCGAGAGCCACGATACGGAAAACATTCTGAGAGCGCCGCCGCCAATCCCATCTCGGGGGATTCGGGAGATCGCCTCGCACCTGCCGGAGAGGGGAATCATCACCGGAGGGGCTCTACATCATCATGCCCGCCTCCGGATTGATGCGTGAGTAGTTCATCCTTGGACTATGGGTCCATAGCAGTAGCTAGATGGTTGTCTTCTCCGCATGTGCTTTCATTGTTATAGATCTTGTGAGCTGTCTAACATGATCAAGATCATCTATTTGTAATGCTACATGTTGTGTTTGGTGAGATCCGATGAATAGAGAATACTATGTTAAGTTGATTATCAATCTATCATATATGTGTTGTTTATGTTCTTGCATGCTCTCCGTTGCTAGTAGAGGCTCTGGCCAAGTTGATACTTGTAACTCCAAGAGGGAGTAATTATGCTCGATAGTGGGTTCATGCCTCCATTAAATCTGGGACAGTGACAGAAAGTTCTAAGGTTGTGGATGTGCTGTTGCTACTAGGGATAAAACATTGATGCTTTGTCTAAGGATATTTGTGTTGATTACATTACGCACCATACTTAATGCAATTATGTGTTGTTTACAACTTAATACTGGAAGGGTTCTGATGATAACCTGAAGGTGGATTATTTAGGCATAGATGCATGCTGGATAGCGGTCTATGTACTTTGTCGTAATGCCCTGATTAAATCACATAGTAATCATCGTTGATATGTATTGAATCTTTATTTGTCAATTGCTCACCTGTAATTTGTTCACCCGACATGCTAGTTATCTTATTGGAGAGACACCTCTAGTGAACTGTGGACCCGGTCCATTCTTTACATCTGAATACATTCTATCTGCTTACTGTTCTTTGCAAACAACCACCATCTTCCACTCGATACGCTTAATCCTTTGTTTTCAGCAAGCCGGTGAGATTGACAACCTCAATGTTACGTTGGGGCAAAGTACTTTGATTGTGTTGTGCAGGTTCCACGTTGGCGTTGGTGTTGCGCCGCACTACATTCCTCCACCAACAACCTTCACGTGCTTCTTGGCTCCTACTGGTTCGATAACCTTGGTTTCTTTCTGAGGGAAAACTTGCTGATGTGCGCATCATACCTTCCTCTTGGGGTTCCCAACGGACGTGTACATTTACGCGCATCAAGCAACTATCAGGTACTTTCGTTTCTTGGAACTATTCCTCACATACATGAGAATATGATGCTGCCTAAATCAGATGTGTTTGCTACTCTTAGGAATGATGGACTTATCATGGATGAGAAGGACAAGCATTGGAGCATGATCACACATGGAGGAGATGACATCAAACATGTGAGGATTGAAGAGTTTGTCCCAAGTGGAGATTTCAGAACTTTGAAGCCGCCATAATGATGATTGAAGACTCGGACGAAATATACAAGATTACACTTCATAATTTCGTCAATATCATAATATGGTGGTGCGTCACCGTTAGTTTTGGGCCAGGCCCATGTCATTTTCGCAGGAATTAAGTTAGCCACTTTTTAGAGTCCGTATTGAAGGGGGAAAGACCTTCTAGGATTTGGTTCGGTCATCATACGTATGGCTGGCCAAAACCCCATCTTTTCCTCCTTTAAATACCCCCATAGTCGTCACGTTTAGACTCAGATTTTGATTAGATTAAAAGTTAGTCATTGCTGCAACTCTCGCGTACTTCTTTTGAGGCAAACGCCCAGAACAAGATCGAATATTCGGAATCCCACCTTATTGAATAAAGCTTTCATCTATATCCGCAATATTCTGATTGTATTATTAGTTCTTACTTGTTCTTGATTTCAGGTAGGAATTAAGACCCTCGCTGGTCAGGCTGATCGTGCATCTGCAAAGATCAGTAACTCCCGGAGATTGTCCTAGCGATTTCATTGGCGCACGAGCTTTGCACGTGTAGTTGGATCGTCAAGAACGAACTCCACCAACAAATTGACTTATCGTCTCATCGAAAGATCAGCCACCTTTGCCCTATCATGAAGACTTTGGAGGCAAAGAAGGAGATGATGGAGAAGAAGAACAAAGATAAAGAAGCAAAATGGAGCATGCTCTAGGAGGATGGAAAGCGCAAGGCCGACATCGAGGAGAGGAGAGCACGTGCCGAGGAGAACCGGTCCATGGCGGAGCTCATCGCTGCAGATAATGCGACTATGATGATGAACCGGCTGAGATGGATGAGTTCCGTCTTGAGTTGTGGAATCATGCGAAGATGGAGATCTTGACGCGAAGGAGGGAAGTTGCACGCGCTGCCATGGCTGCCATGAGTTGTGCCCGAGGTGATGATGCTACGGCGAGTGGTGGCGGCCATGTGGATGCGCCGGCAACCGACGGTGATGCTTGATCATGCTCCTCCTTGATGATGTGATGTTTGATGCTCTTTCGGTATCGTGTTTCATGTATGATTGAGTACTTTGAACAATTTGTTTGCATGATCTATGTTGCTAGATTTGAAAATTATCGGATGATTTTCATAATCCTAGTGTTTTTGGTTTTTGTTTGCTATTACGCGGGCCACGTTTGGCGCGTAAGCTACATCGGTTTTTCAGCCTGCAAAACACGTTTGGGTGGCCTGGATACGTGTATTTGGAGTTTGGGGTTTGGGATGTCTGCTAGAGATGCTCATAGGAAGCTAAATCGCAACTAGCCAATCCTTTAAAAGTTGTTAGAGGAGTTTAATTTTCGTTTTAGGACGATAAACTCTCCTAGCCGTCCACGAAGGCGTTAGAGGAGCAAAGATTTTAGTCATCGGCTTCCCGGCTGCTTAAAACTTTCCACGACCACCGCTCTCCCCAAATCCACTCCACTCCACTACCCCTCCCCCCCCCCAAAACCTAGATGGTTGGATCCTCCCACCGTATGTGCCTTCCACTGACCCAGTGAGCAGATCCCCACGCTGCACGCAATAGTCCTCGCCCCCCGAGGCGCAATCCACCTCCTCCAGGTTCCGACATAACACCACCACAGAGAGGAAGTACCAAGGCTACAGCAGCGGGCGTGGGCGGCATGTTTGGCGGAGATCACCGACCACGTAACCCACAAGTGGTTTTGGATCGACACCTTTCACTCGGCTTCGGCGCAGACAACATTTATGTATGCCATCGAGTTGGTGCACCTCCATGGCTCGTCGGTGCGGCTGAACTTCCCCTTGTGAAGCTCTTACATGCAATATTTTGCCTCTTTCGACCCTTGAGTTGCCTCTGCATGTGATTTGCGGGATTAGAGGGAGGTTCGTGAGGGCCTCGAGCGGAGCGTTTCGATGAGGAGTACATGATGGAGCTTCGCTTCCGGTATCCGAAATGGTCGAGGGGGACTGTCAACAATATGGGATCTACAAGCTTGGGAAGCAGGGTCATCCGGTGCATCGGTCATCGAGCTCGGCTCCGACACCGATGAGTCAGTGGATAATGTGCTAGATGAGTTGGTCATTCCCTAGAGACAAAGGAATTTTAGTTTAGATTAGGGTTAATGATATGTAAATTTAGTTTATGCTAGTAGTTTTAATCAGGTTTGATGGATTAGTTTGAATCAAATTTGCATAATTATATTTTTAAAATTTGTCGAAGGAGTTAAGTATAAATAATCCGCTAGAAACGAGTAATTTTTAGAGGAGCAAATTTGAGGAGTTGAAGGAAAAGAGCCCATATACTGCTCTAGAATCTGTGGAATGGGCTAGAGATGGCCTGAGCCCGTCTGTAGCGACTAAGCTTTTCGGCCCACTTTGAATCCAACTCGAGGTAAGTTTGAGCGGGCCTATCTACGTGAATGTACATGAAGTAAGGGGGGTATAACTAGGTAGAGACCAACCTTTACGAAGGGAAATCGCGTCCCGCGAAACATACAAGAATCTGACACGTGTTGTGACCGCAACGCGAGAGCCGTCCCGCGCGAAGCAGCCTGCGCGAGTACGCGCGCGAGTCCCGTCCCGCGCGAAGCTGCCTGGGCGAGTACGCGCTTCGTACGGGCGCGAGTACCTGCTCCTCATGTACGTGCAGTGCCGCGCGCTCCTCTCCTCATGTCGCGAGCTAGTACGTGCACTGCCGCGCGAGTACACCACGCTAGCCAGCCAACTCTCACAATGTACAAAAACGACGCAGCTAGCTCACTACGGTGTATGTCTTTGTTTTTTTTTAAATCAAAGCATAGGTACAGTTGTGTATAAAAACAGGTACAACCGCAGGTACAACCGCACACACGAGCAGTTACAATCGTTCACGTGAGCAAGTACAGTGACAGAAGTACAGTCGTGCGCACGAATACAGTTGTGTACAACACACGAGTACAGTTATGTATAACACACGAGTACAGTTGTATACAACACACAGGTACAGTTACATACAACACACAAGTACAGTTAAAAAACACGCATGAGCAGGTACAGTCACGCAACCGACCAAGTACATGTACACAAGTACAGTAGCGTACATGAGCAGGTACAGTCGCGCACACGAGCAGGTACAATCGCACACACGAGCAAGTACAGGTACATAATTACAGTCGATCACACGAGCGAGTATAGTTACCGAATAAAGGGAAAAAACCGAACCAAATACACTAAAAACAGAAGTACTTATCAGTTAAAGCATGAGTACAGTTAGGTACACAGCACGAGTACAACCATAAAAGAATTGGAAGTACGAAAAAAAAGTATTCTAAAATCTATCAACATGGGATCTAGTTTTAAAGATCTCGACACGAGGATCTCAAAAGTGAAAACGGATCATAATTTGGACTTATGATTCTCAAGATATTTCATTTTGAAAAAATGAATCTAGAAAATAAAGGGAAAATCTGTAGCCCCCCTCTGCCTTCTCTCTCCTCCCTCATCCCACCTTGCTTCCCCCTTGCGACACGTGGCGAGCAGAGAGACAGCACCACAGCGCATACTTGTCGCGTGCGGAGCGAGTTGTGTTCCCTTCGCGAAGGTCGGCCTTTTTTTAACGATTTCGAAGTAAGGGGCCCAACACTTATATCCAGCTAGCTGCCTGCAATGACTTGGTCCGCTCGGATGCCTTCATGACTTTCACATGAAGCATATCCATGAGTAGGCATGTAGCGTATCATGGTGCATCATTACTACCAGCCTACCAGGCTGCACTCAGGCTTCCCCTGATCAAAATCAAGCGCACAATGATCCTCCCTCAGCGCACGACACTCTCCCTCGCTAAAGCAGCAACCGTCATCACTCGTTCGCCCGTGCGCGGTTCATCCATTCGCCAGGATCGCAGCTGAACTAACAGCTACCCTGTGCTGCAAGCGTAACGCTGCATTGGAGCATGGTAATGTGTCATCCCAGGAACCGAAAACGGGGACGAGCATCATTATTGCGGTCCTGGTCTTCCACGGATCACGGGCCCATACCTGTCTGCGCCCAACGGCCTCGCGACGGTAGCCAGCGGGAGCAGCAGACGATGAACACGAACCCACGCGAGGCTGATGGTGATCGTCTGATCGATGCTCGGTCGACATGCTGCTCTGCCCCCACCTCACCGGTCAGCGTCGTGCCAGACGACTGGATCCATGCTAGGTCCCCTAGCCCATGCATGAGCCGAACAGGAACAGTTCGTAGTCGCGTCACGACTCACGAGGAATCGCCTGCCTACGTAGCTACCGTTGGCTACTTCTGTTGCCATCTACCGATCGCCCATCGTCTCGAGCGCGTTGCCGTCTTCGTGGAGAGACGGTTGGATTGGAATCAAAAGGTTTTGACATTTTCCTATGATGTATACGTACCTCCACTACTGCTTAAAAACCTGCTCCTCAACTCAGTATTTCTGCCCCAGAGGAGGTACAGGAGGAATAAAACGTCATTTGAACGTTTCAGCTAATGCAATAATGCACCGTGGAATGGAAACATAAGAGTATGCCGGGTCGTGTCCCTTGACCGTTAACAAAGCGTTTGGACCCGTGAAGAAAATATTTCGTGCGTCCCCCAAATCTTTTTTTTGTCGCGCCCGTCGATGTCTGCGCCCAGATTGCTCCCCTCCATGGGGGCGCTCGAGCACGGACACAGCGAGGTGAAGCGACGCGGGCCCGACACGTCCGGCACGGAAGGCTTCTCCGCTCCCGCCAAATCGCCCCTCCGCCACATCGCACCTATCTCGCCCGCATTTCTGTCCTCCCAACACATTTCACCTTATCCCGCCGATTCATTTCCCCCTCCCGCATTGTCCCCCGCGCCGCTACCCTCTCCCCATCCATGGCGCCGCCACCCCCAAAAGATGGCCAAGAAGACGGCCAAGAAAGCCAGGGCAATGAGACAGGGTGAAGGCGCCCTTCGTGAAGCCGCGTTGGCAAGGCTCGAAGAAAGCCGGAAGAGCTAGACCGATGATCGGTGGCATCAAGACATGCACGCGGAAGATGGCAACGGCGGATCGGAAGGACGGAGGGCGGCGTAGCAGGAGAAGAAGGCCCTGGCGGCGCGCGCGCACCAGCACATGCTGGTCGGGTGTATTGCTGCCACCAACACGAGCCCATGGAGTACGTCGGCGCCGGTGTACATTCCGGGAGTCCTCTCTCCGTCGACATCCGGGTTCTACAACCACGGCCTCCGCCACTCCCGAGTGCGTGGCGCTTAACTTGTCGCCCCACTACAGGGATGCTCCGCATGGCGCTTCAACCCCAACTCCCTCTTTTACTCCCGGCGTACGAGCAGTGCCCCAGCGCGAGCCGGGCCTGGTTCAAACGGCGCCCGTTCGCGCGAGAGGGCCACTCGAATTCGACGGCGCCAGTGCTGAGGAGGAGGAGGAGGAGGAGGAGGAGGAGGGAGGAGGACGAGGAGGAGGAGGAGGGGGTGGAGGATGACGACGACGAGGAGGATGAAGAGGCGGCGAGGAAGAGGACGAGGAGGGTGTAGGTGAGGATGATCGTTTGGTACGGACGGCGTGAGGAAGAAGAAGAAGAAGGCGTCGGGCACACGAGGCCCCAAGTGGACGCCTCTGGAGGATCAATGTCTGTGCGATTCGTGGGCGATGGTGAACCATGACTCCATGATCGGCGCCAACCAAATGTACGGGAAGTATTGGCGAGAATCAAGGCCGAGTTCGATGAGCGCAAGTTGAGCAACAACGACTACAAAAAAGTGACAATGAAGAGGAGCCAAAAGGCAATATCGACGCGATGGGCCATCATCCAGGCGTCGGTGAATATGTTCCATGGGTTCCATCACGAGATCGAGACCAGAGGCGAGAGCGGCGTCGACATCAGCCAAATGGTACGACTCTTTCTTAGATAATCTGTAGCTCCTACATTTTGTTCGATGAAATGATTGTGTTTCCTTTGGTTAGTTTGACAAGGCCATGGATATGTACCGGAGGAACTCGGAAGGGCATAAGTCTTTCACGCTGACGCATTGCTATAGCAAGCTCAAACTGAACGCGAAATGGCGGTTGACGCGCCTGTCGTTGTCGAAGGGGAAAGACGCCATTGATCTGGATGCGCCGCTGGCAACGTCGGCAGGGCGTCCTATCGGCAACAAGGCCGCCTTGCCGACGCTGAGTCGTCCGAGAAGACGCAGGCGTCGATCACGAAATGCCTCGTCGAGGTCTCCTCGACCTTGCTCTCCCGCGACAAAAAGGCCGACGAAAGGTGGGCGGCGCTGTTCAGAGGCAAGAGAAGTTGGACAAGAAGCGGACGACATGTCCCTGCTGAGAGCGTCGACAGAAGGAATGTCTCCCCGGACGCGGGCGGTGCACAACTTCTTCAAAGGCCAGATCCTCGACGACATCGAAGCCAAAATGGCGGCGGCCGAGGCGGCGGCCCAGGCAGCGGCAGCGGCAGCAACCCCAACCCCGGAGCAAGAGCCGGCAGACGCGTCTACGATAGCATCTGCTACTGCGTCGGCCTCTGCCTCGGCGACGGAGCAGACGGAGCATGCACACCGGGCAGATCGCGACGAGTTCATCGTGATCGACGGGCCTACGTCAATTCAGGATGCGTCGCTGTCGCCCAACCACTTCTTCTGATTTAGCATGCACCACCAGTCTGTAATATGATCGCGCGCCCAATACTTTGATCGCCGCTACTCTGATTATGATGATTCGGCGGGAACAATCTCTTTTAAATGTAAACTATTTGAATTTCTGATTGGGGACGGCGTTTGGGGGACGCGGCTGGGGAGCGACGTACCCCAAACGCGGCACGGACAAAACACGTCGCCTAAACGTTCGATCTGGGGCCGTTTGGGGAACGATTTGGATGACCGTGACTGAAGATGCTCTAAGATTGATTTGAAGTCGTGAATCAACGGGAACCGTGACAGCATGCCACCACTAGTTTACTAAGGAGAATGGATACTAAACAGATTTATATCCCGTCTTGGCATGGTACTTCCTCTATTCATTAATGTAAGATGTGTTAGGTATTTTTAAAATAAACTAGATACTACAAACTAAAGTGTGCGAACCTACACATAATAATAGACTAGATACAAAGTAAAATGGATGAACTAAACAAAATGTTTCAATATCATACATTTCCAAACGGAGGAAGTAGTAGCTGGCTAAATGTCCTCTATCTTTTGAATACAAAAGAGCACGACATTTAGCGAGCGAGGAAGGGCTGTCGGACAGGCTCGCGCGTCCCAATGAGGGCTTGTTTGGTACTAGAGTTTTAGTGGGGATTAGCGGGGATAATCCGCTCCAAACTTCAAATCCCCACTTATCCCCAACGCATGTTTGGTGATAGAGTATGAGCGAGTTTAATCCCCACTTTTTTCCCCAAAATTTAGTGTAATTTTTTCAATCCCCAATACTCTACCTCTACCTAGTGGATTGGGGATTGGGTGAATTTCTGCTGTCACCCAATACTCTAGAGTATTATCCCCACTGATCCCCACTAAAACACCAGTACCAAACAAAGCCTGACGAGGAGCTCGCGCAATACATCAGTGACGACGCTGACGATGACAACTCAGCCTGCCTTCAAGAAGGTGACGTTCTCTCCCGGGAGTTTTCTTTTGATGCCATCTGTGCATACCATTGAGGTACTCCCTCCGATCCATATTAGTTGTCCCTAATATAGGTGTATCTAGACATATTTTAGTTCTAGGTACATCTATACTAGTGGCAAATAATATGAATCGGAGGGAGTATCATATTTGTACAAAAAAAGGCAAATTATGTGTGACTATATGTTCCATTGAGTAGCTATATGTCAACATGACAAGTTACCAACTATTCGAACACACTTGTGACACTATATGTTGAGATACATATCCTTGTATATCCGGATGTGTATCTTCTGTAGTTATGTATAGCGATACATATCTTTGTATTTATTATTGGGCCCGCCTCCTTCCTTGTATAGTCGAGGACGTGGCCTATATATGTAACGCCATATGCACCCAATCAATACATTGTGAGTTGCATCCCTTTCTACATGGTATCAGACACCTACCGTTCCTAACCTAGCCGCCGCTCCCCCCCTCTCCCCCGCGCGCGCCGCCCCACCCTCCAACCCTAGTGCCGCTGCCCTTGTGCCGCCGCCGCGTGTGCTCCTTCTCACGTCGCGCCGCCGCCGCACCTGCAGTCGCCGCACCTCCCTCCCCAACCCTCGCGTCGTCGCCGTCCCCCGCGTCGTCGCCGCGCCTCCCTCTCCAACCCCCGCGCCGTCGTCGTCCCCCGCGCGCGCGTCGTCATGTCGTCGGTCCCCAACGGCAGCAACTCCTTCGCCTACAACCCATGGACGGGGGTCACCGCGACACCGCCCTACGCCCCGGCCTTCACTGCCGCGCCGCCGCCCTACGCCCCGGCCTACCACGTCGCGCCACCACCCTACGCGCCGCAGCAGCCCGCATGGGACCCGGCGCTCTTCGCGGCACTCCACAGGCGCCCCACTGGCTCTTACGCCGGTGGCGCAGCGGTTTATGGACACGGGCGCCTCGTCTCACATGGCCGCTCACCCGGGTAACCTTTCCCTTTTTTCCCACTTCCACCGAGTCTCGCATCATTGTCGGTAACGGTGCCGGTCTTCCTATTTCTCACATTGTTCTGCTAATTTTCCTTCTACTTCTAAACCACTGTCTCTTAATAATGTCCTTGTGTCTCCCCAGCTTATTCAGAATTTAGTCTTTGTTAAAACTCTTTCTCGTGACAACTCTGTGACCGTTGAATTTGACGCTTTTGGTTTTTCTGTTAAGGACGCCCGCACCCGATGGTCCTCCATCGATGTGAGAGCCCCGGCGATTTGTATCCGGTGATGACGCCTTCCACCCCCGGTGCCGCACCTCGTGCTCTCTCCGCGGGCGTTGATCTTTGGCATGCTCGTCTTGGACATCCCAGTGCCAACACGCTTCACCAAATAATGAGGGGTTTTTCGTTTTCATCTACTAAACAGTCTTCACATAGTTGCGAAGCGTGTCGTCTTGGTAAACACGTTCGTCTTCCATTTGCGTCTTTTCCTTTTGAGTTAATTCATAGTGATGTATGGACCTCTCCTATCCCAAGTAATTCTGGTCTTCTTTATTACCTAGTTATTCTTGATGATTTTTCTCATTTTGTGTGGACGTTTCCCCTCCGTAAAAAGTCTGATGTCGCCACCACTCTCACAGCCTTCTACGCCTATGTTTCCACCCAGTTTGGTCGCCCCATCCACGCCCTACAAACTTGACAACGGAAAAGAGTTTGACAATGTCGCCGTCCGCACCCTACTCTCCTCTCACGGCACTATTTTCCGTCTAACCTGTCCATACACGTCCCAACAAAACGGTCGCGCCGAGCGTATCCTCCGCACACTCCTATTCCACAGCCATGTTCCCCCCACCTTTTGGCCTGATGCCTTAGCCACCGCCACCCTACTTGTCAACCTTCGTCCGTGTCGTCCCCGCTGGAACTATGCACCTCATCACCTCCTTTACGGTTCCCCTCCATCCTACGACGGTCTTCGGATTTTCGGTTGTCGTTGTTATCCTAGTATCGCCGCCACCACTCCTCATAAACTCGCCCCTCGTTCCGTTCCATGTGTTTTCCTCGGTTACCCGGCTAACACCAAAGGCTACCGCTGCTATGATCCGGTTTCTCACCGCGTCTTCACCTCCCGGCACGTGTACTTTGATGAGCATTGCTTTCCTTTTGCACAGAGACAGGTGGTCGCCACTCCTCCTTCGCCTACTGATGGTCCCCGACGTCGACCCCCTGCCCCGGCAGGTCCGCCGGCTACAGTGCCCTCGAGCTCGGACTCGGGCACTGCTTCGTCGAAGGATTCGTAAATGCTCACAGACAAGTATTCGGGGGTTTTGATATAGCGGATAAATAAAGTACAAGTAAATAAAATCCGAGAGAAATAATTGCAGCGTGTTGGCCCAATCCTTTTTAGTACAAAGGACAAGCCGGTTTGTTTACTTATAATGACCAAACGTTTTTGAGGACACACGGGATTTTAGTCTAGTACTTTCGCTTCATGTAGCTAAATAATCTTCATTGTTTTGATAAGTGTTGTGTGGGTGAACCTATGTTAATGCACCGTTCCTAGTACTAATACATACTTGTGATTATACCCCTTGCAAGCATCCGCAGCTACAAGAAAGTATTAAGATAAATCTAACCACGACCTTAAACTCTGAGATCCTCCGATCCCTCTTGCATCGATATACTAACGGGGCTTAGGTTTCTGTCAGGCAACCCCGCAATTAGCAATCGAATACAAGATGCACTCCCCTAGGCCCATAAATGGTGAAGTATCGTGTAGTCGATGTTCACACGGCACCACTAGAAGAATGACACCACAACTTAAATATCATAACATTGAATATTACTCCACCATAATTCACTACTAACATTTAGACTTCACCCATGTCCTCAAGAACTAAACAAACTACTCACGAGACATCATATGGAATACAATCAGAGGTGATATGGTGATGAATAACAATCTGAACATAAACCTTAGTTTCAAGGTTTCACTCAATAGCATCAATAACAAGTAGAGATTAACAGGAGAGTTTTCCCCTATCAAACAATCAAGATTTAACCCGAATTGCTACAGCGATGACGAGGTGGAGCGGTGGTGATGGCGGTGTAGATGGTGGAGATGATGATGATGATGATGATGGAGATGATGTCCAGCTCGATGACGATGGCGATAGCGTCATTTCCCTCTCCGGAGAATTTCCCGGCGGATCTGCCCATGGAGAGCTCTTCTCTCTGGTGTTCTCGCCCCGCGAGGCGGGCTGTAACTCTTCGTGAGGTACCCTCGTAGCTTAGGTTTTCGGGACGAAGGAGTACGCGAAGAAAAGAAGGCGAAAGGGTCGTGGGCCCCCCAGACCACAAGGTGGCGCGGCGGGCCATGGGCCGCGCCGCCCTATGGTCTGGGCCACCTGGGTCCCCTCTTCTCCCCTTACATTTTCCCTCCGTCATGCGGAGAAAATAGGAATTTACGTGTAATTTCCTTCCACGATTGATCTTAGAAATATTGCGTTAATGGTGCTTTTCAGTGAGAATCTGACTCCGTGCTTGATCTCTCAATAATGATGGGAAACATGCAAAATAGATGAAATAACATAAGTATTGTGTCCAATATGAAATATATCAATGAATAACAGCAAATTATGATACAAAATAGTGATGCAAATTGGACGTCCCCCCAAGCTTAGACCTCGCTTGATAAGGGGTGGCCCGATCTTCTCAGTAAGCAACGGTGGTGATGATGAACACGGGGTGATGGCAGCGGAGAAACACGACGATGTAGTGGATGATAACTTGTATGACGCCATAACGAGATCTCTCGATTGGTCCATGTCGCCAGATGCAGCAGCTCTCAACCCTGCAAGATAGTCGCAACTCCACACACTTACGCACGTAGCCGCCGACCACGAGCGGTAAGTTGCAACCGTCTAATTCCCAATGGAACGTGAGATCACACAAGACTTAAACGGGATCTACACAATATCCAAGCAATATGGTGTAGGGAATTCAATAGTTTTGCGGAGCAAACAACTAAGAACTAGGGTTTATCTTAAACGTGGTCTAAAGCAGCTAGGGGGTCGTCCAAGGCACTTATATGGGCGTCCGGGACGAGTTCTGGTCGAAAGATACAAGTAAAACCGACCCAGAATAGATCTGGTGGAGACAGACTCGGACACGTCCGGTCAGGATCGGTCATCGGGCTGGTGGCCGAGGACGGGCCGGTCTGTGGTCCGGTCGACCGGGTGCAGCCGGAGCGTCGCGAGAAATCGTCGGTTGGTGCCGGTGCGAAGCCGGCGTCAGCGGACCGGGGACCGGGTGGGCGGTGAACCGACTCGGCAAGATCACCCATGTGACGGCGATCGAGGGCCGATCCCGACGAGGTCTTGGACCGGGCTGATCTTCTTCTTCTCCTCTCGCGCATGCCTCCGCTCCTCCCTCGCGCGTCCATGAGATATCTTCATGTCCGGCTCCATGTCCAACTTCACGTCCATCTTCACGTCCGGCTGCTCCCTCTCCTCTGCGTCCCGTACACCCGTCTCCTCTTGATACTGATGATACAAGTAATAGGACTTAGGCGGTATAAAGTTCTCATCAATCAAAGTATCGTTTAGAAACAAATTCACCTGTTGTTTAAGTAGCCTCATGAGCTCGTGTCATTGGTCCAATCCACGACTTCATTGGACTTGAGCTTCTCAGCAGGTCATCTTCAATTGGTAATGACGGAGGTAGTAGTGGTGGGATGTCCCTCATCATCTCCCCTTCAAGGCGTCGACCCCCGGCTCCAAAGGTCTTCTCCACGTCATGTGGTGTCAAATCAGCAACATTGAAAGAATTACGACACCAAACTCATCCTCACGGAAGATCTGCTCAGTATGCATTATCATTGATCTGGGCACAAGCACTTTGTAAGGACCATCACCGAGACTTCAACTTAGACTTTCTCCAGCTTAGGGAACCTATCCTTGCGAAAATGTGCCCAGACCATCTAGGCTTGAACAACATCTCTTTGCGCTTCTGTATTCATCCTTGCAGCATTGCTCTTGCTTTTCTTCTCTATCAACTCTTTAGTCTTCTCATGAATCTTCTTCACATAATCTGCCCTCTTTGATGCCTCCATATTAACTCTCTCATGTATGGGCAAAGGCAACAAATCAAGTGGAGTAATGGGTTTGAAACCATACACCACCTCGAAAGGACATAGCTCCGTGGTAGAATGTACACCGCCCTGTTGTAAGCAAACTCCCCATGCGGCAAACACTCTTCCCAATTCTGGTTCTTCTTGATCATGGATCTCAACCGGTTGTGACAATGTTTTATTCACCACTTCGAGTTTGACCATCAGTTTGGGGATGACAAGTAGTGCGAGCAGGCGGCTTCGTCTGACTTTCTCAAGCGTCTTCCGAGTAGCTCATAAACTTCACGTCACGATCGAGAAACAATAGTCTTCGGGACTCCATGTGAACGTACAATCTCCCTGAAAAGCAGGTTAGCAATATGCGACGCATGCGTCGCTCTTGTGGCAGGCAATGAAGTGGGACATCTTAGAGAATCTATCCACTACAACCAAAAATATAGAATCATGGCCTCTCTTAGTCTGCGGCCAAACAACACAAAATCCCTACTAATATCCTCCCATGGTGTAGTAGGTGCGGTGGGGTATACAAACCATGAGGCTTCAGCTTGGACTTGGACTTGTTGCAAGTAATGCATCTCCTCACATATCTATCCACGTCCCGTCTCATCTTTGGCCAATAAAAGTGGTCGGCTAGCATAGTGGCGTCTTCTCACGCCCAAAGTGACCCGTCAAACCTCCAGCATGTGATTCCTGCAACAAGAGCAAACGCACGAGCCGATTGCAGGGACACATGGTTTGTTAGCCCCTAAACAAGAATCCATCATGTATGTGATATTTTTCCCCATACTTTACAAAGAGCACATAAAGCGTATGGTTCAGCAAAATCATGATCAATGGCATACAAATCACATAGTATCTCTAGTCCGGGAATTTTAACATCAAGTTGAGTTAATAGCATATTCTTCCTAAGATAGAGCATCGGCAACAATATTATTTTTTCCCTTCTTATGCTTCATAATATATGGAAAAGACTCAATGAACTCAACCCACTTAGCAAGACGCCTACGCAATGTAGATTGGGCTTCAGATATTTTAAAGCTTCATGATCAGAATGTATGATAAATTCTTTTGGCCACAAATAATGTTGCCAAACCTCAAGAACTCTAATTAAAGCATACAATTCTTTATCATATATAGGATAGTTCAACTTAGCACCAGAAAGTTTCTCAGAAAAATATGCAATTGGGCGACCCTCTTGCATCAACACACCACCAATTCCAATACCACTAGCATCACATTCAATCTCAAATTGCTTATTG
The DNA here is from genome assembly GCA_030979885.1 of Lolium multiflorum. Classification (NCBI taxonomy): domain Eukaryota; kingdom Viridiplantae; phylum Streptophyta; class Magnoliopsida; order Poales; family Poaceae; genus Lolium; species Lolium multiflorum. The sequence goes on from CM061749.1 coordinate 260,783,019, forward strand.
AAATCAGGAAGTGCAAACAACGGTGCAGAAGTTAACAATCTCTTAAGTTCATCAAAAGCATGATCTTGGGCTGCGCCCCACTCAAAAACAACACCCTTTTTAGTTAAATCATTCAAAGGTGCAGCAATAGTACTAAAGTTGGGCACAAATCTTCTATAAAACCAGCTAGACCATGAAAACTTCTTACTTGACTCACATTCATGGGAGTAGGCCAATTTTGAATAGCTTCAATTTTAGACACATCTACTTCTACTCCATGCTTAGTGACAACATAACCTAGAAATATGACCTTATCTTTGCAAAATGTGCACTTCTCAAGATTACCATAGAGTTGATTATCACGCAACACCCCTGCAAAACATATCGAATATGTATAGTATGATCAGATTCATTCCCGACTGTAGATTAATATGTCATCCAAAAGTACACGACCACAAATTTGCCAATAAATTCACGCAAAAACATGGTTCATCGGTCTCATGAAAGTGCTAGGTGCATTAGTTAACCCAAAGGCATTACTAACCACTCATATAAACCTAATTTTTTTTTGTTTTAAAGGCTGTTTTCCACTCATCCCCTTCTTTCATCCTAATTTGATGATAACCACTACGCAAATCAATTTTAGAGAACACAGCAGCACCCCTCAATTCATCTAGCATATCATCTAAACGGGGAATAGGATGACGATATCGAATAGTAATGTTGTTTTATGGCTCTACAAGCACATACGCAAAGTACCATCTTTCTTAGGAACTAGAATAACGGGAACAGCACAAGGACTAAGGCTTATGCGAATATAACCTTTGTCGAGTAGCGCTTTGTTAATCTACGTTCCTTCTATTCTTGTAGCAGTGTTGGGCCTCCAAGAGTAGAGGTTTGTAGAGCAGCAACAAGTTTCCCTTAAGTGGATCACCCAAGGTTTATCGAACTCGAGGAGGTAGAGGTCAACTCTCATGCAACACTGCAACCACAAAGCAAGAAGTCTCTGTGTCCCAACACACCAAATAGGTGCACTAGTTCGGCGAAGAGATAGTGAAATACAGGTGGTATGAATATATATGAGCAGTAGCAGCGGTGCCAGAAAATAGCTTGCTGGCGTGTAGTTGATGGTGGTAGTATTGCAGCAGCAGCAGTAGTAACACAGTAAAACAGTAAACAAGCAGTAGTAACTCAGCGGTATTTAGGAACAAGGCCTAGGGATTACACTTTCACTAGTGGACACTCTCAACATTGATCACATAACAGAATAGATAAATGCATACTCTACACTTTTGTTGGATGATGAACACATTCCGTAGGATTACACGAACCCTCAATGCCGGAGTTAACAAGCTCCACAATAATGCTCATATTTTTAGTAACCTTTAGTGTAAGATAGATCAAAGACTAAACCAAGTACTAGCATAGCATGCACACTGTCACCTTCATGCATATGTAGGAGGAATAGATCACATCAATATTATCATAGCAATAGTTAACTTCGCAATCTACAAGATCATGATCATAGCATAAACCAAGTACTAACACGGTGCACACACTGTCACCTTTACACATGCAGGAGGAATAAAACTACTTTAATAACTTTGCTAGAGTAGCACATAGATAAAGTGTGATACGATGCACATTGCAATCATAAAGAGATATAAATAAGCACTTCACTACGCTCTTCAGCAGTGAATAAGTACTTCGTGAAATATAGCCTAAGAGACCCACACGGTGCACACCTTTGTCCTTTACACAAGTGGGACAAGGAGTCTCCGGAGATCACATAAGTAAAACCCACTTGAATAGCATAATGACATCTAGATTACAAGCATCATCATATGAATCTCAATCATGTAAGGCGACTCATGAAGGTTATTGTATTGAACTACATAGGAGAGAGATGAACCACCTAGCTACGGTACAGCCCAGAGCCTCGATGGAGAACTACTCCTCCTCATTAGGACGACAGCGGTGATGAAGATGGCGGTGGAGATGAACGTGGGTGCAGGTGGAGGCCTGGGCACTGCCCCGCTCGGCGAGTGCCGGAACGAGAGACTCTGTCCCCGGATCTTGGCTTCGCGATAGCCAGCGACCTACGGAAGGTTTCGTGGCTCTCGGTACTGGGAGTTTCGCGACGGAGGCTTTATATAGGCGAAGAGGCGCGAGGGCTGGCCAGGGGGCCACACCATAGGGCGGCGCGGCCCCCTGCAGCCGCCAGGTATCATACGAGGCCACTGTGGCCCCTCTGCGAGTGGTTCTCGTGTGTTGGATGGTTCGGGAAAAATAGAGTCGGGTCTTGATTTCGTCGTTGAGAATATTTCGTTACTAGGATTTGTGAAACCAAAAGCAGAAAACAGGAACTGGCACTTGGCATCTTGTTAATAGGTTAGTTCGAGAAAATGCATCAAACGATATAAAGTGTGCATAAAACATGTAGGTATCATCAATAAAGTAGCATGGAACATAAGAAATTATCGATACGTTGGAGACGTGTCAGCATCCCCAAGCTTAGTTCTGCTCGTCCCGAGCAGGTAAAGCGATAACAAAGATAATTTCTGAAGTGACATGCCATCATAATCTTGATCATACTATTTGTAAACATATGTAATAAATGCAGCGATCAAAGCAAAAGTAATGACATGAGTAAACATTGAATCATAAAGCAAAGACTTTTCATGAATAGTACTTCAAGACAAGCATCAATAAGTCTTGCATAAGAGTTAACTCATAAAGCAATAAATCAAAGTAAAGGTATTGAAGCAACACACATAGGAAGATTAAGTTTCAGCGGTTGCTTTCAACATAACATGTATATCTCATGGATATTGTTAACATAAAATATAACAAGTGCAATATGCAAGTATGTAGGAATCAATGCAGGTTCACACAAGTGTTTGCTTCTTAAGGTGGAAGGAATAGGAAACCGACTCAACAATAAAAGTAAAAAGAATGGTCCTTCAAAGAGGAAAGCATCGATTGTTTGTATTTGTGCTAGAGCTTTTATTTTGAAAACATGGAAACAATTTTGTCAACGGTAGTAATAAAGCATATGAGTTATGAAAATTATATCTTACAAGTTGCAAGCCTCATGCATAGTATTCTAATAGTGCCCGCACCTCGTCCTACTTAGCTTGGACTACCGGATCTTTGCATGCCATGTTTCAACCAAGTGTCACAAAGGGGTACCTCCATGCCGCCTTGTACAAAGGTCTAAGGAGAATGCGCATTTCGGATTTCTCGCTTTTGATTATTCTCAACTTAGACATCCATACGGGACAACATGGACAACAGATAATGGACTCCTCTGAAATGCATAAGCATGTAGCAAAGTTATTATTCTCATATGAGATTGAGAATATATGTCCAAAACTGAAACTTCAACCATGGTTCATGGCTTTAGTTAGCGACGATGTTCTTCTCTAACAATTTTGCATGCTCCAACCACTAAAATGATAGACCTTAGGACAAGACGGACATGCATAGCTTCACATGATATTCAACAATAGTTGATGGCGTTCCCCGAAGCATGGTTATCGCACAACAGCATCAATAAAATATAAAGTGCATAAGTACATATTCAATACTACGATAGTTTTTGAAGCTATTTTGTCCCATGAGCTATATATTGCAAGGTGAATGATGGAATTTTAAAGGTAGCACTCAAGCAATTTACTTTGGAATGAGCGGAGAAATACCATGTAGTAGGTAGGTATGGTGGACACAAATGGCATGAATATTGGCTCAAGGATTTTTGGATGCATGAAGTAATTCCTCTCGATACAAGGTTTTGGGCTTAGCAAGGTTATTTGAAACAAACACAAGGATGAACCGGTGCAACCAAAACTCACATAAAGACATATTGTAAACATTATAAGACTCTACATAGTCTTCCTTGTTGTTCAAACTCAATACTAGAAATTATCTGAACCTTAGAGAGACCAATTATGCAAACCAAATTTTAAGCAAGCTCTATGTATTTCTTCATTAATAGGTGCAAAGTATATGATGCAAGAGCTTAAACATAGAACACAACAATTGCCAAGTATCACATTACCCAAGACATTTTAGAATTACTACATGTAGCATTTTAATTCCAACCATATAACAATTTGACGAAGAAGATTACTTCGCCATGAATATTATGAGCTAAGAACACATGTGTTCATACGAACCAGCGGGGCGTGTCTCTCTCCCACACAAGGATGAACTTATTCAGAGAACTAAGATAACAAAACAAAAACAAAAATAGAAACACACAACGCTACAAGTAAAATACATAGGATGTGATGGAATAAGAAAATATAGTTTCACTAGAAGAAACTTGATAAGTTGTCGATGAAGAAGGGGATGCCATGGGCATCTAACCATTCTTAGTGCTTCTTGAAATATGCGGATAAACAGGGGCATCCCCCAAGCAAACCTTTCACTCTTCTAGATCACATTATATCACCCTCTTCTATTGACCCATAAAAACTTCCTTCACACCAAACTTCAAGCAAGCTCAGTATAGGGTTAGTGCATAATCAAAAATTCACATGTTCAGAGGTGACACAATCATTCTTAACACTTCTGGACATTGCAAACAGCTACTGGAAGTCAATGGAACAAAGAAATCCATCCAACACAGCAAAAGAGGCAATGCGAAATAAAAGACAGAATCTTGTCAAAAACAGAACAGTCAATAAAGAGACGAATTTAAAGATGGCACCAGACTTGCTCAAAATGGAAAAACTCAAAACTAATGAAAGTTGCGTACATGTATCTGAGGATCACGCTCGTAAATTGTCATATTTTTGAATTTTCTACAGAGAACTGTGCCCAGATTCGTGACAGACAGCAATGCTGTTTCTGCGCAGAAATCCCAAATATAACATCAACTTTGACATAGAAACTTTACTTGGCACAAAAACATGATAAGGAGAGGTTACTACAGTAGTAAACATCCAAGACTCAACAAAACAAAAATTGCTGTAGTAAAATAAACATGGGTTATCTCCCAAGAAGTTCTTTCTTTATAGCCATTAAGATGGGCTCAATGATTTTAATGATACTCTCGCAAGAAATAGAAGTTGAAGCAAAAGAGAGCATTAAGAGGCAAATTCAAAACACATTTAAGTCTAACATGCTTCCTATGCATAGGAATCTTGTAAATAAACAAGTTCATGGAGAGCAAGTAACAAGCATAGGAAGATAAAACAAGTGTAGCTTCAAAAATTTCAGCACATGGAGAGGCATTGTTTTAGTAATATGAAAATTTCTACAACCATATTTTCCTCTCTCATAATAACTTTAGGTAGCATCATGAGGCAAACTCAACTCAACAATATAACTATCACCTAAAGCATTCTTATCATGAGTCTCATGCACTAAAATAAGTACTACTCCCAACATAAGAGTATAATCAATTTTATTAGTTGTAGTGGGAGCAAATTGTAAAGTAGCTATCAAATATAGGAGGTATATTGTAATCATAATCAAATTTATCCTCCATAGCAGGTGGTAACAAAAAACTACTATCATTATAATCATCATAAATGGGAGGCAAAGTATCATCAAAGTAAATTTTCTCCTCAATGCTTGGGGGACTAAAAATATCATGCTCATCAAGGCCAGCTCCCCAAGCTTAAAATTTTCCATAGCATTAGCAACAATGGTGTTCCAAGCATTCCTACTAATAACATTCCCATTATCCTTCATATAAAGTTCCATGGGTTTTTTAATTCTCTCTTCAAACACATCATGTCTAATTCAAGATAAAGTTCATAAGATCTCTCATATTTTTGTTGTTTTCCATTATGCACAACTAGTGTAAACAAGAAACCAAATATCTTAATTCACGAGTCTAAAAATAACCCAGTACTTACAATGTAGGCCTTGGGAAAATAGCTTAATGTTAGAGATCGGTGTGAGTACCTTTTACCTTTCCTCCCGACAACGGCGCGAGAAATTAGCCCCGTGTCTCGTTCCCCCTCCTTTCCTTATTAGACGAGTGTTGGGCCTCAAGTGAGGTTTGTAGAACGCGGCTTAGAAGTTTCCCTTAAGTGGATCACCCAGGTTTATCGAACTCGGGGAGGAAGAGGTCAAAGATATCCTCTCATGCAACCCTGCAACCACAAAGCAAGAAGTCTCTTGTGTCCCCAACACACCAAATAGGTGCCCTAGTTCGGCGAAGAGATAGTGAAATACAAGTGGTATGAATATATATGAGCGGTAGCAACGGTGAGAAAATAGCTAGCTGGCGTGTAGTTGATGGTGGTAGTGTTGCAGCAGTTAACGCAGTAAAAGAGTAAACAAGCAGTAGTAACTCAGTAGTATAGGACCAAGGCCTAGGGATTACACTTTCACTAGTGGACACTCTCAACATTGATCACATAACAGGACAGAATAGATAAATGCATACTCTACACTTTTGTTGGATGATGAACACATTACGTAGGATTACACGAACCCTCAATGCCGGAGTTAACAAGCTCCACAATAATGCTCATATTTTAGTAACCTTTGGTGTAAGATAGATCAAAAGACTAAACCAAGTACTAGCATAGCATGCACACTGTCACCTTCATACTTATGTAGGAGGAATAGATCACATCAATATTATCATAGCAATAGTTAACCGCAATCTACAAGAGATCATGATCATAGCATAAACCAAGTACTAACACGGTGCACACACTGTCACCTTTGCACACATGCAGGAGGAATAAAACTACTTTAATAACTTTGCTAGAGTAGCACATAGATAAATTGTGATACGATGCACATTGCAATCATAAAGAGATATAAATAAGCACTTCACTACGCTCTTCAACAGAATAAGTACTTCGTGAAATATAGCCTAAGAGACCCACACGGTGCACACTGTCACCTTTACACACGTGGGACAAGGAGTCTCCGGAGATCACATAAGTAAAACCCACTTGACTAGCATAATGACATCTAGATTACAAGCATCATCATATGAATCTCAATCATGTAAGGCAGCTCATGAGATTATTGTATTGAACTACATAGAGAGATGAACCACATCAGCTACCGGTACAGCCCCGAGCCTCGATGGAGAACTACTCCCTCCTTCATGGGAGCAGCAACGGTGATGAAGATGGCGGTGGAGATGGCAGCGGTGTAGATGGAGAAGCCTTCCGGGGCACTTCGCTGGTGCCGGAGCAGAGACTCCTGTCCCCGGATCTTGGCTTCGCGATGACGGCGGCTCTGGAAGGTTCTGTGGGTTCGTCGTACTAGGGTTTCGCGACGGAGGCTTTATATAGGCGAAGAGGCGGCGCGGGGGGCGACAGGCCACACCATGGGGCGGCGCGGCCCCCTCTGGCCGCGCCAAGGTATCATCTGGGGGCCCTGTGGCCCCTCTCTGGTGGTTCTCGTGTGTTCTGGATGGTTCCGGGAAAAATAGGAATCTGGGTCTTGATTTCGTCCGATTCCGAGAATATTTCGTTACTAGGATTCTGAAACCAAAAGCAAAAACAGGAACTGGCACTTCGGCATCTTGTTAATAGGTTAGTTCCAGAAAATGCATCAAAACGATATAAAGTGTGCATAAAACATGTAGGTATCATCAATAAAGTAGCATGGAACATAAGAAATTATCGATACGTTGGAGACGTATCACGCTTGTACTTGCTTCTGTATCTCCTTCGTCTCTTCGGGATTAGTGCGATATGGCGCCCTATTGGGCAGCGATGCTCCGGGAATCAAGTCAATTTGATGCTCAATACCTCGCAATGGTGGTAGTCCTGCGGGTACCTCCTCCGGAAACACGTCGCCAAATTCCTGCAAAACATTAGAAACACCAAGAGGAAGAGGGGTCATGTCGTTAGAAACCAAAACCGTACCCCTGTACAAAAGCACAAGAGGCATGGCCGTAGGATCCTCACTAAATTCTCTCATGTCTTCTTTGGTGGCTAATGAGACTAAGGAATTCACTCTCTCACTTTTCGTTATATCACTCACGACATTACAATTCTCTCGCCTATCTAGAGGTGCATCCTCCAAATTCACTTCAATCTTCTGACGAGACTCATTGACAATTTGTTGTGGTGACATAGGCTGTAAGTTAATTTTCTTGCCCTTGTACTCCAAGTGATATGTATTGGCACGGCCATTGTGTTGCACAGAACGGTCATAGAGCCAAGGCCGACCCAATAAGAGGTGACAAACCGTCATAGGAACCACATCAAAATCAATGCAATCCTTATACGGTCCAATCGCAAACTCAACACGCACCATGTGGTTTACCTTCATCTCACCATTGTCGCTCAACCACTGAATATAATATGGATGCGGGTGCGGTAGATACTTCAACTTCAGCTTGGTACATAACTCCTTGCTTGCTAAATTGCGGCAACTCCCGCCATCAATAATGACCTTGCAAGCCTTGTCAGGACCAACTAAAGCTTTGGTTTGGAACAAATTGCAGCGCTGAGTAGATGCACTAGGCAACACATTAAGAGCACGCTGCGACACAACAATGGTGCGAGCATCAGAAGGATATGCATCTTCACCATCAGTGTCATAGTCATCATCGTCTGGAGCATTTGGATCAACATCATCTCCAGTCTCATACTCATTGTCCTCATTGATAAACATGACTTTGCGGTTAGGACAATCTCTCTTGAAGTGACCCTTGCCACCACATGTATGGCAAAGCATATCGCGGTTGCGCGTTGTAGACACACCAGAACCACTCGTACTTGCAGCAGATTCGGACTTCTTTGCATTAGATACATTGGAGACCGGTTTGCTAGGCGGAGTAGAGTAAGGAGCGGAGCGCGTCGAAGGCGCCGGCGCTGTAGAGGGCGCGCGGGGTGTAAAACGCCCAGCTCCCGTAGCACGTCCTTAACCTTTGCTTCTTCAGCCAACTGTGATTCAGCTTCTCTTGCATGATGTAACAATTGATTCATATTGGTGTAGGTGTAATGACGAACAATGCCTTTAACATCATACTTCAGTCCATTGAGAAAACGCTGCATTGTCATCTCTAGAGACTCACGGACACGACCACGCTGCATAAGCATCTCCATCTCCATGTAGTACTCATCAACAGTCTTCACACCTTGCCTCAATAGTGTTAGCTTATCAAATATATTCCGCATGTAATTTGTAGGCACAAAACGAGAAGTCATTGCCTCCTTCATAGCACGCCATGTACGGATAGGTTGTGCACCATCTTCATCGAGGTTACGAACCAAAGAATCCCACCAACGCAATGCATAACCATCAAATTCAGAAGATGCAAGCTTGATCTTCCTATCTTCAGAGTAGTGTGGATGTAGGCTCCATAATTTCTCAATCTTGAGCTCCCAAGTGAGGTATTCTTCAACATCAGCTCCTCCTTCAAACTTGGGTATGGAAAACTTAGGCTTACCCAATCCATCTTCTTCATCTTGTCCACGACCATTGCGGCCAAGTGGAACCCAGCCACGAGGACGATGACCACGAGGCGCACCACGAGCATTGTGTGCGTCATCTTCAAGCTCAGGATCTTCATCATCTTCTTGTTGTTGTTGTTGTTGTACAGTCAAGTTCTCAATAGCGAGACGCATATCCGCAATATTGCGCTGTATATCCGTCATTTGATCAGACAATCCAGTGACGGTGACATTAGTAGCATCCAGCGTTTGTTTGATCTCGTCAACTGTACTCTTAAGCTCATCATCCTTAGTGCGGAATTCACGTCGCATCTCATTACGAAGAGCTTCATACTCCCTCCATGTGATGATATCTGCCGAATTCTTGTTCTCCTGGTTAACAATCTTATTATCACTAGCAGACATGATTAGTAGGTTAGTGCACTAAATCAAAAATATATGGTGGTACTCTCACAACTCACTCAAAACTGATAAGAAAAGGAAATCTTACCGTTCCAAAGTAAATTAGTGTTGCTTACCACTTGTAGTAACAACTAGTGCACGGATGTAGCGAAGCGAATATCAAGGGTATAAGAACAATCACACGACAAAGCAGGGTATATGTGGGGCTGTAGGTAGGCTACCTATTTGCACCAATAACAAGCTCTAGCGCTGACCGTAGACAACCAAAGATACTCACACAAGGCGATATAATGGGGCAATGCAACTATATGGAGGAAAGGTTGCAATGCACAAGAGAGACGCTAGCAAAGCTCAACGAGACAGGCACAAGATTGCTCAACTACGGATGCAGTAAAGAAAACTTAGGCCTTTCACTTGATTTCAACTAGCACACACTTTTCTTTTTGTATTTTCTTTTTGTAACACACGCAGCTATGTAGCTCTTTTTGCTTCTTTTCAATTTTCTCTTTTTTTTTGATTGTATGACTCAACTCCTTGATAACACGGCCAACAAGATATGCAAAGCACCAAAACCCTAATGAGCAGCCTGTCGAGCGGTAAAACTAGTCTCTTCTGGGGAAGTTCCTAGTCACGTATATCGAAAGGCTGTGTCTATGGTTGGGAACAAGCACACTGTACGCTATGTGGACTCGGAGTAACAAAACTGACACTAGAAGATAAACTAGATGATAGAGAAAACACAAACCCTAACAATTCTACTAGAAGAAAGATAAAGGTACGCAAAAACAACTACGAAAAGCAACTAAAACTCGAAATTAGTGCAATCTATGGCTATGGCAAACCCTAACCCTAATTTTTGGCTTTTTCTGGATAGGAAAACACTCACAACTCAACTATGGGGTGGATTGTGGATGGCTTACCGAGGAAAACTGGAAATCTGATACCAAGATGATAAGGGGTGGCCCGATCTTCTCAGTAAGCAACGGTGGTGATGATGATCACGGGGTGATGGCAGCGGAGAAACACGACGATGTAGTGGATGATAACTTGTATGACGCAACGAGATCTCTCGATTGGTCCCTGTCGCCAATGCAACAGCTCTCAACCCTGCAAGATATTCGCAACTCCACACACTTGCGCACGTAGCCGCCGACCACGAAGCGGTAAGTTGCAACCGTCTAATTCCCAATGGAACAGTAGATCACACAAGACTTAAACAGGATCTACACAATATCCAAGCAATATGGTGTAGGGAATTCAATAGTTTTGCAGAGCAAACAACTAAGAACTAGGGTTTATCTTAAACATGGTCTAAAGCAGCTAGGGGGTCGTCCAAGGCACTTATATAGGCGTCCGGGACGAGTTCTGGTCGAAAAATACAAGTAAAACCGACCCAGAATAGATCTGGTCGAGACAGACTCGGACTGGTCCGGTCTGGAATCCGGTCGACCGGGCTGGTGGACCGGCCGGTCCGGTCTGTGGTCCGGTCAACCGGTCGGCAACCGGAAATTGTCGCAGAAATCGTTCCGGTTGGTGCCGGTACGAGGCAGCGTCCGTCCGGTCGGTGGACCGGTTGGCGGCCGGTCGACCGGCCAGGCTGTACCGGGCTGGCCGGTCTGGGGGCCGGTCTGACCGGGTTCTGGACCGGCCTGGACTTCTTCTTCTCCTCTCGCGCATGCCTCCCGCTCCTCCCTCGCGCGTCCATGAGATATCTTCATGTCCAGCTCCATGTCCAGCTTCACGTCCATCTTCACGTCCAGCTGCTCCTCTCCTCCTCGTGCGATGTCTCCTCTTGATACCTGATGATACACAAGTAATAGGACTTAGGCAGTATAAAGTTCTCATCAATCAAAGTATCGTTTAGAAACAAGTTCACCTGTTGTTTAAGTAGCTTCGCACGAGCTCGTGTCATTGGTCCAATCCTGACTTCATTGGACTTGAGCTTCACAGCAGGTTCATCTTCAGTTGGTAATGACGGAGGTAGTAGTGAGGTAGGGATGTCCTCATCATCGCCCCCCCCAAGCGAAACTGAGCTCGATAAACAAGTCCACATGTTTATGGAGTGAAGAGTCGATAAATAAAATACGGACAAGAAGCATCATATTCATTCACACAAGACATTTTAGTAAACAACTTCCTCATATAACTCATCTTGAAATAAGTAAAGAGAAATCACAAGTAAAGGTGCATAAGAAATCATAGTTGGTGATGGCAAACTTTGTTCTTGGTCAGAGAACTACTAACGGATTGTACTTCTAAGCAAAGCTTTCATATTAGAATTTATATAGCTGGGCTTTCATATTCAATCATAACAATCTCCTCATAATCATTGATAACTTCAAAGTCATATTCATTCAGATAAAATTTGTACTAAACAAGAAAGTATAAAAGACATGATTAACTGAATCATAGCATAAATGGTTGGTTCACAACAACTCAATTGCTTGCTTGAGATAGAGGGAAATAGGTTTACTGACTCAACATAAAAGTAAAAGATTGGCCCTTCGCAGAGGGAAGCAGGGATTAAATCATGTGCTAGAGCTTTTCAAGTTTTGAAATCATATAAAGAGCATAAAAGTAAGATTTTGAGCGGTGTTTGTTGTTGTCAACGAATGGTAGCGGGCACTCTAACCCCCTTGCCAAACGAACCTTCCAAGAGCGGCTCCCATGAGGGACGGCATCTCTACCAGCAAGGTAGATCATCCCCCTTCTCTTTTGTTTACACATGTATTTTAGTTTTATTAAGGATGACACTCCCCCAACCTTGGCTTTCTCAATCCATGGCTAACCGAATCCTCGGTGCCTTCCAACATTCACATACCATGGAGGAGTGTCTATTGCAAAATTAAGTTGCTTACTGATAAATCAGGGCAAAACATGTGAAGAGAATTATTAATGAAAGTTATTAATTGGGGCTGGGAACCCCGTTGCTTTTATTGCAAAATTATTGGATAAGCGGATGCCACTAGTCCATTGGTGAAAGTCCGCCCAACAAGATTGAAAGATAAAACACCACATACTTCCTCATGAGCTATAAAACATTGACACAAATAAGAGTAGTATAGTTTGAATTATTTAAAGGTAGCACATGAAGTATTTACTTGGAATGGCAGAAAATACCATGTAGTAGGTAGGTATGGTGGACACAAATGGCATAGGTTTGGTCTAAGGTTATGGATGTATGAGAAGCATTCCCTCTCGATACAGGTCTTTGGCTAGCAAGGTTTGATAGCAAGCATAAAGGTTGAGGGAAACAAACAAATATACATATGATAGAACAATCATGCATCTTTCTCATAAGCACAAGCAATTTTAACTTCAGAATACTAAGCATAGAGATAATAGAGTAATATATCTAAGTGTATTTCTCTCCTATTAAACATCAAGGTGTTGTTGCTATTGACCAATGCTAAGTTTGCCAAAACCAAATAGATTTACTTGATGCTCCCAAAGTGATATCAATACTAATGTCAAGAGTAATCATATAATAGAGATTGCAAACTAAAATAAGGTGTGCAAAAAGTAAATGATAAGACTTCTCATTAATATTCCATAACGATAACTCACACCAACGGATACATAGATAACCAACTAAGAGAGATACTTCCACATTGCATACTATTCCATATGATAACTTCCCTACTCATGATATGACACTACTTGATAATAAAAGATAAAGGTAGTGATGATGTGATACCGCGGCACTCCCCCAAGCTTGGAACAAACCAAGGGGATGCCAATACCGATGATGAATTACTCCTTCGGTGGTGATGGTGAATCTTTGTCGTCATCAGACTTCCATGGAAGAGGCTCTCCATCAACAAAAGACATCTTGGTCTCCGGAAACCTGAAACTAGCAGCATGACTTATGCGCTTAAACCTGTTTTCATACTCACAGTTTTGATTATGAACATCATAGAGTTGAGCTTGGAGTTTGTTGGTGGTGTCGTGAAGTGAGAAGATATCGTCCCACAACTTCAGTCTCCTTCTTGTGTCCATCAATGAGTTCAGACACAATCTTGTGAAAGATGTCCACTTCACGCTCAGCCATCTTCTTGTAGTTGAAGACCTCTTGTTCCAGTTTCTCCATCCTGTCTTCCAAACTCCCTTCTCCCTTAGGACCCTGGACATCTTTGATCTGCAACTCTCCATCCACGAGCAGCAATTCTTTGGGGTGCATCTTCAGCTCGTTCATGTACGGGTTGACGACGTCCTCAAAGAAGCTGTCCTTCTGAGTTCCCGACGAAGACATGGTGGATCTAGATCCGAAGCAGATCCTGGCAGAAAACAGCTCGAAACAAAACACGACGAGAAAACGATATACGGACCTCCAGGGATCCGGGGATTATATAGCAAATATTTTTACAACAAAAGGAAGGTTCCAGGCCGAAAACGAGTGGAAAAGGGACGACGAGGGGCTGTCCCCATAGGTCGGCGCGGCCAGGGTGGGGCCCGCGCCGGCCTATGGTGACGGGCCCTCGCGCGTCTTTTCCACTCCGTTTCGATTCCGTAATTTTTCATATTTTCCAAAAACAGCAGAAATATTGTTCGGAAAGCTAAACGCGGACTTTTATTACCTGTACTGTTACCTATTCAAAGTCGAGTTCTGGCGGACTGTCAATTTGTCCTTTGATGAAAGCCTCCGGTGTTTCCACTTGAATAATATCAACATCAACATTATAAGAATCACCCGAGATATAATGCTTGAGTCTTTGTCCATTCACCACTTGTGTGGCATTGCCTTGGAGAGAGCTAATTTTAATTGCTCCTGAACGATACACCTCCTCAACAACATATGGTCCTTCCCACTTCGAGAGTAATTTCCCTGCAAAGAATCTGAGACGAGACCGATACAATAGGACTTTATCCCCAATATTAAACTCTCTTTTAATAATTCTTCTATCATGCCACTTCTTAACTTTTTCTTTAAAGAGTTTAGCATTTTCATAAGCTTCACTTCTCCATTCATCTAGAGAACTTAATTGCAGCAACCTCTTATTACCGGCTAATTTAGGATCTTTATTTAATTCTCTAACAGCCCAATAAGCTTTGTGCTCTAGTTCTAAAGGTAAATGACAAGCTTTTCCATAAACCATTTTATAAGGTGACATTCCCATAGGATTTTTATAAGCAGTTCTATAAGCCCATAGTGCTTCCTTCAATTTACTAGCCCAATTCTTTCTAGATTTATTAACAGTCTTTCCCAAAATAGATTTAATCTCTCTATTTGATAATTCTACTTGACCACTAGTTTGAGGGTGATAAGGAAGCAATTCTATGATTAATACCATACTTAGCAAGAGTTTTTCTAAAACCTCCATGAATAAAATGAGAACCTCCATCAGTCATAATATATCTAGGTACTCCAAATCTAGGAAATATAACATCTACAAGCATTTTTATAGAGGTCTCACCATCAGCACTCTTTGTAGGTATAGCTTCTACCCATTTAGTAACATAATCAACAGCGACAAGTATATGAGTGTTACCTTCTGAAGAAGGGAAAGGACCCATGAAGTCGAATCCCCAACAATCGAATGGTTCAATAACAAGAGTATAATTCATAGGCATTTCATTGCGTCTAGAGATATTACCAACTCTTTGACATTCATCACAAGATAAGATAAACTTCCTTGCATCTTTGAAAAGTGTTGGCCAATAAAAACCTGATTGTAGAACCTTTTGCGCGGTTCTATCTCCAGCATGATGTCCTCCATAAACACTACCATGACATTTACTCAATATCTCCTGTTGTTCATATTCGGAACACATCTTCGCATAATACCATCTACTCCTTCTTTATATAAGTGTGGGTCATCCCAAAAATAATGCCTCAAGTCATAAAAGAATTTCCTCCTTTGCTGAGCTGAAAAGGTTGGAGGCAAATACTTCGAAACAATAAAGTTAGCATAATCAGCATACCAGGGGCTCTCTCGGAGCTCACCTTTATTACAGCCAATTGTTCATTTGGAAAACTATCATTAACAGGAACAGGATCATAAGCAATATTTTCCAATCTAGACAAATTATCAGCAACAGGATTATCAGCACCTTTCCTATCTATAATATGTAAATCAAATTCTTGCAAAAGAAGTACCCATCTAATAAGCCTTGGCTTAGCATCTTTCTTTGTCATAAGGTATCTAATTGCAGCATGATCAGTATGAATCGTGACTTTTGAATCAACAATATAGGGTCTAAACTTGTCACAAGCAAAGACTACAGCTAACAATTCCTTTTCAGTTGTAGCATAATTTCTTTGAGCAGCATCAAGAGTCTTACTAGCATAATGAATAACATTTAATTTTTTATCTACTCGCTGTCCAAGGACAAGCGCCTACAGCAAAATCACTAGCATCACACATAATTTCAAAAGGCAAATTCCAATCAGGAGGTTCAACTACAGGAGCAGTTGTTAAGGCTTTCTTTAGAGTTTCAAAAGCTTCCTTACAATCATCATCAAAAACAAAAGGTACATCTTTTTGAAGAAGATTAGTAAGAGGCTTTGAAATTTTAGAGAAATCTTTAATAAATCTCCTATAAAACCCAGCATGACCAAGAACACTACGAATACCTTTAACATCCCTCGGATAGGGCATCTTCTCAATTGCTTCAACTTTAGCTCTATCAACTTCAATACCTCTCTCGGAAATTTTATGTCCCAATATAATTCCTTCATTAACCATAAAGTGGCATTTCTCCCAATTAAGAACAAGGTTAGTTTCTTCACATCTCTGCAAAACTTTATCAAGGTTTCGCAAGCAATTATCAAAAGAATTCCCATAGAGAAAAATCATCCATGAACACCTCTACAATACTTTCGCAAAAACCATGAAAAATAGCAGACATGCATCTTTGAAAAGTAGCAGGAGCATTACATAAACCAAAAGGCATACGCCTATAAGCATAAGTTCCATAAGGACAAGTGAACGTGGTTTTCTCTTGATCTTTAGCTTTAACAAGCAATTTGTGAAAACCCAGAATAACCATCAAGAAAGCAAAAATGAGTATTTTTAGATAACCTTTCTAGCATTTGATCAATAAAGGGTAAAGGGTAATGATCTTTCTTAGTAACTTTATTAACTTTTCGAAAATCAATGCACATTCTATACCCTACAACTATTCTTTGAGGAATAAGCTCATCATTATCATTAGGCACAACAGTCATTCCTCCTTTCTTAGGAACACAATGCACGGGACTAACCCATCTACTATCAGCAATAGGATATATAATACCAGCTTCAAGAAGTTTTAATACCTCGTTCCTTACCACCTCTTTCATCTTCGAAATTAGACGACGATGATGTCAACAACAGGCTTTGCATCATCTTCCATATTAATAGCATGTTGGCAAAAGAAGGAGAAATCCCTTTCAAATCATCAAGAGTATAGCCAATAGCTCCTCGGTGTTTCTTCAATATTTCCAATAACCTTTCTTCCTCAATCTCTGAAAGCATAGAACTAATAATAACAGGATATATTTTCTTATCATCAATATGAGCATATTTAAGATTATCAGGTAAAGGCTTTAAATCGAAAACAGGATCTTCCTTTGGTGGCGGTGTTGTACCCAAATCTTCCACCGGTAAATCATGCTTGAGAATAGGTTGGCGAAGAAAAATTTCCTCAAGCTCATCTCTTTCTTTCCTAAAAGCTTCACTTTCGCTATTCTCCAAATGTTGCTGCAAAGGATTATTAGGAACAAGAACAATAGATGCACACTGCTCCATTTTAAAATCATTACTAGGCAAGTCACTTTATAAGGAGTTTTGGTAAATTTAAAAGTTAAATTCATAAGGTTCTGACAAATCTAGTCAAAATTTTCTCTTTCTTGCAATCTATAATAGCTCCACAAGTATTTAGAAAAGGTCTACCAAAAATGATAGGACAATAATCACTAGCAAGAACCAAGTACCAAAAAGTCAGCAGGATATTTAATCTTACCACATAGAACTTCCACATCTCGAACAATACCAATTGGAGAAATAGTTTCTCTATTAGCAGAATAACCACATCAATATCTTCAAGTTCACAAGAATCAATTTGCATAATCTCCGTGTAAAGCTCATAAGGAATAGCACTAACACTTGCACCAATATCACATAAACCATAATAGCAATGATCACCAATTCTAACCATATACAGGAACACTGTTTGGTTTATTAGGATGAAACAATATAGAAACATCTTCACGGAAAATAATATGACCATCCTCAAATTTTCAGTCACAAGATCTTTAACTATGCAACGGCAGGTTCAATTTTAATTTGTTCTTCAGGTTCTTTAGGTTTCTTTTCACTTTTATTAACCGCACTAGATATGACGAGTACTCCTTCATTTTAGCGGGGAAAGGAGTTTTTCAATATAAACTTCAGGAATAACATTATCAACAGTTTCAATCACTACACATTTGTTTACAGATGAATCTACGTCATCTTTATATGGTTCATGATACTTATCAAAATTCTTCTTAGGCAATTCATAATGAGAGGAAAAAGCTTTATAAAGATTTGCAACAACTTGGGAATCAAGACCATATGTAGCACTCATATTACGAAATTTATCAGTATCCATAAAAGCTTCAATGCATTTATAATCATAAATTATACCTGATTCTCTATCTTTGTCGTTCTCCCATCCTTCGTATTTTCTTGGATCCGATCAAGAAGGTCCCTTTTAAACTCTTCTTTGTTGCGTGTAAATGATCCAGAACAGAAGTATCCAGCAAGGTCTTGTCTTGAAAAGAAAGTCTTGCATAGAAATTATCAATAATAACATTACCGGGAAGCTCATGAATGGGGCATTTGAGCATTAAAGACTTCAATCTCCCCAAGCTTGGGCAATACTTTCTCCATCATGAGGCCAGAAATTTTATATGCGGTTCCGATCTTTGTGAATTTCACTTGGAGGATAGAATTTAGAATAAAATAAAGGCACAATGTCCTCCTCAATCAATAGAATCACCATTCTTCAGCAATTTATACCCATGCGCCGCCAGACAGCGATATAGTGAATAGTTTCTTTCTAACTTCATTCATAGCAATACTGCACATTTGAATAACCCGCATAATTCATGCAAACAGTAAATGATCACCGGATGAACAGTTCCATCCCCTTCATAGCGGTTATCCATAACACGTTCAATAATTTTCATAGGTATTTTATATGGTATCACTTCCTCATGGCGCTTATCCACTACCAGTAGTAGGTAGATTTCCCAAATAGAAATTGAAGAAGATCTCTCCATAATGACTTATAGCAGAATTAAAATCAGCACAAACGGTAAAGGTTTTCTTACCAATTCAACTTACCAATAGCGCCACTCCGAGCAACGGCGCCAGAAAATAGTCTTGATGACCCACAAGTATAGTATCGTAGTACTTTCAATAAATAAGAGTGTCGAACCAACGAGGAGCGAGAAGGTGTTGACGCGTTTGATGAAGGATTCACTGTAAACACTACAAGTATTCGGGGGTTTTGATATAGCAGATAAATAAAGTACAAGTAAATAAAATGCAAGAGAAATAATTGCAGCAGTGGCCCAATCCTTTTTAGCACAAAGGACAAGCCGGTTTGTTTACTTATAATGACCAAACGTTCTTGAGGACACACGGGATTTTAGTCTAGTGCTTTCGCTTCATGTAAGCTAAATAATCTTCATTGTTTTGATAAGTGTTGTGTGGGTGAACCTATGCTAATGCACCGCCCTTCCTAGGACTAATACATACTTGTGATTATACCCTTGCATGCATCGCAACTACAAGAAAGTAATTAAGATAAATCTAACCACAGCCTTAAACTGAGATCTGCGATCCCTCTTGCATCGATATACTAACGGGGGCTTAGGTTTCTGTCACAACCCGCAATTAGTAATCGAATACAAGATGCACTCCCTAGGCCCATAAATGGTGAAGTATCGTGTAGTCGACGTTCACACGACACCACTAGAAGAATGACACCACAACTTAAATATCATAACATTGAATATTACTCAACCATAGTTCACTACTAACATTTAGACTTCACCCATGTCCTCAAGAACTAAACGAACTACTCACGAGACATCATATGGAATACAATCAGAGGTGATATGGTGATGAATAACAATCTGAACATAAACCTTGGTTCAAAGGTTTCACTCAATAGCATCAATAACAAGTAGAGAATAACACGGGAGAGTTTCCCTATCAAACAATCAAGATCCAACCCAAATCGCTACAGCGGTGACGAGGTGCGTGATGGCGGTGTAGATGGTGGAGATGATGATGATGATGATGGAGATGATGTCCAGATGACGATGGCGATGGCGTCGATTTTCTCCGGAGGGGAATTTCCCCGGGATTCCTGCCCGCCGGAGAGCTCTTTTCTCTCTGGTGTTCTCCGCCCCGCAGAGGGGCTGAACTCTTCGTGAGGTACCCTTGTGGCTTAGGTTTTCGGGACGAAGAAGTGCGAAGAAAAGGAGGGGCTGTGGGGCCCTTAGACAAGGTGGCGCGGCCGCCATGGGCGCGCCGCCCTATGGTCTGGCCCACCTTGATCCCCTCTTCTCCCTTACGCTCCCTCCGTCATACGGAAAAATAGGAATTTACGTGTAATTTCCTTCCAGTTGATCTTCCGAAATATTGCGTTCGGTGCTTTTTCCAGCAGAATCCTGGCTCCGGTGCTTGATCCTCCAATAATGATGAAACATGCAAAATGAATATAAGTATTGTGTCCCAATATGAAATATATCAATGAATAACAGCAAATTATGATACAAAATAGTGATGCAAATTGGACGTATCAACCCCCTGCCCCGGCAGGTCCGCCGGCTACAGTGCCCTCGAGCTCGGACTCGGGCACGTCGTCGTTGCCCCGCGCCCTTGAGCTCTGGCTCGGGCGCTGCCTCGCCACCCTCTGGGTCACCCTCGAGCCATGTCTCGGGTGACCACACACCGACCACGCGCCGGCCTCCTCTCGCTTCCGCTCGCCCTCGAGCCTTAGCTCGGGCGCCGCGCCGTCTTCGCCGGGCGACGCGCCTTCGCCGGTTCATCCGCCTCGACGCCGCTTGCGTCGCCCTCGAGCCTCAGCTCGGGCGCCGCGCCGTCTTTGCTGGGCGACGCCTCGTCTTCGGCTCCGCCTCCGCCTCCTCCACCGCCGGCCACGGGGCCTCACGCGCCGTGGGGACTTCGCCCCGAGCACGCGGTACCCCTCGGATGAGTACGTCTGCACCGCGTCGACTTCCGCGCCTTCACCATCCACGCCATCGCCCCTGCCCGCCTCTGCCCGGGCTGCTCTCCGCGACCCGCAGCTTGCGGCCATGCGGACGAGTTCGATGCTGCGAGCGGAACCAGACATGGACGCTTGTTCCAAGACCCCCTCATGCCAACATCATCACCAGGAAGTGGGTCTTCAAGCACAAGTTCCATCCGGACGGTACTCTCGACCGTCACAAGGCGCGGTGGGTGGTTCGTGGCTTTCGTCAGCGTGCCGGCGTCGACTTCACCGACACCCGCCCCGGTTGTCAAGCCGGGACGATCCGCAAATCTTCAGCTCGCGGTCTCCCGTGCGTGGCCCGTGCACCGATGGACGTCTCCAACGCCTTCCTTCACGGCCATCTCGAGGAGCAGTCTTCTGCCAGCAGCCCACATGCTTCATCGACAGCGCCCACCCCGACCATGTGTGCCTGCTCTCGCGCTCGTTATACGGGCTCAAGCAGCGCGGTACCAGCGCATCGCGGCGTTTCTTCACCAACTCGGCTTCCGCTCCACCCGCTCTGATGCCTCGCTGTTTGTGTACAACAATGGCGCCACCACCGCGTACCTCCTGCTCTACGTAGACGACATCATCTTAACGGCCAGCTCCATGGACCTCCTGCGACAGATCACCGAGCGTCTTCGCGCTGAGTTTGCCCTCAAGGACTTGGGGCCCCTGCACTACTTCCTCGGCATCGAGGTCGTACGTCGCACGACTTCTTCCTTCATCAGCGCAAGTACGCCACGAGCTCTGGACGCGCCGGTATGCTATTGCAAACCGTGGCCACGCCCGTCGACACGAAATCCAAGCTCTCCGCCACGGATGGTTCGTTGGCCACGGACGCGTCATTTTATCGCTCCATCGTCGGTGCCCTGCGGTACCTCACCTTGACCCGCCACGAGCTACAGTATGCTGTCCAGCAGGTGTGCCTTCACATGCACGCTCCGCGGGATCCTCATTGGGCTGCGGTCAAGCGGATTCTCCGCTACATTCGTGGCACCATGGACTTCGGCCTCTCCCTCCACGCCTCAACCGCCACGGACATCGTCGCCTACTCGGACGCCGATTGGGCAGGCTGCCCCGACACGCGTCGCTCCACGTCTGGCTACTGCGTCTACTTCGGACCTTCGCTCATCTCCTGGTCGTCTAAGCGACAACCCACGGTCTCTCGCCAGGCGAAGCGGAGTATCGGGCTGTTGCTAATGCGGTTGCCGTGGTCTCCTGGATGCGGCAACTCCTCGTTGAGCTCTCATGTCCTGTTGCCAAAGCCACCGTGGTCTATTGCGACAACGTCTCCGCCGTCTACCTCTCCGCCAACCCGGTCCACCATCGTCGCACCAAGCATATTGAGCTGGACATCCACTTTGTTCGGGAGCAGGTGGCCCTTGGACACATTCGAGTACTTCATGTGCCCACCTCCCAACAATTTGTGGATATTATGACCAAGGGTCTCCCTATGGTATCTTTTGAGGAGTTCCGGTCCAGTCTATGCGCTCGATCAGGCGACGCTTGATGAAGGTGTTGAGATACATATCCTTGTATATCCGGATGTGTATCTTGTAGTTATGTATAGCGATACATATCTTTGTATTTATTATTGAGCCCGCCTCGTTCCTTGTATAGTCGAGGACGTGGCCTATATATGTAACGCCATATGCACCCAATCAATACATTGTGAGTTGCATCCCTTTCTACACTATATAATGAGTACATATACATGAACACTTCACTATTCAGCGATGAAACTCCTATATTATCAAAACCTAGGTCGGTTGAGAATGCGCGCCGTCGTACAGAGCCTGGTGGCCATGCTCGTCGTTACCATGCTTCAATTTAAGTTTGTGAGTATCGATAGTCAAATCACGCATGGGCAAAAAGAGTCCGAATTAGCATGCGCTAATTTTGCTGCCAAAAATCTTTGACGACTTACAAAATGGTATGGAGGACGTACATCATAGGCTAAGAGAACAATAATTAGCATTGTTTTATTTAAATATTTTTGTTCCTCCATACAAAATGGTATGGAGGAAGTACAAATTATTGTTCATAGCTATTACTATTTTTCACAGTGTTCTAATATTTAGCATTAGTGTTAAACTCAGATTATCCAGACATTGTTTTATTTAAATATTTTAAACAATTTTAAACAAATTATGTTTATATTGAAATTTTTTACTTACTACTAATTTATTTTGAAAACTAGAGATCTTAATTAGTATATTTTTACAGCTTAAGTAATTAGTCATGCTACAATATTGTTAAATATTAACATCTATGAATGCATATATAGTACTTCTTTTAATATTTGAACTTATTTTGTAGCAATACTTTGGTTTATCTTTTAATTGTTGAATCTTGTTTGATAAATTGTATCTTACTAAAACTCATCATTCAGTTGAATTCCATAGATATAAGAGATGGAAAGAAGCCAAAGTCATTTTTCTTCAACGATTATTCTTTGTTACATACATAGATTAAATTTATCTATATCTGGTCGTGATCATCATACTATTGGTAAGTACCTTGATAGAGATATGTAGAGCTTACTAGTGAAAAATATTGTTCCCGCGATATCTAGAGTCTATAGTTGTCTATCTTGTGAGTAAATGGTAAATAAAAATGTGATTTGCTCGCATACAGTTCCTCCTTGAAACCAATATTGAAAAGAGAGATAACACTAGTACATAGCGGGTTTTTTCAAAGCCCCGCCACACACGGACACGGACAACCTTTTACATGTGTGGTGTGGAAGATCACTAACGCCAAAAATGGCCCGTCTACTCTCCGCCCGGGTAGGATCCTTCGCGGGCGCAACAAAGACGGAAAGTGCATGAAAACCGTCACAACAATTCTGCGCACCGCTGGCTAGAAAAAAACCATCAGAATATATAAAAATCATCGCACATGATTCCCCCAAAGTAAAGTGTGTGTGCATTATATTTGCTCAAATTTGTCCCGTTTGGGTTTGTGGATCCATCTCAAAATGGCCGAAACATTAATCATGTTTAATGTAGGGACTGTCTATTTAACAGCTAGCTGTTTTTCAATTGAGTAACAGCCAGTTTTTTCCACCAGTCAGAAATAGACACGTGTTTAATCTTTCCGTCTACGAGAGAGCAAGCTAGCTTCTCTCAACTTCATTTCCCGCAGACGGGTGCGATTCAACTAACGGGCCCACGTGCAGGTTGGGCTCTCAGGCTATCCGTGTCATTCTTTCTTTCTGTTAACGGGTTTCAAAGTCAGTTCATCTCTTTTGGATTTCTTGTTATGCGTGTCATTATTTTCTCATTGTGGCGTTCTTTGTAATGACACAAAAGGCCCAGCCAAAAGAGAGCGTCCCACCATTCCCTTCATTCTTCGTGCAATTTAGCTACAGATAGCACTAGAAGGAAATCATACACCTTAATAAAAAAAATTAAAGAAAGATAATAATAGATACTCAGGCTTCATAAATCGGTGAAATTTTCGAAAATAAAAAGATACTCAGGCTTAAGGCTTCTTCTCTACTACAGTATCAGTCCAACAAATTGTCTTGCGCTTACACACATAAGGGGACTGCTAAAATCAGTTCTGCTATACATCATTCAAATGACAAACAAATCTGAATACATAGAAATCAATGACAATTGACAAGACATTAAATCTCAAATGACCGCACCCACCATGGTTACAGTCAACTTGCCACATAAGAAAATAATTACTAACTGAAAAGAACCCACCATTGTTACAGCCAACTTTTCCACTCATGGAGATGTGAAACACAACCAGAGGAGAAAATATGCTCTAAGGTGAAGCAAAAAGAGGAAACATAGAAAACAGTTCTAAAACAAAAAGGAAAAGGCAAAAATAAAAGGTGGCTTACCATAGGTTCTATGTTGGTGTGAGTGAATCGATACATAAACAGTGACCCGATGACCTTGTCGTCACATAGAAAGTGGTTACACTGATGGCTAGCCAAACACTACAATGAGTGTCCCCATAATAGATCATAGTAATGCTTCAAAGGGATCAAGCCCGCCCCTTCATAACCCCGCTGATGACTAGAAGTTATTTGCTGTAGATGGACAAGGGCCATGGTGATCCCTCCTGCATATTAGGCAAGTTTGAAAAAAGATGGCACACTCCGGTCTCATTTAATAGAAGAGGGTGCGACGCGGATAAGAGAATGCATAAATCTTCCCTAGCACCAAAAAATGCGCACTGAAATTCAATGCGCTCACAGGATTGGGTTCACATGGTCTCGAAAGGTACACAAGGCAAAATAACCTATGAATTCCAGCTTTATGAAACACATATAAGCTTGAAGGTGAGATGTAAAAGATCAACAATATATGAAACAGAAGACATATCACATTTCAAAACTATAAGAAAATAGAGTGAAAACTGATATACTCAAGACTGAAATGAGGGAGAGGGAGCGCATATACAAATTTAGAAGAAGGATAATAAGGAAATACTAATCAAGAAAAGCCCAACACTGAAGAGTGAAGAGAATGAAGAAAATCCCCAACACTGAAAACTGATCAATGAAGAAGATGGAGAAACATAATACAAAAATGATAATGATCCTGGTAGAATAATGACGAGAAAATGAAAAAATCTTGAGGAAATGAGAGACTAATGAAAATAATTGAAGAACTACTGAGATTGAAGACAAAGAATTAGAACAAAACTTGAGAAAGACTCGGTAACTAAGACCAAATAAAGAAACTGAAAATGTCACTTGGAACAAAATAAGACACTAAAGAAAAGTGTAACAAGAAGAAACTGAGTAAAACCAAAAAAAGACTGAGAAGAGAAACTAAATAAAAGAGACTGAGAAGAGAGACTCAGTAAGAGAGACTAATGACATAGACTGATTATTAAGACTGAGTAAGAGAGACTAATGACATAGACTGATTAATAAGAATGAAATGACAGAGTGAGACTGAGGAAGAAGAAAACTGAGAGAAGAATAATAAAATAATGACGAGCGAATGAAGAAAAATTGAGGAAATGAGAGTACAACTAAAAGAATTGAAGAATAAGGTAAAGAGAAAGAATGAGGAAAAAGACTCGGGAAAAGACAATCTGAAGTAATGAATGAAATTGAGTAAGAATAATGAAAAAACAAGAAGAACGGAGATAGTGAATAATGAGAAAAATGAAGAAAGATGCACTGAAGTCTAGAGTAATGAGGATTGAGAAAAGAAAGAGTGAAGAAAGATAGACTAAAGAAAAAAAGTGAGCAAGTTATTGAAGACTGGAAACGGAGAAACCAAAGACTAAAGAAGAATGACAAAGAGGACATAAACACTGGGCTATGAATTATGAAGGCCTGATAACTAAGAGACCAAAGAAATAGACCAATAAACTAAAAAAGAAAAAATTAAGAAACTACCAATATAAAAACAGATCCTTCGCATCAAAGAAAGAGACCAAAGAATCCTAGAAAATTAAAGAATGTGTGGAAGTTGAGTGTTCCTAACATTATCACCGAGAAGATATTAACCCATTCTTAAATCCTACATGTACTGCCTATGTCCCAAAGATGAGAAGCTCATGTAGGGTTGTTTTCATACATGGACAAATCCTTCACACCAAAAGAGCAAAACATTCAAACAAGCAAGGATGCATGTCTTCTACCTGTTTGAGAAAAATAAGGGGGTATATTATTCTACTGGTTGGGTGCCTATGCCACACAGACAATACTGGATGAACATAGCTAGCACCCAAAAAAAAATGTATGCAGTGTATGAAAAGAAGTGACTACAGAATTTGGGACAAAATTGAAAAAGTAATTACTTAATGGTTACATAATGAAGAAAAAAGTACCAAAAAATTAGTATCCTCTGTGTAATGATCTGTAAATAATGACTTGCAAATATCATTTTGGATTCAAAACACATGCATTTCATCAAAAAATTAAATACATATAATGTTTGCGCAATATTGAATTCAATACTAGAAATATCATCATAGTTGGAATTATTCCATGGCCTTATGATTGGGTTCAGATCCCATGGGGAATTCAGTGCTCAAAAGCCAAAAAGGGAACTGATGGTACCTAACATTTACATCATTTACTGAAAATGTGCGTATTTGAGTCCCATCAATACTTCCACTTGAATTGGGCAAGCAAACTAGAACATGTATGACACTACCAAACAACCCCAGATGTAAAAAACATGGAAGGAAATAGAGTGGAGAATCCACTCTCGATTTCCTCACTACATCCTCTAGCTCCCACGCACACACCAGCAGCGACCTGGCTCTCTCATTCTTCTGCCTATTCTAACAAACTGAAACTAAGAAAGACACGGATGCATCCACAGATCCGAGACCCCAAACTCGAAGCTCCCCTACTTGAGAATCCAGCAAAAAAATAGAAACGACATTGCTGACAAAAAATGAAGAAATCAGGTGCAAAGACCAACCTCCTACTCCGGCGCAGGCCGCTCCCTTCTGTGTCACTGTCAACCAGATCCCTCACTCCGTGAGCGCCTCTCTCTCCACCGATATCAATAAAACAACAGAGGAAATCATGAGGATAGATCAATAAAACAACAATGGAAATCCCGTGTGGTCGTCCCTCTCGCCTGGACGGCTGGATCCCTCTCTCCGCCATTCTGTCTCCAGGCTTGCAGCTTTGGACACGAATGAACGACGGGAGGAAAATAAGCGGGCACAGAAAACCCAAACGGGTTCCTGACCATACCCGACATAACGAGAGCGGGCCCAAACTCTTGACATAAGATGCGCGCGAACTGAGACGATCAGACGGCCAGAAAAATGACTGTTCGCCAATTAGAAAACAGCTAGCTGTAGGATAGGAAAAGTGTTAATGTATTGGTGCCAAGTTAACTATTGGGCTTCCATTGGTCGTGTGTGTTTGCATATTCGCCTCCTCAAAATGCCACATGTTAGCGGCGAGGCAACTTCATCGGACACGTCTCCGAGCGCTACATAAAACTCCGCGCCCACCACTTCTGTACCATGTAAGGAATGGTTGAGTTGGCGAGGCCCAAAAATTGCATCTTGTAAACAGATTTGACCGACTAGCATTCATTTTTAGTAAACTTCCATATGATTTTGTCCGGCGTGCCATTATCCAATTGGGTGTTGTCAAGAAGCTCCAAAAGCTTTGAAATTTGGATAATGTGTTAGTGAGGCCATTGAGCTAGTTGATTTTGGAGACCCAAAAGTCAGTTTCCAAAGCTTTTGCAATTGTGCACTTATTCTTGATTGAAATATCAAAGATGAGAGGTGCAATATCTTTTGGTCTCGTGCCATTTCGTCAAGCGACATCCAAAAGAAAAAGAAGAAACCATGTAGGCATGTAGCGTATCATCATGGGTCATCATTACCAAACTATCGGGCAACCAGCCTACCAGGATGCACTCATTCATTCCTCTGATCAAAATCAAGCGCACCATGATCCTTTCTCAGCGCATCCATCACGACACTCTCCGTCGCCAAAGCAGCAGTCACCATCACTCCTTCGCTCGTGCGATTCATCCATTCGGCAGGATCGCAGCTGAACCACGCTCAAGTGATCTGATCTGTCACTTGGCTGGACTGATAGCTACACTAAACATTGGAGCATGGTGATCCGAGGAACCGAAAACGGGGACGAGCATCATTGCGGTCCTGGTCTTCCACGGATCACGGGCCCATGCCTGTCGCAGTGTCGCCCAACGGCCTCGCGACAGTAGCCAGCCCGTAGGTCCGCTGGACTGGGATTCAGTAACATTATGCTAGCAGGGCACGGCGTGCCATCCACCTTTTTTTTGCGACTCCTTCCATCCACCTTCCAATCTGCATCTAACAGCTCACAGCAGGCACAGGCAAAAGATGAATGACACGCACAGACTTTTCACGGACGCGGGCACGACCAGAGGCTTTCGCGGGCGGTCGCGACTGTTCCCGCGCGGCGCTGTTGAGCGGAGACGAGCTCGCGCGCTGCAGCCGCCAGGCGCCGCCGCCGAGCGTCGCCCCACCCCGCGCCGCCGCACAGCCAAGCCCCGAACCGTCCCGCGCCGCCGGCGATCGCCGCCCCGCCCCGCGCCGCCGCACCAGCAAGCCTCGACCCGTCCCGCGCCGCCGCACCACCGGAGCCGCCGACCGCCGACCCACCCCGCGCCGTCGCGGCTGCCGAGCGCCGCCGCCCCTGCCAGGCGCTGTCACCGCGCGCCGTCGCCCGCGCCTGGCCCTGCGTCCTTCGCCGACCACACCGAGCAGTACCTGACTTGGGTGAAGATCAGGTAAAAACCTATCTGTTTCTGAAATTGTTGCTGATGGATGTGTGTGATTGCTGGGCAATTTTTTAAATCTCGATATTATAAACGATTACTTAGTATGTTTATCTGAAATTTCGCAGATTTGAGTGAGGAGGTGTACAGTTGGGTGTTCTCTGTTTTCTCCAATTTGACTGAAATTGTTGTGGCAGTGTGAGGTGCAATGGCAGGAATTGAGAAGTGGGTACCTAGAGTTGGTCTGAACTTCAAAAATCTAGATGATGCTTGGCAATTTTGGCTAGCATATGGCGGTCGAACAGGCTTTGATGTTAGGAAGAGAGGCAGCAATATCAGCAAAATTGACCGTAAAGCAACTTCATGCAGATTTGTTTGTTCCAATGAGGGTGTTCGAAGGAAAGGGCAAACTGATCATGTGGCGAAGCTTTTTAGAGCTGAAACGAGGACTAATTGTGAGGCTCGGATGGTTCTTTCATTGAATCGGTTGACTGGAAATTATGAAGTCATCCAAGTTGTGCTACAACATAATCACTTGCTTCATCTACCACAGACCCGACATTTGATGGCGTCACAAAGGAAATTTTTTGAAATTCAAGCTTTTGACATTGAAACAGCCGATGATACTGGAATTAGGCCAAAACAAGCACATGAGTTGGCTTGTCGTCGAGTTGGTGGGACACATAATCTTAGCTACACTTGTCGTGACCAAAAGAATCATCTACGAAGCAAGCGGCAAAGAGAGTTGGCTTTTGGACAAGCCGGCAGTATGTTGAAGTATTTTCAAGACAAAATAGTTGAGAACCCATCATTCCACTATGAATTGCAATATGATTGTGAAGAGCATATAAGCAACATATTCTGGCTTGATGCTAAAATGATCATTGACTATGCACACTTTGGTGATGTTGTGACATTTGATACTACTTTTGGCAGAAACAAAGAATATAGGCCATTTGGTGTATTTCTTGGGCTCAATCGGTTTAGAGAAACCACTATCTTTGGTGCTGCACTATTGTTTGATGAAACAAAAGACTCATTCATATGGCTTTTTGAGACTTTTCTAGATGCACATAAGGGAAGACAACCAAGAACTATTTACACCGATCAAGATGTAGCAATGGGAAAGGCAATAGAGAAAGTATTCACAGAATCATATCATGGATTGTGCACCTTTCACATAATGCAGAATGCCGTCAAACATTTATCTCCTGTGAAGGGCAAAGATGAAGTTGAAGGTGAAGATGATGAACCACATATCCTCTCAGATTTTAGTGCTTGTATGTTTGGCTTTGAGGACAAGACAACGTTTCAAGAAGCATTTGATGATATGAGATGCAAAGTGCATAAACAGACTTGGTTAGATAGTATCTACAAGTTGAGAGAAAAATGGGCCGAATGCTACATGAGAGATGTATTCAGTTTGGGAGTAAGAAGTACACAACTAAGTGAGAGCTTCAACAATGCACTGAAGATCCATTTGAAATCAGATTTTCATATTGTTCGGTTTTTGAAGCACTTTGAGAGAGCGGTGGAAGTGAAAAGAAGTAAGGAACTTTTGAGGAGGAGCGCATAGTGACCGGTGATCCTTTGACCCAAATAGTTTCATGTACTTGTGGAATCTTTAACCGGGTAGGAACAATGTGTGCACATGGTCTGAAAGTTCTTGACTTGATGAATATAAAGATATTGCCAGCCCACTATGTGTTGAAGAGATGGACTAGAGATGCACAGAAAGGAATTATATTGGACAGACAAGGAAGAAACGTGGTAGCTGATCCACAACTAGAAGCTTCGCTTCGAGTGAAGAATCTGTCTTATAAATTTCTCACATTGGCCAAAAAAATAGCCAACTCTGAGGAGTGTTGTTTGATGTTAGAAGATGCGATTGAATCCATTGGTCCAAAGTTAGAGGATAAACTGAATGCATCTGCTAGTGCTACGAATGAACCAAGCAAGGAAACAAGCAAGGAACAAGAAAATATTGATCCAAATGTGCAACAAACAGCCAACTTTCTAAATGCCGCACAATTGAAGAAAAAAGAGGTACAATCCAAAAATATTAAGAGGACCAGAACTTTTATGGAGAAATTGCGCAAGGGAAAGCGCAAGCCAACTAAATCTGCCCCATCAACGACAAAAGGAGCAAAGGTATGTTGCAATATAGAAATTCCTATATGATCTTGTCATGCATCTACTAATATTCTGATGTTTCATTGGCAGCAACCAAAGAAGGATGTTGTTGTACAACCTCAAGTCGAAGTGCAAAATGATGGCAACAAGAAAGAAGCACATGTACTGCATGAAGAATATAATATCATTGGCAGTTTTACTCAGCTCTTGAGTGCTCCTACTTGTGATGATGATAGTCTCTATGATGAAAATATATTCTAGTTTCTAGAAATCGGTTATATAGGATTTTGGTGTTAACTTTTGTATTTTGGAGGCTAACTATAGTCTTTATAGGCCAAAGTGTACAAGTGAAAATGGCCTAATTGCTCACTGTTAAGTGTAGAATTCCAGTGTTAAGTCGCAAATATTGCTAAATTGTCCTTTGTATAATATCAGTCCAGATACACTATTTTTTTTCTTGGCTTCATTTTGTTCCATATATGTCCATTAAACTGCAGTCTGAGCATACTTAAAATAGTGCAAGGTACAGTTTATAAATTCACTTTTGATTCAGACTGGGCAATTACTGAATTTTGATTCAGACTGGACAAGCATTGTACAAGTCTGTGCGTGTCCTTCACCTTTTGCCTGTGCATGCTGTGAGCTGTTAGATGCAGATTGGAAGGTGGATGGAAGGGGTGATGGCACGCCGTGCCCTGCTAGCATAATGTTACTGAATCCCAGTCCGTAGCCAGGAGTACATATCTAGTGCTACCATCCCTTTAGGTGCTACCGTATTACCGTACAAAAAACGTATTTTATACGTCTTAAAAAATTATAGGAAAAATTGTGAGTGCTTATGAAGCATGTCCTTACAACATCCCAAAATTTCATATTCAAAAACGACATGGAAACTGAGAAATAAAAAAAGAGAAAATCAGCATGAATAGTGTCATTTTCTGATTTGTCTTTTTGTGACACTAGGTAGCACTATTCATGCTTCTCTTTTTGCTTTCAGTGTCCATGTCGATTTTGGATATGAAATTTTGGGATGTTGGGGACATGCTTCATGAGTACTCACATTTTTTCGTATAATTTTTTTGATACGTATAAAATACGTTTTTATGATATGTGACGCAGCTCTGCACTAGATATCTTCTCGCCAGCGGGAGCAGCAGAAGAGGAAAACGAACCCATGCGAGGCTGATGCTGATCGTCTGATCGATGCTCGGTCGACATGCTGCTCTGCCCCCACCACACCGGTCAGCGTCCTGCCTGACGACTGGATCCAGGCTAGGCGCTAGCCCATGCATGAGCTGAACAGTTCCTAGTCGCGTCACGAGGAATCGCCTGCGCACGCAGCTAGGAGCTAGCGTTGGCTACTTCTGTTGTCATCTACCGATCGCCCATCGTCCCGGGAGCGTTGCCGTCTGCGTGGAGAGACGGTTGGATTAGAAGCAGAAGGGTTTGACACTTTCCTATGCTATATCAGAGGAGGTCGAGGTGGAATACAACATCATTTGAACATTTCAGCTGATGCAATAATGCACCGTGGAATGGAATGTAAACATAAGATAGATTTGAAGATGTGAATCAACGGGAACATGACAGCACGCCACCATTAGTTTACTAAGGAGAATAGATACTGAACGGATAAAAAAAACTCATAGATACTGAACAGATTTATATCCCATCTTGGCATAGCTAGCTTTTTTTTATGGGACATAGTCTTGGCAGAGCTATCTAGAGATCTATCTCTTTAATCCAAAAGAGCCCGACATTTACCGAGTGAGGAAGGGCCATTGGACTGGCTCGCGCGTCCCATCGACGAGAAGCTCGCGCAATACATCGGTGATGACACCAACAATAACAACTCAGCCCACCTTCACGACGACATAGCTCTCTCGCGGGAGTTTTCCCAATGGTGCCGTACGTTCTCTCGCTGGAGATTCGTGTCGGCGCCATTCTAAAGCTGGAGCTTCGCGCTGGTGTGGTTCACTCGCCGGAGCTTCGCGGCGAAGGCGTGTAATACCTCACGGAATCCGTATGTGGGAAACATCTTTGATGGCTTACAAAATGGCATGGAGGAAGTACATCATCATAGGCTAAGAGAACATAGTGTAGTTGATAGCTATTACTATTTTTCATAGTGTTCTAATATTTAGCATTATTGCTAAACTGAGATTATCCAGACACATTAAGTCTCATTGTTTTATTTAAATATTTTAAACAATTTTAAATGAATTATGTTTATATTGAACTTTTTAACTTACTACTAATTTATTTTGAAAACTTGAGATCTTAATTAGTATATTTTTACAGCTTACCAAAATTAGTCATGCTACAATATTGTTAAATATTAACATCTATGAATGCATATATAATACTTCTTTTAACATTTGAACTTATTTTCCAGCAATATTTTGGTTTATCTTTCAATCGTCGAATCTTGTTTGATAAATTGTATCTTACTAAAACTCATCATTCAGTTGAATTCCCTAGATATAGGAGATAGAAAGAAACCAAAATCATTTTTCTCCACCGATTATTCTTTGTTACTTAGGTAGATTAAATATTTTTTATG
Source organism: Lolium multiflorum (assembly GCA_030979885.1). Taxonomy (NCBI): domain Eukaryota; kingdom Viridiplantae; phylum Streptophyta; class Magnoliopsida; order Poales; family Poaceae; genus Lolium; species Lolium multiflorum. Next base: position 260,816,948 of record CM061749.1, read on the forward strand.
TCTGGTCGTGATCATCATACTATTCTTAAGTACCTTCTTAGAGATATCTAGAGCTTATGGGTGAAAAAGATTGTTCCCGAGATATCTAGAGTCTATAGTTGTCTATCTTGTGGGTAAATGGTAAATAGAAATGTTTATGGTTTGTCTCCATACAGTTCCTCCTGAAACAATACTGAAAGCGCGAGAACACTAGTATGGAGCGGGCTTTTTAAGGCCCCGCCACACAGGAAAAACGTTTTACATGTGTGGTGTGAAATATCACTAACACCAAAATTAGCATGTGTGCTATCCACATGGATAGGATCCTTCGCGGGCTCAACAAAGACGGAAAGTGCATGAAAACCATCACAACAATTTTGTGCACCGCTGGCCAGTAAAAACCATCAGAACATATCAAAATCATCGCACATGATTTCGCCAAAGAAAAGCGTCTGCATTATATTTGCTCAAATTTGTTCCATTTGGGTTGTGGATGCATCTCAGAATGGCGGGAAACTTTAATCATGTGTAGTGTATTGTTGCCAAGTTAACTATTGGGCTTCCAATGGCCGAGTATGTTGCATATTTGCCTCCTCAGGATGCCACACGTTGGCAACTAGGCAACTTCATCGACCTTGTCTCCGAGCGCAACATAATGCTTCGTGCCCACGACTTCCGTACCAAGGAAGGTATGGTTGAGCTGGCGAGGCCCCAAAGTTGCATCTTGTAAACAGGTGTGGCCGGATAGCTTTCAGTTTGCAAGAAGCTCCGATAGTTTTCAGAATTGGACAATGTGTTAGTGAGGCCATTGAGCAAGTTGATTTTGGAGACCCAAAAGTCAATATTCAAAGCTTTTGCAATTGTGCACTTCTTCTTGATTGAAATCTCAAAGATGAGAGGTGCAATATCTTTTGGTCTCATGCCATTTAGTCAAGTGGCCTCCTAAAAGAGGGCATTTTGTCTATATCCAATCGTAACTTTGGTGGCCATTGTGAAGAGCTCACGACCATGGGACGTGCATGGGTTTCCAAGGACAAACCAAGGTTTTGGTTCATCACTCCATTCATGTCAAAGCCACCTCATATGAAGTGCCGAAACAAACTTGGTGAAGTTGGACTCCGAGATCACATTTTGTCTTCAGGTTTGCACACACTTTCCCAGTTAACTTTGCATCCCCTGGCTACTTTGTCATAATCCGTCCAAAGAAAGGAGCGCCTAATGCTATCAATATTCATGAGAGAATCCATCAGCACATCCAGCACAACCTTCACAAGAGTGCACCGGTCATCCATAGTGACGAGCTTACTAAACCAAGGAACTAGCTTGGTGTCTACTTTATCTTCCAAAGGCTGGAAATGATTTCTCCTGAGGCGTGTGACCGACAATGGGATACCAAGGTACTTCATAGGTAAGTTGACTCGGGTAGCCGGGAAATCTTGAAGGAAATCCAAAATATCAAGTCCATCACAATGAACGGGGGCAACTTGCCTTTTTGCACAATTTGTAACAAGGTTGGTGGCATTTCCAAGAAATTCCAAGATGGATGCTAGAGAGTTGATGTAATTTTTATTTCGGGTCACAAAGAAGGTGGCACCATCGATAAACAGAGAGGTGCGGACCGTGGGTGCACACCATGGAGCTTGTGAAGTTTTCCTTCTTTGGTGGCCTTGCATATGATGCGGTGAAGAGGATCAATGGCCAACACAAAAAGAAGCGGGGATAGGGGATCCCCTTGTCATATCCCCAGACCATGTTCGATGGGTTCCCCGACAATTACATTTAGAAGCACTCTTGAGGTAGAGGTGGATAGAAGTGCCAAAACCAAATCTCAAAAATTGATAGGAAACCAAAATGTTGAAGCATGTCCATCTAGTACGTAGTCCCAGCAAACAGAGTCAAACACCTTTTTGATATCAAGCTTGAATAGAAGCATTGGAATTTTGGTCTTATGGAACTTCCTTGCATGGTTTATAACAGAAATGAAATTGTTGTGAATACTTCTTGTTTGATGAAAGTGCTTTGAGATTTGGACCAGGTTGTAATATCCCAGGATTTGGGGTTACAAAAATAGAGGAAACAGATGTGTGCATTGCATTCATGCATAGAAAATCTGGGGAATTTTCGCGCTTTAAAGTAAAACAGTCACAGTAAGTGAAGTTTCACTTGACCTTGGTGGAATTGAAGTAGCTCATCAAGTCAAGCGTTATAAACCTCAATGTGACCTTTGTTAAAACCTTGTTTTGGGTAGAGATGATTTGATCTAAGGGGTTAGATCAAATGGAATTAAAACCAACACAACAACATAATCAAGGATCAATTACTTGATCTTATAAAATATCATAAGATGGTAATATTTGCCATAACATATGAACATCCATTTAATTGGAAATCAAGTAACAATAATTGGAGAAACTATTCTTCACTTATCTTCTCCATGTCTTAAACTAATCCATGCTCTTATCATAAACCCTATGATATCCATTCTACTTTAATCTTGGAAACAAGACAAGGAGATCCAACTAAGGAATATAATTCTTCTCTATTCCAAATTATTATGCATCAAACCTAGAGAGGTGAGAGTTCTATTATTAGAGAAGCAATAACAAACCTTGAGCTGAACCTTGGATATACATCCAAGTATTCAAATCATCATCTTCAAGAGGAACCCTAGAGTAATATTCAAGTCATTCCTAAATGAGAGAGACCATTCACCCCAATCCTAGCTTTACCTATTTAAGAATCCAGGACAACCTTTGAACTAAAGTATTAGGTTGTAAACCATTTCCTCTTGGAGTGGTGAGATAACCTAATATCAAGTGGAACAAGATTACAGCCATGAATTGATGTGGTAAAGTAGTGATTAACCCAGTTAAGTTATTGATGGCGTGTAACTCACACGTTCGTTGGGAACCCCAAGAGGAAGGTATGATGCGCACAGCAGCAAGTTTTCCCTCAGAAAGAAACCAAGGTTTATCGAACCAAGAGGAGCCAAGAAGCACGTTGAAGGTTGATGGTGGCGAAATGTGATGCGCGCAACACCAGGGATTCGGCGCCAACGTGGAACCTGTGATGACCCACAAGTATAGGGGGTGTATCGTAGTATCTTCGATAAGTAAGAATGTCGATCCCAACGAGGAGCGAAGGTGTTGCAGCAGTTTCGATGGAGGATTCACTGTAAATGCTCACAGACAAGTATTCGGGGTTTTGATATTGCAGATAAATAAAGTACAAGTAAATAAAATGCGAGAGAAATAATTGCAGCGAGTGGCCCAATCCTTTTTAGCACAAAGGACAAGCCGGTTTGTTTACTTATAATGACCAAACGTTCCTGAGGACACACGGGGATTTTAGTCTAGTACTTTCGCTTCATGTGGTTTAATAATCTTCATTGTTTTGATAAGTGTTGTGTGGGTGAACCTATGCTAATGCACCGCCCTTCCTAGGACTAATACATACTTGTGATTATACCCCTTGCAAGCATCCGCAACTACAAGAAAGTAATTAAGATAAATCTAACCACAGCCTTAAACTCGAGATCCTGCGATCCCTCTGCATCGATATACTAACGGGGGAGGTTTCTGTCACTCCGGCAACCCCGCAATTAGCAACCGAATACAAGATGCACTCCCCTAGGCCCATAAATGGTGAAGTGTCGTGTAGTCGACGTTCACACGACACCACTAGAAGAATGACACCACAACTTAAATATCATAACATTGAATATTACTCAACCATAATTCACTACTAGCATTTAGGCTTCACCCATGTCCTCAAGAACTAAACGAACTACTCACGAGACATCATATGGAATACAATCAGAGGTGATATGATGATGAATAACAATCTGAACATAAACCTTGGTTCAATGGTTTCACTCAATAGCATCTACAACAAGCATAGAATAACACCGGGAGAGTTTCCCCTATCAAACAATCAAGATTTAACCCGAATTGCTACAGCGGTGACGAGGTGCAGCGGTGGTGATGGCGGTGTAGATGGTGGAGATGATGATGATGATGATGGAGATGATGTCCCGCTCGATGACGATGGCGATGGCGTCGATTTCCCCCTGCACGAGGGAATTTCCCCGGCGGATTCCTGCCCGCCGGAGAGCTCTTTTCTCTCTGGTGTTCTCCGCCCCGCGAGGCGGCTGTAACCCTTCGTGAGGTCCTCTCTGTGGCTTAGGTTTTCGGGACGAAGGAGTACGCGAAGAAAAGGAGGCGAAAAGGGTCGTGGGCCCCCAGAGCATAGGGTGGCGCGGCCGGGGCCCGGGCCGCGCCGCCCTATGGTCTGGGCCCACGGCCCCTCTCTTCTTCCCCTTCTGGCTCCCTCCGTCATCTGGAAAAATAGGAATTTTCGTGAAATTCCCTTCCACATTGATCTTCCGAAATATTGCGTACGACGGTGCTTTTTCCAGCAGAATCCTGGCTCCGGTGCTTGATCCTCCAATGATGATGAAACATGCAAAATAGATGAAATAACATAAGTATTGTATCCCAATATGAAATATATCAATGAATAACAGCAAATTATGATACAAAATAGTGATGCAAATTGGACGTATCAACTCCCCCAAGCTTAGACCTCGCTTGTCCCCAAGCGAAACTGAGCTCGAAAAACAAGACCACATGTTTATGGAGTGAAGAGTCGATAAATAAAATACGGACAAGAAGCATCATATTCATTCACACAAGACATTCTAGTAAACAACTTCCTCATATAACTCATCTTGAAATAAGTAAAGAGAAATCACAAGTAAAGGTGCATAAGAAATCATAATTGGTGATGGCAAACTTTGTTCTTGGTCAGAGAACTACTAACGGATTGTACTTCTAAGCAAAGCTTTCATATTAGATTTTATAGCTGAGCCTTCATATTTAAGCATAACAATCTCTTCATAATCATTGATAACTTCAAAGTCATATTCATTCAGATAAAATTGGTACTAAACAAGAAAGTATAAAAGACATGATTAACTGACAGCATAAATGATTGGTTCACAACAACTCAATTGCTCGCTTGAGATAGAGGGAAATAGGTTTACTGACTCAACATAAAAGTAGGAGATAGGCCCTTCGCAGAGGGAAGCAGGGATTAAATCATGTGCTAGAGCTTTTCAAGTTTTGAAATCGTACAAAGAGCATAAAAGTAAGATTTTGAGCGGTGTTTGTTGTTGTCAACGAATGGTAGCGGGCACTCTAACCCCCTTGCCAAACGAACCTTCAAAGAGCGGCTCCCATGAGGGACGGTATCTCTACCAGCAAGGTAGATCATCCCCCTTCTCTTTTGTTTACACATGTATTTTAGTTTTATTATGGGTGACACTCCCCCAACCTTGGCTTTCTCAATCCATGGCTAACCGAATCCTCGGGTGCCTTCCAACATTCACATACCATGGAGGAGTGTCTATTGCAAAATTAAGTTGCTTACTGATAAATCAGAGCAAAACATGTGAAGAGAATTATTAATGAAAGTTATTAATTGGGGCTGGGAACCCGTTGCCAGCTCTTATTGCAAAGTTATTGGATAAGCGGATGTGCCGCTAGTCCATTGGTGAAAGTCCGCCCAACAAGATTGAAAGATAAAACACCACATACTTCCTCATGAGCTATAAAACATTGACACAAATAAGGAGTAGTATAGTTTGAATAATTTAAAGGTAGCACATGAAGTATTTACTTGGAATGAGAAAATACCATGTAGTAGGTAGGTATGGTGGACACAAATGGCATAGGTTTGGTCTAAGGTTATGGATGTATGAGAAGCATTCCCTCTCGATACAGGTCTTTGGCTAGCAAGGTTTGATAGCAAGCATAAAGGTTGAGGGAAACAAACAAATATACATATGATAGAAACAATCATGCATCTTTCTCATAAGTACAAGCAATTTTAACTCTAGAATACTAAGCATAGAGATAATAGAGTAATGTATCTAAGTGTATTTCTCTCTTCTATTAAACATCAAGATGTTGTTGCTATTGACCAATGCTAAGTTTGCCAAAACCAAATAGATTTACTTGATGCTCCCAAAGTGATATCAATACTCATGTCAAGAGTAATCATATAATGGAGATTGCAAACTAAAATAAGGTGTGCGAAAAGTAAATGATAAGACTTCTCATTAATATTCCATAACGATAACTCACACCAACGGATACATAGATAACTAACTAAGAGAGATACTTCCACATTGCATACTATTCCATATAATAACTTCCCTACTCATGATATGACACTACTTGATAGTAAAAGATAAAGGTGGTGATGATGTGATACCGCGGCACTCCCCCAAGCTTGGAACAAACCAAGGGGATGCCAATACCGATGATGAATTACTCCTTCGGTGATGATGGTGATGGATTCTTCTCGCGCTTCATAAGGATCTCCTTCAGCTTCAGCTTCTCAATTTTGCAATTCTGCACCAAAACATGAAGAGACTCATTGTTACCCGAGTGTGGCGGTGACGGCCTTGTGCTGGGATTTGAGTAATATTCCAGCATTCTGCGAAGTCGCTGGTTCTCCTCCTGAAGTATCTCCACTTCCCTCCTTAGAGCACGATATTGATCACAAAACTCATCAGCAACCCGTATTGCTTCCTCCACACAAGGGAAAGAATCGAGGTCCAGAGCAGGCGGAAGAGCTCCCTGCAAGTTATGAGAAAAAGAACGCCCAGTATTAACCGATCCCACCAAAATTGGCTTACTCCCCGTAGTTTCCCACTCTCCTTTTGCTGACGCTATCTTCTCCTTCTCCTTATTGATCCTCTCATCCATCTCTTCCCTCCAAGGCCCCTTATCTTTGTTGTGGAGACCATGGTGCTTCTAGATCAAAACAAATCTGGCAGAAAACAGCTCGAAACAAAACACGACGAGAAAACGATATTACGGACCTCCAGGGGTCCGGGGGATTATATAGCAAATATTTTTACGACAAAAGGAAGATTCCAGGTCGAAAACGAGTCGGAAAGGGGCAACGAGGCGGCAGACCATAGGTCGGCGCGGCCAGGGTGGGGCCCGCGCCGGCCTATGGTGGCACGCCCTCGCGCGTCTTTTCCACTCCGTTTCGATTCCGTAATTTTTCATATTTTCCAAAAACAGCAGAAATAATGTTCGGAAGGGTAAACGCGGACTTTTTATTACCTATACTGTTACCTATTCAGTTCTGGCGGACTGTCAATTTGTCCTTTGATGAAGGCCTCTGGTGTTTCCACTTGAATAATATCAACATCAACATTATAAGAATCACCCGAGATATAATGCTTGAGTCTTTGTCCATTCACCACTTGTGTGGCATTGCCTTGGAGAGAGCTAATTTTAATTGCTCCTGAACGATACACCTCCTCAACAACATATGGTCCTTCCCACTTCGAGAGTAATTTCCCTGCAAAGAATCTGAGACGAGACCGATACAATAGAACTTGATCTCCAACATTAAATTCTCTTTTGATGATCCTTCTATCATGCCATTTCTTAACTTTTTCTTTAAAGAGTTTAGCATTTTCATAAGCTTCACTTCTCCATTCATCTAGAGAACTTAATTGCAACAACCTCTTATTACCGGCAATTTAGGATCTTTATTTAGTTCTCTAACAGCCCAATAAGCTTTGTGCTCTAGTTCTAGAGGTAAATGACAAGCTTTTCCATAAACCATTTTATAAGGTGACATTCCCATAGGATTTTTATAAGCAGTTCTATAAGCCCATAACGCTTCTTTCAATTTGCTAGGCCAATTCTTTCTAGATTTATTAACAGTTTTACCTAAGATAGCTTTAATCTCTCTATTTGATAATTCTACTTGACCGCTAGTTTGAGGGTGATAAGCAGAAGCAATTCTATGATTAATACCATACTTAGCAAGAGTTTTTCTAAAACCTCCATGAATAAAATGAGAACCTCCATCAGTCATAATATATCTAGGTACTCCAAATCTAGGAAATATAATATCTACAAGCATTTTTATAGAGGTCTCACCATCAGCACTTTTTGTAGGTATAGCTTCTACCCATTTAGTAACATAATCAACAGCGACAAGTATATGAGTGTTACCGTCTGAAGAAGGGAAAGGTCCCATGAAGTCGAATCCCCAACAATCGAATGGTTCAATAACAAGAGTATAATTCATAGGCATCTCATTGCGTCTAGAGATATTACCAACTCTTTGACATTCATCACAAGATAAAATAAATTTCCTTGCATCTTTGAAGAGTGTTGGCCAATAAAAACCTGATTGTAGAACCTTCTGCGCGGTTCTATCTCCAGCGTGATGTCCTCCATAAACACTTCCATGACATTTATTCAATATCTCCTGTTGTTCATATTCGGGAACACATCTTCGCATAATACCATCCACTCCTTCTTTATATAAGTGTGGGTCATCCCAAAAATAATGCCTCAAGTCATAAAAGAATTTCCTCCTTTGCTGAGCTGAAAAGGTTGGAGGCAAATACTTCGAAACAATAAAGTTAGCATAATCTGCATACCAAGGGCTCTCTCGCGAGCTCACCTTTATTACAGCCAATTGTTCATTTGGAAAACTATCATTAACAGGAACAGGATCATAAGCAATATTTTCCAATCTAGACAAATTATCAGCAACAGGATTATCAGCACCTTTCCTATCTATAATATGTAAATCAAATTCTTGCAACAGAAGTACCCATCTAATAAGCCTTGGCTTAGCATCTTTCTTTGTCATAAGGTATCTAATTGCAGCATGATCAGTATGAATTGTAACTTTTGAATCAACAATATAAGGTCTAAACTTATCACAAGCAAAGACTACAGCTAACAATTCTTTTTCAGTTGTAGCATAATTTCTTTGAGCAGCATCAAGAGTCTTACTAGCATAATGAATAACATTTAACTTTTTATCTACCCGCTGTCCAAGAACAGCGCCTACAGCAAAATCACTAGCATCACACATAATTTCAAAAGGCAAATTCCAATCAGGAGGTTCAACTACAGGAGCAGTTGTTAAGGCTTTCTTTAGAGTTTCAAAAGCTTCCTTACAATCATCATCAAAAACAAAAGGTACATCTTTTTGAAGAAGATTAGTAAGAGGCTTTGAAATTTTAGAGAAATCTTTAATAAATCTCCTATAAAACCCAGCATGACCAAGAACACTACGAATACCTTTAACATCCCTCGGATAGGGCATCTTCTCAATTGCTTCAACTTTAGCTCTATCAACTTCAATACCTCTCTCAGAAATTTTATGTCCCAATACAATTCCTTCATTAACCATAAAGTGGCATTTCTCCCAATTAAGAACAAGGTTAGTTTCTTCACATCTCTGCAAAACTTTATCGAGGTTTCGCAGGCAATTATCAAAAGAATTCCCATAGACAGAAAAATCATCCATGAACACCTCTACAATACTTTCGCAAAAACCATGAAAAATAGCAGACATGCATCTTTGAAAAGTAGCAGGAGCATTACATAAACCAAAAGGCATACGCCTATAAGCATAAGTTCCATAAGGACAAGTAAAAGTGGTTTTCTCTTGATCTTTAGCTTTAACAGCAATTTGTGAAAACCCAGAATAACCATCAAGAAAGCAAAAATGAGTATTTTTAGACAACCTCTCTAACATTTGATCAATAAAGGGTAAAGGGTAATGATCTTTCTTAGTAACTTTATTAACTTTTCGAAAATCAATGCACATTCTATAACCTACAACTATTCTTTGAGGAATAAGCTCATCATTATCATTAGGCACAACAGTCATTCCTCCTTTCTTAGGAACACAATGAACAGGACTAACCCATCTACTATCAGCAATAGGATATATAATACCAGCTTCAAGGAGTTTTAATACCTCGTTCCTTACCACTTCCTTCATCTTCGGAATTAGACGACGTTGATGTTCAACAACAGGCTTTGCATCTTCTTCCATATTAATAGCATGTTGGCAAATAGAAGGAGAAATCCCTTTCAAATCATCAAGAGTATAGCCAATAGCTCCTCGGTGTTTCTTCAATATTTCCAATAACCTTTCTTCCTCAATTTCTGAAAGCTTAGAACTAATAATAACAGGATATATTTTCTTATCATCAATATGAGCATATTTAAGATTATCAGGTAAAGGCTTTAGATCAAAAACAGGATCTTCCTTTGGTGGCGGTGTTGTACCCAAATCTTCCACCGGTAAATCATGCTTGAGAATAGGTTGGCGACGAAAAATTTCCTCAAGCTCATCTCTTTCTTTCCTAAAAGCTTCACTTTCACTATTCTCCAAATGTTGTTGCAAAGGATTATTAGGAACAAGAACAATAGATGCACACTGCTCCATTTTAAAATCATTACTAGGCAAGTCAGTTTTATAAGGAGTTTTGGTAAATTTAGAAAAGTTAAATTCATAAGGTTCACCAGCAAATCTAGTCAAAATTTTCTCTTTCTTACAATCTATAATAGCTCCACAAGTATTTAGAAAAGGTCTACCAAAAATGATAGGACAATGATCACTAGCAGCAGAACCAAGTACCAAAAAGTCAGCAGGATATTTAATCTTACCACATAGAACTTCCACATCTCGAACAATACCAATCGGAGAAATAGTTTCTCTATTAGCCAAATGAATAACCACATCAATATCTTCAAGTTCACAAGAACCAATTTCGTGCATAATCTCCGTGTAAAGTTCATAAGGAATAGCACTAACACTTGCACCAATATCACATAAACCATAATAGCAATGATCACCAATTCTAACAGATAGCATAGGAACACTAACTTGTTTGGATTTATTAGGATGTGAAACAATATTAGAAGCATCTTCACAGAAAATAATATGACCATCCTCCACATTTTCAGTCACAAGATCTTTAACTATAGCAACAGCAGGTTCAATTTTAATTTGTTCTTCAGGTTCTTTAGGTTTCTTTTCACTTTTATTAACCGCACTAGATATGACAGAGTACTCCTTCATTTTAGCAGGGAAAGGAGTTTTTTCAATATAAGCTTCAGGAATAACATTATCAACAGTTTCAACCACTACACATTTGTTTACAGATGAATCAATTTTATCTTTATACGGTTCATGATACTTATCAAAATTCTTCTTAGGCAGTTCATAATGAGAGGCAAAAGCTCTATAAAGATTTGCAACAACTTGGGAATCAAGACCATATGTAGCACTCATATTACGAAATTTATCAGTATCCATAAAAGCTTCAATGCATTTATAATCATAAATTATACCTGATTCTCTATCTTTATCATTCTCCCATCCTTCAGTATTTTCTTGGATCCGATCAAGAAGGTCCCTTTTAAACTCTTCTTTGTTGCGTGTAAATGATCCAGAACAAGAAGTATCCAGCAAGGTCTTGTCTTGAAAAGAAAGTCTTGCATAGAAATTATCAATAATAACATTACCAGGAAGCTCATGAATGGGGCATTTGAGCATTAAAGACTTCAATCTCCCCCAAGCTTGGGCGATACTCTCTCCATCATGAGGCCAAAAATTATATATGCGGTTCCGATCTTTGTGAATTTCACTTGGAGGATAAAATTTGGAATAAAATAAAGGCACAATGTCCTCCCAATCAATAGAATCACCATTCTTCAGCAATTTATACCAGTGCGCCGCTTTACCAGACAGCGATATAGTGAATAGTTTCTTTCTAACTTCATTCATAGAAATACCTGCACATTTGAATAACCCGCATAATTCATGCAAAAACAGTAAATGATCACCAGGATGGACAGTTCCATCCCCTTCATAGCGGTTATCCATAACACGTTCAATAATTTTCATAGGTATTTTATATGGTACTACTTCCTCACCTGGCGCTTCATCCACTACCGTTGCAGTAGTAGTAGATTTCCCAAATAGAAATTGAAGAGAAGATCTCTCCATAATGATTTATAGCAGCAGGCAGAAATAAAATCAGCACAAACAGTAAATTTCCTTACCAATTCCACTTACCAATAGCGCTTCACTCCCCGGCAACGGCGCCAGAAAATAGTCTTGATGACCCACAAGTATAGGGGGTGTATCGCAGTATCTTCGATAAGTAAGAATGTCGATCCCAACGAGGAGCAGAAGGTGTTGGCAGCAGTTTCGATGGAGGATTCACTGTAAATGCTCACAGACAAGTATTCAGGGGGTTTTGATATTGCAGATAAATAAAGTACAAGTAAATAAAATGCGAGAGAAATAATTGCAGCGAGTGGCCCAATCCTTTTTAGCACAAAGGACAAGCCGGTTTGTTTACTTATAATGACCAAACGTTCTCGAGGACACACGGGGATTTTAGTCTAGTACTTTCGCTTCATGTGGTTTAATAATCTTCATTGTTTTGATAAGTGTTGTGTGGGTGAACCTATGCTAATGCACCGCCCTTCCTAGGACTAATACATACTTGTGATTATACCCCTTGCAAGCATCCGCAACTACAAGAAAGTAATTAAGATAAATCTAACCACATCCTTAAACTCTGAGATCCTGCGATCCCTCCTGCATCGATATACTAACGGGGGCTCAGGTTTCTGTCACTCCGGCAACCCCGCAATTAGCAACCGAATACAAGATGCACTCCCCTAGGCCCATAAATGGTGAAGTGTCGTGTAGTCGACGTTCACACGACACCACTAGAAGAATGACACCACAACTTAAATATCATAACATTGAATATTACTCAACCATAATTCACTACTAGCATTTAGACTTCACCCATGTCCTCAAGAACTAAACGAACTACTCACGAGACATCATATGGAATACAATCAGAGGTGATATGATGATGAATAACAATCTGAACATAAACATTGGTTCAATGGTTTCACTCAATAGCATCTACAACAAGCATAGAATAACACCGGGAGAGTTTCCCCTATCAAACAATCAAGATTTAACCCGAATTGCTACAGCGGTGACGAGGTGCAGCGGTGGTGATGGCGGTGTAGATGGTGGAGATGATGATGATGATGATGGAGATGATGTCCCGCTCGATGACGATGGCGATGGCGTCGATTTCCCCCTCCGGGAGGGAATTTCCCCGGCGGATTCCTGCCCGCCGGAGAGCTCTTTTCTCTCTGGTGTTCTCCGCCCCGCAGAGGCGGCTGTAACCCTTCGTGAGGTCCTCTCTGTGGCTTAGGTTTTCGGGACGAAGGAGTACGCGAAGAAAAGGAGGCGAAAAGGGTCGTGGGCCCCCCAGAGCATAGGGTGGCGCGGCTAGGGCCTGGGCCGCGCCGCCCTATGGTCTGGGCCCACAGTGGCCCTCTCTTCTTCCCCTTCTGGCTCCCTCCGTCATCTGGAAAAATAGGAATTTTCGTGAAATTCCCTTCCACAGTTGATCTTCCGAAATATTGCGTTCTGACGGTGCTTTTTCCAGCAGAATCCTGGCTCCGGTGCTTGATCCTCCAATGATGATGAAACATGCAAAATAGATGAAATAACATAAGTATTGTATCCCAATATGAAATATATCAATGAATAACAGCAAATTATGATACAAAATAGTGATGCAAATTGGACGTATCAACAACACAACCAAAGTACTTTGCCCCAACGAAACAGTGAGGTTGTCAATCTCACCGGCTTGCTGTAACAAAGGATTAACCGTATTGTATGGAAGATGATTGTTTGCAAGAAAACAGTAAAAAAAGTATTGCAGTAGATTGTATGCGATGTAAATAATAGGACCGGGGTCCACAGTTCACTAGAGGCGTCTCTCCCATAAGATAAAAGCATGTTGGGTGAACAAATTACAGTCGGGCAATTGACAAATAGAAAAGGGCATAACAATGCATATACATGATATGATAAATATAGTGAGATTTAATTGGGCATTACGACAAAGTACATAGACCGCCATCCAACTGCATCTATGCCTAAAAAGTCCACCTTCGGGTTATCATCCGAACCCCTTCAGTATTAAGTTGCAAAGCAACAGACAATTGCATTAAGTATGGTGTGTAATGTAATCGACAACTACATCCTTAGACATAGAATCAATGTTTTATCCCTAGTGGCAACAACACAACACAACCTTAGAACTTTCTGTCACTGTCCCAGGTATCAATGAAGGCATGAACCCACTATCGAGCATAAATACTCCCTCTTGGAGTTAAGAGTAAAAACTTGGCCAGAGCCTCTACTAATAATGGAGAGCATGCAAGATCATAAACAACACATAGGTAATAGATTGATAATCACCATAACATAGTATTCTCTATCCATCGGATCTCGACAAACACAACATATAGTATTACAGATAGATGATCTTGATCATGTTAGGCAGCTCACAAGATCCAACAATGAAGCACATGAGGAGAAGACGACCATCTAGCTACTGCTATGGACCCATAGTCAGGGGTGAACTACTCACTCATCAACGATACGTCTCCAACGTATCGATAATTTCTTATGTTCCATGCTACTTTATTGATGATACCTACATGTTTTATGCACATTATATGTCATATTTATGCATTTTGGAACTAACCTATTAACAAGATGCGAAGAGCCGTTGCTTTTTTTGCTGTTTTTGGTTTCAGAAATCCTAGTAGGAAATATTCTCGGAATTGGACGAAACTTTCGCCCAGGGTCTTATTTTTGCACGAAGCTTCCAGAAGACCGAAGAGATAACGAAGTGGGGCCACGAGCAGCCGGGGGCTAGGGCGGCGCGGCCCAAGCCCTGGCCGCGCCGGCCTGCCCCCAGGCCCTCGTGTGGCCCCCGCGTTGCCCTTTCGCCTACTTATAGCCTCCGTCGCGAAACCCCAGTACCGAGAGCCACGATACGGAAAACCTTCCGAGACGCGCCGCCGCATCCCATCTCGGGGATTCAGGAGATCGCCTCCGGCACCCTGCCGGGAGGGGATTCATCCCGGAGGACTCTTCATCGCCATGATCGCCTCCGGAGTGATGAGTGAGTAGTTCACCCCTGGACCATGGGTCCATAGCAGTAGCTAGATGGTCGTCTTCTCCTCGTTGTGCTTCATTGTTGGATCTTGTGAGCTGCCTAACATGATCAAGATCATCTATATGTAATTCTATATGTTGTGTTTGTCGGGATCCGATGGATAGAGAATACTATGTTATGGTGATTATCAATCTATTGTTTATGTGTTGTTTATGATCTTGCATGCTCTCCGTTATTAGTAGAGGCTCTGGCCAAGTTTTTGCTCTTAACTCCAAGAGGGAGTATTTATGCTCGATAGTGGGTTCATGCCTTCATTGACACCTGGGATCGTGACAGTAGGTTCTAAGGTTGTGATGTGCTGTTGCCACTAGGGATAAAACAATGATGCTATGTCTAAGGATGTAGTTGTTGATTACATTACGCACCATACTTAATGCAATTGTCTGTTGCTTAGCAACTTAATACTAAATGGGGTTCGGATGATAACCTGAAGGTGGACTTTTTAGGCATAGATGCAGTTGGATGGCGGTCTATGTACTTTGTCGTAATGCCCAATTAAATCTCACTATATTTATCATATCATGTATATGCATTGTTATGCCTTTCTCTATTTGTCAATTGCCCGACTGTAATTTGTTCACCCAACATGCTTTATCTTATGGGAGAGACACCTCTAGTGAACTGTGGACCCCGGTCCTATTCTTTACATAGCATACAATCTGCAATTGTGTTTTACTGTTTTCTTTGCAAACATCTTCCACTCGATACGCTTAATCCTTTGTTACAGCAAGCCGGTGAGATTGACAACCTCATTGTTTCGTTGGGACAAAGTACTTGGGTTGTGTTGTGCAGGTTCGCGTTGGCGCGGAATCCACTGGTGTTGCGCCGCATCACATTTCGCGACCATCAACCTTCAACGTGCTTCTTGGCTCCTACTGGTTCGATTAAACCTTGGTTTCTTTAAGGGAAAACTTGCTACTGTGCGCATCATACCTTCCTCTTGGGGTTCCCAACGAACGTGTGAGTTACACGCCATCAAGCTCTTTTTCTGGCGCCGTTGCCGGGAGATCAAGACACGCTGCAAGGGGAGTCTCCACTTCTCAATCTCTTTACTTTGTTTTTGTCTTGCTTTATTTTATTTACTACTTTGTTTGCTGCACTAAATCAAAACACAAAAAAATTAGTTGCTAGTTTTACTTTATTTATTGTCTTGCTCTCTATATCAAAAACACAAAAAAATTAGTTACTTGCATTTATTTTATTATCATGACTAGTCCTGTAGTTGTTGCTCTATCACCTGAGGAATCGATCTTTACCTTTAAACAAGGGGGTGAGGAGAGTTTTGAGAAAGCTTGGTCTAGAATTTTTGATTCATATAGTAGAACTGAACCTAAAATGCCTCTAAGTTTGCTTCTTAGTAACTTTTATTTTGGTCTTACTCTTCGTTATAGATACGCCCTAGATGCTGTAGTAGGAGGAGATTTCCTCCATTGTGATGGAGATCAAGCTTTTAATGCCATAAAAAAATTAGTCACATCATCTGGCTCTGCTAGTAACTTTGATTTATCCCTTGCTAGCATTCTTGATAGATTGAACACTCTCGAAACAAATATATCTTGTTTAAAAGAAGGGTACAACCATATTCGCGAATTTTATGATTATGTTCCACTAAGCTTTGAACCTTCAATGTGGGTGCCTACTATAAAAGTTACCATTTGTGATGAAATTTTTTATGCCCGCTGTGATATTATGTCTGAATTCTGCCTTATGCCTAAAAGCATTTATGAATCTTTGCCACTTTGGGAACTTACTGAAGGAGGAGAAGGAATAACTCTTACTGATAATTCTGTTATAATTCCTAAGGGAATAGCTGAAGGTGTTTTCACAACCTTTCTTGGAAGAACGGTATCCACTGATTATCTTGTCATTGAATGTGTAGGGACAGGACAAATTACGCTTGGAAGATCCCTGCTGAAACTCATGGGAGCAATCATAGATATGGGGAAGGGCACTCTAAATTTTACCTCTACACCAGGATGCGGTCATGTATTCCCTAAACCAAAAAGTAAGAAGAGTAGGCTCAAAGCCTCTGGTAAGAATGTCAATGCTCCATCTCTCGATGTTACTTGATTTGCACTTTCTGCGCCTAGCTGAAAGGCGTTAAAGAAAAGCGCTTATGGGAGACAACCCATGTTTTTACCTACAGCAATTTTTTGTTTTGTTGAGTCTTGGAAGTTGTTTACTACTGTAGCAACCTCTCCTTATCATGTTTTTGTGCCAAGTAAAGTTTCTATGTCAAAGTTGATGTTATATTTGGGATCGCTGCGCAGAAACAGCATTGCTGTCTGTCACGAATCTGGGCACAGTTCTCTGTAGAAAATTCGAAAAAATCTGCCAATTTACGAGCGTGATCCTCAGATATGTACGCAACTTTCATTAGTTTTGAGTTTTTCCATTTGAGCAAGTCTGGTGCCAGCTTTAAATTCGTCTTTACGGACTGTTCTGTTTTTGACAGATTCTGCCTTTTATTTCGCATTGCCTCTTTTGCTATGTTGGATTTATTTCTTTGATCCATTAATGTCCAGTAGCTTTATGCAATGTCCAGAAGTGAAAATAATGTTTGTGTCACCTCTGAATGTGTGAATTATTAATTGTGCACTAACCCTCTAATGAGTTTGCTTGAAGTTTGGTGTGAAGGAAGTTTTCAAGGGTCAAGAGAGGAGAATGATATACTATGATCAAGAGGAGTGAAAGCTCTAAGCTTGGGGATGCCCCGTGGTTCACCCCTGCATATTTTAAGAAGACTCAAGCGTCTAAGCTTGGGGATGCCCAAGGCATCCCCTTCTTCATCGACAACATCATCAGGTTCCTCCCCTGAAACTATATTTTTATTCAATCACATCTTGTGTTCTTTACTTGGAGCGTCGGTTTGTTTTTATTTTTGTTTTTGTTTGAATAAAATGGATCCTAGCATTCACTTTGTGGGAGAGAGACACGCTCCGCTGTTGCATATGGACACATGTGTCCTTAGGCTTTACTCATAATGTTCAAGGCGAAGTTTCTTCTTCGTTAAATTGTTATATGGTTGGAATTGGAAAATGCTACATGTAGTAATTCTAAAATGTCTTGGATAATGTGATACTTGGCAATTGTTGTGCTCATGTTTAAGCTCTTGCATCATATGCTTTGCACCCATTAATGAAGAAATACATAGAGCTTGCTAAAATTTGATTTGCATATTTGGTCTCTCTAAGGTCTAGATAATATCTAGTATTGAGTTTTGAACAACAAGGAAGACGGTGTAGAGTCTTATAATGTTTATAATATGTCTTTTATGTGAGTTTTGCTGCACCTGTTCATCCTTGAGTTTGCTTCAAATAACCTTGCTAGCCTAAACCTTGTATCGAGAGGGAATACTTCTCATGCATCCAAAATCCTTGAGCCAACTACTATGCCATTTGTGTCCACCATACCTACCTACTACATGGTATTTCTCCGCCATTCCAAAGTAAATTGCTTGAGTGCTACCTTTAAAATTCCATCATTTACCTTTGCAATATATAGCTCATGGGACAAAATAGCCTTAAAAACTATCGTAGTATTGAATATGTACTTATGCACTTTATCTTTTATTAAGTTGCTTGTTGTGCGATAACCATGCTTCTGGGGAACGCCATCAACTATTGTTGAATATCATGTGAGTTGCTATGCATGTCCGTCTTGTCTGAAGGATCTATCATTTTAGTGGTTGGAGCATGCAAAATTGTTAGAGAAGAACATTGGGCCGCTAACTAAAGCCATGAATCATGGTGGAAGTTTCAGTTTTGGACATATATCCTCAATCTCATATGAGAATAATAATCATTGCTACATGCTTATGCATTTAAGAGGAGTCCATTATCTGTTGTCCATGTTGTCCCGGTATGGATGTCTAAGTTGAGAATAATCAAAAGCGAGAAATCCAAAAGGCGAGCTTTCTCCTTAGACCTTTGTACAGGCGGCATGGAGGTACCCCTTTGTGACACTTGGTTGAAACATGGCATGCGAAGATCCGGTAGTCAAGCAAGTAGGACGAGGTGCGGGCACTATTAGTATACTATGCATGAGGCTTGCAACTTGTAAGATATAATTTACATAACTCATATGCTTTATTACTACCGTTGACAAAATTGTTTCATGTTTTCAAAATAAAAGCTCTAGCACAAATACAGCAATCGATGCTTTCCTCTTTGAAGGACCATTCTTTTACTTTTATTGTTGAGTCAGTTTACCTATCTCCTTCCACCTTAAGAAGCAAACACTTGTGTGAACTGTGCATTGATTCCTACATACTTGCATATTGCACTTGTTATATTACTTTATGTTGACAATATCCATGAGATATACATGTTATAAGTTGAAAGCAACCGCTGAAACTTAATCTTCCTTTGTGTTGCTTCAACACCTTTACTTTGATTTATTGCTTTATGAGTTAACTCTTATGCAAGACTTATTGATGCTTGTCTTGAAGTACTATTCATGAAAAGTCTTTGTCATATGATTCACTTGTTTACTCATGTCATTACCTTTGTTTTGATCGCTGCATTCATTACATATGTTTACAAATAGTATGATCAAGATTATGATGGCATGTCACTTCAGAAATTTTCTTTGTTATCGTTTTACCTGCTCGGGACGGCAGAACTAAGCTTGGGGATGCTGATACGTCTCCAACGTATCGATAATTTCTGATGTTCCATGCTACTTTATTGATGATACCTACATGTTTTATGCACATTATATGTCATATTTATGCATTTTACGGAACTAACCTATTAACAAGATGCTGAAGGATTCTCCTGTTTTCTGCTGTTTTTGGTTTCAGAAATCCTAGTAAGGAAATATTCTCGGAATTGGACGAAACTTTCGCCCAGGGTCTTATTTTTGCACGAAGCTTCCAGAAGACCGAAGAGATAACGAAGTGGGGCCACGAGGCAGCCAGGGGCTAGGGCGGCGCGGCCCAAGCCCTGGCCGCGCCGGCCCTGGGCCTCGTGTGGCCCCCCGCGTTGCCCTTTCGCCTACTTATAGCCTCCGTCGCGAAACCCCGATGCGAGAGCCACGATACGGAAAACCTTCCAGAGACGCCGCCGCCGCGAATCCCATCTCGGGGGGATTCGGAGATCGCCTCCGGCACCTGCCGGAGAGGGGATTCATCTCCCGGAGGACTGTACACCGCCATGGTCGCCTCCGGAGTGATGAGTGAGTAGTTCACCCCTGGACCATGGGTCCATAGCAGTAGCTAGATGGTCGTCTTCTCCTTGTTGCGCTTCATTGTTGGATCTTGTGAGCTGCCTAACATGATCAAGATCATCTATATGTAATTCTATATGTTGTGTTTGTCGGGATCCGATGGATAGAGAATACTATGTTATGGTGATTATCAATCTATTGTTTATGTGTTGTTTATGATCTTGCATACTCTCCGTTATTAGTAGGGCTCTGGCCAAGTTTTTGCTCTTAACTCCAAGAGGGAGTATTTATGCTCGATAGTGGGTTCATGCCTTCATTGACACCTGGGATCGTGACAGTAGGTTCTAAGGTTGTGATGTGCTGTTGCCACTAGGGATAAAACATTGATGCTATGTCTAAGGATGTAGTTGTTGATTACATTACGCACCATACTTAATGCAATTGTCTGTTGCTTAGCAACTTAATACTGAATGGGGTTCGGATGATAACCTGAAGGTGGACTTTTTAGGCATAGATGCAGTTGGATGGCGGTCTATGTACTTTGTCGTATGCCCAATTAAATCTCACTATATTTATCATATCATGTATATGCATTGTTATGCCTTTCTCTATTTGTCAATTGCCCGACTGTAATTTGTTCACCCAACATGCTTTATCTTATGGGAGAGACACCTCTAGTGAGAACTGTGGACCCCGGTCCTATTCTTTACATAGCATACAATCTACTGCAATTGTGTTTATTGTTTTCTTTGCAAACATCTTCCACTCGATACGCTTAATCCTTTGTTACAGCAAGCCGGTGAGATTGACAACCTCACTGTTTCGTTGGGACAAAGTACTTGGGTTGTGTTGTGCAGGTTCCGCGTTGGCGCCGGAATCCCTGGTGTTGCCGCATCACATTTCGCGACCATCAACCTTCAACGTGCTTCTTGGCTCCTCTGGTTCGATTAAACCTTGGTTTCTTTCTGAGGGAAAACTTGCTACTGTGCGCATCATACCTTCCTCTTGGGGTTCCCAACGAACGTGTGAGTTACACGCCATCAATCACTCCGGAGGCGATCATGGCGATGAAGAGTCCTCCGGGAGCTGAATCCCCTCTCCGGCAGGGTGCCGGAGGCGATCTCCTGAATCCCCCGAGATGGGATTCGCGGCGGCGTCTCTGGAAGGTTTCCGTATCGTGGCTCTCGGTGCTGGGGGTTTCGCGATGGAGGCTTTAAGTAGGCGGGGTAGGTCAAGGGCGGCACGAGGGCCCCACACACCAGGGCGGCGCGGCCCCCCTGGCCGCGCGGCCCTGGCGTGGCGGCGCCTCGTCGCCCCACTTCGTTATCCCTTCGGTCTTCTGGAAGCTTCGTGCAAAAATAGGACCCTGGGCGTTGATTTCGTCCAATTCCGAGAATATTTCCTTACTAGGATTTCTGAAACCAAAAACAGCAGAAAACAACAACTGGCTCTTCGGCATCTTGTTAATAGGTTAGTTCCAGAAAATGCGTAAATACGACATATAATGTGCATAAAACATGTAGATATCATCAATAATGTAGCATGGAACATAAGAAATTATCGATACGTTGGAGACGTATCAGCATCCCCAAGCTTAGTTCTGCTCGTCCCGAGCAGGTAAAACGATAACAAAGATAATTTCTGAAGTGACATGTCATCATAATCTTGATCATACTATTTGTAAACATATGTAATGAATGCAGCGATCAAAACAATGGTAATGACATGAGTAAACAAGTGAATCATAAAGCAAAGACTTTTCATGAATAGTACTTCAAGACAAGCATCAATAAGTCTTGCATAAGAGATAACTCATAAAGCAATAAATCAAAGTAAGGTATTGAAGCAACACAAAGAAAGATTAAGTTTCAGCGGTTGCTTTCAACTTATAACATGTATATCTCATGGATATTGTCAACATAGAGTAATATAACAAGTGCAATATGCAAGTATGTAGGAATCAATGCACAGTTCACACAAGTGTTTGCTTCTTGAGGTGGAGAGATGGAGTGGCGACTCAACAATAAAAGTAAAGAAAAGTCCTTCAAAGAGGAAAGCATCGATTGCCCTGTGTGCTAGAGCTTTTATTTTGAAAACATGAAACAATTTTGTCAGCGGTAGTAATAAAGCATATGAGTTATGTAGATTATATCTTACAAGTTGCAAGCCTCATGCATAGTATACTAATAGTGCCGCACCTTGTCCTACTTAGCTTGGACTACAGATCATCGCAATACATGTTTCAACCAAGTGTCACAAAGGGGTACCTCCATGCCGCCTGTACAAAGGTCTAAGAGAAAGCTCGCATTTTGGATTTCTGCTTTTGATTATTCTCAACTTAGACATCCATAGGACAACATGGACAACAGATAATGGACTCCTCTTTAATGCATAAGCATGTAGCAACAATTATTATTCTCATATGAGATTGAGGATATATGTCAAAACTGAAACTTCCACCATGATTCATGGCTTTAGTTAGCGGCCCAATATTCTTCTCTAACAATATGCATGCTCCAACCATTAAGGTGGTAGATCTCTCTTACTTCAGACAAGACGGACATGCATAGCAACTCACATGATATTCAACAAAGAATAGTTGATGGCGTCCCCAGAAGCATGGTTATCGCACAACAAGCAACTTAATAAAGAGTTAGTGCATAAGTATATTCAATACTACGATAGTTTTAAGTCTATTTTGTCCCATAGCTATATATTGCAAGGTGAATGATGGAATTTTTAAAGGTAGCACTCAAGCAATTTACTTTGGAATGGCGGAGAAATACCATGTAGTAGGTAGGTATGGTGGACACAAATGGCATAGTGGTTGGCTCAAGGATTTTGGATGCATGAGAAGTATTCCCTCTCGATACAAGGTTTAGGCTAGCAAGGTTATTTGAAGCAAACTCAAGGATGAACCGGTGCAGCAAAACTCACATAAAAGATATTGTAAACATTATAAGACTCTACACCGTCTTCCTTGTTGTTCAAAACTCAATACTAGATATTATCTAGACCTTAGAGAGACCAAATATGCAAATCAAATTTTAGCAAGCTCTATGTATTTCTTCATTAATGGGTGCAAAGTATATGATGAAAGCTTAAACATGAGCACAACAATTGCCAAGTATCACATTATCCAAGACATTTAGAATTACTACATGTAGCATTTTCAATTCCAACCATATAACAATTTGCGAAGAAGAAACTTCGCCTTGAATATTATGAGTAAAGCCTAAGGACATATTTGTCCATATGCAGCAGCGGAGTGTCTCTCCCACAAAGTGAATGCTAGGATCCATTTTATTCAAACAAAACAAAAACAAAAACAAGCCGACGCTCCAAGTAAAGAACACAAGATGACTGAATAAAAATATAGTTTGGGGAGAATGACGATGTTGTCGATGAAAGGATGCCTTAGGCATCCCCAAGCTTAGGCTTTGAGTCTTCTTAGAATATGTAGGGATGAACGGGGCATCCCCAACTTAGAGCTTTCACTCATCTTGATCATAGTATATCATACTCCTCTCTTGACCCTTGAAAACTTCCTTCACACAAACTTCAAGCAAACTCATTAGGGTTAGTGCACAATTAATAATTCACATATTCAGAGGTGACACAATCATTCTTTACACTTCTGGACATTGCATAAAGCTACTGGACATTAATGGATCAAAGAAATTCATCCAACATAGCAAGAAACAATGCGAAATAAAAGGCAGAATCTGTCAAAACAGAACAGTTCGTAAGAGGAATTTTAAAATGGCATCAGACTTGCTCAAATGGAAAAACTCAAAACTAATGAAAGTTGCGTACATATCTGAGGATCACGCTCGTAAATTGGCAGATTTTCGAATTGTGCCCAGATTCGTGACAGACAGCAATGCTGTTTCTGCGCAGCAATCCCAAATATAACATCAACTTTAACATAGAAACTTTACTTGGCACAAAAACATGATAAGGAGAGGTTGCTACAGTAGTAAACAACTTCCAAGACTCAAATAAAACAAAAATTTCTGTAGTAAAATAAACACATGGGTTATCTCCCAAGTTCTTTCTTTATAGCCATTAAGATGGGCTCAGTAATTTTAATGATACTCGCAAGAAATAAGAGTTGAAGTAAAAGAGAACATAAGAAACACTTTTAAGTCTAACCAATTTTCTATGAAAAGGAATCTTGTGCACAAATAAATTCATGAAGAACAAAGTGACAAGCATAGAAAAGCAACACAAGTGCAATTTCAAGATTCTCAACATAAAGAGGGGAAACTTAATATTATTAAGATGCATATAACCATGTTTCCCTCTCTCATAATAATTTTCAGTAGCATCATGAACAAACTCAACAATATAACTATCACATAAAACATTCTTGTCATGAGCCACATGCATAAAATTATTACTCTCCACATAAGCATAATCAATTTTATTAGTTGTAGTGGGAGCAAATTCAACAAAATAGCTATCACTATTATTCTCATCACCATAATCATCATATATAGGAGGCATATTGTAATCATAATTAATTTTCTCCTCAATAGTAGGTGGACTGAAAATATCATATTCATCATTGCAAGCATCATATATAGGAGGTAAAGTATCATCAAAGTAAATTTTCTCCTCCATGCTTGGGGGACTAAAAATATCACAACCAGCTTCCCCAAGCTTAAATTCTTCCATAGCTTTAGCAATAATGGTGTTCAAAGAGTTCATGCTAATAACATTGCTACAACTATTTTGTAAACAAAGTTCCATGGGTTTTTTAATTTTCTCTTCAAACACATCATGTCCTAATTCAAGATATAGTTCATAAAGATCTCTAATTTTTTTGTTGTTTTCCATTAAGCCTAACTAGTGAAAATAAAAACAAGTACAGGACTAGACATGATAACAAAAGTAAACTAAATGCAAGTAACTAACTAATTTTTGTGTTTTTGATATAGAGAGCAAGACAGTAAATAAAGTAAAACTAGCAACTAATTTTTTTTGTGTGTTTTGTTTAGGTGCAGCAAACAAAGTAGTAAATAAAATAAAGCAAGACAAAAACAAAGTAAAGAGATTGGGAAGTGGAGACTCCCCTTGCAGCGTGTCTTGATCTCCCCGACAACGGCGCGAGAAAAAGAGCTTGATGGCGTGTAACTCACACGTTCGTTGGGAACCCCAAGAGGAAGGTATGATGCGCACAACAGCAAGTTTTCCCTCAGAAAGAAACCAAGGTTTATCGAACCAGGAGAGCCAAGAAGCACGTTGAAGGTTGATGGTGGCGAAATGTGATGCGGCGCAACACCAGGGATTCCGGCGCCAACGTGGAACCTGCACAACACAACCAAAGTACTTTGCCCCAACGAAGCAGTGAGGTTGTCAATCTCGCCGGCTTGCTGTAACAAAGGATTAACCGTATTGTGTGGAAGATGATTGTTTGCAAGAAAACAGTAAAACAAGTATTGCAGTAGATTGTATGCAATGTAAAGAATAGGACCGGGGTCCACAGTTCACTAGAGGTGTCTCTCCCATAAGATAAAAGCATGTTGGGTGAACAAATTACGGTCGGGCAATTGACAAATAGAAAAGGGCATAACAATGCATATACATGATATGATAAATATAGTGAGATTTAATTGGGCATTACGACAAAGTACATAGACCGCCATCCAGTTGCATCTATGCCTAAAAAGTCCACCTTCGGGTTATCATCCGAACCCCTTTCAGTATTAAGTTGCAAAACAGACAATTGCATTAAGTATGGTGCGTAATGTAATCGACAACTACATCCTTAGACATAGAATCAATGTTTTATCCCTAGTGGCAACAGCACAACACAACCTTAGAACTTTATGTCACTGTCCCAGGTATCAATGAAGGCATGAACCCACTATCGAGCATAAATACTCCCTCTTGGAGTTAAGTATAAACTTGGCCAGAGCCTCTACTAATAACGGAGAGATGCAAGATCATAAACAACACATAGGTAATAGATTGATAATCACCATAACATAGTATTCTCTATCCATCGGATCCTGACAAACACAACATATAGTATTACGGATAGATGATCTTGATCATGTTAGGCAGCTCACAAGATCCAACAATGAAGCACATGAGGAGAAGACGACCATCTAGCTACTGCTATGGACCCATAGTCCAGGGGTGAACTACTCACTCATCACTCCGGAGGCGATCATGGCGATGAAGAGTCCTCCGATGAATCCCCTCTCCGGCAGGTGCCGGAGGCGATCTCCTGAATCCCCCGAGATGGGATTCGCGGCGGCGGCGTCTCTGGAAGGTTTTCCGTATCGTGGCTCTCGGTCTTGGGGGTTTCGCGACGGAGGCTTTAAGTAGGCGAAAGGGTCGGTCAAGGGCGGCACGAGGGCCCCACACCGGGCGGCGCGAGGCCCTGGCCGCGCGGCCTTGGCGTGGCGGCGCCTCGTCGCCCCACTTTCTCTTCGGTCTTACGGAAGCTTCGTGCAAAAATAGGACCAGGCGTTGATTTCGTCCAATTCCGAGAATATTTCCTTACTAGGATTTCGAAACCAAAAACAATAGAAGCAATTGGCTCTTCGGCATTTGTTGTAAATAGTTCCAGGAAAATGCGTAAATACGACATATAATGTGCATAAAACATGTAGATATCATCAATAATGTAGCATGGAACATTAAGAAATCATCGATACCAAGTGGAGTTTTAGACTTAATACCTATTGAGATATTGTGAGTACACCATAAACCCTAGAATAACCATTCCTTTATAAGAGAGCCCAAGCTATGGTGTTACACTCAAGTAGTTGAGGCAACACTTGAATGTGAGGGAGAGAACTATCCATATACCAGATGATTATATAATCATTCCCTGGAAAGAACCCTAACAGAATATCTCAGGCATTTTCCTAGGATATAAAGAATTGAGGCAACCATATAGCCCATCCTAGAAAGTAAAATAGAAGTGCTATACCTTAGTTGATCAAGAAAATGCTTGATCATGGAAGTGAGAAACCCCTTTAATGAGAGATACCCTAGGAATCCAAACCTTGATCATTATAAATTGAGTGATGATCATAAACCCTAAGAATTTGAGGTAGAGATATTAAGAACAAGTTGATCATGTCTAATCCATGATCAAATCTTGAGAGATATGAATACCAGTTAAACCTTAGAGGGTTAAACAAGTATAGTCTAGCACATAAAATCATAGGGGAGACTAAAACCCTAAAACCATTTCCAATATATTAATTGGAGAAACAACTGAATAGAAACAACCTTGTAGGGTTCAGCCCCTATATCAATCCAAATGATCTTGGATTGAATCATCCTATGTGTGGTGAGGAAAAGCAACCCTAGCCAGAGTAATATGGTGTTAAGTCACATATAGAACCTATGCCCATTTACTAACTTGTGAATTATTTGATAATCACAAGCCAAAATCTAAACCATATCTCAATCCTATTTGTTCATCACTTGGGTGATCACAAGTAAAACCTAAGCCATATTTGAGAATTCAAACCATGTGTGGTGAACCACCACTTACCTTTATAATTAAGACCAACCCATGATGAGAGTAGTATCTACTTTATGTATTTCAAGGTGTTATTAAAATATGATACTAGTACCAACCTTGAAATAGGATTATAATAATACCTACAATACTTTAACAAATAAGTATTCACATAAAATCATATGCAAGTAACCAGAATTCTCAATTATGAGATCAAGTCCTTAGAAATAATTTAATACATGAAATCATGTCATTAAATCACTTCTTAATAAAAATTCATAAGTAAATATTACTTTGAAATTGTTTCTTGCTAAGTAATACCCAGTAAAACTCTATATATCACTAAGTAAGAAAAATTATCATTTGGAAACAATTTGAAAATTTACAAAGATAATATTCAAATTCAGTCCATATGGGTATTTAAATTCAAGTTCCAATAATAATAACTAAACCAATGTTATAATACCCATATTAACATTCTAATACACCACTAAAGTATTTGCAATATCTTGGACTAATCCTTGTAGGATTCAAATAAGCAAGACCTGCAAAATAGAAAGGAATTCAAATTTGAATTCAAAACAGTGTAAAAGCAGGAAAATAAGGAAGAAAAAGAAAACGAGAAGAAATAGAGAAAAGGCTTACGTGGACCTCACCTGGCAGTCGACCCAGCCCGACACACCCAAACCGCAGCCCACAAGCCAGCCCAGCAACCACGGCCATACCCCTTCGTCAAAAGATCGGGAGAGGTCGTCCTCATCCTCTTCGTGTCTTGGAGGCCGGCACGGCCGGCGTGTTCGTCTTCTCCCTCGCGGCAAAGCCCTCCTTCTCGACGATGTGACGAGCTCGCTCTAGAGCCGTATAAAACCCTACGACGAACCCTAGCTCGTTTCTCTCTCTCTACACTCGATTTCCCCCAAATCCAGAAACCCTAGCCGGCGGGCGTCGGCCATCACCCGTCGATTGAGGCGTTCCAAGACCTGCCGTGACCCAGCCAGAGACCACCGTCCTCGACTTGCTACGACAACGGGAGGAATCGACCCGAGTGTCTCCTAGCGCCGTCAGCAACCTGGCTTCCGGCGACCGGCGCCATGAAATTGGCGGGCAGACCTCCATCGACCAGCCGTCACGCACGTCGTAACCGCGGTGAGCCACTCTACCTCGTGGCAAGCTCGCTGCTCGATTACATGCCGTAACACCGCCGCAACGCTAGCCGTGACGTCGCACCTCGTCGCCGGGCACGCTCCGGTGACCAAGCCGGGCGGCGCCTGCCGTTAGGTTCGCCTCGCTGTCCCGATTCCTATAGGCACCCACACAACCGCGGGAACCCCGTAGCGCCGTCGTCGTTGACGACTGGCCGCGGCGAGCTCCAGGCCACGTTTTGATTTTGACCAGTCACGCCGATGTGGCGTCGCGTGGACCTCGGCCTGGTCAGTGTCCCTGCGGGTAACCTAGCCGGGTGCATTTAGTAGATTTAGTTGTATTTCAAATCCAATAATCTCTGCAACTTTAAATAACTCTAGAAAATTCATAAAAGCTCAAAAAAAAGATATCAAAATGCTTATAAAAGTAAACTCTATCCAATAAAAATATAAAATGAAATTTATATTTTTAATAAAAATTCAATTATTTAATACTTGTTAATTAAGCCCTTATTTTTAATTCTAAATTCAATTAAAATTCAATAATTAGGAAAACTTTCCAAATTAAATAAAAACCAGTAAATAAATAAAGAAAACATTAAAACTAATTTTCTTTATTTGTTAATTTGACAAATCTTTATCAGAAGGATTTAAACCCTAATTAATAATTACCTTAATTATTTATTCTATAAAATAATAAAAGGACAAATCCAATATAATTTTTATTTCAAAGTTATTAATAACTTCAACTTTATTAATGAAGTTATTAATCCAATAATTATAGGGTAATTAGGACCAACCTTAGTTCCATTATAAAGAAAGTGATAACCTCATCATTTCATGTGATTCCTAAAACCCTAATATCATTAGGAACCCTAGCTCCATTATTACATGTAAACCCTAAATTACTTCTAAACCTAAAACCTAGGTTAGAACATGAGATCATGATACTTGATTTCATTCATAGCTCCATAGTAGCAACTAAACAATTGCCAAGTCTTCATAAAATAATAGAGACCCATCTCTAATACATTAGTAATACATGTGCTCATGCTTAGCTAATCAAATAGGACCAACCCTAGTTCCTATCTTCGGAAACACCATCCTTATTCATCCATGCTTAGCATCACACCAATGTGATGAACCTCAGGAGCAACTATGCCAAATCTTGAGCATTACCTAACCATATTCCACTAAACCCTACTAGTGTTGGATACTTATCAACCATCCTATTTAGGAGCCAATTATTCCTTACTTAATAGAACCAATAGTAAAACCTAGACCACCTCAACCCTAATTGATATACTTCTTATTATTTAAGAAGTATGTTCTTCAAAAGTTATTCTTTTGAAGTAAATAAAGAATCATCATCAACCCTGCTTATAAGGACCTATAAACCCTAGCCAGCTATCACCAACAAGGTATACCAACCTTGATAGCAACTATTTATAATAAATTGATTAAGATGCTTATGCTTAACTAAAGCCTTACAAGCTATAGATGCTGATGAATCCAACCTTGTTGTGATCCATCCCATCCTTACTCCAGAAACCATTTAGAACCATAGTAAACCATAGAACCCCACAAACTTAATTATCATACTTGTTCTTTATTATAGAACATGTTCTTCAAAAGTTATTCTTTTAAAGAATATAACAAGTAATCATTAACCATGCCATATAGTACTAAAACTGACCACTGTTCTTTACATGTTAACATTATACCAATTATCATTTTTGTGTGCTCAATTGATTACTATGCTTTATCATATAACTTGTACATGATACCAAGTAATCACACCTGAATAAGAACCTTGTTTGTGAATCACTCTAAAAGTGCAACACACTCTGAACTAATCATTACAACCCACTAATCCTAAACCATCGGGGTTAGGTCACGCTTAGAACGATTGCATCTCATAATTATGCATTATTGCATCCTTGCCAATCTTTTAAACATCGTCCTTACCGGACGATGATGCTATTTCAAAATTTGGAGTTATTGCGTACCGAAGACCCTGTCTGCATAATCTTGCAGTCAAGAAAGGCAAGTTCATCACTTGTTCATGTCATTTGAGTATTTTTACCAAATTACTTGCAAAGTACTATGTTTATCACTATTGCATAAAAAGCAAAACCACTATTTTCATAACTATGAATATGACTAAGTGGTGGGCAATGGAACCATGGATTGTGTTGATATGGTGGAGGTTCCATTGCAAGGGTTTATATCCATCTAGGATTAAACAACAAATGTCGTCTAGTGATTCTTGTGCCGTAATACCCGTGTTAACCATAAGATCTGGAGTGGGACGGTATAGTCAATTGTATTTCCACCTCTTGTACATCAACGGACGCGCTTTACCGTAGACACTTGTATTCCAAGGGGGCAAGCGGTAGGCTGGGGAAGCCTTAAGTCCCCACGGCATTGTCCGTAGACACTTGTCGCCCGAGGAGCAAGCGGTAGGCTGGGGAAGCCCTAAGTCCCCACGGTATTGCGGTCTATGATGGGTTGCAGCTACCGGCGAAGGAGTTTATGGTAGAGCCCAGAACTGTTGTCGTGGTCGGGGTCCACCCTAAGTGGGAATAATGGGACCGACGAGGACCCAGGGTCGGGGTATGCAACAAAGGGTGGGTGTGCGAGGTAGCGGAGGAATATGATTGGCTATGACCTTATACCGGGCCTCACACCAAAGGAAGTGTGGACGGGCTGCCCGGTTGGCACCAAGGTTAAGATCTCTTATGGGTAAAGCAACACACCTCTGCAGAGTGTAACGAACTGTGACCAGTCACTCCCTGTTCCGGGATATGGAACTGCGAACGCTGCCGGAAAGGAACTCCATGAAGTTCTAGTCAACCGGTGAAGACTGACGGACATAGCTCTTCAGAATAAAAGCAACCTTTTGAAGAAATGATTATAAAAACCTGCATTGTCTTGGACTTTCTGGTCCATGGTTGTAGCTAGTGCATTAAACACCTCTTTCCTATAATGAACTTGTTGAGTACGCTCGTACTCATCCCACTCTTAAATCCCCTGCTTAGATATGGAGGCATCGAAGGAGGATCTACAGTGCAACTCGAAGGCCGAGGAGTCAACACTACTTCAAGGGACAGGACCCTGTCAGAGGAGTCAAACACCACATCCAACAAGGAGAAAACCTAGATTAGCAATAGAAGGAAACTAGCTTCCTAAACTCAGCTCCTATTTAGCTAGAATCTATTCATAGCCTCTATAGCTAGTCAAATACTCTACAAATAGAGTTCGTGATAGGATTAGACTACGAGTCGTTCTTCTGGAGTTTATTTGCAGATTTACCTCATTGTAAAGTAGGAGGCTGTGATGATCTTATGTAAATCGTGTGTAATTCTATAGACATGCCTTGGACCCGCATATGTTTCTGTTGTACCACTCTGAGCGATATAATACTAGTGGAACGGTGTTTCATTGGTGTTATATCAGACTTGCATACTACACCATGCAGTGGTATGCCGGGTCACCACAGTTGGTATCAGAGCAAATGCTTTGACCTTAGGATTAAAACCCTTTAAAGGAGACCTATAGGATTGGTAGTGTCTATAGGAAGTTGTCTTAGCCAAACCAAGTTTTCTTATGACTTGAGATGGATATTCACTTGAGAATAATCCTGACACACTTGAGTCAACCCTTCTTACCTATCTTTCCTAAGTGAAGTTAGTTGATAATCCCCAAACATGTAGCACTCCATTAAGTCCTTAAAACCATAGATGAGTAGACCATAGTTGGTATACAATACATGGTAGTCCAAAGAGAGGATACAACCATAAGGAAGATATCCTATTGGAAGATGTGTACCAACACATGTTATGGTTAAGTAAGAGTTATCCAGACCTGTAATAGGAGTAGTATCAAGCGATAAAGATAACTAAGACATCCTATTAGATGGTGTAAACTAATACAAGTAATGGGTAAGTAAAATCTATCCAAATTTGTGAAACAAGTGATAGTAAGTGATAAAAATATGAGTTATATGAGGTAGTATAGACCATGATGAGTCAATCATGGGAGGTAAGGAAGAGAGATAGGAATAAAATATGTCTACATGATAGAGTTACTAATCATATATGATTCATCTGAGAATCATTATGTGATGGACTAGAACATCATAAAGACCTTAGGAGGAGTACAATAAGAAGCCAGTTCTTCAACAATAGTGTAAGATTGTGTTCTAAAACCATGGGAAGTGTGCCAAGCACATCATGACCATAGTCTTATGATAGTATAAACACTTGGAAGTATAGGAGCTATATTTCCATAGTTATGTGTTTAGAGTAGCAATGTTAGAACCTAGACATATCATGTGAGATAGTCCTCAACAAAATGGAAGTTAAGTAGTACTTCCAGAGAAAATTAGGTTAACCACAACTATCCTAGACCACTTTGTTTCAAGTTTATCTCATTGCAATTGTGCAATTCAGGTAAATGTCAAGACAAATAGTAGAATGCCCTATATTCGTGCTAAGTATCACGATATAAACTTATCTTAAGTGGTGTTATATACTACACATCAGAGCCTGATGTTTAGAGATGTCTTACTCAACTATCATATTCAGGCTTATGATAATGTGTATTATATGCACAAAGCTGGATCTTCTTGGATTTTATTGGATTTTCATTGATTGACTAGATCCGTACATGAAGTTTGACTTTGATATGCAAATGCATGTTGCAATATCAAGTTCCTACTTGATGTTATAGATCTAGAGGGTAATGGTATTCGTGTGAGGAAGTGACGAATTTTAAAGATTTTGAAGATAAGATGAAAGTTCATCAGAAGAAGGAAGCAAAATTGTGTGAAGTAACCACAATACTCTGAAGGAAGTACCAACCAAAACTCATGCTTAACCTCAACAGAGGAGTACTTTAGTACGGGAGAAGCATGAAGGTGAGAAATCTGGTGATTATGGATAAGTAGAAGTAGAACCATAGTCATTATGGAAGAGGGAATGCATGGGAAATCACTTAGGATACTATATTCATAGTGTCAGCTAGTGGTTTTCTTGCAAAAATAAATCCTCGAAAAAGGAAGATGACCTATGAAACCATAGCAGATATAAGAAGACCACAGTTGGTATCAGAAGACCACAGTTGGTATAGGATCAATACTGCGAGATAAAGTAGAAGATGTCCCGACCAATTGGTCAAAACTTATAAATTTAGATAACAAATAGCCACAATTGGTATCAAGTAATCCATAATTGGATTATTCGTACCAAGAAGTTGTGAACAAATAAAATTTTGTCAGCCAATAATTATGCAGTATAATCATTTAGCCGAAGGATTCACATTGGATGTCCACAATTGAGTGGATACACCACAAATATTCTTCGTGAGACTTTTAGAAAAGTATAAACCATAAGCTAGACATAGACCAATATTCTAATCATAAGTCCAATGGTTGGAGTAATTGGAGTTGAAGACCATGTGAAAACTCCAAGGGGTAGAGTAAAGATTGAGTTGGATGTACCATGACTCCATACTTTGAGCAAAATAGAAGAAGAAAGTCTGAACTGAGAGGAAGTTCGATCTTATTTTCATAAGATTATCGAACACTACTTTCAGAAGGATATCAGACCAGAAGCCGAGGTTCATACCTCGAGGAAGTAAGAAGTGGACTATAACTTGAGAAAGTGAGTAATGTTTACTCAGAAGTACGAAAGCTCAAGTAAGTTAAAGCTACAGAAGTTGGATGAAGGAAATATCGGAGACCAAATAAAGCTCGAGAAGGCCAAAAAAAACCAAAGGAGTTTGACCATACTAAAACTAAAGACTGATTGAAAGATTCCTTTCATGGAACCTAAAAGGAGCCAAAATAGTTATAGGTATTGATGACCCACAAGTATAGGGGATCGCAACAGTCTTCGAGGGAAGTATTACCCAATTTATTGATTCGACACAAGGGGAGACAAAGAATACTTGTAAGCCTTAACAATGAGTTGTCAATTCAGCTGCACTGAAAACAGACTTGCTCGCAAGAGTTTATCAAGAGTAATTCTATGGTAGTGGAAATAGCGGAATAACAGCAGCAGTGAAATAAAGCACAGAGTGATTATAGTAAACAGCAGGATTAAAATACTGTAGGCATAGGGACGGATTTAACGGGCGTTGCATGGATGAGAGAAACTCATGTAACAATCAAAGCATGGGCATTTGCAGATAATAATAAAACGGTATCCAAGTACTAATCAATCAATAGGCATGTGTTCCATATTTAGTCGTACGTGCTCGCAATGAGAAACTTGCACAACATCTTTTGTCCTACCAGCCGGTGGCAGCCGGGCCTCTAGGGAAACTACTGGATATTAAGGTACTCCTTTTAATAGAGTACCGGAGCAAAGCATTAACACTCCGTGAACACATGTGATCCTCACATCACTACCATCCCCTCCGGTTGTCCCGATTTCTGTCACTTCGGGGCCATTGGTTCCGGACAGCGACGTGTGTATACAACTTGCAGGTAAGACCATAAACAATGAATATCTTCATGAAACAATAACATGTTCAGATCTGAGATCATGGCACTCGGGCCCTAGTGACAAGCATTAAGCATAACAAGTTGCAACAATATCATAAAAGTGACATCTACGGATACTAGGCACTATGCCCTAACAATCTTATGACTATTACATGACCAATCTCATCCAATCCCTACCATCCCCTTCAGCCTACAGCGGGGGAATTACTCACACATGGATGGGGGAAACATTGCTGGTTGATGGAGAGGCGTTGGCGGTGATGGCGGTGAAGATCTCCTCCAATTCCCCGTCCCAGCGGAGTGCCAGAACGGAGACTTCCGGCTCCCGCGACGGAGTTTCGCGATGTGGCGGCTGGAGGGTTTCGGCGATGTCGACTTCTCTCGTGCGTTTAGGTCGAGGCGAATAAGTAGTCCGACAAGGCCGGAGGCTCGGCCGAGGGCCACACCATAGGCCGCGCGGCCCCCCCGGGCCGCGCCGCCTTATGGTGTGGGGCCCTCGCTTCCACCTCCTTCGCCCTTCTGTCCGTCAATATTTTGGTAAAATAGGGCCATCTGAAGAAATTCCGAGGATTTTCCCGAAAGTTGATTTCTGCACAAAAACGAGACACCAGAGCACGCTGAAAACAGCGCTAGTCCGTGTTAGTTGTATCCAAAATACACAAATTAGAGGCAAAACAATAGCAAAAGTGTTCGGGAAAGTAGATACGTTTTGGACGTATCAACTCCCCCCAAGCTTAGCTTATTGCTTGTCCTCAAGCAATTCAGTTAACAACTGAGCGATAAAAGAACTTTCACGAACACATTTGCTCATATGATGTATATATTCTCATGCTATGGCTAATACTTAAGCAGTTCATAATGAGATACATGCAAATAAGATCATCCAACAGCTATGTCAATCATGGAGAAGTACCAACAATTAATAATAAGCATCATGAATCATGTATGTAAGCAAGATTGCAATGTTCATAAGAGAATATGATAAAGTGGTATCTCGCTTGCCCGTATTTGATCAGCAAAACATAAATGCCGAGGCACCTCTTGAGTTCATAGAAAGACTAGAAGTAGTGATTGTCAAAGATAAAAGCATCAAAGTTATACCACAATCAATCATATTTTGAGACAAGCATATTATACTAAGAATGACAGTTGTGCTCTCAAGGTAGTGCTCAAAGAAAGAATGGAGACACAACATAAAAGTAAAAGATTGACCCTTCGCAGAGGGAAGCAGGGATTAACATGCGCTAGAGCTTTTCATTTGTAAAGCAGGAGTAAAATTATTTTGAGAGGTGTTTGTTGTTGTCAACGAATGGTAATGGGTACACTAACTACCTCATCAACCGGACTCACAAGAGCGGCTCCCATTTATTTATTTTTGCGTGGCACTCCTTCCAACCTTTCTTTCACAAACCATGGCTAACCGAATCCTTCGGGTGCCGTCCAACAATCACAAACCATGGAGGAGTGTCTATTTAAGTTAATTAATTCGGGACTGGGAATCCCATTGCCAGCTCTTTTTGCAAAATTATTGGATAAGCGGATGTGCCACTAGTCCATATGAGAGTCCGTCAAAAGTAAATGACAAGGTTGAAAGCTAAACACCACATACTTCCTCATGAGCTATGAAACATTAACACAAATTGAGAAGCATTTTGAAAGTTTTAAAGGTAGCGCATGAGAATTTACTTGGAATGGTTTGAAATGCCATGCATAGGTATTTATGGTGGACACTTTTGGAACAACTTGGTTTTCAGGTGTTTGGAAGCACGAGCGGCGTTCCCGCTCAGTACAAGTGAAGGCTAGCAAAAGACTAGGGAGCGACAAATCAAGAGAGCGGTAACTGTCATAATCATGCTTGCGGCAAAATAAATTAACGGAGGCATAAAAGTGATACAAGAACTCTGAAGCAATATAAATCATCGAGGCTTAATTGACTTTTTGTTCAGTCATATGCATGCGTGAGCATGTGCCAAGTCGATATAAATGAATTATTCAGAGGAGGATACCACAATGCCATACTTACTTATGAATAAAACAATGCAAGCAAACATCCATGACATGCTACTCATATTAATAAATCGGAACCAAACATGAGAGATCATGAACTACTAGACTTTCTCAAATAACATATACCTCACATGAACCAACTAAGCATGCTCATATGGATGAGTATATGTACAAAAATGAAAGCAAATAGAGTTCATACCAGCCTCTCACCACAATCAGATTGTCGTAGATCGTCATTATTGCCTTTTCACTTGTGTAGCTTGGATAATATAAAATGAAAACCACGCTCCAGCCACCGAAGACCATTGAACTCATGATGAACTTTACAAACCAAAGAAGAACAGCAAATATTTTTGGTGTTTTCGAATTAGAAATAAGAACGAAAGAAAACAAGCAAACAAAGCAAAATCTTTTTGGGTTTTCTCATAGCAAACTAACGATAGCAAATAAAGCAAACTAAGAGCAAGGTACCAAATAAATAAATGGTGAAGAGAAACAACAGAAATATTTTTGGTCTTTTTGTGTTTTAGGAAAGAAACAAAGTGAAAACAAAAGAATGCAAACTAACAGAAACACAGAAAAGCAGGATGACAGAAATCTGCCAAATCCTGACAGCAGTACAGAAATCGAATTTAACAAAAATCTTCCATTGCTCAGACCAAAAAGTGTTCAACTAATGAAAGTTAGATAACAACCTGGGGCACATGCTCAAAAATTGGCAACTCAAAATAACGTTCTGGCTGTGCGTACGAATTTTTTTGGTAACAGCACAGAATCTGTTTTTGGACAGCACTTCCCCAAATATCATCTCCCTCTCATTAGAAAACCACTCTAGAGACTAAACAAGTATGTACAAGTATCCAGCAACCATAATATGCAAAGAATGAGTGATGCCGGTATACCTCCCCCCAAGCTTAGGCTTTTAGCCTAAGTGGAGTTCATTCCCAACGAGGGTCGGGGTTCCACGCCGGTGGATCATACATGGAGTGGTAATAAGGCCCCTGTGCAGAAGAATATCGTGGAGGCTCCACGTGACCATGATGTTGATATGAGGAGCTTGCTGCATCGGATGAAGAGTCGGGATGCTCCTCGGTCTCCTCCACATCTTCCCTCGCACGACGGCTTTCTCTTTCTATGTATGCATTTAGCTCATTTTCTGTGATCGACCACCCGTCCCTGGCATCAAGGTTAAACAAAGCAGGTGCAGGCAATCGTACTAGTTTTTCAATTTTCTTAGTTACACTCCATTTTTTCTTATATAAAGTTATCCTATAATGCAGGTTGTTCAAGTTAGATGTATCTGAAATAAACTCATGTCTAATCATGGAAACCACATCAAGCTTCTCTATAGAAAGCGGAATATCTAAATGGTGAGGTTCTACACCATGCATAGCTAATAAGCGAGAGGCGATAAGACCTCCACAAATTCCTCCTTTCTCACGGTTAGTAGCAAGTCTACAAGCTATTAAAGCACCCAAATTATAAGTCCTATCCTCTTGCAAAGCAGCAGCTAAGAAAGCCAAGTCTGGGACAGATAATTTACCTCCGGTCCTTCTTGCAAGGACGCACTTTGTAATGAAATAGGCAAAGTAGCGGATGGCTGGATGTTGAATGCTACTAATCTTACCATCATCCTTGGAGAGACTCCTCCCATTACAAATCCTTGTATAAAGATCTGAGAGCTCCCGCGGTGTTCCCCTGATCTTCTCGCAGGATCCCCATTGCGGTACTCCAATTGCTGCACAAAAAACACTAAATGGCAAGTTGACAGCTTTATTGTAAATTTTATACTGGACCATGGGGTCAGATCGCGACCAATTGAACTTGAAGTCCTGCACAAAAGACATAGTTAATTTTACATATTGTCTTGGCTCTCCTTCAACAAAACCACTCAGCCCTGCACGAGAGATTAGAGTTTGCACATCTTGTAAAATCCCCGCACTTCTCATAAAGTCCACGCATGGGTAGTAAGAGGGGTATACTCCCTCCTCACGATTGACTCTTGAAACTTGCTG
This sequence comes from Lolium multiflorum, assembly GCA_030979885.1. NCBI lineage: Eukaryota > Viridiplantae > Streptophyta > Magnoliopsida > Poales > Poaceae > Lolium > Lolium multiflorum. Next base: position 260,856,183 of record CM061749.1, read on the forward strand.
GACTTCCAATTCTTCTTGGTTCAATTGGGGCACACCTTCCATTTTCTGAAATTTTCAACAATCATTATAAAATTTGATTTCAAGGTGTGTAATTGAAGGGAACCACTATAGGAACTTGCTAGAGTGCTAAACATGCATCAAAACTAATTTCTACCACTTAGAACAAGCATGCAAGCTCACTAAACATGTTACATACAGCAGCAAAATATTCAAGATATACTCAACCAAATGAAATTCTAATTGGACAATCAAAGGAGTCACATACCAAGGAGTAAATGTGCCAAATTTCAGACAGAAATCTGGGCTGAGCAAGGAGATCGAAAAATCGCGAGTTCTTGAGCAGAAACACGAGTGAGAGAAACTTGGTACGAGTTTTTTCGGGAGAGAGAAGGTGCTGGGAGGAAGAGATGGTGTAGTGGGGCAAGGGGTGGCCCACACCACATGGTGGCGCGGCCCCCTTGCTGGCCGCGCCGGCCTATGGTGTGGCACCCCCTGGTGCCCCACAGGTCATCCTCTGGTGCTCCCAGGTGCCTCGTCGAAAAATAGGACCAACGGTATAATTTTTGTAATTTTTAGAGAACTTTGAAAAATGCACATTTCTGGGTATTAAATTAATGATTACTGCGCAGGAAAATGATTTCTAAAATCTTAAATGACCTAAGCATATTGCAAAACAAAAGTGCTACAGCAAGTAAAATAGGTGGAGGGAGAGAGAAAGAAAGAAGTGTTGTTTAGCTCTCCTATGCAATAAAATATACTTGTTAACAAGGTTGATCAAGTCTTGCTACCAAATAAATTTTATATGACATAAGAAGAAATAAACCTCAAATCAATCATGTTACCTTATATTGAATTGATATGGATCCAATCACAAGAGTTTGATATTCTTCTTTAGGCTCATATACAGGACAATCAATGGATCCCACTTTGATAGTTTTCACATTAAAAATTGTATTGACTCCACATACTTTATCAATCCTCTTGGGAAAATAGACAGTGTGTTCCTTATTATCAACATTAAAAGTAACCATGCCTTTATTGCAATCAATAACAGCCCCTGCAGTATTAAGAAAGGGTCTTCCAAGAATAATGGACATATTATCATCTTCAGGCATTTCCAACACAACGAAATCAGTTAATATCAAGCAATGCTGAGTAACTTGAACAGGAACATTTTCACATAAACCAACAGGAATAGCAGTAGATTTATCAGCCATTTGCAAAGATATATCAGTAGGTATCAATTTATCTAAATCAAGTCTCTTATAAAGAGAAAAAGGCATCACACTCACACTGCTCCCAAATCACATAGAGCAGTTCTAACATAATTATTCTTGATGGAACAAGGAATAGTCGGTATACCTGGATCTCCAAGCTTCTTTGGAATCTTACCATTGAAGGAGTAATTAGCAAGCATAGTGGAAATTTCCTCATTGGGGACTTTCCTTTTGTTAGTAACAATATCTTTCATATACTTTGAATAAGGAGGCAATTTAATAGCATCAGTCAAAGGAATTTGCAAAATAAAGGTTTCATCCAATCACAAAATTTATTATAATGTTCCTCCTCCTTTGATTTTAGTTTCTTAGCAGGAAAAGGCATTTGCTTTTGAACCCAAGGTTCTCTTTCATTACCATGCTTCTCAGTAATAAAATCTTCTTTAGTATACTTTTTATTTTTAGCATGCTTTTCAGGTTCTTTTTCAATTTCTTCTTTATCAGGAGTATCATTCTTATCATTATCTTCATCATGTTCATTACCACTTTCAGTTTCAGCATCAGAAATAGAAATACTATTAGGATCATTAACAGGTTCAGAGGATTCTACAACATTCTTATGTTTCTTTTCTTTTTCTTAGAATGAGCACTAGTTTTAATTGGTTGAGAATCTTGTTCAATTCTTTTGGGATGCCCTTCAGGATATAGAGGATCCTGGGTAGAAACACCACCTCTAGTTGTTACTTCACAAGCATGTTTTTCTTTAGAATTATTTCCTAACAAGTCATTTTGCACTTTAGTAAGTTGATCAATTTGAGTTTGAACCATTTGAAAATGTTTAACAAGTATCTTAACATCATTGGAGGTTCTCTCCACAATACCATGCAATTCACTAATAGCTCGGGAATTTTCCATTAAATGATTCTCTACTCGCATATTAAAGTTTTCTTGCTTAACAATATAATTATCAAATTCATCTAAGCATTGAGCAGGAGATTTTGAATACGGAATATCTTCCCTAGTAAAGTGTTGAAGCGAGTGTACCTCAATCATGGATGAAGGGGGAATTGTCTCACATATATCTTCTATAGGAGGTAAATTCTTCACATCTTCAGGTTTAATACCCTTCTCCTTAAGAGACTTCTTGGCTTCCCTCATATCTTCATCATTCAATTTAATCATACCCCTCTTCTTCACTATCGGTGTCGGGGTTGGTTCAGGTGTAGACCAATCATCATGATTCCGGCCTATTTTAGCCAATAATTCTTCAGCGTCGTCTGGAGTTCTTTTCCTGAAAACACAACCAGCACAACTATCCAGGTATGCCCTAGACTCAATGGTTAGTCCACTATAAAATATATCAAGTAAATCATTCTTTTCCAAATCATGGTCAGGTAGCTCTAATAAGAGAACAAAATCTAGCCCAAGCCTCGGCAATTTCTCTCCATCTTCCTGGTCAAAATTATAAATTCTCTGCAAAGCAGCATGTTGAGCACTAGCAGGAAAGTATTTCCGAAAGAAAATATCACGCAAATCAGTTGGACTTTTAATAGAACCAGAGGCAAATTATTATACCAAGTTTTAGCATCATCCTTTAATGAGAACGGAAAATTTTAGCAACAAAATAAGTACGCTTGACATCATCAGAAAACACACCACTAAGAGTAGATAACTCACCAAGGTTCCAACAGCACTTTCTTTTCAGTACCACAAAAGGGTGTTTTCTCAACAATAGCTATATGAGATAGATCAAGAGAAAAATCATAATCTTTATCCCTAATGTTTATAGGAGATGTGGCAAATTTAGGATCAGGAGATGGTATATTCTAACAGATTCTGCAAGCAACTTTTTAATTTTTCTTGCATCAGTAGTAGCCTTGCATTTTTCAATAAAATCATTATCAAGCTCTACATAATCCTCATCAAGATCATCACTAGAATATTCAACAGACTCAGGTGAATTAACAGGTGTAGCAGCATTAGGAGTTTCAGTATTTTCAATTTGTCTAGACTTAGCAATTGTAGCATCTAGAAAAGATCCCAATGAACCACTATCATCAAGCACAGCAGAAACATTATCAATATTATGAGAATTTTCAGATTCAGCAGAAGTACCAGCATGCAGCGGTGAAACAAGTTTATCAACCGATGGTGAATCAAGAGCGGCAGAGGTACTCAGAATTTTCTTGTAGTGATGGTAATATGGCGATCTTAGTATCGCGAGGTTTACCCATAATGGAGAATTTGCAGCGAACAATATCAATCCAAGTGAACTTCCAAATAAAGCTATGTTCCCCGGCAATGGCGCCATAAAATAGTCTTGATGACCCACAAGTATAGGGATCGCACTTCGCCGAGAAGGCTGGCCCAACTTATTGATTCGACACAAGGGGAGACAAAGAATACTTGTAAGCCTTAAATGTGAGTTGTTAATTCAGCCGCACTGAAACATACTTGCTCGCAAGAGCTTATCGGTAAGTCATATGGTAGTGGAAATAGCTAATAACAAAGCAAAGAAGGAAACAACAATGACAGAGTGATTATAGTAAACAAGCAGATTAAAATACCGTAGGCATAGGGATGGATTTAATCTGCGTTGCATGGATGAGAGAAATCATGTAACAATCAAAGCATGGGCATTTGCAGATAATAATAAAACGGTATCCAAGTACTAATCAATAATAGGCATGTGTTCCATATTTAGTCGCACGTGCTCGCAATGAGAAACTGTACAACATCTTTTGTCCTACCCAAATGGCAGCAAATGCCTCTAGGGAAACTACCGATATTAAGGTACTCCTTTAATGAGAGCACCGCAAAGCATTAACACTCCGTGAACACATGTGATCCTCACATCACTACCATCCCCTCCGGTTGTGATTTCTGACTTCGGGGCCATTGGTTCCAACGACGTGTGTATACAACTTGCAGGTAAGACCATAAACAATGAATATCTTCATGAAACAATAACATGTTCAGATCTGAGATCATGGCACTCGGCCTAGTGACAAGCATTAAGCATAACAAGTTGCAACAATATCATAAAAGTGACATCTACGGATACTAGGCACTATGCCCTAACAATCTTATGACTATTACATGACCAATCTCATCCAATCCCTACCATCCCCTTCACCCCCACAGTGGGGAATTACTCACACATGGATGGGGGAAACATTACTGGTTGATGGAGAGGCGTTGGCGGTGATGGCGGTGAAGATCTCCTCCACTTCCCCGTCTCCGGCGAGTGCCAGAACGGAGACTTCTGGCTCCCGCGACGGAGTTTCGCGATGTGGCGCTGGAGGGTTTCGGCGATACCTCTTTCCGTGCGCTTTTAGGTCGAGGCGACAAGTAGTCCGAAGGGGCGCGTGGAGGCCGGCCGAGGGGGCCACACCATAGGGCCGCGCGGGCCCCCCCGGGCCGCGCCGCCTTATGGTGTGGGGCCCGGCCCACCTCCTTCGCCCCTTCGGTCCGTCAATATTTTGGTAAAATAGGGCCATCTCGAAGAAATTCCGGGATTTTCCCGAAAGTTGATTTCTGCACAAAAACGAGACACAGAGCAGTTCCATTGAAAACAGCGTTAGTCCGTGTTAGTTGTATCCAAAATACACAAATTAGAGGCAAAACAATAGCAAAAGTGTTCGGGAAAGTAGATACGTTTGGGACGTATCAGGTATCAACTATAATCCATGATTGGATGGACTAAATGAGTCTAATCCATTCTTAGGGAAATAAACCATCAAGACCATTTCCATGGTAAGTACCTTACTAAGTACCATTATTGTTTTGGTAGTAAGGGAAAACATAGACCTATTTTACCAATTAGGAGTAAGTTATAAAATTAGCCTTCAGTTAAGACTATTAGTGCCAGAAGAAGTCCCCAATTATTGCATCCTCAATGAAGAAAAGAAACAAGATTATAGTATTGAAAGAAATCACGGAACTGAAATAAGAAGCCATGGTTCAGAGATAGACACTCATGGATTCCAGGAAGAATCTGGACAAGGGATATATGCAATTATATAAAGTGAGATCAACATGGAGTTCAGAAAAGATAGTTCTCTGGCTGTCTGGATCCACACTCCGGAAACGGAGAGAGATTCAAACTTTATGACGAAGTTTATTTATGTAGAGACTCAGTAATATCCAGATTTGGGGTTACAAAAATAGAGGGAAACAGAGTGTGTGCATTTATTCATGCATAGAAAATTCAAATTTTCATGAAGTAGAAAATGGGCCACAAAGCAGTGAAGTTTCATCAAGACCTGGTGGAATTGAAGTAGCCATCAAGTCAAGCGCTATAAACCTCAATGTGACCTTTGTTAAAACCTTGTTTTGGGTAGATGATTTGATCTAAGGGGTTAGATCAAATGGAATTAAAACCAACACAACAACACCTTAATCAAGGATCAATTACTTGATCTTATAAAAGATCATAAGTGGTAATATTTGCCATAACATATGAACATCCATTTAATTGGAAATCAAGTAACAAATAATTGGAGAAACTATTCTTCACTTATCTTCCATGTCTTAAACTAATCCATGCTCTATCATAAACCCTATGATATCTATTCTACTTTAATCTTCATGTCCGTTGGGAACCTCAAGAGGAAGGTATGATGCATAGTAGCAAGTTTTCCTCGAAAGGAAACCACATTTAACGAATCAGTAGGAAGCTAAGAAGCACGTGTTGAAGGTTGATGGTCGCGAAATGTGATGCTGCGCAACACCAGGGACTCCGGCGCCAACGCGGAACCCGCACAACACAACCAAAGTACTTTGTCCCACCAATTGTATGGAGGTTGTCAATCTCACCGGCTTGTCGAAATAAAGGATTAAGCGTATCGAGGGAAGATGTTTGCAAAGAAAATAGTAAAACACAATTGCAATAATTGTATGTTATGTAAAGAATAGGACCGGGGTCCATAGTTCACTGAGGTGTTTCTCCCATAAGATAAAAGCATGTTGGGTGTACAAATTATGGGCAATTGCCAAATAGAGAAAGGCATAACAATGCATATACATGATATGATAAATATAGTGAGATTTAATTGGGTATTACGGACAAGTACATAGACCGCCATCCAACCGCATCTATGCCTGTGTCCACCCTGTGTTATCATCCTGAACTCTATTCAAGATTAAGTTGCTACAACACATAATTGCATTAAGTATGGTAAGTAATCAACAACTACATCCTGAGATAAAATCAATGTTTTATCCCTAGTGGCAAAAGCACATCCACAACCTTAGAATCTTCTGTCACGATCCCAGATTAATGGAGGCAGGAACCCACTATCGAGCATAAATACTCCCTCTTGAGTTACAAGTATCAACTTGGCCTCACTAATAACGAGAGTATACATCATAAACAATACATAAACAATAGACGATAATCACCATAATCATAGTACTCTCTATCCATCTGATCCCACAAACACAACATATAGAATTACATATGATGATCTTGATCATGTTAGGTGCTCACAAGATCCAACAATGAAGCACACAAGGAGAAGACGACCATCTAGCTACCGCTATGGACCCATGGTCCAGGGTGAACTACTCACTCATCACCCCGGAGGCGACATGGCGGTGAAGAGTCCTCCGGAGATGAATCCCTCCCAAGCAGGTGCCTAGGCGATCTCCCTGAATCCCCAGAGATGGCCTGCGGCGGCGCGGCCTCAGCAAGGTTTTCCGTATCGTGGCCTTTGCACTGGGGTTTCCGCTGACTGAGGCTTTGGTGAAGGAGGGTCAACGCTGGGGCCAAGCCAGGGCCCAGGCAGGCTCAAGGCGATTGGAAGGCCCCGGGCCGCGCGCCTCAGCCTCCGGGGTTGTCGTGGCCCCACTTCTCACATTCTCTGTCTTCCGAAGCTTGCAAGTAAAATAGGACCAAGTAAAGTTTCACCAATTCAGAATATTTTTACTAGGATTTTCAAACCAAAACAGCAAACAGCAAATCGCTCTTCGGCATCTTGTTAATAGGTTAGTTCCGTAAAATGCATAAATATGACATATAATGCACATAAAACATATGTAGGTATCATCAATAAAGCAGCATGGAACATAAGAAATTATCGATACGTTGGAGCACGCATCGCATCCCCAAAGCGAAGGCTCTCGCTTCGTCCCGAGCAGTAAAACGATAACAAAGATAATTTCTGGAAGTGACATGCCATCATAATCTGGATCATACTATTTGTAAAGCATATGTTGTGAATGCAGCGATCAAAACAAAGGTAATGACATGAGTAAACAAGTGAATCATATAGCAAAGACTTTTTCATGAATAGTACTTCAAGACAAGCATCAATAAGTCTTTCATAAGAGTTAACTCATAAAGCAATAAATCAAAGTAAAGGTGTTGAAGCAACACAAAGGAAGATTAAGTTTCAGCGCTTGCTTTCAACTTATAACATGTATATCTCATGGATATTGTCAACATAAAGTAATATAACAAGTGCAATATGCAAGTATGTAGGAATCAATGCACGCTCACACAAGTGTTTGCTTCTTAAGGTGGAAGGAGATAGGAAAACTCACTCAACAATAAAAGTAAAAGAAAGGTCCTCAAAGAGGAAAGCATCGATTGTTATATTTGTGCTAGCTTTTATTTTGAAAATATGAAACAATTTTGTCAACGGTAGTAATACATATGAGTTGGTGTAACTTCCTATAAGCTGCAAGCCTCATGCATAGTATACTAATAGTGTCCGCACCTCGTCTTACTTAGCTTGGCTACCGGGTTTTTGCATGCCATGTTTCAACCAAGTGTCACAAAGGGGTACCATGCTGCCTGCATAGCAGCTAAGGAGAAAGCTCAGATTTGATTTCTGCTTTGATTATTCTCAACTTAGACATCCATGCCGGGACAACATGGACAACAGATAATGGACTCTCTTAAATGCATAAGCATGTAGCAACAATTATTATTCTCATATGAGATTGAGGATATATGTCCAAAATCAAACTTCAACCATGATTCATGGCTTTTGCATGCCCAATGTTCTTTCTCTAACAATTTTGCATGCTCCAACCACTAAAATGATAGATCCTTCAGATAAGACGAGACATGCATAGTAACTCACATGATATTCAATAATAGTTGATGGCGTTCCCCATAAGCATGGTTATCGCACAGCAAGCAACTTAATAAAATGTAAAGTGCATAAGTACATATTCGATATTACCTACTATAGTTTTTAAGGCTATTTTGTCCTATGATATATTGCAAAAGGTGAATGATGGAATTTTTAAAGGTAGCACTCCAATTTACTTGGAATGGCGGAGAAATATCAAGTAGTAGGTAGGTATGGGTGGACACAACAGGACATAGGTTGGTTCATGATTTTGATGCATGAGAAGTATTCCCTCTGGATACAAGGTTAGGCTAACAAGGTTATTTGAAGCAAACTCAAGGATGAACCCAGCAAAACTCACATAAAAGACATATTGTAAACATTATAAGACTCCACACCTTTGTTGTTCAAAACTCAATACTAGATATTATCTAGACCTAGAGAGACCAAATATGCAACCAAATTTTAAGCTCTGTGTATTTCTTCATTAATGGGTGCAAAGCATAATGCAAGAGCTTAAACATGAGCACAACAATTGCCAAGTATCACATTATCCAAGACATTTTAGAATTACTGTAGCATTTTCCAATTCCAACCATATAACAATTTAACGAAGAAGAAACTTCGCCTTGAACATTATGAGTAAAGCCTAAGGACACATGTGTCCATATGCAACAGCGGAGCGTGTCTCTCTCCCCCAAAGTGAATGCTAGGATCCATTTTATTCAAACAAAACAAAAACAAAAACAAAAACAAACCGACGCTCCAAGTAAAGAACACAAGATGTGATTGAATAAAATATAGTTTCAGGGAGGAACCTGATGATGTTGTCGATGAAGAAGGGGATGCCTTGGGCATCCCCAAGCTTAGACGCTTGATTCTTCTTAAAATATGAAGGGTGAACCACGGGGCATCCCCAAGCTTAGAGCTTTCACTCCTCTTGATCATAGTATATCATACTCCTCTCTTGACCCTTGAAAACTTCCTTCACACCAAACTTCAAGCAAACTCATTAGAGGGTTAGTGCACAATTAATAATTCACACATTCGAGGTGACACAATCATTATTTTCACTTCTGGACATTGCATAATGCTACCGGACATTAATGGATCAAAGAAATAAATCCAACATAGCAAAGAGGCAATGCGAAATAAAAAGCAGAATCTGTCAAAATAGAACAGTCCGTAAGACGAATTTAAAGCTGGCACCAGACTTGCTCAAATGGAAAACTCAAAACTAATGAAAGTTGCGTACATATCCGAGGATCACGCTCGTAAATTGGCAGATTTTTTCAATTTTCTACAGAGAACTGTGCCCAGATTCGTGACAGACAGCAATGCTGTTCTGCGCAGCAATCCCAAATATAATATCAACTTTGACATAGAAACTTTACTTGGCACAAAAACATGATAAGGAGAGGTTGCTGCGTAGTAAACAACTTCCAAGACTCAACAAAACAAAAAATTGCTGTAGGTAAAAACATGGGTTGTCTCCCATAAGCGCTTTTCTTTAACGCCTTTCAGCTAGGCGAAAGTAAATCAAGTATTATCAAGAAGCATCAACATCATAGCTTGTTCTAATAATAGAATCAAAAGGCAACTTCATTCTCTTTCTAGGAAGTGTTCCATACTTTCTTGAGAGGAAATTGATATTTAATATTACCCTCATATCAATAACCGCACCAACAGTTCAAAGAAAAGGTCTTCCCAACACAATAGGACAAGATGCATTGCATTCGATATCCAAGACAACAAAATCAACGGGGACAAGGTTATTGTTAACCGTAATATGCACATTATCAATCCTCCCCAAAGGTTTCTTTTTAACATTATCAGCAAGATTAACATCCAAATAACAATTCTTCAATGGTGGCAAGTCAAGCATATCATAAATCTTTTAGGCATAACAGAAATACCAAGATCACATAAAGCATTACATTCAAAGTCATTGAATTTCATTTTAATGATGGGCTCCCAACCATCTTCTAACTTTCTAGGAATAGAAGTTTCAAGTTTTAGTTTCTCTTCTAGCTTTTATGAGAGCATTTGTAATATGTTTTGTAAAGGCTAAATTTATAGCACTAGCATTAGGACTTTTAGCAAGTTTTTGTAAGAACTTTATAACTTCAGAGATGTGGCAATCATCAAAATCTAAATCATTATGAGCTACAGCAATGGGATCATTGTTCCCAAGGTTGGAAAAAATTTCAGCAGTTTTATCACAAGCGTTTAAATAGTTTTAGCACTTGTTGCTTTTGTTCGCTTTGCACTAGAGAAACATTGCCAACACCAATTATATTACCATTGATAGTAGGAGGTGAAACAACATGTGAAGAATTAGCATTACTAGTGGTGGTGATAGTCCAAACTTTAGCTACATTATTCTCTTTAGCTAGTTTTTCATTTTCTTCTCTATCCCACAGTTCAGCCATTAATCTTATATTCTCATTAATTCTAACTTGGATGGCATTTGCTGTAGTAGTAATCTTATTATCAATATCATTATTAGGCATAACTTTCAATTTTAAAAGATTAACATCAGAGGCAAGCCTATCAACTCTAGAAGCAATAGTATCAATTTTATCAAGCTTTTCCTCAACAGATTTGTTAAAAGCAGTTTGTGTACTAATAAATTCTTTAAGCATGGCTTCAAGACCAGAGGGTACATTCCTATTATTGTTGTAAGAATTCTCATAAGAATTACCATAACCATTACCATTAGCAGAAGGATATGGCCTATAGTTATTACCACAGTTGTTCCTATAAGCATTGTTGTTGAAATTATTGTTTTTAATGAAATTCACATCAACATTTTCTTCTTGAGCAACCAATGAAGCTAAAGGAACATTATTTGGATCTACATTAGATCTACCATTCACAAGCATATACATAATCACATCAATCTTATCACTCAAGGAAGAGGTTTCTTCAACAGAATTACCTTCTTACCTTGTGGAGCTCTTTCCGTGTGCCATTCAGAGTAATTTATCATCATATCATCAAGAAGTTTTGTAGCCGCCCCAATGTGATGGACATAAAGGTACCTCCAGCAGCTGAATCCAATAAATTCGAAGAAAAATTTAGTCCTGCATAGAAGGTTTGGATGATCATCCAAGTAGTGAGTCCATGGGTTGGGCAATTCTTTACCAAAGTTTTCATCTCCCATGCTTGAGCAACATGTTCAGTATCTAATTGTCTAAAATTCATTATGCTACTTCTCAAAGATATAATTTTAGCGGGGGATAATATCTACCAATAAAAGCATCCTTGCATTTAGTCCATGAATCAATACTATTCTTAGGCAAAGATAGCAACCAATCTTTAGCTCTTCCTCTTAATGAGAAAGGAAACACTTTCAATTTAATAATATCACCATCTACATCTTTATACTTTTGCATTTCACAAAGTTCACCAAAATTATTGAGATGGGCAAGAAGATCATCAGAACTAGCACCGAAAAATTGATCTCTCATAACCGCATTTAGTAAAGCAGTTTAATTTCTAAAGAATTCACGTAGTAGCAGGAGTAACAGGTGCATAGGAAATCATTATTATTTGCATTTGTGTGTCACACAACTTAGTATTTTCAGGGGTATTCATTTTAGCAACGGTAAATAAAACAAACTAGATAAAGTAAATGCAAGTAACTAATTTTTTTGTGTTTTTGATATAGAGAGCAAGACAGTAAATAAAGTAAAACTAGCAACTAATTTTTTTGTGTTTTGATTTAGTGCAGCAAACAAAGTAGTAAATAAAATAAAGCAAGACAAAAACAAAGTAAAGAGATTGAGAAGTGGAGACTCCCCTTGCAGCGTGTCTTGATCTCCCCGGCAACGGCGCCAGAAAAAGAGCTTGATGGCGTGTAACTCACACGTTCGTTGGGAACCCCAAGAGGAAGGTATGATGCGCACAAGAGTGTTTTCCCTCATAAAGAAACCAAGGTTTAATCGAACCAGTAGGAGCCAAGAAGCACGTTGAAGGTTGATGGTCGCGAAATGTGATGCGGCGCAACACCAGGATTCCGGCGCCAACGCGAACGCACAACACAAAACCCAAGTACTTTGTCCCAACGAAACAATGAGGTTGTCAATCTCACCGACTTGTTGTAACAAAGGATTAAGCGTATCGAGTGGAAGATGTTTGCAAAGAAAATAGTAAAACACAATTGCAGATTGTATGCTATGTAAAGAATAGGACCGGGGTTCCACTAGAGGTGTCTCTCCCATAAGATAAAAGCATGTTGGGTGAACAAATTACAATCGGGCAATTGACAAACAGAGAAAGGCATAACAATGCATATACATGATATGATAAATATAGTGAGATTTAATTGGGCATTACGACAAAGCATAGACCGCCATCCAACCGCATCTATGCCTAAAAAGTCCACCTTCAAAGTTATCATCCGAACCCATTCGCATTAAGTTGCTAAGCAAATGCAATTGCATTTAAGTATGGTGGTAATGTAATCAACAACTACATCCTTAGACATAGAATCAATGTTTTATCCCTAGTGGCAACAGCACATCCACAACCTTAGAACTTTTCACTGTCCCACATTTAATGGAGGCATGAACCCACTATCGAGCATAAATACTCCCTCTTGGAGTTAAGAGTAAAACTTGGCCGAGCCTCTACTAATAACGGAGAGCATGCAAGATCATAAACAACACATAAACAATAGATTGATAATCACCATAATCATAGTACTCTCTATCCATCGGATCCCGACAAACACAACATATAGAATTACATATAGATGATCTTGATCATGTTAGGCAGCTCACAAGATCCAACAATGAAGCACAACAGGAGAAGACCACCATCTACTATCGCTATGGACCCATGGTCAGGGTGAACTACTCCACTCATCACTCCGGAGGCAACCATGGCGGTGTAGAGTCCTCCCGGGGAGATGAATCCCCTCTCCGGCAGGGTGCCGAGGCATCTCTGAATCCCCCGAGATGGGGATCGGCGGCGGCGTCTCGGCAAGGTTTCCGTATCGTGGCTCTGCACTGGGGGCTTCGCGACGGAGGCTTTAAGTAGGCGGAGGGTCAACGCGGGGGCCACACGAGGGCCCACGACAAGTGGCCGCGGCCAAGGCCTGGGCCGCGCCGCCCTAGCCCTGGCTGCTCGTGGCCCCATCGTTATCTCTTCGGTCTTCCGGAAGCTCGGCAAAATAGGGACCCCGGGCGAAAGTTTCGTCCAATTCCCAGAATATTTCTTTACTAGGATTTAAACCAAAAAGGTAAAAACACACAACTGGCTCTTCGCATCTTGTTAATAGGTTAGTTCAGAATGCATAAATATGACATATAATGTGCATAAAACATGTAGGTATCATCAATAAAGTAGCATGGAACATAAGAAATTATCGATACGTTGGAGACGTATCAATATCCATTCTAATTTAATCTTGGAAACAAGACAAGGAGATCCAACTAAGGAATATAATTCTTCTCTACTCCAAATTATTATGCATCAAACCTAGAGAGGTGAGAGTTCTATTATTAGAGAAGCAATAACAAACCTGAGTAAACCTTGGATATACATCCAAGTATTCAAATCATCATCTTCAAGAGGAACCCTAGAGTAATATTCAAGTCATTCCTAAATGAGAGAGACCATTCACCCCAATCCTAGCTTTACCTATTTAAGAATCCAGGACAACCTTTGAACTAAAGTATTAGGTTGTAAACCATTTCCTCTTGGAGTGGTGAGATAACCTAATATCAAGTGGAACAAGATTACAGCCATGAATTGATGTAGTAAAGTAGTGATTAACCCAGTTAAGTTATCTAGGGGGAGACTTAACCTTTTCCTATCTAATGAGATATTGTGAGTACACCATAAACCCTAGAATGATCCATTCCTATATAAAGATCCCAAGCTATGGTGTTACACTCAAGTAGGTGAGGCAACACTTAGAATTGTAAGGGAGAACTAATCCATATATCTGAATGATTATATAATCATTCCCTGGAAAGAACCCTAACAGAATATCTCAGGCATTTTCCTGGGATACAAACAATTGAGGCAACCATATAGCCCATCCTAGAAAGTAAAATAGAAGTGCAATACCTTAGTTGATCAAGACAATGCTTGATCATGGAAGTGAGAAACCCCTTTAATGAGAGATACCCTAGGAATCCAAACCTTGATCATTATAAATTGAGTGATGATCATAAACTCTAAGAATTTGAGGTAGAGACCTTAAGAACAAGTTGATCATGTCTAATCCATGATCAAATCTTGGAGAGATATGAATACCAGTTAAACCTTAGAGGGTTAAACAAGTATAGTCTAGCACATAAAATCATAGGGGAGACTAAAACCCTAAAACCATTTCCAATATATTAATTGGAGAAACAACTGAATAGAAACAAACCTTGTAGGGTTCAGCCCCTATATTAATCCAAATGATCTTGGATTGAATCATCCTATGTGTGGTGAGGAAAAGCAACCCTGCCAGAGTAATATGCTGTTAAGTCACATATAGAACCTATGCCCATATTTCCAACTAACTTGTGAATTATTTGATAATCACAAGCCAAAACCTAAACCATATCTCAATCCTAGTTTGTTCATCACTTGGGTGATCACAAGTAAAACCTAAGCCATATTTGAGAATTCAAACCATGTGTGGTGAACCACCACTTACCTTTATAATTAAGACCAACCCATGATGAGAGTAGTATCTACTTTAGGTATTTCAAGGTGTTATTAAAATATGATACTAGTACCAACCTTGAAATAGGATTATAATAATACCTACAAGACTTTAACAAATAAATATTCACATAAAATCATATGCAAGTAACCAGAATTCTCAATTATGAGATCAAGTCCTTAGAAATAATTTAATACATGAAATCATGTCATTAAATCACTTCTTAATAAAAATTCATAAGTAAATATTACTTTGAAATTGTTTCTTGCTAAGTAATACCCAGTAAAACTCTATATATCACTAAGTAAGAAAACTTATCATTTGGAAACAATTTGAATATTTACAAAGATAATATTCAAATTCAGGTCCATATGGGTATTTAAATTCAAGTTCCAATAATAATAACTAAACCAATGTTATAACACCCATATTAACATTCTAATACACCACTAAAGTATTTGCAATATCTTGGACTAATCCTTGTATGATTCAAATAAGCAAGACCTGCAAAATAGAAAGGAATTCAAATTTGAATTCAAAACAGAAAATAAGAAAGAAAAAGAAAACAGAAAGAAATAGAGAAAAGGCTTACCTGGACCTCACCTGGCCGAGTCAGCCCAGCAGCACGGCCCAAACCGCAGCCCACAAGCCAGCCCAGCAACCACAACCCATACCCCTTCGTCAAAAGATCGGGAGAGGGTCGTCCTCATCCTCTCCGTGTGCTGGAGGCCAGCACGACGGCATGTTCGTCTTCTCCCTCGCGCTGGCAAGCCCTCCTTCCTCGACGACATGACGAGGCTCGCTTCTGGAGCCATATAAAACCCTACACGATGAACCCTAGCTCCGTTTCTCTCTCTCTCTGCTCGATTTCCCCCAAATCCCGAAACCCTAGCCGCTCAGACGTCGGCCATCACCGTCGATTGAGGCGTTCCCAGACCTTGCCGTGACCACCATCGAGACCACCGTCCTCGACTTGCTCTGACTGCGGGAGGAATCGACCCCGAGTGTCTCCTAGCGCCGTCAGCAACCTCAGCTTTCCGACGACCGGCGCCATGAAAGCCGGCGAACCAGACCTCCATCGACCTCGCCGTCACGCGCGTCGTAACCGCGGTGAGCCACTCTACCTCGTGGCAAGCTCGCTCTGCTCGATTACATGCCGTAGCACCGCCGCAACGCTAGCCCGTGAGCGTCGCCGCAACACCTCGTCGCCGGGCACGCTCCGGTGACCAAACCGGAGCGGCGCCACCACCGTTAGGTTCGCCTCGCTGTCCCGATTCCTATGGGCACCCACACAACCCCGCGGGAACCCCGTAGCGCCGTCGTCGTCGACGACTGGCCGCCGGCAGAGAGCTCCCAGGCCACGTTTTTTGATTTTGACCAGTCCACGCCGATGTGGCGTCTGACGTGGACCTCTGGCCCACAGGTCAGTGTCCCTGCGGGTAACCTACCCGGGTGCATTTAGTAGATTTAGTTGTATTTCAAATCCAATAATCTCTGCAACTTTTAATAACTCTAGAAAATTCATAAAAGCTCAAAAAAATAAATATAAGATATCAAAATGCTTATAAAAGTAAACTCTATCCAATAAAAATATAAAATGAAATTTATATTTTTAATAAACATTCAATTATTTAATACTTGTTATTTAGCCTTATTTATTAATTCTAAATTCGATTAAACTTCAATAATTAGGAAAACTTTCCAAATTAAATAAAAACCAGTAAATAAATAATTAAAAAAAATTAAAAACTAATTTTCTTTATTTGTTAATTTGACAAATCCTTATCAGAAGGATTTAAACCCTAATTAATAATTACCTTAATTATTTATTCTATAAAAATAATGAGAGGACAAATCCAATATAATTTTTATTTCAAAGTTATTAATAACTTCAACTTTATTAATGAAGTTATTAGTCCAAGAATTATAGGGTAATTAGGACCAACCTTAGTTCCATTATAAAGAAAGTGATAACCTCATCATTTCATGTGATTCCTAAAACCCTAATATCATTAAGAACCCTAGCTCCATTATTACATGTAAACCCTAAATTACTTCTAAACCTAAAACCTAGGTTAGAACATGAGATCATGATACTTGATTTCATTCATAGCTCCATAGTAGCAACTAAACAATTGCCAAGTATTCATAAAATAATAGAGACCCATCTCTAATACATTAGTAATACATGTGCTCATGCTTAGCTAATCAAATAGGACCAACCCTAGTTCCTATCTTCGGAAACACTAAACTTAGTCATCCATGCTTAGCATCACACCAATGTGATGAACCTCAGGAACCATTATGCCAAATCTTGAGCATTACCTAACCATGTTCCACTAAACCCTACCAGTGTTGGATACTTATCAACCATCCTATTTAGGAGCCAATTATTCCTTACTCAGTGGAATCCAATAGCAAAACCTTATACCTATAAACCCTAATTGCTATACTTCTTATTATTTAAGAAGTATGTTCTTCAAAAGTTATTCTTTTGAAGTAAACAGAGAATCATCATCAACCCTGCTAATAGGATCTATAAACCCTATCTATCTATCATCAGTAAAATATATCAACCCTGATAGAAGCCATATATAATTAATTGATTAAGATGCTCATGCTTAACTAAAGCCATACAAGCTATAGATGCTGATGAATCCAACCTTGTTGTGATCCATCCCATCCTTACTCCAGAAACCATTTAGAACCATAGTAAACCATAGAACCCCACAAACTTAATTATCATACTTGTTCTTTATTATAGAACATGTTCTTCAAAATTTATTCTGTTAAAGAATATAACAAGTAATCATTAACCATGCCATATAGTACTAAAACCAACCATTATTCATTACATGTTAGTAGTATACCAATTCTCATTTATTGTGTGCTCCATTAATTACTATGCTTTATCATATAACTTGTACATGATACCAAGTAATCACACCTGAATAAGAACCTTGTTTGTGAATCACTCTAAAAGTGCAACACACTCTAAACTAATCATTACAACCCACTAATCCTAAATCATCGGGGTTAGTTCAGAACGATTGCATCTCATACTTATGCATTATTGCATCCTTGCCAATCTTTTAAACATCGCCCTTATCGGACGATGATGCTATTTCAGAATTTGGAGTTATTGCGTATCGAAGACCCTGTCTGCATAATCTTGCAGTCCAAGAAAGGCAAGTTCATCACTTGCTCATGTCATTTGAGTATTTTTACCAAATTACTTGCAAAGTACTATGTTTATCACTATTGCATAAAAAGCAAAACCACTATTTTCATAACTATGAATATGACTAAGTGGTGGGCAATGGAACCATGGATTGTGTTGATATGGTGGAAGTTCCATTGCAAGGGTTTATATCCATCTAGGATTAAACAACAAATGTCGTCCAGTGATTCTTGTGCCGTAATACCCGGGTTAACCATAAGATCTGGAGTGGGATGGTATAGTCAATTGTATTTCCACCTCTTGTACATCAACGGACGCGCTTTACCCTAGACACTTGTATTCCAAGGGCAAGCGGTAGGCTGGGGAAGCCTTAAGTCCCCACAGCATTGTCCGTAGACACTTGTCGCCCGAGGAGCAAGCGGTAGGCTGGGAAGCCTTAAGTTCCCCACGGTATTGGGCTATGATGGGTTGCGCTACCCGAAGGAGTTTATGGTAAAGCCTGTGAATCGTTGTCGTGGTCGGGGTCCACCCTAAAATGGGAATAATGGGACCGACGAGGACCCAGGGTCGGGGTATGCAACAAAGGGTGGGTGTGCGAGGTAGCGGAGGAATATGATTGGCTATGACCTTATACCGGGCCTCACACCAAAGGCAGGGGCGGCTCTATCTTTCATGGGGCCCTTGGGCGAGGTGAAGAAAGAGGCCCCTAAGACTAATATATATGTACGCATATACTCATATCGATATATTTGCGTCTAGTTTTACTTGCAAACAATTTAAAAATTAACATCCAACGGTACATTAACAGTCTAAGATATCTATAGATAATTGTTAACTACTACGATATGTCTGATACGTCTCCAACGTATCGATGATTTCTTATGTTCCATGCTACTTTATTGATGATACCTACATGTTTTATGCACATTATATGTCATATTTATGCATTTTCTGAACTAACCTATTAACAAGATGCCGAAGAGCCGGTTGCTTTGTTGCTTTTGGTTTCAACCTAGTAAGGAAATATTCTCTGAATTGGACGAAATCTTCGCCCAGGTCCTATTTTTGCACGGAGCTTCCGTAAGACCGAAGAGGGAAGGAAGTGGGGCCACGAGGCGCCGACCATAGGCGGCGGCCCGTGCCCGGCCGCCGACCTAGGGTGTGGGGCCCTCGTGCCCCCGCGTTGCCCTTCCGCCTACTTAAAGCCTCCGTCGCGAAACCCCGTACCGAGAGCCACGATACGGAAAACCTTCCAGAGACACCGCCGCCGCAATCCCATCTCTGGGATTCGGAGATCGCCTCTGCACCCCGCTGAGAGGGGATTCATCTCCTGAGGACTCTTCATCGCCATGATCGCCTCCGGAGTGATGAGTGAGTAGTTCACCCCTAGACTATGGGTCCATAGCAGTAGCTAGATGGTCGTCTTCTCCTTGTTGTGCTTCATTGTTGGATCTTGTGAGCTGCCTAACATGATCAAGATCATCTATCTCTAATACTATATGTTGTGTTTGTCGGGATCCGATGGATAGAGAATGCTATGTTATGGTGATTATCAATCTATTGTTTATGTGTTGTTTATGATCTTGCATGCTCTCCGTTATTAGTAGAGGCTCCGGCCAAGTTTTTGCTCTTAACTCCAAGAGGGAGTATTTATGCTCGATAGTAGGTTCATGCCTTCATTGACACCGGGGACAGTGACAGAAAGTTCTAAGGTTGTGATGTGTGTTGCCACTAGGGATAAAACATTGATTCTATGTCTAAGGATGTAGTTGTCGATTACATTACGCACCATACTTAATGCAATTGTCTGTTGCTTAGCAACTTAATACTGAATGGGGTTCGGATGATAACCCGAAGGTGGACTTTTTAGGCATAGATGCATGGATGGTGGTCTATGTACTTTGTCGTAATGCCCAATTAAATCTCACTATATTTATCATATCATGTATATGCATTGTTATGCCCTTCTATTTGTCAATTGCCCGACCGTAATTTGTTCACCCAACATGCTTTATCTTATGGGAGAGACTCTAGTGAAGGACCCCGGTCCTATTCTTTACATAGCACAATCTACTTTGTTTTACTGTTTTCTTGCAAACAATCATCTTCCACTCGATACGCTTAACCCTTTGTTAAGCAAGCCGGTGAGATTGACAACCTCACTGCTTCGTTGGGACAAAGTACTTGGGTTGTGTGTGTGCAGTTCCACGTCGGAATCCCTGTTGTTGCGTCGCATCACATTTCGCCACCATCAACCTTCAACGTGCTTCTTGGCTCCTACTGGTTCGATTAAACCTTGTTTTCTTACTGAGGAAACTTGCCACCGTGCGCATCATACCTTCCTCTGGGGTTCCCAACACGTGTGAGTTACACGCCATCAAGCTCTTTTCTCGGCTGCCTGGGAGATCAAGACACGCTGCAAGGGGAGTCTCCACTTCTCAATCTCTTTACTTTGTTTTTGTCTTGCTTTAATTTATTTACTACTTTGTTTGCTGCACTTAAACAAAACACAAAAAATTAGTTGCTAGTTTTACTTTATTTACTGTCTTGTTCTCTATATCAAAAACAAAAAAATTAGTTACTTGCATTTAATTTATTTTGTTATCATGTCTAGTCCTGTACTTGTTTTTATTTTCACTAGTTAGGCATAATGGAAAACAAAAAAAATTAGAGATCTTTATGAAATTTATCTTGAATTAGGACATGATGTGTTTGAAGAGAAAATTTAAAAACCCATGGAAATTTGTTTGCAAAATAGTTGTAGCAAGGTTATTAGCATGAACTCTTTGAACACCATTATTGCTAAAGCTATGGAAGAATTTAATCTTGGGGAAGCTGGTTGTGATATTTTTAGTCCCCCAAGCATGGAGGAGAAAATTTACTTTGATGATACTTTACCTCCTATATATGATGCTTGCAATGATGAATATGATATTTTCAGTCCACCTACTATTGAGGAGAAAATTAATTATGATTACAATATGCCTCCTATGTATGATGATTATGGTGATGAGAATAATAATGATAGCTATTTTATTGAATTTGCTCCCACTACAACTAATAAAATTGATTATGCTTATGTGGAGAGTAATAATTTTATGCATGTAGCTCATGACAAGAATGTTGTATGTGATAGTTATATTGTTGAATTTGTTCATGATGCTACCGAAAGTTACTATGAGAGAGGGAAACATGGTTATATGCATCTTATTAATATTAAGTTTCCCCTCTTTATGTTGAAAATCTTGAAATTGCGCTTGTGTTGCTTTTCTATGCTTACCACTTTGTTCTTCATGAATTTATTTGTGTACAAGATTCCTTTTCATAGGAAGTGGGTTAGACTTAAATGTGTTTTGAATTTGCCTCTTGATGCTCTCTTTTGTTTCAAATACTATTTCTTGGAGTGCATCATTAAAATCTTGAGCCCATCTTAATGGCTATAAAGAAAGAACTTCTTGGGAGATAACCCATGTGTTTATTTTACTACAGCACTTTTTGTTTTGTTGAGTCTTGGAAGTTGTTTACTACTGTAGCAACCTCTCCTTATCATGTTTTTGTGCCAAGTAAAGTTTCTATGTCAAAGTTGATGTTATATTTGGGATCGCTGCGCAGAAACAGCATTGCTGTCTGTCACGAATCTGGGCACAGTTCTCTGTAGAAAATTCGAAAAATCTGCCAATTTACGAGCGTGATCCTCAGATATGTACGCAACTTTCATTAGTTTTGAGTTTTTCCATTTGAGCAAGTCTGGTGCCAGCTTTAAATTCGTCTTTACGGACTGTTCTGTTTTTGACAGATTCTGCCTTTATTTCGCATTGCCTCTTTTGCTATGTTGGATTCATTTCTTTGATCCATTAATGTCCAGTAGGCTTTATGCAATGTCCAAGTGTAAAGAATGATTGTGCACCTCTGAACATGTGAATTATTAATTGTGCACTAACCCTCTAATGAGTTTGCTTGAAGTTTGGTGTGAAGGAAGTTTTCAAGGGTCAAGAGAGGAGTATGATATACTATGATCAAGAGGAGTGAAAGCTCTAAGCTTGGGGATGCCCCCTGGTTCACCCCTGCATATTTTAAGAAGACTCAAGCGTCTAAGCTTGGGATGCCCAAGGCATCCCCTTCTTCATCGACAACATCATCAAGTTCCTCCCCGAAACTATATTTTATTCAATCACATCTTGTGTTCTTTACTTGGAGCGTCGGTTTGTTTTCGTTGTTTTTGTTTGAATAAGATGGATCCTAGCATTCACTTTGTGGGAGAGAGACACGCTCCGCTGTTGCATATGGACAAATATGTCCTTAGGCTTTACTCATAATGTTCAAGGAAGTTTCTTCTTCGTTAAAATGTTATATGGTTGGAATTGAAAAATGCTACATGTAGTAATTCTAAAATGTCTTGGATAATGTGATACTTGGCAATTGTTGTGCTCATGTTTAAGCTCTTGCATCATATGCTTTGCATCCATTAATGAAGAAATACATAGAGCTTGCTAAAATTTGATTTGCATATTTGGTCTCTAAGGTCTAGATAATATCTAGTATTGAGTTTTGAACAACAAGGAAGACTAGAGTCTTATAATGTTTACAATATGTCTTTTATGTGAGTTTTGCTGACCGGTTCATCCTTGAGTTTGTTTCAAATAACCTTGCTAGCCTAAACCTTGTATCGAGAGGGAATACTTCTCATGCATCCAAAATCCTTGAGCCAACTACTATGCCATTTGTGTCCACCATACCTACCTACTACATGGTATTTCTCCGCCATTCCAAAGTAAATTGCTTGAGTGCTACCTTTAAAATTCCATCATTCACCTTTGCAATATATAGCTCATGGGACAAAATAGCCTTAAAACTATCGTAGTATTGAATATGTACTTATGCACTTTATCTTTTATTAAGTTGCTTGTTGTGCGATAACCATGCTTCTGGGGAACGCCATCAACTATTGTTGAATATCATGTGAGTTGCTATGCATGTCCGTCTTGTCTGAAGGATCTATCATTTTAGTGGTTGGAGCATGCAAAATTGTTAGAGAAGAACATTGGGCCGCTAACTAAAGCCATGCATCATGGTGGAAGTTTCAGTTGGACATATATCCTCAATCTCATATGAGAATAATAATCATTGCTACATGCTTATGCATTTAAGAGGAGTCCATTATCTGTTGTCCATGTTGTCCCGGTATGGATGTCTAAGTTGAGAATAATCAAAGCGAGAAATCCAAAATGCGAGCTTTCCTTAGACCTTTGTACGTGCGCATGGAGGTACCCTTGTGACACTTGGTTGAAACATGGCATGCAAAGATCCGGTAGTCCAAGCTAAGTAGGACGAGGTGCGGACACTATTAGTATACTATGCATGAGGCTTGCAACTTGTAAGATATAATTTACATAACTCATATGCTTTATTACTACCGTTGACAAAATTGTTTCATGTTTTCAAAATAAAAGCTCTAGCACAAATAAAGCAATCGATGCTTTCCTCTTTGAAGGACCATTCTTTTACTTTTATTGTTGAGTCAGTTTACCTATCTCCCTCCACCTTAAGAAGCAAACACTTGTGTGAACTGTGCATTGATTCCTACATACTTGCATATTGCACTTGTTATATTACTTTATGTTGACAATATCCATGAGATATACATGTTATAAGTTGAAAGCAACCGCTGAAACTTAATCTTCCTTTGTGTTGCTTCAATACCTTTACTTTGATTTATTGCTTTATGAGTTAACTCTTATGCAAGACTTATTGATGCTTGTCTTAAAGTACTATTCATGAAAAGTCTTTGCTATATGATTCACTTGTTTACTCATGTCATTACCTTTGTTTTGATCGCTGCATTCATTACATATGTTTACAAATAGTATGATCAAGATTATGATGGCATGTCACTTGTAAATTATCTTTGTTATCATTTTACCTGCTCGAGACGAACTAAGCTTGGGGATGCGATACGTCTCCAACGTATCGATAATTTCTTATGTTCCATGCTACTTTATTGATGATACCTACATGTTTTATGCACATTATATGTCATATTTATGCATTTTCCGGAACTAACCTATTAACAAGATGCCGAAGAGCCAGTTGCTCTGCTTTTGGTTTCGTAAATCCTAGTAAGGAAATATTCTTAATTGGACGAAATCTTCGCCTGTGGTCCTATTTTTGCACGGAGCTTCCAGAAGACCGAAGAGGGAAGGAAGTGGGCCACGAGGCGCCGACACCATAGGGCGGCGCGCCTGTGCCCCGCCGCGCCGACCTAGGGTGTGGGGCCCTCGTGTGGCCCCCGCTGCCCTTCCGCCTACTTAAGCCTCCGTCGCGAAACCCCAAGACGAGAGCCACGATACGGAAAACCTTCCAGAGACGCCGCCGAATCCCATCTCGGGGATTCAGAGATCGCCGCACCCGCGAGAGGGGATTCATCTCCGGAGGACTCTTCATCGCCATGATCGCCTCCGGAGTGATGAGTGAGTAGTTCACCCCTGGACTATGGGTCCATAGCAGTAGCTAGATGGTCGTCTTCTCCTTGTTGTGCTTCATTGTTGGATCTTGTGAGCTGCCTAACATGATCAAGATCATCTATCCTAATACTATATGTTGTGTTTGTCGGGATCCGATGGATAGAGAATGCTATGTTATGGTGATTATCAATCTATTGTTTATGTGTTGTTTATGATCTTGCATGCTCTCCGTTATTAGTAGAGGCTCGCCAAGTTTTTGCTCTTAACTCCAAGAGGGAGTATTTATGCTCGATAGTAGGTTCATGCCTTCATTGACACTGGGACATGGGATGAAAGTTCTAAAGGTGATGTGTGTTGCCACTAGGGATAAAACATTGATTCTATGTCTAAGGATGTAGTTGTATTACATTACGCACCATACTTAATGCAATTGTCTGTTGCTTAGCAACTTAATACCGAATGGGGTTCTGATGATAACCCGAAGGTGGACATTTTAGGCATAGATGCGTTGGATGGCGGTCTATGTACTTTGTCGTAATGCCCAATTAAATCTCACTATATTTATCATATCATGTATATGCATTGTTATGCTCTTCTATTTGTCAATTGCCCGATGTAATTTGTTCACCCAACATGCTTTTATCTTATGGGAGAGACACCTCTAGTGAACCGTGGACCCCTTCTTTACATAGCATACAATCTGCAATTGTGTTTTACCTGTTTTCTTGCAAACAATCATCTTCCACTGATACGCTTAATCCTTTGTTACACCAGAAGCCGGTGAGATTGACAACCTCACTGCTTCGTTGGGACAAAGTACTTGGGTTGTGTTTGCAGTTCCACGTTGGCGCCGGAATCCCGTTGTTGCGCCGCATCACATTTCGCCACCATCAACCTTCAACGTGCTTCTTGGCTCCCATGGGTTCGATTAAACCTTGGTTTCTTTCTGAGGGAAAATTTGCTACTGTGCGCATCATACCTTCCTCTTGGGGTTCCCAACGAACGTGTGAGTTACACGCCATCAATGTCATATAACTATAGAGAGCTAAAAAATAGTAGGAAAATATAACAAGTATTCCCTTCTAATTTTAAGAATACATCAAATAAAACCAAATTCCAATGCTCAATTGCATAGGCGGGCACACACTTATTCATGGGTATTCAGCTGAATACCCATTTTTTGCAAGAAAAATTCAGCCACTTAGCGCAATAAATCTAGCTATCCTCCAAGCCTCCGTGCAATAGCAGTCTAACCGTAGTCTAGCTCCAGCAACTCAGCAAGGCTGAGATGGCGATCTGATTCAATTGTCATGGACATCAACACTATGTGTTGCCCAAAAAATACCTATTTAAAGGATCTCTTTGTGATTTAATAAGTTGATTGACTTGTTTTTTTTATTCGTTGTCGCACCGCATTTATGTTTCCATTTCGGTATTGTTCGACACCTAATATTATGGAAAAAAAATGTTTACACAGTATGACAAGAAGTTAGAAACACACAATTCCCGATCAGTGTACAAATAAGGTGGAGCAAATTAGATAATCAGCAGGAGAGCGATATGCAGATCTGCTGATCTAGGAGCGCAGGCATCCCGGCCACTAGGCAAGATGAAGGCGAGCAAGCCGGAGATTCAAGAGCATGGCACATAGTCGAGTCGATGGTTGGTTGTTGCGTGCATGTCCGTTCCCCTCCTTGCGCCTGGTGTTTCTTTTCGTCCTGCTGGTCTTTTGCCTTTTTACAGATTTTTTTTAGCAGAAAGGTACAGAGAAGAGATGTGATGATGGGCCCCCAATAGGCGTGGGCCCCTGGGCGTTGCCCATGGTCGCCTAGAGCCAGAGCCGGCCCTGACCAAAGGAAGTGTGGACGGGAAACTCGAGCCCGGTTGGCACCAAGGTTAAGATCTCTTATGGGTAAAGCAACACACCTCTGCAGAGTGTAACGAATCGTGACTACCACTGTTCGGATATGGAATCGCGAACGCATTTAAAGGAACTCCATGAAGTTCTAGTCAACCTGAAGGCGACGGACATAGCTCTTCAGAATAAAAGCAACCTTTTGAAGAAATGATTATAAAAACCTGCATTGTCTTGGACTTTCTGGTCCTTGATGGTAGCTACTGCATTAAACACCTCTTTCCTATAATGAACTTGTTGAGTACGCTCGTACTCATCCCACTCTTAAATCCCCTGCTTAGATATGGAGACATCGAAGGAGGATCTACAGTGCAACTCGAAGGCCGAGGAGTCATTAACTACTTCAAGGGACAGGACCCTGTCAGAGGAGTCAAACACCACATCCAACAAGGAGAAAACCTAGATTAGCAATAGAAGGAAACTAGCTTCCTAAACTCAGCTCCTATTTAGCTAGAATCTTTTCATAGCCTCTATAGCTAGTCAAATACTCTATAAATAGAGTTCGTGAGAGGATTAGACTACGAGTCGTTCTTCGCGAGTTTATTTGCAGATTTACCTCATTGTAAAGTAGGAGGCTGTGATGATCTTATGTAATGAGTTCTGTGTAATTCTATAGACATGCCTTGGGCCCGCATATGTTTCGTTGTACCACTCAGAGTGATATAATACTAGTGGAACGGTGTTTCATTGGTGTTATATCAGACTTGCATACTACACCATGCAGTGGTATGCCGGGTCACCACACAGGTGCAAGTCTAGTGTCCATCATCTTTGCAATGAGCTTTGTGACTGCGTGGATGAGGCTAGTAGGTATAATATCGAGGACTTCCTCGGCCCCTTATTTTTTTGGGACGAGTGTTATATTTGCGGAGTTCAGCCAATGGAGTTCATTTGTGTGAAGATTTCAGAATTGGTTGGTGACCACCAAGATTTCCACTTTGATGGTGCTCCAACAAGCTTTGAAATAATTCCAAGTGAAGTTATCCGGCCCTGATCCCTTGCTACTAGCGTTTTTATCAACCTGAACCTTGAGTTCCTCGTACGTGAACGGCTCGTCAAGTCCATTAAGATCACATTGGCATGTCACATTAGGCATATATTTCTATGCTTTTTTGAAAGGAATACGGTAGGGGAAGACCCTATATTTAATTTTATTTAAATAATAAGATCCCAAATCAGCATTTCTGGGTGACTGAGTTGTACATCCACTATCCTAACCAAGTGTATTAGGCTCACTTCTTTATACTCCTATGCTTTAATTAATTAATGTGATTTTTCCTTCTTCTTGCATTGTTGCGAAGGTTGAAGTATCTACTGTATGCAACTCTCTCCTTTAAATTTTTTACCCTCGAAGATTGATGCTTTCTTGTTCTCTCAAGTGTTGTTGAACATGTGACTCTTATTTTTAGTCTAGAATTAGTGTCTTTTTTCCTGGTTGCTTAGAACTCTATTTTTCTTGGGCCACATCAAAGGTAGGATAACCTCCAAGGCTAAATGGAGGTCAACTTTTGCTTTGCAAAAAAAAGGCTCTTGCTCCATGGCCTCAAATTTTTGCTACTTCTCTTGAGCTTGTGGAAAGGGTGCTAGAAATTCTCATGGCGGGTGGTTTCTTCATTCCAAGCATTGGCGATCACCTCGGAGAAGCCCGACTCTTGATCCTAAAGTTTTCAAACCATAATGTTTTAGGCATTTTTAGTCCACAATCATTCTCAAGGAGTAGAGGGTAATGATATGACAAAGAGGACGAAAGATCATGGAGGATGTGTTTGGAAAAGGTGACATCACATTCATTATCGCAAAAGAAAGTGTCAAGCTTGCTCAAGGTTGTATCTTGTTCTTTGTCGCTCCATGTGATTTTTTAGTTTTTGAAATGAACTTGTTTGAGGTTGCAATAGTTGAGGGCATTCCTGGTTGTGGCGGTCTCTTTCCTGTTGTACGTGTTGTATAGAGGTCGTGTTGATTTTGTTCGTTGAGTTTGTCCTGTATTTTTTGGTGGTCGTTTGTATTTTTTCCCTCTTGTTCTTTAGTACAGCTTTCTGGTAGGCCCGTCTTTGATCAAGATTGCACTGCCACGATCTGGTCCCCATTACACAGAACGGAGCGTAAACAACAGTCCATATTAGTACTCCGTCGTTCTATCATTATTACACTCTGAATTTCTCTTGATTTTCTATCAACAGTCCATGCTATAATACATTTTGTAAGGAGCCTGGATAAGTACTGTCATCCGGATCTGACCAATCATCATCACGAGGAACCATCATCGCGTAGCTGATTTGAGAAACGATTTGCAGTTTCCATAAAAATAACGGAGAGGAATGACAAGAGAGCAGGGAGCGGATCAGTGGTCTGACGGCTGGCGCGCGCGTAGACGCCAAGCGTATATTTGTAGGATTCCACTTCCAGTATTGCACTATGTGTCTATGAGGCTAGGACCGCTACATCGGAAAATACAATTGCCGCAGCACTGCGTCGCCATTATACTGATTCTACGAAGACTACGGGTGCATCATTGAAGTATTGAGTAGTAAGGTGAGTATCACTATACTGACCAATTGAGAGTATTGAGGACGACGAGTGCATGCGTGACTAGTGAATCCACAAGTGCTCCGAGTCTCCGAGCAACTGTTCAAGACGACCCGCCAACACCCATACATACAGAGACACCGCTACAGCACCACCATTCTACATCACCGATCAGGGATCACTGCGCGAAAAGTTGCAGGACGCTGACGGACTTTTCACCGCTGCGGCAACGAGGATCCGAAATGCAGCGGTATCACTGCGGCTGACAGAGGTAAAAACATGCAATCGGAAAGAAAAGATGCAGCAGCGAGATGCCAGAGCCGTTGGTGGTAGGTGTACGGGGCGTGGAAGCAACGAAAAGAAAAGGCGTCCCGAGCCAAGGTGGTCGGGCCTGCGCCTGCCCGATCTGGCATTCTGCATGTGCAGCCTGCAGCAGGAACCGATGGAGGCAAAGGCCATCCATAGCCGCTAGCTCCTCCAGTCCAGTGTCTCCGGTTCAGTTCCCAGCCCCACCAAGATCCAAGACACCGCATGAAAGGCTGGCACACGGGGATAAACAATTAGCAAGTGACGGATCCCGCCTCATCATCGGCCAGGCAGAGCCTCCCGCTCGCTCTCGCTGACACCCAATCCTATTCTAATCATCCCGATCCGTATGCTCATCTAGGCGCATCTGATCGGCTGCCTGCGAAAGATGGCGAAAAGAAAAACCGCAAGAAACGGCTCCCACGAGAAAACGTTTATAAAATCCAGGAGGTAGCGTGCGCTTTACAGATCGCACACGCGTCGGTACAAAAGCTGGCAGGTAAAAAAACAGGGGGAGGGTACTCTGATTGACAATTTAACATCCCCGGGTCGTTTTGGGTAGGCGTAAAAGGCCAGGGAAAAAAAATCTATTTTTATAAATCTCTGTTCTTTATATATACCCTAAACTTACAAATGTCGGTCAAAAATCAAAACCTGGAGCCATTTTTTAAAGAGAAAAAAAATCGTAAATTGCTACCCTCGCCTACTACATTGGGCGGAGTGTCATAAAAACGTGGACAAATGTATCCTCATGAATCCGGTCTCCGGTCAGTGTGCTCCATGAATGGGCGCCACCGCCATGCTGCTCCTTCGGTCTGTTAAGTTGTGTTTTATATTTATTTTAAAGGATGCTAATTTCTAACGAGCGGAGCGAAACTCGTTGCTGGAGGCTTGGGCCGAAACGGATCAATGCCACCTTCTATATACCTATTGTAAGCCGTCAAGTAGGATTATCAGATTATAAGATAACATACGGTGTTTATAAACACTCTGTGATATAGTGAAGTTTTGCTGGCTGGCACTCGTGGTTTTTTCCCCTCTGTCCAAGTGTGGACGAAGTGCCTCCGCTGCGATTTTATTTTCGTTCATCGTTATTTACTTGTCTCTTTTATAACATGGTCTGCTTGTGCTTTGCCTCCGTCTTTGCTGCTCCCATGTGGACGACGTGCATCGGCGGGCAAAGCTGACAGCGCGGGACCCATGCCAAGTGAGCATGTCATTGGAGCCAGTTTCCGCAAGGCACGAGAGGACGGGGCCGTCGGAACTCCTCCTAATGGTTGTCCTAGCAGCAGTTACACGAAAATGTGGAGGTGGCGTTGCGGAGCACGTCGAGCGGGGATTGTGTCAGCAAGGTGGATAGTAGGAAACTCGAGAGCTTGTCGGGCGATGATGCATGGGCACAAGGCCTGTTATATTGTAATCCAAATTCAATAAGAATGATAAGGATTGAGCAAAGCAAGGCCCCGCTAGGCTTGGGTCGAAGCGAGGGGGTCGATACCGTTGTGCCATGTAGGGACGCCTGGGCAATACGGATCGTCTTCGTCGTCTATTATGTGTGCCTAGAGCATCAACCACCCCTACATGCCCCTCCTTCCCTCAACGCAGCCGCGACGGGGAGCACTCTAGCTCACCATCCTCTTGATTTACTCCCTCCGTGGCGAGGCTTTTTTCTTTTTCTGCCGTGCAATACACATAGGAGGGAGAGATGATAAATATTGGATGAAGGGTTTGACAACTAGGGTCCACCTGTCTGAGAGATTACTATGCAATCCAGATCGGGATCGTCACTTTCCAGGTCCGCCAAATAGATTCAGGGCCCGAGTTATACCGGGATCCGTAAATTCTAGGTACAAATACATGGATGCGAAGTTCAGGGTTTATTTCCCGAAACTAATGCAAGTTCAGGGTTTAGAATATAAGGGCATGTACAATGGAGCCGCTTAAATACGAGCGCTAGGAATTTTAATCCAGACGAGCGGCAGTTTTGAGGAACGATCCCGATTGCGGGCGCTTATCTAAAGGTTGCTTAATATCGTCTTGCGGCATGAAAACGGAGGAGGTTAGTCGAAAAACAAATTAGAGGCCAGCGTTGGACCAGTGGACTCTTAGCATGGGCGCCAGGATTAATCGATGGATTCATCTCTGCTAAAGCGCCCATACAAGGGTCGCGCATTGAACATGCCCTAATACTCTGCTATACTTTTTTTTTTTTTTTGCTAAACCGGGCGTAAACACCCCATTGAAGACGGCATTAAGTGAAAGGGAGACGAATCCATCTCGAGAGAAGGAACGGTTCACGCGGGCCCGGTTCAGCCGTCCCGTCTGTACTCCGGAGATGCTACAGGCGCCACGGGCGTCGCTAGCGGCGTGCCTCTGACGCGTGGGGCACCAACCGCGAGCCCGCCCCGCCCGGCCACAGAAAAAGAAAACTGCGTCTCGCGCGCGGCAGCCGGTATTCCCCGCCCAACGTCCCGCGCCCGTTCCTGCCGCGACGTGACTGGACTGGCCTGATCCGGGGCTCTGCCGTTTCTGGTCCATGGCACGCGCCGCGGGGCGGAGCACGGCGGGCTGCTGGCCCCACCCGTCATGCCCCGCCTCCTCCCATAAGAATCGACAGCGACACTGCCTTTCAGCTGGCACTGGGGCGCGCGCGCGACGCCGTCAAGACGAGAGAGAGAATACGGAGAGATCAGGAGGAGGGAGCAGAAGAGAAACGGCTCGCCGTCGTACGCTCCGCCGGCGGGTCCCGCGCGGCGCCAACGGCCGCTCGTCCTCCCGGTCGCCGTGGACCCCGTGCGCGGGTCCCGCCGACGGGAATCAATTCTCGGCGGGGCGGTGAGCCGATAAAAGCGGGGCGGCGGCGTCTCTCGACGGGCGAGGTGAGGAAAAGTAAATAAGTTTGTAGAAAAGTCTGGGCTACTTCCCATTCCCCCTTTGCCGTCCTTCTCCTTCCTTTCCCATTTTTTCCGCCCCTTTCCGCCTACTACTAGAAATGCTGCTGCCTCCGGTCTCGGTCTCGGGTTGATCTGACCCGCAGGCGGAGCCACCAGACGGAGGAGGGAGGTGGCGTCCGAGGGCGGGCAGGGAGGGAGCGGTTCGGGTTCCTGCCGCCTTCAGTGAGGTGAGGAAGGTGCGTGCGGTAGGGCTGCTTTCGGCGGTTGCTTGCTTTGGGGGTGAAAGCTCGCTCGCCTTTCTCGCTGTGAAATTCGGATCTCTTTTCCTCTTCCTGGGGCGCCGCGCCCCCGCCCACGCTTGGTTCTTCCAGCTGGTCTCCGGTTTCATTTCGGGCGCGGCTGAGCTGATTTCTGCGGCGGATTGCGGAGGAGTCGGGATTCAGGTAGGCGCAGCTCCGAGGGTTTATGTGGGGGTTAAAATTCAGTCCGTTTCGGTTGATGCTCGCCTTGATTCTTTCAGTTTCTGTTTCCACTGCCAGATTGATGCATGTTTTGTGAAACGGTGTGATTTTACGGCGAAGAATTATACGCGAATTTCGCTCTCCGACGCTAATCGCCTAACACTACATCCTGGAGTTCAGTTCCTTCTGATTTTTTCCCCTAGTAATTAGGCTGCTAAAGCCTTCCTCAGAATTGATTGCCTACTTGTTAGCTCCTCCATCGGTAGCTGATTTTGTTCTGATTTGTGGTGGAGATGCTGGTTTTCTCTCCGTTTCGGTGTCAAAACGCTCCTTCTTCCCGATTTTACACATGGTGCTTGCTTGGGAACGGCAGTGTTAAAAAACCTCTGATCTCTACATGTATTGATTTTACACATGGTGCTTGCTTGGGAACGGCAGTGTCAAAACCTCTGATCCCTAAACGTATTGATGGAACAGCTGTCCTTGTGGCCGATCCTGCATATGCTATGATTTATGTTGAAAGCCTTTGATTTTTCCTGCCTGCCTGTCTTTTTATTTCCTTTTTTTCTTCTTCTTTTGTATCATCAGTGTACTGAAGCTCTGATCTGTTCTTGTACTTTAGGTGAAGGCGCAGAAAAGGAGTACCAAGTATGGGTAAGAAAGGGAAGTGGTTCAGTGCTGTCAGGAGAGTCTTCAGCTCCTCTGATCCGGAGGGGAAGGAAGCCAAGGTATAAAAAATCATGTACTTGACAAGTGCTGAAATTACTCCAGTTTTGCATTTTCCATGAAAGCTTGTCCTTTCAACTATTTTGACTTTTGGCGACCCTGTAGACTGAGAAGGTCGACAAGCCAAAATCCAGGAAGAAATGGCCATTTGGCAGCAAGTCAAAGCACTTCGATCCACCGACCTTGCCAGTGTCAGAGGTCGCTCCAGTAGCCCCGTCGCCGCTGCCACTGCCACTTCCGCCTACGCAGCCTCCTCAGCCGCAATCCGAGGAGATTAAGGATATCAAGCCAGTCGAAACGGAGAGTGAACAAAACAAGCATGCCTACTCTGTTGCCCTTGCATCTGCTGTCGCTGCGGAAGCTGCTGCTGTCGCCGCCCAGGCCGCTGCTGAGGTCGTCCGTCTCACAGCGGTCCCCACAGCCACACCAAAATCGCATGTTTGCTCGAAGGAAGAACTCGCTGCTGTCAAGATTCAGACCGCCTTCAGGGGTTATCTGGTAATGAAACTATGCTCGCTGGATGTTTATTGCTTGCTGTTGTTATCTATCTGTATCTGTATTAATGTATGTCCTTGCAGTAGCAATACAATAACAAACAGACAATGTGATTGGTTTGGGTCACTATCTTCAGTTTTTATTAGCATTTGCGAGTATGCACGTAAGATACCAACCTGCTATGAGTTAAGATCCATTAAGATACCTGATTTGGTTGGTAGAGAGTTGCTGTCTAATGTATCAGTGTGATGTCCATTTTGGAATACCACCAAGATTGTGCTTTGCTGGTCATTTTCAATCATATATTCAACTGATGATTCTGCTGTTCTTGCACCTGAGAGTGTCAATGCTGATATGACAGCTGAATGAAAAAAAATGTGTACATTATTTCATCTTGCATGGCAAGTTATACATGTGTGTTTTAGTGCTTACTCTCTTTTTTTAATACAGAAAATTTCATTAGTTACTAAATATGGAAAATATAATGTTGTAGGCAAGGAGAGCACTGCGGGCACTGAGGGGACTAGTTAGGCTAAAGTCGCTAGTTGATGGAAATGCTGTCAAACGCCAAACAGCCCACACCTTGCATTGCACACAAACAATGACAAGAGTTCAAACCCAAATCTACTCTAGAAGGGTGAAGATGGAGGAGGAAAAACAGGCTCTTCAAAGACAGCTCCAGTTGAAGCACCAAAGGGAACTCGAGAAAATGAAGGTGAGCACCTTTTTTATGTAGCCCATGCAACCTCATAATTTTCCTTTTCTTTTTCTCGAACATAAAACTAAACCAGCAGAGACTATCCCAAGTGCCCCTTTTAATTAAGGAAAGGCAAGAATGAGGCACCCCCACTGCAGAACACTGGGCTTGAATGTGGGTGGCTGGTTGGACCCGTGTGTGCACCTCTAACCAACTTGTCGACGCCCAGTTCAGCATAATTTCATCTTAAAGTATTTCTTTCTTGTTTGTATCTGATTGACATCGTACAAGGCTCTCTTTGGGATTACCTATTTTCTGTTTATAGGAGAAAGAGTTATTAGTGATAAATAATAAAAACACACCAATCACATTGAAGAAAGAATTGAGATACCATATATGGTTTTGATTAGTGGCATTTAAACTTCGGCAGTAATATGAGAAGTTACAATTCTCATGTGATATCTTATATCGCTCTACTATCTAATTTACTTGGCAGATGGATGAAGACTGGGATCATAGCCATCAATCGAAAGAACAGATCGAGGCCAGCTTAATGATGAAACAGGAAGCTGCACTAAGACGAGAAAGAGGACTGGCATATGCATTTTCTCATCAGGCAAGTTCACTTCTTTGGTTTCCCTTGATGGCTTGTACTTATATTGTTTCCTCCTTGTTCTTACTTACTGTAATTGTACTCATATGTCGTTGTATTTATCATTATATACTATTAAATTTTTGAACCTCATGCAGTGGAAGAATTCTGGCCGAACTGTAACACCAACATTCACAGACCAAGGGAATCCTAATTGGGGCTGGAGCTGGATGGAACGCTGGATGTCAGCAAGGCCGTGTGATAACCAAGTGGTGTCAAACAAGGATCTTAAAGACTCTGCTCTTACGAAAAATCTCAGCACTAGCGCCGCTCGAACCTTTGTACCCCGTGCTCTCTCAATCCAGAGACCGGCAACACCAAGCAAGTCAAGCCGTCCACCGAGCCGGCAATCACCGTCAACACCCCCATCAAAGGACCCCTGGTCTGCAGGAAAGTTCAGACCATCAAGTCCAAGGGATAGCTGGCTCTACAGGGATGATGACCTGAGGAGCATCACAAGCATACGCTCCGAGCGCCCAAGGAGGCTGAGCACAGGTGGAGCCTCGGTCCAGGATGATGCAAGCCTAACAAGCACGCCTGCTCTCCCCAGCTACATGCAGTCCACAAAGTCCGCAAGGGCAAAGTCCCGGTACCACATGGTATTCGCCGACAAGTTTGAGGTACCTCAGAGAGCATCTCTGGTCCAGTCGTCAATAAAGAAGCGCCTATCCTTCCCAGTGGCAGAAAAACCAAATATTGCTACTGCTGATAAGCCGATGGAAAGAGCGAGGCGTCATTCAGAACCTCCGAAGGTGGATCCTGCCTCCCTGAAAGACGTCCATGTTCCCTGATATGACCGAAGGAACTTCTATGATCAAATGACACCAGGCGCATCGCCTTGTTTTTCATTTTGGTATTTTCTAGTTTAGATTGTTTTCTCTCAAGGTTGAGCCCTCTATGAAATGTATGATGTGTTCGGGTTAATTTGAGACGACTCTTGACTGTAACAACAGAGGTTTTTCTCTGTGGATTGCGTATTTGCGTGTGTGATGTTGGTGAGGAGAAAAAGAGGAGGGATGAAGTGTGTGCGTGGCTTTCATTGTACATTATGATGCTTGAAATGTAAGTTGTTGAATTTTCCTGACTTCTTGATGTTCTTGCTGTAAAACTATAAGTGGCCTGGTACTTGCTACTTGGGCTAGTCTCAGTTTTTCTGTTGCAGTATGTCTAAAATCCCTACTGTGTTGCTAACTGTTACTCCAGTGTTGCGGTATGCATCAAGAGTAATGGTATGTCTTTTGCTATCATGCACTATGGCACTGAACAGAGGATAAACGCTTATCTCATCACCATCGCTTTGCATTTGTTTCCATCCGTGGTTGTTCGCCATACTTGACTTGTACTCCAACACTCATTGCCTTGCACTTGCACCTGCCGTAACGTTTCGTTGAAGGCACCACTAATTGGAGTACACTTTCTTATCACCTACCCAATCTCAATGTCCTTCTTTCATGGGTTGTGCTTGGCGATATCCCATCGGCCCAAATTAATTGACACAGCTGAGGAGTACACTTGTACCAGACATAGTATATGACCGTGCCTATTAATTTGTTCCAGTAATCTTAGAAAATTGAAGAGGCTTTACAATTTTTTCATGGCTCTTTTATATGTATTTAAAAAAACCATTGAGTGGAAACTAAATATTTTTTTTTCCTTTATTCCACCAATAACTATGGCATACATACAATTTTTGCAATAAAATTATATGTTTTCTCTGCGATGCGATGAACGACATCTATTGCATTTTCCTATGTGTTTCAATTTCTATGAGATTGAACATACCATGATCTCATATATCTACGTTTTCTTATTCGTGTATTTTAGAAAGCATACGAACCAAAGAGACCATTAGGTTTATGTTTGGCTATGTCATGAGGCGTGAACTATGTAGAATTTCTCAAAGCGCACTATGAAATCTTCCAGGGCTTTTGTTAGCCCGGGGCTTAACATAACATCTCTGACAAGCAAAAAGGTTTTTCTCTAGAGTCAACAACACGACGACAGTTCGAAAAGTGCAGCGGAAAGTTTTGACATGCCTATGATTACATGCATAAATAAAGTGGCATAAATGATGATTTTTCACGGGTTTGAAAACAAAATGTGTCATGCATTATAAATATACATCCATAAATGTGATGATGCATTTTCACATATTTTAAGAAGATGTCAATGATATGGAAACAAATCTTCATATGTAAAATAAATATTCATCTATCACGGTAGGAATATTAACATATTTAATAATAAATAAAATGAAAATTAAATACTCATGTATCATAAGCTTAATGTTTGTGTATCTTAAAAATGTATTCATATATACCTATAAAGGAAAAAATAAATTACTACAAAAAAGTGATAAAAGGGAAAAGGCAAAACAAAAAAGAGGAATACAGACCAAAGAAAACAGGGGAAAAAACTAAAAAGGAAAAAACAATAAATTTATGGCAGGGCAATAAGAAATGCCGCTCATCGTGCCGTAGCGTTCGGCCCAAGGCAGGAGGGCCTGGTAGCTTCGAAACCGACATAACCTGGCCCAAAATCTTGTAATCTATCCAATACCTGGCCCAGAAGGAATCCGGCTTACCAACGAAGTAACCTCGTGCCATCAAATCCTGGAGGAAGCCGGCGTACGAAGGCACCACTTCACGAAACTCGCCTTCCTCGCCGCCCTCTCCGTCCGCTGCACTTCGCTTCCCTCCATTGCTCGCCGATCTGAGGTACGCCCGCAACTCAGCTCTCCCCTCCCTCCTCGCCGCACCTCCTCCACCCCCGTCTCTCCCTGCGCCCCCCCTAGGGTTTGCTCCGCTCCTAGGGCGCGCGCCATGATCTGATCTGCTGTGATCAGGCCACGAGAAGCGCGCGCCAACTTTCTCGCCCGCGTTCTTAGATAGATCCGTGCGTCCGTAATCGTTTCATGCGCGACATTGGTCGTGTTTAATTTTCTGCGTGAGCTTTTTCCGAGCGGAATCTCGCGGGTTTCGGGTTCTCGCTACGACGGGTCTTGTGCGTACTGAAGTTTGCTGAAATTTAGTTCGGATCTTAGTAAGGCTCCCGTACGGCTCTCGCTAGTTAGGAGCGTTGCTTCGTGTGATGGTTCGTGCGTCCGGTTGGGTTCCGTGTGATGGTTCGTGCGCGGAGTACGAGGATTGTGCGGGCTGGCGAGTGGTGAAGCGTACCGCGCAATTTGGATGACCAATTATCTGCTGTTATATCACTATTTTTGGGTTCTCGATCTGGATATCCTCTATGAACGTTATGCTCGACTTGGATGACCAACTTAGTTTAGCTTTGCAGTCTTTGATTTTTTGATCGGGGTCTGAAGTTGTTTGATTAAGCATACCTGATCATATTCTTCCTGGCGTTTGGTATCTATGGACGTGAAAGTTCTCTCAGATCACAATCGGCATTTTCATCACGCGGAGTGCGGGTTGGCATAGCGTTAGTTTGAACTGCGTCTATCAGTTATCTGCACACTGTACTTTCGAAATTCATAAAAGGTGGTATTTGGGAGAATATCTGAATTAACAATTGTTTATAATGATTAGTTCATGCAGTTGTTTCCTTGTCTTTTGTTCTTGTATTTCAATAATAATGGCCACCTTGTGGTATCTGGATATCATCATTAAGATAATTTGATATGCTGATTTTCGTTCTGCTGTATGCTGTTTGATATGTGCAAAAACATTGTTTGTTGGACCATCCTGTGTGTCCCATGAATGGTTGTGCATATGCAGTTCCCATGAATTACTTCCTTCCAATTATGGCTTGTTTGTGTTGGAAATAATTAGCTACTCTCTTGCAGTTACATACCTTGTCAAGGCTTTTTTAGGGCAACTCTCGACTTGGCTTTGGTAATTCCTGGGACTGACAAAACCGTTGAAAATGGTATGATTGATTGCTTCAAATTGTTATCCTGCACTCTTGTAGTATTTTATTCTCCATTTTGCAATCTGATTTACTTCTGGACATTCAGGAGTCTTGATATGCATCACAGTGAAAGAATATGTGTTATTATTAGTTTATTCTAAGTAGTATTTTTTTTTTCAATATAATAGTGAGAAGAAGAAATGACTTCCTTTTATATGCTACACAGGTGGTTCTCGCGGTTTCTATTATATCAAAGTCTGGAAAAGGTGAGCTTCTCTAAAAGTCCCTAGTCACTGGAGTCCTTATGAATTTTCAGGCAAAAACAAAATATGCAACAGAATCTTAGTAGCTGTAGCGTATATTTCAATTTGACGTCATTTGCTATGTACATGATAATACAGTTCTTCAAAATAATAGCACTGAAATGGCCTTTCCGCTTAACTGTTGCTCAATAAATTTATGAATGTTTTAGCCCGTGTTTGCATCAATAGTTTTATACTACATCTGATACGATGTCAAGAACAAAGATAGTGCCATTTCTTTTCCTGTGATGTTTTTATTAACAATTTTGAAGTGGTTTTATTATTTATTTATTTATTACTTGAACTGCAGTACTTGCTTCAAGGCAATTTGTTGATATGTCCCGGATAAGGATTGAGGGCCTGCTTGCAGCATTTCCAAAGCTGGTTGGAACTGGAAAGCAACATACTTATGTGGAGACTGAAAATGTTCGTTATGTTTATCAACCAATTGAAGCGCTATATCTGCTACTCATCACAAATAAGCAGAGTAACATTCTTGAAGATCTGGATACACTGAGGCTGCTCTCCAAACTTGTATCCTATTTTCAAATTTCAGTCGTGTTATATATTCTTTTGTCAGAAACTAGGTTGTTGCAGTTGCGAAATGAAAAGTTATATCAATCGCGAAAAAACAAAACAAAATACTTGCAACTGGATAATCAGTTTTGTTTTGAAGCAAAAGTTAACTTGGTGATCTAATCAGTAGATTGTTACCATCTGTTCTTGCTCAGGGGCTCAGGGTATAGTTATATAATTTGCTTTTTATGTAAATCAATCCGATGCAATGGTTTCCTTGAACATGTGTAAAGGTACCTGAATACTCCCCTTCATTGGATGAAGAGGGTGTCTGCAAGGCAGCATTTCAACTTATATTTGCTTTCGATGAAGCCCTTTCTCTTGGAAACAAGGAAAATATAACTGTTGCACAAGTTATACAAAATTGCGAAATGGAGAGCCAGGGAGAGAAGCTGCACAAGCTGGTGATGCAAAGCAAGATAAATGATACTAACGAGGTCATGCGGAGGAAAGTAACTGAGATTGAGAAAATCAAGGTTTGTTCTACATATCCTACCCCCCCCCCCTTCCTCCGTGACACATGGATATAACTATCATTTCATTGGAATTCATGCAGATTGAGAGAAACAAGACTGAGAATGAAAAATCTGGTCCCAAGAGAACTCCAAACAACTTTAATGACATGAACAGGGATCCAGTATTTCATGATATTGACCTGTTACCTAACAAGGCGAAAGGTATGTACTCGAACATGTAGATGTTGTGTGGAAACAGAAAGGTCTGCGCATATTAGTAACATATTTGTGTTTGGAAGTTTCAATGTGTTTTGATTGACGACAAATCCGGATGGAAAATAAATCTGTATTCTGACACTCAATTGCTGGGACCCCGTGCATGACTTCATATGTATAAAGTATTTATTTTATAGCAAGCTTGTGGTTAGAGGAGAGATCATGCAGTCATGTCTGAATATTTTGTCTTGTGTCTATTATTTTGTCTTGACTCCTATGGACATTTGTACAGAGCACCCATCTGCTCCTTCTGATGCTCTGAAAAAAGCGCCAGTTAAGGGAATGGTGTTAAGTAAAGAACAGAAGAAGACAGATCAGTTCATAAAGTCTTTGGAAGCTGAAGGAGAAGTTATTCTTGAGGATACTCAACTAAGCGCAATTCAGTCAAGGTCTTCATCATCTATTCCACCAAGTGATCCTATCACAGTGACCATTGAAGAGAAGCTCAATGCCACTGTTAAAAGGGATGGTGGAGTTAGTAATTTTTATATTCAAGGAACTCTTGCTCTCCAAGTTCTTAATGATGTTGATGGTTTTCTCCAGCTGCAGGTCCTCTCTATATTTGATTCTGAATCATTCTCATTATCCAAAGACTTCTGTTTGGAACATTCAGACTATTGAGCTGCACTCTGTTAATTCAGTTTTAATGTGAAGCTGCAAACTGCTTTTTGCTCATGTGTATTTATAGTATATAGTCACACTTTTTTTTGTACATCTCAAATGGTTCCTCAATATTCGTTTGAGCCACTAGCATCAGGAAAATTGGTTGCAACTTTGTTTAGTATCCCTGGCTATAGTGCTACTATAGCAACATGTTTAGGAATTGCTTGCCTGCAAACACTGCCTTTTTGGTTAGCAGCACTTCGGAAATGACTTAAAATTTAAATTTGAAGGTACTAATTTTATATGCATTTGGTACAGATTGAGAAACAAGATGTGCCTGGACTTACCTTCAAGACGCACCCTAATATTAACAGAGAGCTGTTCAACGGTCAGCAAATTGTTGGGGCAACAGATCCAAACCGGCCTTTCCCCAGTGGTCAAAATGAAACACATCTGGTGAGGTGGAGAATCGAGGGGTTGGGTGAATCTTTTCTGCCATTGACAGGTATACTGCAGTTTTTCTTGTTCTCATAGCTTGCCACTTTGGACTTGTGTAACCTGGTTTTGCCACTTGTAGTCAATTGCTGGCCTTCCGTTCATGGAAATACAACCAATGTTGACATTGATTATGAAGCTTCGGAGATGTTCGATTTGCAGAATGTTGTCATCTCTATCCCTCTGCCTGAACTCAGGGAGGCTCCGAGTGTTAAACATATAGATGGAGAATGGAAGTAATGTTCTGATTCCCTCATCTTGTCCTAAATACCATGCTAACATGGATGTGTAAGACTGGCCTGTACAGCCAGAGTAATGCTAATAGCTGTAGGTTTTACACAGTACACCTGCAAGAGAATAACAAAACTATATATGATGTTTCGTTGAGCAGCGCACCATGTGCACAGACCAAGGAACGCTAAAATTGTGAGAAATTTAATGATAAATTTCAGTTCTACTGTATTGACATGTTACAGCAACCCTCTTAACTTCTTTTCTAGTTTGTGAGGTTATGGGGTGGAAATATGGCAATTACTATGCTCTTGATTCACGCAGTAGACTGAGGACAGTATATAGTCAATTGGAGGGAGTAGTAATTTGATGTATATTTAGCATCAAGTCTTTATTTTAAATGGCTAGATGTTCCATTTTATCTGTAGCCTAATAAGCTAAGCAACTTTAGAAACAAAGTGTTACAATTAAATTCATTTCTTAATAGAAAAATAATTTTCTTGGATCGTAGTTTCTCCTGGCCACCAGCCCGGTTATTCTTTATCATTTATTACTTATATGTAAATGGTTTTTACTGGACGCAAGTTTCCCCTGATCAACCATCTATTTCATCTTTACCTGCATTTATCAGTTATACTTTGTCGATTTATCTATTTTTTTGCATCCAGGTATGACCCGAGAAAGTCAGTTCTGGAATGGTCTGTTATTCTTATTGATCAATCCAACCGAAGGTACATACAGTATACGTTTTCTCAATGCAGTGTTACTTTTATATCCTCCGTTTTTTTTTTTGCGAAATTTATATCCTCCAGTTTGTTTGACAGTGTTAGTAACACTTGTCATTTTTCTCCATTTGCAGTGGTTCCATGGAGTTTTCTGTTCCTGCAGCCGATCCATCAACATTTTTCCCAATCTCTGTTGGATTTTCTGCATTAAATACATTCAGTAGTTTGAAGGTTTGTTTTATTATACTTCTCAGTGATATATGCATACTTGCTTTACCCTTTGTTTGTTCTAGTGCCTTCGAAACTAGTGTGGAATTAGCATGGATGTCCTTCTGTATTACATCATTTTACTAGCATTGGACTTAGTTCAAAATTGATTGGGAACAACGGTGGTTTATTGTGGGACTTCCTGTTCACAGAATAGTATGATGTTAGCCGGTGAACTATATCAAGCAGTAAGATGGCCCTCCTACTGGCTTTTACAACTTCTTGATCTACTCTGATTTGCAATAAAAAAAATTGAGCCATGTTTCAATTTTTTTTTATCTCCACCCTTTGTAGAGAAATATGCTTTTCTAAAACCGGTTTGCCATGTCATTTCATTGGAGCAGCACTTTAACCAGATAAAGTTTATATATGTTTCTACGCTGCACCGCATTTTTTGATGGCCTTTCTGATACAGAGTATTTCTTACTGTTTATCTGATGTCACTGTACCCCATAATTCCAGAAACATAGTCTCCCGTGCCATTCTGCTTTGGTTGAGTTAATTCAACTGTCCAAATTTGATGTTCCTCCACTTCAAATTTATAATTCTTGTGATTTTCTGCAAATTCTGGTTTCAGGTTACTGCCGTTCGTCCATTGGGGGAAGGTAGCTCAAAATATTCCCAGCGGGTTCGACTGGTCACTGACAAATATGAAGTAGTTTGACGTCCCACTGAAGTTTTTTTCTGGTCAAATGATAGCGTACATTGGAAGTACATAGGGTTTTTGTTTATCTCGTGACTCGTGGGGCCATTGCACATGGATAAAAATTTAGTACAGACAATACCTTACCTTTTTGTAATTTATTATATTTTGAAGTGTTGAACGAAATGCTGGCGTTCTTCCTACTCACATACAGCATGGAAATATGCGCTTCGCTCGATGCTCGTTTTGTGATATTATGTGCCTTGTTGAATCGTCATATAGGCAAGG
This sequence comes from Lolium multiflorum, assembly GCA_030979885.1. Lineage (NCBI taxonomy): Eukaryota > Viridiplantae > Streptophyta > Magnoliopsida > Poales > Poaceae > Lolium > Lolium multiflorum. The sequence continues at coordinate 260,900,194 of CM061749.1, forward strand.
TGACTAATCCGGTTGCAATATCAATCCAGTATCATATGGTTTTATCTTTTTTGCGGTCATCTATTCAGTGAGACGTGCTTTCACCTTCAGTCAAAATGTCTCTGGCTGCTTAGGAAGCACGACTGCAATTTTCTTCTGGTTATGGAATCTGGATCCTTGGTCTGTGTTATTTCTTTTACATTCCAGCAAGACCCATTTGTTGATGGCAGAAAACGAAATCATGTCATTGCTGGCCAATGTGTTGTACTGTTGTGTGCGTTTATACACTTTTGTACTTTGTACACTCATAGCCATTGCTCCCTTTCTGCTTGAAACTGCGTTGATCTATGGTTACTTCTGGAACCCGCCACGAATACCAAAGGTATGAATAATATTTCAAGTCATCCGTAATGCTAGTCAATGTTTATCCCAATCATACTGTGCACAGGCGCAGGTTGACTGTTTACCTGCAAAACACTTGCACGAAATGTCGCAGTCCTAGAAATTTTGGCACTTTCTTTGCTGAACCCTGAATAAATCCCGCGTAGACGAAGTGCGCCACACCGCGAAGCTTGGTACGTATCCCGCCACCTTCACGAACACCCAATCGAGCGTCCATTTCAATTTTCTGTTGGAGGCAACGCAAAGCCACTACTCGTACATGCACCTTTAAATATTAAAAAAAAAAACACAGTACAAACGCAGACATTCACACATACAAGTGAATACACTCACCCCTATGAATGTATATATGCACACCTTACCACTATGAGCACCTCCGAAACCACAGGCGTCTCGCTGTCGACGAGAACGTCGCCTTCCAATGAATGAATATTCCGCCTTTATGAGACATACATATGTCAAACCTGAGGTTTAAATTCTGGTGGGATGGGGGCAGGGACGGAGCTAGAAACAATCAAGTGTGGTGCTAATACAGGCTTAGTGGTGCTAATTAGCTAGACATTTCATGTTTGTAACCTTAAAACCGAGGAATAACTCGTTGTAATGTAGCTGCTGGGACGGTGCTACGGCACCGGTAGCACCGAGTGTAGCTCCACCACTCACAGCTCCACCACTGGCTGGGGATACAACCGCCCTCCTAACCTCCTAACTTCAGGTTGGTTCTCTGCAACTTTAAGACTTGAAGGACACTCCTAACCTTTCCCTTTTCGTCTTAACACACGTGGTTATGCTTACATATAGTAGCACCCTTTTGGGCTTTTTCTTTTAAAAAATGATGCATGAACAGTAACATGGAGTTCTACGCGCACATGATGGTCCGCCAGGGACTCCGCGATCTGCCATCGAGCCCGCATTGGACATGGCAATTTGATCCCGTGTGATGCCGCCGTGCGTTTCCGTTGCTGAATTTTGGAGCACCAAAGACATCTACTGGTACATGGAATAGACAGCAAGGGAAGAACCACAAAATTATTCAATGAAATAAACACCTACCACCATCTAAAAAAGCAGCTATGCCAAAATCGCCTCTTTAGTTGCAACACGATAAAGAAATAGGGAAAACCATTCGCGCTGATGTTGTCGCCATGTCCATCATGAGATGGCTGGGGCTAGGTTTTCATCCTAGATATCGGGTCCAACCAATCAAGACCAAGTCGTTGCCGCTAGTACCACTACTTACCCCCGTCGAAGAAAAATGGCACATGCAGGTTAAGCTTTTTTTTTTTTTTTTGAGTAGACGCAGGTTAAGCTTCCAAGTAGTTGTATTGGATGTGCTTGGAATTTCTAAATAGTTGGGCTGGATGGTCTGTAGCAAGCAGCTAAATGATTGGATAGACTGATTTTGATTAAAGGGAAAATAGATCGATTGATTTATAATATAGAGGCACATGTCTTACCTCCGCTCGGTTCTCGGCTCATTCAACGCGTCCTGACGGGCAGGAGGCGAAGAAGGGAGGAGCACACATGACACATATACATTACATTCCTATGTGTGTGCGTGCGTGTGTGTGTGTGTGTGTGGGGGTGGGGGGGTGGTGAGGGCAGTTTCCCACAATACTATCTTTTACTTGGTCATACCAACATCAACATTTTGAACCATTCTACGCCACTGCATGCACTGTGTTTTTTTGTCGACTTCTGAAAGATCAAGGATACCTCCTAGAGTGGGAGGGGCATGAATAAGTGGTCTAAAAAACTTCTACATTGGGGCTTAATAAACAAGTGCAGAATTAAATTACAGTTTTACTTGTCAAGAACAAAATCTATAAACTAGGGTTTGCCTATGTTCGCCAACAACCTATACTAAGGAATATAAGCAGCAAGGTTATAGAATATCTCAAGCACGGAAGTTATCACAAAGTAAAGAAGCTCGGGTTGTTGGGAAGTAACCAACGCACACAGAGACGATGATGTATCTCGAAGTTCATACCCTTGCAGATGCTACACTTGTTGGAGCAGTGTTCTCCTCTATCCTTCCCACCAAAAAAAAAATCCTCGATCCACTAAGGAACTCTTGAGGAGGCACAAGATAACCATAAAAGAACATGATCCATGATCCAGAATATCACTGTTCCCACGTTATTTGAGCTAGGGGAAAGCCAAACTCCACACTTAGAAGAGACAAGGATTATATCCAATTTTTGATAATAGGGTCAAGCCATGTGTATAGTCTCCCAAGTACTTAATTTCATTACAGAAATTAAAGGATTAAAAGAGTAGAAGTTACTTCTATGGATATTTATTACGCAAATTACGATTGTATTTAATTACCAAAAGCAATACCAAAGTTGCACTAGCATACTTAACCATACACATCAGACTGAACACATGGGACATACCTGAATATGGAACAAGTAGTGCTGCAATATTTGAGATGAAGAGCATACATATCACACCATGGACGTTGTTGATGTCGCCCATGTTGTTGTCGGAGAGGTCGGATCCGTCGAAGAAAAATAAGGACAACGCGGAAGAAGATGAGCATCACCGAGCAGCCGCGCCGAGAAGCTCTCAAAAACCTTATCATCCGCCTCTCGGTGCAGGATGTCGACGGGCGGGGTTTCGAAAACCTGCTCTCCTGTACGGCTGTGCACTTAGTCGCCGCGATAGGGAAGACTAGAGGGCGACGTAACAAAAGAAACATGGCAAGAGAGGGGGGTGAGTGGAGAACTCTAGATGCGTTCCAACCGCCATGAGTAGAAAGTCACATACACGCGGTGAGCATGCACACGCACGCTGACACGTACCCTTCTCAGTTGGTGCAGCAAGCAAAAAAATTAGGCTTCCACAAAACTAATTTCGAACTAGAACTCGAGTCACGAAACACGGCGCACGTGTGTGCGATGCTTGACGAGGTGACGCGCGGGGGGAGGGGGCTGAGGAGGAGGAGTGTGCCGGGAACCCCGGAGGTCGGGGCTAGACAAACTCAGATTCACATCTGGCATAAATCTAACCTAGATCTCTAGGGCCTACAGTGTAAGAATCGGTAACACAACAGTGACTCTACGACTGAAAGAAAATATATTACAACTCTTAACAGAGTTAAGATCCAAATTATTACACGCAGTGGTCACTGACCGTATTACAACAAGCAACAGAAAGCAAATTATGTTATTCTACATAACAAAACTGCAAACAGCCTAAGAGGCCATAACATAAGGTGACGTCCCAGCCCATAAGTCTCAGGCTGCCGCCTGGGAACTCCAAACTACTCGTCGACGTCAAGGTAGAAATCACCGAGCGGCATCGTCTTAAACAAAGTATGCAAAACTGAGTACAGGGACTCGGCAAGACTTAGTACAACCTATTAGCAAAGCGGGTATGCGAGGCTTTATGTGGAACTTATTTTGCGTAAAGCCAGTTTTCCTTCGTAAACAAGAGGGAGAAGAAGCTCGTCTATTCAGACCATTTTCAAAAGGGATAAGAGAGTGATAACAACTCTAGCTCTATATCATCACGTTGAATCCACCGAATCTTCATCATTTGTTGAACCTATCAACTAGGATCACCCCCCATACCCTGAGAAGGGATCCTTATTCACACACTTGATACCAAGTTTTACGATTATGTCCAAGTTATCTATGATCACAAAATCCATCACCAAGTCGTTTGTAATCGTGGACACGACTTTTCGAAAACATTTAACCCTGCAGGGGTGTACAACTTTACTCACACGCGCCGACCGACTCTTAATGCCACTAGGTTAACACACTTCCTTGGTGTGCCGGCAGAGGGTGGTCGACTAAAACATTTCCCTTACTTCGCCTATTCCATGAGTCAACCTAACTGGAGAAATCCGTCATCGTAGGTAGCCATTCTTCCAGGAGGTCCCGGTTATTGTGCGCATAGGATCCAGTTTAATGCCCCGACCACGCCCTGTATGAGGCACCTTTGAAAACCTTTTCCACATTTTCCCATGCGTATGGCAAATGGAACTCGCAAACCAAGTGACTCATGGGTAAGCTAGGCACGTTCGGGCTAAGGGGTTCCCATAGGTCTCGTGTGTCTGTACGCTCAGTCTTGGTTCCGATGGCGAGAAATCAGGTCCTAGTATTGATGAAAATGACTCAAATCACCACATCCCCATGTGGTGGCCCATCCAAGCCTTTAAACATGATTATTATCTTTACTGATCATACCACGTCATCATGTCATACTAGGTTCATTCGTAGCTTTGATTCATCAACCGGATGGATCAGACTTCAGGAACTAAGCATGGCTAAGCATATCTCATACGGCTCTAGCGATGCGTACAAGCTCAAACCTAGTTTTGGTTGGAGCGGTGGATCAGGAACTTTAGGCTACAAGGATGGAATATGCACACATAGGATAACTATAACTACTGATAATACATATTTGGAGCGTATGCAATATGTAAGAACCAGAAGTAAAAATATTTCAAAACCATATATGAACCAGGTTAGGGCTTGCTTTGTCCCTCGTTGTTCGAGTGATGCTCTTCGGTGTCGTTGATCGCGGGCTCTCGTTCGGTCCCTATCGAGAAGAACCAAATACCGGAAAGGAAGAGCACAATCAAGACATGGCACAATGCAATGCACATACAATTAAAGGGGTTGGAACAACCCTAGGTGCATCAACTGAAATTAAAGGGGAATCTGCATCGAACCCAACATATGAGAGGGGTCAATTAGGGTTCCGCTAACATTTGAATTTTAGTTGGTTCAAGCATGTATGACACATGGATAAATAGTTAGGATTTGTTTTTTTGAACATTTTGATATATTATTTGTATTTTTCTGATTTAAAATAAATTTCCAAAGTTTAATTCATTTTAAAACATTTTCTGAAATTTCCATAAATTATTAAAACTTTGACGGATATGGCCCACTCGTCATAACTTTATTATTTTCTAAATAATTAAGAAATTATCAAATATCTGACAGAGGGTCCCACATGTAATACTATTTTCCTAAATAAAAAATGAATTACAGAAATATTTACAGAACATAAAGAGTTATGCCATCATGCTGACGTCAGCACGGCCATAAGCTCACAGGCGAGCTCGGCTTCGGCGATTTTGACCGCGAGAGGGCGCGCGCGAGGGGGCAAACGGGCAACGCGACATGGCCGACCATTTGCTAGTGGCGCCGCTGCCAAATGGTGGTCGGAGAGTGGCCACCGGCAAGGCCGAGCGGCGGCCGAGGCAGGTGCCTCGTCGCGGCGGTGCTATAGGGCGTAATCGGGCAGGGCGAGGGCATGGAGGGGAAGAGGGTCTGACCCTGGTGGCGATGGTGGTGACGGCGAGGATGGAGGGGGCTCGCCGGTGAAGTGTTTGGCAGGGGTGGTCGGCATCTGCGAGGGTTAGGGTTAGGGTTCTCCGGTGCGGGAGTGAGAGAGAGGGGACCTGGGCGACCTAGCGATCTCCACGCGGTTGGCGCATCAGGTGGTCGGCGAGGCTGCCAGTGAGGAGCTTGGAGGCGTGGGGACGAAGACGCTTTTGAGAAAAAAAACCCTATGGGAAATGTTAGGCCAATGGGCTGCTGGTTGGGCCGAGCTGGGCTTCAGCCAGGGAGAGGAGAAAGAGAGGGAAAAGTGGGCTGAGCCCAGGGGAGAGAGAAGAGAGCTCTCTCTCTCTCTCTCTCTCTTCCTTTTTTCTGGTTTTTATTTCCCAAATCAAATTCAAATTTGAATCTATTTGAATGTGGTTTGAAAACTCAAACTTTTCAGAGATATTTCAAAGCACACATGGGCTCATTGAATAACAACAAAACCATGATGCTTATCTTGTAAAAACTTGAGAGATTTTGAAGCAATTAAAAATAGAGAAGAATTTGCATATTATGGTTTGATGCAAATTTTGCTCAAATGCAAACTAGATGCATGAAATGCACATGATCGGTCCTTTATTTATTAAACAAAGTTGGGATGTTACTGAAAGGAAATGGATGTCGCCTAGAGGGTGGTGAATAGGCGGTTTAAAACTTTTACGAGATCAGCTTAACAAATGCGGAATAAACTAGCGTTTACTTTGTCAAGTCCAAAGACTATATACTAAGGTTCATCTATGTGCACCAAAAACTTATGCTAAGCAATATATATAACTTCAAGCACAATGGCTATCACAAAGTAAAGTGCATAAGTAAAATGCTCGGGGTATAGAGATAACCGAGGCACACAGGAGACGAGTGATTATCTCTGTTGGAGAGGTGTGGTGGCTTAGTGCTCCAGAACGTCACAAGAGGCCTCACGTTGGGGTGTGGTTGCTCGATGCACACCAACGCCACAAAGGGCTCACCCAAAGATGCAGTAGTCCCACCATACACCGAGCGCCACGAAGGCGCCTCACCTTATTCTCTGGTGACCCTTGCCACAAAGGCCTAGGTCACTGTTCCACTAAGGGATTTCCTTCGAGGTGGAAACCGGGTCTTACACAAAGATTGGGAAACACATCCACAACTTAATTGGAGGCTCCCAACAAATCACCACAAAGGTGTAGAATCCGTCTAGGGTTCCAAGAACCCAAGAATAACAACCTTCTTGCTTTCACCACCACAAATCACCGTGGAGAACTCAAATCGATGCACCAAATACAATGACAAATCCTTCACTCTCAAATTTCACCAAAGCTACAAAAGCTTGTGGAGGAAGAAGAGAGGAAGAACAAAGGAAATTCACATAGAACTCTAAGATCAAGATCTAGAGGATTCCATTCACCAAGAGAGGGATTCGATTGGTAGAAATGTAGATCAAGATCTCCTCTCTCTTTTTTCTCAAATGGGGGGAAGAATCATGGAGGGATTGAGAGATAGAGAAAGCTTCTCAAGGTCAACAATGGAGGAGAGAGAGTGTGAGAGAAGCTACCACCCAAGGAGGAAGAAGGGGGTATTTATACCCCCAGAAAATCGAGCCATTGGGGAATACCATGGGTCAGATAATTTGGCTTAAGTAAGGGCCGGAATATCCACACCCCCCGGATTATCCGGTGCCAAGCAAAATATCCGGCCAAATATCCAGAGGGTATACTGGGGGCTCAGCCGCTTAGTCCTTAGCTGTTTTTCAGGGCCCGGATATTTTGCAAATATCCGCCTGGGCAAAACTAGCAGCAACATCAAAACGAGAAAGACCATAACTTGAGCATCCGGACACCGATTTTGATGATCTTGGGCTCGTTTCGAAGCTAGTAACGAGATCTACAAGATAATGCAGGGAACCATCATAGTCCAACAAGGGAGGATATAAACAAATAATAAAAGGTTTGACATATCTATAAAAGACAAACCGGTAAAACCTCCAACCTAAAAAATGCAACAAGTTTCCCGTCCAAAAACCATTCTCGATAAATTAAAGCTTGTCATGAGAATAAGCACAAGATCTAAAAAAAAATCACATGGATAAGATCTGAATAACAATCAAGAAAGATGGTGCAAAGATGCAAAGGTTTGAGCTCTCCGAAGGATACGATCGAGTTACTCACTCGAGAGCCCTCTTGATAGTACAACTAAACTATAATCGATCTCCAACTACAACATGAGACCGGTAAGAAAGAAACCCTATCAACAACAAACCTTAACCTTGCGCGTTCCTCTTGAGCTCGATGATGACGATCTTGACCGTAACAAGATGGAACGCCTTTCTTGATAGTGCTTGCATGAAGAAATCTTGTGGATTGCTCCCCCATAATCCACCATGGGAGAGCTTCTTATTCGGCGCATCTTCACATATCCATGATGACCATATGAATTTCAAGCTTCAAGTAAATGATCTCTTCGAGATGGTTCATCTTGAACTTGCACTTCATTTCTTCATTCTTCATCATGTTGATGTCTTGAAGTTAAACTTGAGGGCTCACTTCATCTTTATCTTCAAGACATACTTGACACTTGATATTATTCATCAATTTCTCCTTATTGCAACCTTGAAGCCAACATATGGTTCAAGCATTGCCTATGGACATCTCCTACAAATATAACTAGATGTAAACATTAGTCCATAGGGGATTGTCATCAATTACGAAAACCACACATGGGGGCTCCATACACTTTTAGTTACAGAGTGCGCGATGACTCATTCTCTTCGCACTAACTTACAAGGACTAGAATAGCAACCCTTATAAACAACTCCGACTCCCTCGCAACTAGCAATGTGGGACTAAACTTTAGTCCCCAAAGTTATCTCCAAGCCCTCACGTGATGGTCTTGAGATTTCAAAAATTGTAGGCTATATGGGCTGCTTTCCGCCCATCTACATCCGACAAATCCCCTACCAGATCTCAAAGGCACATCATGTGGCACATTAGTTTCAATCACCAACTAATATACATACACTTTAGTGGAGACTGTTAAGTTAAACTTCCACTTAGATAAGGAGCTACGCTTGACTACAACTAAACAGTTGAATAGGTCTTGTATTGTTAGTCTTGTGCAGCAAGTTTCACTCAATGTCGGTATTGTACTAGGCTCCATAGGCTTTCCTCGGGTGGAGCTTACAAATCATACTCCCCAGTCTTTCATGAACTTGCTAGACATTGATACGTCCAAAACGTATCCACTTTCCCGAACACTTTTGCTATTGTTTTGCCTCTAATTTGTGTATTTTGGATACAACTAACACGGACTAACGCTGTTTTCAGCATAATTGCCCTGGTGTCTTATTTTTTGTGAAAATCAACTTTCAGAAAATCCCCAAATAATTGCAATGGGCCTATTTTCACGAAGACTTACGGAGCCAGAAGACGGAGGGGGGCCACGAGGTGCGCACACCACATGGCGCGGTGGGGGCCGCGCCGCCATATGGTGACGCCGCCTCCCGACGCTCCCCGCCGACTACTTAAAGCCCTTGACCTAAAAACGCACGGGGTTCGACCAATTTGCCGAAGACATCCAGAACTCGCCGCCATCGAAAACTCTACGTTCGGGATCGAAACTCCGTTCCGCACTGCCGGACGGGGAATTGGAGGAGATCATCGCCATCATCGCCACTGACGCCTCTCCATTGACCATCCATGCTTCCCCCAACCATGTGTGAGTAAATTCCCGCTGTAGGCTGAAGGGGATGGTAGGGATTGGATGAGATTGTTCATGTAATAGCCATAAGATTGTTAGGGCATGGTGCCTAGTATCCGTTGTTGGTACTTTTATGATATTGTTGCAACTTGTTATGCTTAATGCTTGTCACTAGGGCCCGAGTGCCATGATTTCAGATCTGAACATGTTAGTGATTCACGATGATATTCATTTTTTTATGATCTTACCTGCAAGTTGTATACACATATCGCTGTCCGGAACCCGAGGCCCCAAAGTGAGAATTGGGACAACCGAAGGGGAAGGCTGTGATATGAGGATCACATGTGTTCACGGAGTGTTAATGCTTTGCTCCGGTACTCTATTAAAAGGAGTATCTTAATTACCAGTAGTTTCCCTAGAGGCCCGGCTGCCACCGGCTGGTAGGACAAAACATGTTGTGCAAGTTTCTCATTGTGAGCACGTACGACTATATACGGAACACATGCCTATGGTTATTTAGTACTTGGATACTGTTTTATTATTATCTGCAAATGCCTTGTCTTGATTATTACATGAGTTATCTTATCCATGCAGCGCCCGTTCATCAATCCCTATGCCTACAGTATTTTAATCCTGATGTTTACTATAATCACTACTGCTGTCTTTATTACACTGCCTTTCATTAATATACTGCTATAAACTTACATGATAAACTATTGCGAGCAAGTCTGTTTCAGGTGCAGCTGAATTGACAACTCCGCTGTTAAGGCTTACAAATATTCTTTGGCTCCCCTTGTGTCGAATCAAGAATTGGGTTTTACTTCCCTCAAGACTGTTGCGATCCCCTATAATTGTGGGTCATCAAGACTATTTTCTGGCGCCGTTGCCGGGAGCATAGCTTTATTTGCAAGTTCACCTGAATTGATATTGTTCGCTGCAAATCCTCCATCATGGGTAAACCTCGCGATGCTAAAGTCGCCATATTACCATCCACTACAAGAAAAGGTACAACTCTGAGTACCTCTGCTGCTCTTGATTCACCATCTATGATAAGTCAACTTGTTTCACCACCACTAGCTTCACATGTTGGTACTTCTGCTGAATCTGAAAATTCCTCTTATAATCTTGATGATGCTTCTATTGTTCTTGATGATAATGGTTCATTAGGTCTTTTTCTAGATGCTACAATTGCTAGGTCTAGACAAATTGAAAATACTGAAATTCCTAATGAAAATACTGTTACACCTGTTAATTCACCTGAGTGTGTTGAACACTCTAGCGATGATCTTGATGAAGATTATGTGGAACTTGATGATGATTTTATTGATAAATGTAATGCTACTACTGGTGCAAGTAACATTAAAAAGCTTCTTGCACAACGTGCTGTTAGATATAAACTGTCCCCTGATCCTAAATTTGCCACATCTCCGATAAACATTAAGGATAAGGATTATGATTTTCTCTTGATTTATCTCATATATCTATTGTTGAGAAAACACCTTTTGTGGTACTGAAAAAGAAAGTGTTGTAGAGCACATGATTGAGCTTTCTACTTTGAGTAGCTTGTTTTCTGATGATACCAAGAAGCGTACTTATTTTGTTGCTAAATTTTTTTCCTTTATCATTAAAGGATGATGCTAAAACTTGGTATAATAGTTTGCCTCCTGATTCTATTGATAGTCCAAATGGTTTGCTTGATGTTTTCTTTCGGAAATATTTTCCTGCTAGTGCTCAACATATTGCTTTGCAGAAAATTTATAGTTTTGACCAGGAAGATGGAGAGAAATTGCCAAGCTTGGGCAAGGTTTTGCTCTCTTCTTAGAGCTCGGCCTGGACATGATTTGGAAAAGCATGACTTACTTGATATATTTTATAGTGGACTAACCATTGAGTCTAGGGCATACCTGGATAGTTGTGCTGGTTGTGTTTTCAGGAAAAGAACTCCAGCTGAAGAATTAATGGCTAGAATAGGCCAAAATCATGATGATTGGACTACACCTGAACCAACCCCAACACCAATATTGAGAAGAGGGGTATGATTGAATTAAATGATGAAGATATGAGGGAAGCCAATAAATCTCTTAAAGAAAAAGGTATTAAATCTGAAAATGTGAAGAATTTACCCCCATAGAAGATTTATGTAAGATAACCCCCTTCATCCACGATTGAGGTACATTCTCTTCAACGCTTTGATAAAGAAGATATTCCTTACTCAAAACCTCCTGATCAATGTTTAGATGAGTTTGATAATTATGTTGTTAAGCAAGATAATTTTAATATGAGAGTAGAGAATCATTTAATGGAAAATTCTCAAGCTAGTAGTAAATTGCATGATATTATGGAGATAACCTCCAATGATGTTAAGATGCTTGTTAAACATTTTCATATGGTTCAAACTCAAATTGATCAACTCACTAAAGTGCAAAATGACTTGTTAAAAATATCTAAAGAAAAACATGCTTATGAAGTAACAACTAGAGGTGGTGTTTCTACTCAGGATCCTCTATATCCTAAGGGGCATCCCAAAAGAGTTGAACAAGACTCTCAACGAACTAAAGAAACTAGTGCTCCTTCTAAGAAAAAGAAGAAGAAACATAAACTGTTGTAGAATCTTCTGAGCCTGTTAATGATCCTAATAGTATTTATTTCTGATGCTGAAACTGAAAGTGGTAATGAACATGATAAAGATAATGATAAGAATGATGTTTCTAATAAAGAAGAGGTTGAAGATGAACCTGAAAAGCATGCTAAAAATAAAAGTATACTGAAGATTTCATTGCTAAGAAACATGGTAATGAAAGAGAACCTTGGGTTCAAAAGCAAATGCCTTTTCCTGTTAAGAAACTGTTGACCGTAAACCAAGGCAGAGACGGTCAACACGGAGAGCCGGAACAACTAGGGCTGCGGCTGGCCCTCCTCGAGCGACGGCTCAAAGCCTCCTGGTCGCACGTCCGATGCTTATCACAGGCGTGCCACCGACCTATACCGGTCGGAAGGTGTGGCTGATGCCTCGCTTAGTTTACTGCAGGGCACACACGTAAACGTTAAATACGAGCCTCGATCGGCTCTCGGTTATCCTGTGAATCGGCTCAAAGAGCCGATCCACCCATGATTCGACGGGGTGTCCGAATATATGGTGGTCCTGCTTGATCAAGATAAAGCGATGAGATCTACGACGATTTAGGGTTTTCACCGCATAATCGGATCGTCCTACTCACGATTGGGCCTCGCCGCGCACGGTGACTGTAAGCCGATCCTAGACAGGGCCTAAAACCAACACGAGGTTGATCCCGGAACATCCTCTCTAGGGCTAGCAAACGCCACCCTGCACGCCGCTGGATCCTCCAACCCTTTGTAAGGCCTAACTATTGCGGATGTTAAACTAATCCTTGGTGAAACAAGGAGCAACCGTAACGGATCAGATCTACTAAACTATGATCAAGCGGGGTGCCCTACACCTAAGATAGGTGTGGGCGGCTAGATATGCAAGGGTTGCACTACGATAGCATATTATACGAAGAACAATGCTAACCCTAACATATCTAAGATAACTACGTTGCTCGCCATCAAAAAGGCTTCAGTACGAGCAACGCATGAACAACGTGATAGGCATTGCTGCCTAGATCGCAAGATGCGATCTAGGCAGCATGGTGCTTACCGGTAGAAACCTCGAGACGAAGGAGTTGGCGATGCGCCGAGATTTGTTTGTGGTTGAACGTTGGTTGTTGTTTATTCCATAAACCCTAGATACATATTTATAGTCCAGGGGACTTTCTAATGTGGGCGTGCACTAAACCGTGCACGGGTAAAACTCTAACTTCTAAACTAATATGCGATCTAATATCTTACAGATACATGGGCAATTTAACCCAACTTTGCATGTAAGGCCGATTCACGTATCTCTTCCATCTATATATTCTTCAAGCCTATCTTGATCGCGGCCCACCTCTAACTCGGTCAAATTCTGGTGATAACTAAAATCAAAGGAGGATGAACACTACAATAAATTTTGTGATTGGATGAAACCTTTGTTCTTGCAAATCCCTTTGACTGATGCTATTAAATTGCCTCCTTATTCAAAGTATATGAAAGATATTGTCTCTAACAAAAGGAAAATTCCTAATGAGGAGATTTCCACTATGCTTGCTAATTACTCTTTCAATGGCAAGGTTCCAAAGAAGTTGGGAGACCCAGGTATACCGACTATCCCTTGTTCCATCAAGAATAATTATGTTAGAACTGCTCCATGTGATTTGGGAGCAGGAGTTAGTGTTATGCCTTTTTCTCTTTACAAGAGACTTTATTTAGATAAGTTGATACCAACTGATATATGTTTGCAAATGGCTGATAAATCTACTGTTGTTCTTGTTGGTATATGTGAGGATGTTCCTGTTCAAGTTGCTAATAATTGCTTAATATTATCTGATTTTGTTGTGTTAGAAATGCCTTAAGATGATAATATGTCTATTATTCTTGGAAGACCTTTTCTTAACACTGCAATTGATGACAAGGAGCATACTGTTTATTTTCCCAAGAGGATTGATAAAGTATATGGAGTTAATACAATTTATAATTTGAGAACTATCAAAGTGGGAGTTATTGATTGTCCTATATATGAGCCTAAACAAGGATATCAAAATATTATGATTGGGTCCATATCAATACAATATAAGGTAACATGATTGATTTGAGGTTTATTTCTTCTTATGTCATGTAAAATTTATTTGGTGGCAAGACTTGATCAACCTTGTTAACAAGTACATTTTAAATGCATGGAAGAGCTAAACAACATTTCTTTCTTTCTCCACACTTGTTTACTTTCTATAGTACTACTTGTTTGCAAGATACTTTAGTTGTTTAAAATTTTGAAAATCTTTTTCTGCCCTGAAATAGTTATTTTAACACCCAGAAATGTGCATTTTTCAAAGTTTTCAAAAATTTACAAAAAATTATACCACGTCCTATTTTTAAATTTGCAACTGAGTGCTGGCTGACCAGGGCAGGGCTGCACCCCATGTGCCGCGTGGCTAGCATGGGGCGCGCCACCGGGAGGGCCCCACCTGGCCCTTGATGTCTACTGCTTTATTCTTGTAGACAGTGTTGGGCCTCCAAGAGCAGAGGTTTGTAGAACAGCAGCAAGTTTCCCTTAAGTGGATCACCCAAGGTTTATCGAACTCGGGAGGAAGAGGTCAAAGATATCCCTCTCAAGCAACCCTGCAACCACAAAGCAAGAAGTCTCTTGTGTCCCCAACACACCTAATAGGTGCACTAGTTCGGCGAAGAGATAGTGAAATACAGTGGTATGAATAAATGCGAGAGCAACCACCCAAAAGTGCTTTGCTGTCCAGGATTGGTGTGTGGTTGATGGTGGTAATATTGTAGGAAGTATAGATGCAGTAAAACAGTAAACAAACAGCGATAGCAGTATTTAGGAACAAGGCCCAGGGATCATACTTTCACTAGTGGACACTCTCAACATTGATCACATAACAGAATAAATAGATAGATGCCAGACTCTACACCCTCTTGTTGGATGATGAACACCACTAACTGTGTAGGATTACACTCAATGCCGGAGTTAACAAGCTCCACAATATTCAATGTTCATATTTAAATAACCTTAGAGTGCATAACAGATCAACATAACCAAACCAAGTACTAACATAGCATGCACACTGTCACCTTCACACTACGAAAGGAGGCATAGATCACATCAATACCATCATAGCAATAGTTAACTTCATAATCTACAAGAGATCACAATCATAGCCTACGCCAAGTACTACACGATGCACACACTGTCACCATTACACCATGCAGGAGGAATAAACTACTTTAATAACATCACTAGAGTAGCACACAGATAAATTGTGATACAAAACACATTGCAATCATAAAGGGATATAAATAAGCACTTCACTATGCCATTCATAACAGTGAATAAGTATTCTGTGAAATATAGCCTAAGAGACCCACACGGTGCACACACTGTCACCTTTACACACGTGGGACAAGGAGTCTCCGGAGATCACATAAGTAAAACCCACTTGACTAGCATAATGACATCTAGATTACAAGCATCATCATATGAATCTCAATCATGTAAGGCAGCTCATGAGATTATTGTATTGAAGCACATAGGAGAGAGATTAACCACATAGCTACCGGTACAGCCCCGAGCTCGATGGAGAACTACTCCCTCCTCATGGGAGAGCAGCGTTGATGGAGATGGCGGTGGTGTCGATGGAGGAGCCTTCCGGGGCACTGTCCCGGCGTGCGGAACAGACTCCTATCCCCCAGATCTTGGCTTCGCGATGGCGGCGGCTCTGGAAGGTTTCTCGTACCGTGGCTTTTTCATCGAACGTGATAGGGTTTTCGCGACGGAGACCTTAAGTAGGCGGAAGGGCAGCCTTGGAGGGGTCACGGGGGGCCCACACGCTAGGGCCGCGCGGGCCCCCCCTGGGCCGCGCGCCCTAGTGTGGCGGCGCCGTGGCCCCACTTCGTCTTTCTCGGTCTTCTGAAGCTTCGTGGCAAAATAGCCCTCGATGACCCACAAGTATAGGGTGTATCGTAGTATCTTCGATAAGTAAGAATGTCGATCCCAACGAGGAGAAGGTGTGACAAGCAGCTTATGAAGGATTCACCGTAAAAAAGTATTCAAGGGGTTTTGATGTAACATGAATAAAGTACAAGTAAGTAAAATGCGAGAGAAATAATTGCAGCGAGTGGCCCAATCCTTTTTAGCACAAAGGACAAGCCGGTTTGTTTACTTATAATGACCAAACGTTCTTGAGGGAGAATTTAGTCTAGTGCTTTCGCTTCATGTGGCTAAATAATCTTCATTGTTTTGTTATGTGGGTGAACCTATGCTAATGCACCGCCCTTCCTAGGACTAATACATACTTGTGATTATACCCCTTGCAAGCATCCGCAACTACAAGAAAGTAATTAAGATAAATCTAACCACAGCCTTAAACTCTAAGATCCCTTAATCCCTCCCGCATCGATATACCAACGGGCCTGGTTTCGTCACTCCGGCAACCCCGCAATTGGCAAACGAGTACAAGATGTATTCCCCTAGGCCCATAAATGGTGAAGTATCGTAGTCGACGTTCACACGACACCACTAGAAGAATGACACCACAACTTAAATATCATAACATTGAATATTACTCAACCATAATTCACTACTAACATTTAGACTTCACCCATGTCCTCAAGAACTAAACGAACTACTCACGAGACATCATATGGAACATGATCAGAGGTGATATGATGATGAATAACAATCTGAACATAAACCTTGGTTCAACGGTTTCACTCAATAGCATCAATAACAAGAAATCAACACCGGAGAGTTTCCCATATCAAACAAACAAGATCAAACCCAAATTGTTACAGCGGTGACGAGGTGCAGCGGTGGAGATGGCGATGATGATGATGATGATGATGACGGTGGTGATGGAGATGATGTCCAGCTCGATGACGATGACGATGGCGTCGATTTCCCTCCGGAGGGAATTTCCCGGCGGATTCCTGCCCGCCGAGCTCTTTTCTCTCTGGTGTTCTCCGCCCCGCAGAGGCGGCTGTGACTCTTCGCGACATACCCTCTGGAGCTTAGGTTTTCGGGACGAAGGCGTACGCGAAGAAAAGGAGGCGAGAGAGGGTTGTGGGCCTCCTCCTCACAGGGCGGCGCGGCCAGGCCTTGGGCCGCGCCGGCCTATGAGGTGGGCCCACCTCGGGTCCCCCGGCCCCCTTCCGCTCTCTTCGTCTTCTCGGAAAATAAGAATTTTCGTGTAATTCCCAATTGCCGATCTTCCGAAATATTGCATCCCGACGGTGCTTTTTCCAGCAGAATCCTGGCTCCGGTGCGCGATCTCCAAATAATCATGAAATATACAAAATAGATGAAATAACATAAGTATCATCTCCAAATATGAAATATATCAATGAATAACAGTAAATTATGATGTAAATTAGTGATGCAAAATGGACGTATCAACTCCCCCCAAGCTTAGACTTCGCTTGTCCCCAAGCGAAACTGAACTCGGTAAACAAGACCACATGTTTATGGAGTGAAGAGTCGATCAACAAAATACGGACAAGAAGCATCATATTAATTCACACAAGACATAATAGTGAACAACGTCCTCATATAATTCAACTTGAAACAAGTAAAAGGAAATCACAAGTGAAGGTGCATAGAAAATCATAATTGGTGATGGCAAACTTCGTTCTTGGTCAAAGAACAGTTAACAGATTATACTTATCTATCGAGCGGAGCTCTTATATTAAAGCTTATATAGCAGAACTTGCATACTCAATCATAATAATCTCCTCATAATCATTGATAATCTTCAAAGCTATATTCATCAGATAAAACTTGTACTAAACAAGGAAGAATAAAAGGCATGATTAAATATATCACAATATAGATGGTTGGATCACAACAACTCAAATGCTTGCTTAAAATGGAGGGAAATAGGTTTACTGACTCAACATAAAGTAAAAGACAGGCCCTTCGCAGAGGGAAGCAGGGATTAAATCATGTGCTAGAGCTTTTCAAGTTTTGAAATCATATAGAGAGCATAAAAGTAAAGTTTTGAGGGGTGTTTGTTGTTGTCAACGACTGGTAATGGGTACTCTAACCCCCTTGCCAGACAAACTCTCAAAGAGCGCTCCCATTTTATCTTTATTTTTGGATGGCACTCCTTCCAACCTTTGCTTTCACAAACCATGGCTAACCCTCGGGTGCCTGCCAACAATCTCATACCATGAAGGAGTGCCTTTTTATTTAGTTTTATTATGATGACACTCCTCCCCACCTTTGCTTTCAAGCCATGGCTAACCGAATCCTTCGGTGCCGTCCAACAATCACATACCATGGAGGAGTGTATATTTTGGTTAATTAATTTGGGACTGGGAATCCCATTGCCAGCTCTTTTTGCAAAGTTATTGGATAAGTGGATGAAGCCACTAGTCCATTGGTGAAAGTTGCCCAACAAGATTGAAAGATAAAACACCACATACTTCTTCATGAGCTATAGAACATTGACACAAATAAGGAGTAATAAAGTTTTGAATTGTTTAAAGGTAGCACATGAAGTATTTACTTGGAGTGGCAGGAAATACCACATAATAGGTAGTTATAGTGGACACACATGGCATGGGTTTGGGTTCAGGTTTGGATGCACGAGAAGCATTCCCTCTCTACAGGTCTTTGGCTAGCAAGGTTAAATAGCAAGCATAAGAGTTGAGGGAAACAAACAAATATACGTGTGATAGAAACAATCATGCATCTTACTTGTAAGCACAAACAATCTTAACTTCAGAATACTAAGCTAAGAACTGATAAGAAAGATAATAACATCTTCTACATGTATTTCCTCTATTCTTCTTAAACTAAAAGTGTTGTTGCTATTGACCATTGCTAAGTTTGCCAAAACCAAATAGATTTACTTGATGCTCCCAAAGTGATACCAATACTTAACAACAAGATCAATCATATAATAGACATTGCAAACTAAAATAAGATGTGCAATATGTATATGATAAAACTTCTCATTAATATTCCATAATGATAACTCACACCAAGGGATACATAGATAACCAACTAAAGAGAGATACTCCATACCGCAACACATCTTATATGATAACTTCCCTACTCATGATATGACACTACTTGATAGAAAAAGGTAAAAGATAGTGATGATGTGATACCGCGGCACTCCCCCAAAGAACAAACCAAGGGGATGCCAATACCGATGATGAATTACTCCTTCGGTGGTGATGGTGGATTCTTGACAAGCTTCTCAACAAGCTCCTGAAGCTCATCAATCTTGTACATGAGGTTGCGGATCATCTCCGAGTTATGCTCGACGCGGTTAAGAAGTATGTCCGGCGGCGAGTCCCAATTCTTGGAGTTATTTCCCCACTCTTCAGTTTCAGGCTTCATCCTTCCTGCAGTGTTAGAACGGTCTATATCCCAATTGCTAGGCAATGCTGCCTTGGGAGTCCTTTCAATTTGATTATTGTAAATTAGATTGTGGAAGGGGTGATGAGTGCCGAGAAGATGTCTTTGGAGCTAGGTAGTGACGTGGAAATCTTCCTCCGGTGCGAATTCTTGCGCTCTTCTTTGCATTAAAAGGGTTCTCCACCACCTCGATGCTTGCAATGGTAGCACGCGGGTATGCGCGCGAGTCTTCCTCCACTTCTTCTTCATCTTCTTCCTTGACGCTCTCGTCCACCTCTTTCCACTCGGGATCTTGAATATTTTCCTCCATAGGCTCCTTGTCTTTGTTGTTGGAGACCATGGCGCTTCTAGATCAAAAATAGATCCTGGCATAAACAACTCGAAACAAAACACGTCGAGAAAACGATATACGGACCTCCAGGGGTCCGGGGAGCAAGAATTTTACGTAAGGAAAGTACCAGATCGAACAAGAGTCGGAGGGGGACAACGAGGCGGTCCTCATAGGCGGCGCAGCGCCGAGCCCGCGCCGGCCTATGGGGGCACGCCCTCGTGCGCCTCCTCCACTCCGTTTCGATCTCGTAATTTTTCATATTTTCCAAAAACAGCAAAAACATTGTTCGGAAAGTAAAACACGGACTTTTTATTACCAGTACTGTTAACTAGTCAAAGTCGAACTCTGCAGATGTCAACTTGACCTTTGATGTAAGCTTCCGGAGTTACCACTTGGATAATATCAACATCTTCATTATAAGAATCTCCAGAGATATAATGCTTAAGTCTCTGCCCATTCACTACTTGTGTGGCATTACCTTGAAGAGAGCTAATTTTAATTGCTCCTGATCGATAAACCTCATCAATGACATATGGTCCTTCCCATTTTGAGTGTAATTTCCCTGCAAAGAATCTAAGACGAGACCGATACAATAGGACTTTGTCCCCAACATTAAATTCTCTTTTGATAATTCTTCTATCATGCCATTTCTTAAATTTCTCCTTAAAGAGTTTAGCATTTTCATATGCTTCACTTCTCCATTCATCTAAAGAACTCAACTGTAGCAATCTCTTCTTACCGGCAAGTTTGAAATCTTTATTAAGTTCCCTTACAGCCCAATAAGCTTTGTGCTCTAGTTCTAAAGGTAAATGACAAGCTTTTCCATAAACCATTTTATACGGTGACATACCCATAGGATTTTTATAAGCAGTTCTATAAGCCCATAGTGCTTCCTTCAATTTGCTAGCCCAATTCTTTCTAGATTTATAAACGGTCTTTCCCAAAATAGATTTAATCTCTCTATTTGATAATTCTACTTGACCACTAGTTTGAGGGTGATAAGCGGAAGCAATTCTATGATTAATACCATACTTAGCAAGAGTTTTTCTAAAACCTCCATGAATAAAATGAGAACCTCCATCAGTCATAATATATCTAGGTACTCCAAATCTAGGAAAAATAATATCTAAAAGCATTTTTAAAGAAGTTTCACCATCAGCACTTTTTGTGGGTATAGCTTCTACCCATTTAGTAACATAATCAACAGCGACAAGTATATGAGTGTTACCTTCTGAAAAAGGGAAAGGACCCATGAAGTCGAATCCCCAACAATCGAATGGTTCGATAACAAGAGTATAATTCATAGGCATTTCATTGCGTCTGGAGATATTACCAACCCTTTGACATTCATCACAAGATAAAATAAACTTCCTTGCATCTTTGAAGAGAGTTGGCCAATAAAAACCTGATTGTAGAACCTTTTGTGCGGTTCTATCTCGTGATGTCCTCCATAAGCACTACCATGACATTTACTCAATATCTCTTGTTGTTCATATTCGGGAACACATCTTCGCATAATACCATCCACTCCTTCTTTATATAAGTGTGGGTCATCCCAAAAATAATGCCTCAAGTCATAAAAGAATTTCCTCCTTTGCTGAGCTGAAAAGGTTGGAGGCAAGTACTTGGATACAATAAAGTTAGCATAATCATACCAAGGGCTATCTCACGAGTTCACCTTTATTACAGCCAATTGTTCATTTGGAAACTATCATTAACAGGAACAAGATCATAAGTAATATTTTCCAATCTAGATAAATTATCAGCAACAGGATTATCAGCACCTTTCCTATCTATAATATGTAAATCAAATTCTTGCAAAAGAAGTACCCATCTAATAAGCCTTGGCTTAGCATCTTTCTTTGTCATAAGGTATCTAATTGCAGCATGATCAGTATGAATCGTGACTTTTGAATCAACAATATAGGATCTAAACTTGTCACAAGCAAAGACTACAACTAATTCTTTTTCAGTTGTAGCATAATTTCTTTGAGCAGCATCAAGAGTCTTGCTAGCATAATGAATAACATTTAATTTTTTATCTACTCGCTGTCCAAGAACAGCGCCTACAGTAAAATCACTAGCATCACACATAATTTCAAAAGGAAAATTCCAATCAGGAGGTTCAACTACAGGAGCAGCTTTCTTTAGAGTTTCAAAAGCTTCCTTACAATCATCATCAAAAACAAAAGGTACATCTTTTTGAAGAAGATTAGTAAGAGGCTTTGAAATCTTGGAGAAATCTTTAATAAATCTCCTATAAAACCCAGCATGACCAAGAACACTACGAATAACTTTAACATCCCTCGGATAGGGCATCTTCTCAATTGCTTCAACTTTAGCTCTATCAACTTCAATACCTCTCTCGAAAATTTTATGTCCCAATACAATTCCTTCATTAACCATAAAGTGACATTTCTCCCAATTAAGAACAAGGTTAGTTTATTCACATCTCTGCAAAACTTTGTCGAGGTTTCTCAAGCAATTATCAAAAGAATTCCCATAGATAGAAAAATCATCCATGAACACCTCTACAATACTCGCAAAAGCCATGAAAAATAGCATGCATCTTTGAAAAGTAGCAGGAGCATTACATAAACCAAAAGGCATACGCCTATAAGCATAAGTTCCATAGGGACAAGTGAAAGTGGTTTCTCTTGATCTTTAGTTTTAACAGCAATTTGTGAAAACCCAGAATAACCATCAAGAAAGCAAAAATGAGTATTTTTAGACAACCTTTCTAGCATTTGATCAATAAATGGTAAAGGGTAATGATCTTTCTTAGTAACTTTATTAACTTTTCGAAAATCAATGCACATTCTATACCCTACAACTACTCTTTGAGGGATGAGCTCATCATTATCATTAGGCACAACAATCATTCCTCCTTTCTTAGGGACACAATGACTACTCTCTAACAATAGGATATATAATACCAGCTTCAAGAAGTTTTAATACCTCATTCCTTACCACCTCCTTCATCTTCGGAATTAGACGACGCTGATGTTCAACAACAGGCTTTGCATCATCTTCCATATTAATAATATGTTGGCAAATAGAAGGAGAAATCCCCTTCAAATCATCAAAGTGTAGCCAATAGCTCCTCGGTGTTTCTTCAATATTTCCAATAACCTTTCTTCCTCAATCTCAAAGCTTAGAACTAATAATAACAGGATATATTTTCTTATCATCAATATGAGCATACTTAAGATTATCAGGCAATGGTTTTAAATCGAAAATAGGATCTTCCTTTGGTGGTGGTGTTGTACCTAAATCTTCAACTGGCAAGTCATGTTTAAGGATAGGTTGACGAAGGAAAATTTCATCAAGCTCATTTCTTTCTTCTCTAAAGACTTCACTCTCACTATTCTCCAAATGTTGCTGCAAAGGATTATTAGGAGCAAGAGCAATAGACGCACACTGTTCAACTCTAAAATCATTATTAGGCAAATCAGCTTTATAAGGAGTTTTGGCAAATTTAGAGAAATTAAACTCATAAGATTCACCAGCAAATTTAGTAACAATCTTTTCCTTCTTGCAATCTATAACAGCTCCACAAGTATTTAGGAATGGTCTACCAAAAATAATAGGACAATACTTACTAGCAGCAGAACCAAGTACCAAAAAGTCAGCAGGATATTTAATCTTACCACATAAAACTTCCACATCTCGAACAATACCAATTGGAGAGATAGTTTCTCTATTGGCTAGCCGAATAACCACATCAATATCTTCAAGTTCACAAGAACCAATTTCGTGCATAATCTCCGTGTAAAGCTCATAAGGAATAGCGCTAATACTTGCACCAATGTCACATAAACCATAATAACAATGATCACCAATTCTAACAGATAGCATAGGAACACTAGTTTTTCTAGACTTATTAGGATGCGAAACAATATTAGAAGCATCTTCACAGAAAATAATATGACCATCTTCTACATTTTCAGTCACAAGATCTTTAACTATTGCAACAGCAGGTTCAACCTTAATTTGTTCTTCAGGTTCTATAGGTTTCTTTTCACTTTTATTAACCGTACTAGATATAACAGAGTACTCCTTCATTTTAACAGGAAAAGGAGTTTTTTCAATATAAGCTTTAGGAATAACATGATCAACAGTTTCAATTACAACACATTTGTTTACAGATGAATCAATTTTATCTTTATACGGTTCATGATACTTATCAAAATTCTTCTTAGGCAATTCATAGTGAGAGGCAAAAGCTTTGTAAAGATTTGCAACAACTTGAGAATCAAGACCATAAGTAGCACTGATATTGCGAAATTTATTATCCATAAAAACTTCAATGCATTTATAATCATAATTTATACCTGACTCTCTATCTTTGTCGTTCTCCCATCCTTCAGTATTCTCCTGGATTCGATCAAGAAGGTCCCTTTTAAACTCTTCTTTGTTGCGTGTAAATGATCTAGAACAAGAAGTATCCACAAGGTCTTGTCTTGAAAAGAAAGTCTTGCATAGAAATTATCAATAATAACATTACCAGGAAGCTCATGAATGGGGCATTTGAGCATTAAAGACTTCAATCTCCCCCAAGCTTGGGCAATACTTTCTCCATCATGAGGCCAGAAATTATATATGCGGTTACGATCTTTGTGAATTTCACTTGGAGGATAGAATTTGGAATAAAATAAAGGCACAATGTCCTCCCAATCAAGAGAATCACCATTCTTCAGCAATTTATACCAATGCGCCGCTTTACCAGACAACGATATAGAGAATAGCTTCTTTCTAACTTCATTCATAGCAATACCTGCACATTTGAATAACCCGCATAATTCATGTAAAAACAGTAAATGATCACCAGGATGGACAATTCCATCCCCTTCATAGCGGTTATCCATAACACGTTCAATAATTTTCATAGGTATTTTATATGGTATTACTTCCTCACCTGGCGCCTCATCCACTACCGTTGTAGTAGTAGATTTCCCAAATGAAGAGAAGATCTCTCCATAATGACTTATAGCAACAGGCAAAAATAAAATCAGCACAAACAGTAAAGGTTTTCCTTACCAATTCCACTTACCAATAGCGTTTCACTCCCCGGCAACGGCGCCAGAAAATAGTCTTGATGACCCACAAGTATAGGGGTGTATCGTAGTATCTTCGATAAGTAAGAATGTCGATCCCAACGAGGAGCAGAAGGTGTGACAAGCAGTTTTATGAAGGATTCACTGTAAATGCTCACAACAAGTATTCAAGGGGTTTTGATGTAGCAGATGAATAAAGTACAAGTAAAATGCGAGAGAAATAATTGCAGCGAGTGGCCCAATCCTTTTTAGCACAAAGGACAAGCCGGTTTGTTTACTTATAATGACCAAACGTTCTTGAGGACACACGGGAATTTAGTCTAGTGCTTTCGCTTCATGTGGCTAAATAATCTTCATTGTTTTGATAAGTGTTATGTGGGTGAACCTATGCTAATGCACCGCCCTTCCTAGGACTAATACATACTTGTGATTATACCCCTTGCAAGCATCCGCAACTACAAGAAAGTAATTAAGATAAATCTAACCACGACTTAAACTCTAAGATCCTGCAATCCCTCCCGCATCGATATACCAACGGGGGCTCAGGTTTCTGTCACTCCGGCAACCCCGCACTGGCAAACGAGTACAAGATGTATTCCCCTTGGCCCATAAATGGTGAAGTATCGTGTAGTCGACGTTCACACGACACCACTAGAAGAATGACACCACAACTTAAATATCATAACATTGAATATTACTCAACCATAATTCACTACTAACATTTAGACTTCACCCATGTCCTCAAGAACTAAACGAACTACTCACGAGACATCATATGGAACATGATCAGAGGTGATATGATGATGAATAACAATCTGAACATAAACCTTGGTTCAACGGTTTCACTCAATAGCATCAATAACAAGTAGAAATCAACACCGGGAGAGTTTCCCCTATCAAACAAACAAGATCAAACCCAAATTGTTACAGCGGTGACGAGGTGCAGCGGAGGAGATGGCGATGATGATGATGATGACGGTGGTGATGGAGATGATGTCCAGCTCGATGACGATGACGATGGCGTCGATTTCTCCGGGAGGGAATTTCCCCGCGGATTCCTGCCCGCCGGAGAGCTCTTTCTCTCTGGTGTTCTCCGCCCCGCAGAGGCGGCTGTGACTCTTCGCGACGTACCCTCTGGAGCTTAGGTTTTCGGGACGAAGGCGTACGCGAAGAAAAGGAGGTGAGAGAGGGCTGTGGGCCCCCTCCTCACAGGCGGCCGGCCTTGGGCCGCGGCCTATGAGGTGGGCCCACTCGGGTCCCCTCGCTCCCCCTTCCGGCTCTCTTCGTCTGAAAAATAGGAATTTTCGTGTAATTCCCGTCAATTGCGATCTTCCGAAATATTGCATCCCGACGGTGCTTTTTCCAGCAGAATCCTGGCTCCGGTGCGCGATCTCCAAATAATCATGAAATATACAAAATAGATGAAATAACATAAGTATCATCTCCAAATATGAAATATATCAATGAATAACAGAAATTATGATATAAAATAGTGACGCAAAATGGACGTGGGCGTTGATTTCGTCCAATTCCGAGAATATTTCCTTACTAGGATTTTTGAAACCAAAAACAGCAAAACAAAGAACTGGCTCTTCGGCATCTCGTTAATAGGTTAGTTCCGGAAAACGCATAAATATGACATAAAGTATGCATAAAACATGTAGATATCATCAATAATGTGGCATGGAACATAAGAAATTATCGATACGTCGGAGACGTATCAGCATCCCCTAGCTTAGTTTCTGCTCGTCCCGAGCAGGTAAACGATAACAAAGATAAATTCTGGAGTGACATGCCATCATAACCTTGATCATACTATTGTAAACACATGTAATGAATGTAGCGATCAAAACAATGGTAATGACATGAGTAAACAACTGAATCATAAAGCAAAGACTTTTCATGAATAGTACTTTCAAGACAAGCATCAGTAAGTCTTGCATAAGAGTTAAGTCATAAAGCAATAAATTCATAGTAAAGGTATTAAGCAAACAAAGGAAGATTAAGTTTCAGCGGTTGCTTTCAACTTATAACATGTATATCTCATGGATATTGTCAATATAAAGTAATATAACAAGTGCAATATGCAAGTATGTAGGAATCAATGCACAGTTCACACAAGTGTTTGCTTCTTGAGGTGGAGAGAGATAGGTGAACTGACTCAACATAAAAGGTAAAAGAATGGCCCTTCGCAGAGGGAAGCATTGATTGCTATATTTGTGCTAGAGCTTTGGTTTTGAAAACATAAAGAGAGCATAAAAGTAAAATTTTGAGAGGTGTTTGTTGTTGTCAACGAATGGTAGTGGGCACTCTAACCCCCTTGCCAGACAAACCTTCAAAGAGCGGCCCTATGAATTATTTTTATTTTTGGGTGGCACCTTCCAACCTTTCTTTCACAAACCATGGCTAACCGAATCCTCGGTGCCTGCCAACAATCTCATACCATGAAGGAGTGCCTTTATTTTTAGTTTTATTATGATGACACTCCTCCCCACCTTTGCTTTCTCAAGCCATGGCTAACCGAATCCTTCGGGTGCCGTCCAACAATCACATACCATGGAGGAGTGTCTATTTAGGTTAATTAATTTTGGGAATCCCATTGCCAGCTCTTTATGCAAAATTATTGGATAAGCGGATGAAGCCACTAGTCCATTGGTGAAAGTTGCCCAACAAGAATGAAAGATAAACACCACATACTTCCTCATGCGCTATAAAACATTGACACAAATCAGAGGTGATAAATTTTGAATTATTTAAAGGTAGCACTCAATTTATTTTGGAATGGCGGAGAAATACCATGTAGTAGGTAGGTATGGTGGACACAAATGGCATAGTGGTTGGCTCAAGGATTTTGGATGCATATGAAGTATTCCCTCTCGATACAAGGCTTAGGCTAGCAAGGCTATTTGAAACAAACACAAGGATGAACCGTGCAGCAAAACTCACATAAAAGACATATTGTAAACATTATAAGACTCACACCGTCTTCCTTGTTGTTCAAACTCTTTACTAGAAATTATCTAGACCTTGGAGAGACCAATTATGCAAACCAAATTTTAGCAAGCTCTATGTATTTCTTCATTAATAGGTGCAAAGTATATGATGCAAGAGCTTAAACATGAGCACAACAATTGCCAAGTATCACATTATTCAAGACATTAGACCGTTTTACCACATGCGGCATTTTCCGTTTCCAACCATATAACAATTAACGAAGCTTCAACCTTCGCCATGAAAATTAAAAACTAAGAACATATATGTTCATATGAACCAGCGGAGCTTGTCTCTCTCCCACACAAGCATTTATTCAAACAAAAACAAAAATAAAAGTAATGCTCGAAAGTTCTGCGATCATATACTCGTACTTTCTCCACACCAAGCTTCGCCAATTGGTATCGCTTTAGGTCGAAAGGGCTTATATAGGCGAAGAGACGAGTCGGAGGGTGCCTGGCCCCTCACGAGGCCGGCGCGGCCAGGCCTGGGCCGTGCCGCCATGTTGTGTGGTGGCCCCCTGGCCCCTCTCGGACTCTCCTTCGGTGTTCTGGATGCTTCCAGGAAAAATAAGATGTTGGGTCTTCGTTTCGTCGAATTTCGAGAATATTGCCCGAACAACCTTTCTGGAACCAAAAACAGGAACTGGCACTTCGAGTAGGTAAACGATAAAACATGTAAGTATTGTCATAAAACAAGCATGGAACATCAGAAATTATGGATACGTTGGAGACGTATAAGCATCCACAAGCTTAGTTCCTACTCATCCTCGAGTAGGTAAACGATAAAAAGAATAATTTCTGTAGTGACATGCTACTTACATAACCTTGATCATACTATTACAAAGCATATGAGATGAATGAAGTGACTCAAGGCAATGATCTATAGTTGCTAACAAATAGATAACATATAGCAAAACTTTTCATGAAGAGTACTTTCAGACAAGCATCAAAAGCCTTGCACAAGAGTTAACTCATAAAGCAATAGATTCAAAGTAAAGGCATCGAAGCAACACAAAGGAAGATTTAAGTTTCAGCAGTTGCTTTCAACTTTCAACATGCATATCTCATGGATAATTGTCAACATAAAGTAATATAATAAGTGCAAATAATCAAGTATGTAAGAATCAATGCACAGTTGACACAAGTGTTTGCTTCTAAGATGGAAGGAAGAAGGTAAACTGACTCAACATAAAGTAAAAGAATGGCCCTTCGCAGAGGGAAGCATTGATTGCTATATTTGTGCTAGAGCTTGGTTTTGAAAACATAAAGAGAGCATAAAAGTAAAGTTTTGAGAGGTGTTTGTTGTTGTCAACGAATGGTAGTGGGCACTCTAACCCCCTTGCCGACAAACCTTCAAAGAGCGGATCCCATTTTATTTTTATTTTTGGGTGGCACTCCTTCCAACCTTTCTTTCACAAACCATGGCTAACCGAATCCTCGGGTGCCTACCAACAATCTCATACCATGAAGGAGTGCCTTTTATTTTAGTTTTATTATGTTGACACTCCTCCCCACCTTGCTTTCTCAAGCCATGGCTAACCGAATCCTTCGGTGCCGCCCAACAATCACATACCATGGAGGAGTGTCTATTTTTGTTAATTAATTTGGGACTGGGAATCCCATTGCTCTTTTTGCAAAGTTATTGGATAAACGGATGAAGCCACTAGTCCATTGGTGAAAGTTGCCCAACAAGATTGAAAGATAAACACCACATACTTCCTCATGAGCTATTAAACATTGACACAAATCAGAGGTGATAAATTTTGAATTGTTTAAAGGTAGCACTCAAGCAATTTACTTTGGAATGGCGGAGAAATACCATGTAGTAGGTAGGTATGGTGGACACAAATGGCATAGTGGTTGGCTCAAGGTTTTGGATGCACGAGAAGCATTCCCTCTCAGTACAAGGCTTAGGCTAGCAAGGTTATTTGAAGCAAACACAAGTATGAACCGGTACAGCAAAACTTACATAAGAACATATTGCAAGCATTATAATACTCTACACTATCTTCCTTGTTGCTCAAAGACTTTTACCAGAAAATATCTAGACCTTAAGAGAGACCAATCATGCAAACCAATTTCAACAAGCTCTACAGTAGTTCTCGACTAATAGGTTTAAACTACATGAAAAACTTAATCATGATCTACTTGAGAGCTCAAACAATTGCCAAGTGTAAAATTATTCAAGACAATATGAGGCATTTTCTGTTTCCAACCAAATAACCATAAGTGATGTAGCTTCCAACTTTTATCATTGAACATTAAAAGTAAAACGAAGAACAAGTGTTCATATGAAAAAGCGGAGCGTGTCTCTCTCCCAAACAAGGATTGCTAGGATCCGATCTTATTCAAACAAAAACAAAAATAAAAGCACATAGACGCTCCAAGTAAAGCACATATGATGTGACTGAATAAAAATATAGTTTCAATAGAAAAACCTGATAAGTTGATGAAGAAGGGGATGCCTTGGGCATCCCCAAGCTTAGACGCTGAGTCTTCTTGAAATATGCAGGGATGAACCACGGGGGCATCCCCAATCTTAGACTTTTCACTCTTCTTGATCATATATCATCCTCCTCTCTTGACCCTTGAAAACTTCCTTCACACCAAACTTCTCATAAACTTCATTAGAGGGGTTAGTACTCAAAAAACTTTAATCCACCTTGGCCCTGTAGTGACACATTGCAAGAACTCAATAAAACATTAGCTATAGCTCTCCACGTCTAGAAAACCTCGCTTAAAGTCCACAAGAGACAATGCAAAACAGAGACATAATCTGTCAAAACAGAACAGCCAGTAAACACGAATTTCTAAGAGGTACTTCCGTTGCTCAAATCAGAAAACTCAAAACTAATGAAAGTTGCGTACATATCTGATGAACACGCACGTAAATTGGCATAATTTTGTGAGTTACCTACAGAGAAAACAGCCCAGATTCGTGACAGATACAAATCTGTTTCTGCGCAGAAATCCAAATCTAGTATCAACCTTCGATTAGAGGCTTTACTTGGCACAACATTGCAATAAAATAAAGATAAGGAGAGGTTGCTACAGTAGTAACAACTTCAAGACACAATAAAACAGAAGCAAAATAAACACATGGATTATCTCCCAAGAAGTTCTTTCTTTATAGCCATTAAGATGGGCTCAGCAGTTTTAATGATGCACTCGCAAGAAATAAGAGTTGAAGCAA
Source organism: Lolium multiflorum (assembly GCA_030979885.1). Lineage (NCBI taxonomy): Eukaryota > Viridiplantae > Streptophyta > Magnoliopsida > Poales > Poaceae > Lolium > Lolium multiflorum. The sequence goes on from CM061749.1 coordinate 260,931,145, forward strand.
AAGAGAGAATCAAAAAGCAAATTCAAAACACATTTAAGTCTAACCCACTTCCTATGCATAGGAATCTTGTACACAAATAAATTCATGAAGAACAAAGTGATAAACATAAGAAGATAAAACAAGAGTAACTTCAAAATTTTAAGCATATAGAGAGGTGTTTTAGCACCATGAAAATTTCTACAACTATATTTTCCTCTCTCATAATAATTTTCAGTAGCTTCATGAACAAACTCAATAATATAACTATCACATATAGCATGCTTTTCATGATCCATAAACACATAATTTTTATCAAGCTCAAAAATAGTGCGATTAAAACTTTCAAACACACTTTTATCAATAATATAACAAGATGGTTGATCAATCTCAAGAGATATGGGACTCATAGATAATGTCAAGACCTCTCCAATCCCATTTTCATTAGTAGTACAATTAATATTATCAAGTAACATAGGACCATCATCAAGAGCTTTATCATAAACATTTGCTACGCAAAATTCTTTAGTACCATGCATTTCGACATCAGGCACAAACAAAGCATTATCATAAGATTTATCAAAGTAGCATGGATTATCATATATAACAGTAGCATAATTATTCTCACAAGTTTTAATCATAGGGAATATTTCAAGAGAATCCACAGGAACATAACATTCAACCTCTTTCGGTAAGCATGGAGGACAATCAAATAGTGTAAGAGATAAAGAGTTACTCTCATTAGAAGGTTGGCATGGGTAGCTAATCCATTCTTCCTCTTTTTTCATCACTCTCCTCTTCTTTTTCATCCAATGAGCTTTCAGGTTCATGAATTTCCTCCTCTTATTCATCCAATGAACTTTCAGGTTCATCAATTTCTTCTTCCACAGGTTCCCTGCAAATTGTGAGTGCATTCTTGTGCATTAATGAGTCTCTCTTTATAATCAATGATATAAGGATTATCAGTGTAACTTTCATTGCAAAAATTAAGGATAGAAGAGACATAATCTTTAAGGTCCTTACAAACAACACAAGTTTCATAATTTTTAACCATGAAGGATTCTATCTCAGAGGCTCCCATAAATATGACAAATTGTTCTACCTCTTCAAACCCAAAATGAATATAGCTATTCCGATTATAGTTCTTAATTAAAAATTCCTCACTAAAGCCACATTGAATTTAAGATGTTTAGTGTCCTGTTGAGAGCAACAGTTTATATGGCGTTTAAGCAAGATTTTAGCAATTGTATTCAATTTTTCTATCACAGCACTCATCACTTTTCCTGCTCTTGATTCTCTATAATTATAATATTCTATAAGATCCAAGTAGGTTATGGGTTCTCCCATAACAGCAGTTTTTAATTTTTAGGTTTTTCAAAATTTTATGGATTTTTGGGTATATGAGAAAAGTAAAACAAGACAAAAAGAAACTAGACAAAAGTAAACTAAGAAAAATAAAACAAGACAGAAATAAACTAAGCACAAATAAACTAGGCAAAAGTAAACTAAGCAAAACAAAGTAAAACAAAATAAAAACAGAGAGAGAGGTAGAGTGTACTCCCCAGGTGAACTTATGAGTAGAGCTATGCCTCCCGGCAACGGCTTAAAACATCTTGATAACCCACAAGTATAGGGGATCGCAACAGTCTTCGAGGGAAGTAAACCCAAATTTATTGATTCGACACAAGGGAGGTAAAGAATACTTATAAGCCTTAACAACTGAGTTGTCAATTCAGCTGCACTGAAAAGCACTAGTAACGGGGTGATGTGAAAGTAGCAGAATATGAGAGCAGTAACAGAATAACAACAACAAGAATAGTAATATGAGAGCAATGGCACAGAAAATAGTTGATACTACTTCCAATGTCATGTAGAACGAGTATATGATGATGAAAGATGGACCGGGGTTCCCAGCTATCTACACTAGTGGTAACTCTCCAATAACAAGTGTTGGGTGAACAAATTACAGTTGGGCAATTGATAGGATTGAAATAGCATTAAGACAGAATATCAAGATCATTAATCATGTAGGCATGTTTTCCATATATAGTCATACGTGCTCGCAATGAGAAACTTGTACAACATCTTTTGTCCTACCAGCCGGTGGCAGCCGGGCCTCTAGGGAATCTACTGGAAATTAAGGCACTCCTTTTAATAGAGCACCGGAGCAAAGCATTAACACTCCGTGAAAACATGTGATCCTCATATCTAAGCCTTTCCCTCCGGTTGTCCCAATTTCTGTCACTTTGGGGCCTTTGGTTCCGGACATAGACATGTGAATACAACTTGTAGATACAATCTAAGCAATAAGTATAGAGCTCTAAGATCATGCCACTCGGGCCCTAGTGACAAGCATTAAACACAACAAGATTGCAGCAACAATAACTTCATAAACTTTGTAGATAGACAATCATAACGTAACAATCCATCGGATCCCGACAAACACAACACTACATCGATGAATCTCAATCATGTAAGGCAGCTCATGAGATCATTGTATTGAAGTACATGGGAGAGATGATACCAACTAGCTACAACTAGAACCCGTAGTCCATGGGGGAACTACTCACGGAGCATGATGGAGGCGGTGGCGTTGATGGAGATGGCTTCCGGGCACTTCCCCGTCCCGGTGCCGAAGAGACTGTCCGAATTGGAGTTTCGCGATGGTGGCGGCGCCCTAGAGTATTTTTGGAGTTTCGTCAATTGGTATCACGTTTTTAGGTCGAAAGGGCTTATATAGGCGAAGAGACGGAGTCGGAGGGTGCCCGGCCCCCCTCACAGAGGCCGGCGCGGCCAGGCCTGGGCCGCGCCGCCATGTTGTGTGGTTGCCCCCTGGCCCCTCTCCGACTCTCCTTCGGTGTTCTGGATGCTTCCGAAAAATAAGATGTTGGGTCTTGTTTCGTCGAATTCCGAGAATATTGCCCGAACAACCTTTCTGGAACCAAAAACTGCAGAAAACAGGAACTGGCACTTCGGCATCTTGTTAATAGGTTAGTTCCGGAAAACACATAAAATCATCATAAAGTGCAAGCAAAACATGTAAGTATTGTCATAAAACAAGCATGGAACATCAGAAATTATGGATACGTTGGAGACGTATCAGCCCTCCACTCACTCATCCACCTACCACTCCACTCTCTTTCACGGGAAAACACACCACCATTGTTCAAACCCAAGTTTCTTGCTGTTCTTGCTTGAGATTTTCGATCTCCTTTCTCAGCCCATCTTTGCTGCTGAGATTTGTGGTATTTGTTCTCCGGTATGTGACTCCTCCGATTATCCAAATAGAATTTTGTTTAGTTGAGTATATCTTGAGTATTTTGCTGCTGTAGGTGACATGTTAAGTGAGTTTGCATGCTTGTTCTAAGTTGTAAAATTAGTTTTGATGCATGTTTAGTACTCTATCAAGTTCCTATAGTAGTTTCCCTCATTTATATGTCTCAAAATCAACTTTTATAATGATTGTTGAAAAATTTCAGAAAAGGAAAATGCATAACCACACCTTTGGAGAAGTGTTCGAGAGGGATACGACAAGAGCGGCAAGGCCTTCAAGGGCAGCCACTCGAGTTAGGCGATCCTATGATGAGGATGTCATTGCACCTAGCTTTGAAGATGATGAGGACAACGGGATTCCTAATGCTTCATCCTTTCCATGCATTGACTTTTTGCGTAATGCAGGGCTACTTGATGACTTCTTGTTTCTCATTAATAGTGTGGGCTTATCCACCTACACTACAAGAAATCTGCCATAATATGACGTTTTTTTATGACTGGAAATCAAAATGCCATAGCTTTATGACGTTCCTAGCTTTGACCGTCGTTGGCCACTCGGGGGGGGGGGGGGCAAAACTGTGGGGACGGACTAGCTGTCCGAAATTCCCTGTTATGTATACAGTTCACGATCCCATGATCAGTGCGCCGTGAACACATAACCGAACTGATATCAAATTACACCATCCATTACAAAGCGGAATAAGAAAATTACAACATGGTCACCTGACCCATACTTACATAATAGCCTCGAAGGGCCTACTAAACATCAGAGTAGCATCATCACTTCAGCAGCGCAGTACCCAAGTCATCTGCCATAACCCTACAGGCAACTGACGGGAAGACGTTCCTAGCTCGCATAGACGTCGTCAACTCCTTCTTCATCCGTCGTGTTCCTCCAAGTCTGGCCAAGTAAATAGCCAGGGACAAAGTCGTGAGTACATTTGGAATTGTACTCGCAAACCATCAAGAAAGGTACTTTGCAAGAGTGCAAGATAACAAGTACTAATCTATGATGACAAGAGGGAAGAGCCAATTTCACTAGTGGAAATAGCAGGGGGGAGAGAATCAGTTTCTCTTGTGGATATAGCATGTGGAAGAGACATAGTTTCTCTCGTGGATATAGAATGCACAAGAGCGTCAGTTTCTCTTGTGGATTTAGCATGCCGCCATCTCAATTGATGGGGACGCTTAGGAAGTTCTATGACATATCTATATCTTTATTGGAGATGAGGTAGCATAAGTCCATCTCAGTTGATGGAAATGCTAGAGGATTCCTATGACATACCTATATCTTTATTGAAGAAGATACTTCAAAAGATACTTATGACATCTCTATATCTTTGTTAAAGAAAAGTTCCTCTTCAAGAAACATTTAGGAAAGAGTTCCCCACTAAGCCTCAATTTTTCCACGACCATCTCCATATGGTCAACACACGCCCTTTTTCCGTACCCTTCCGGTACACATAAACATAACACTTCCTTTGCAAATCATTTGTTCAAAAACAAAACGCAAGCCCCGGTTAAGTATGGCCATTTCAACTTGTCCATGACCGCGGACGCGGCTATTCGAATAGATTTGACTCTGCAGAGTTTGCGCACTTTCCCCACAAGAACTGATAAATCCGCCGGGATCATCCCCGGATCGTCATACGAAAATATGCGAGTCTCGGATAACCAGTCATAGTCTTTCGCCCGTATCCCTTGGCACAAGTCCTTCCCTGCGGGCTTACCCCTTCCCGGCACCCCGGCAGCATACCTCCTTTTGAGCGTATCTCCGGCGCCACGACAGAAGACCCTCAGTAATCGTCCGGCTATAGACAACTACAGTGTATTGCCTCCTCAAGAGCGCAACCCGGCGTCGGAGGTCCTCGTGACCCTCTCTAGAAAGTTGTGAAGGGTGCTCATGCCAATTTCAACAGACTACGGACTAAGCCCGTGCCCACTTTGGATAATGTGGTTGCGCGAATAAAAGTTGGGACGGCGAACACTTATACGCAGTGCTCCTTTTTAGAAACCATTTCCTTTTTCCCACAACACCACGGTTGCTCAACCAACCTCCATACACCACTTTCCCAAACATCTTTATCAAGATCCTTTGCTTTCATAAACCATACACTTGGGTTAACTCACCCAAGGTTTTCATAAACATTTACAACAAGGTAAACCTTGAGGGGTTCCCAACCTATAGTTTCATGAGAAGGAACTAATACAACACCATGGCCGGGATGAAGATCATCACGCCATGAGGGGTAGGTGTGAGTGGCACAAAGAGGAGTATACTTGCTTAAGGTAAGCATGTATAAGGACGACAAAGGGTGGATCAAACTTTCAGATTTGAGGTACTACTATACAACTTGGATGGTGAAGGTTCACTATCCAACCAACATTCACAAGGGTACACGGCATACTTCTCTCAAGTTGAGAATTACACCAAGATTCACGACATTAATACCTCGAGACTCATCAAGGTGGTGGGTGTGATGTAAACCTCTATCTTGGGAAAGGACATGCTCAAGTTGAGCATACAAGTAGACCAAAGGGAGTAACACGGCCATGATACCATGCATCCCATAATCACAAAGACAATAGTAGAGTATCACCACTAGGGAGTACCCCACTTGCAATCACACATAGATGACATAAATAGAGAGAATAGCACATATAGAATTAAGGTGCCTTGGACATCAACAATTGACATCCAACTAGACACCAAATCAGAGATCAAAAGATGGCTTGCCTTGGCTTATTTGTCCCCGGACTTTTTCAACTCCATCAATATAAGAATCCCAACAATATAAATAAAATCCTCCGATTCCACTTCTTCTTCTTCTCCGGAATTGTTCGCATCTATCGCCGGAAAATATAAAAGGAACACAATCAATCACATTGCATCAACAAGACAACATTCACCAATCAAAAACTAACCATGCAGCCAAGGTATAACATACTAAGGACCTATAGATTCCACAAAACAACTTTAAGAGTTTTAATTTAGAAAACCCCATTTATTTACTTAGTAAAGGTATGAGTGCACCACAACTTAGCAATTGCCTCTCTCGGTTATCACCATGGTATAAACCAATTATCCCCTGGTACATAACATCATGAAGAGGACAAGAGCATTAGTTTGGCATCACAAACATTCATAACATAATTTCAAACATTTTTGGAAAAGTAGAAATCAGTTTTCCTAATTTAATTTGCTCACTTAACACTATACAAAAATAAGAAGCAAACCATATACCACATCATTTGAAAACTTAAGCAAAACAAAAGAGCTAATGTTAAATTGCAGAGGTTTTGTTTTGCAAGCATAAAACAAAGGTTGCCCATCTCTACTAAAAAGAGTTGGTAAAGGGTTTTAATTAAACCGAAAAGTTTTGCTTCAACAATGCATGTCACACATAAAAATTACTAACAGCAACAAATATGTATGAACAGAGACTAATAATATTTTTCCTAGATAGCCAGTACTAATACAAGACTAACCCAATTGGAATCACCCAAAAATATTAAACCTACAATTTTAGGAATTTCTTTGTATCTGACTGTACAGAAAACAAGATCTGTAAGCCATAAATCGTAGAAAAATCCTAAAAATATGAGGCCACTGGCATTTGAAAGATATTTAGACAGAGATTCACACACAATTGGATTTGGGTTCAAATTATTTCTGAAACTCTCACAAATGGATTTACAAGTTTACTGCATGTTTTCACCATTTGCTTTAACTATGGAGTTGCAGAACAGATAAAGGTTTGAAACTTGTTTGAGATGATTAAGAAAACATTCAGTAATCCTACGGAAGTGGAATCACTCAATTAGGTTCAAAAATGGATTTTTGATGAATTAAAAGCTAACAGCCATGTCTGCAGAACATACAGAACAAGTTTAATTCATCAAAAATCATACACAAATCATAAAAATATGAGGTCTGCTGCATCTGAAAGGTATTGAATAGGTGGTTCTTACCCAGTTGGTTTCATTCAAAAATTCGTCCCCAAGCTCCTGGTTTAATTCGACAAAGTCAGATCTGACCAGATCTTGATCTGTGAACCATTTCAGTTTCAGGAGGTCAATCAAAGTGAAACCACCGCCAAAATGAAGGTATTGAAGAGGTCTTTCACCTACAGTTGAGTTTGTTCAAAAATATTTTGTAAAACGGAACAAATCTAATAAACAGTGAATCTGCATGTTTTCAGAACTTTATTTACCACGGACAATCCGTAACGAATTTGAGGGTGAGACCAACGCTAAGTTGTAGATCTTTTCAATACCTATCTGTAGAACTTTGGATCACTCGATTTGGATCTGCACACGAGATTCTGTGGATTTTACAAGATCGTACCAGAATCTGAAACAGCAAGATAGCAGAAATTACAGCAAGTTTTTGGACGAACTTGGATCAAGAGCTTCAGATCTGAGGATAGCTCAAGCTTCTCCATGCTTAGCTCAACATGCACCTGCATCAAGATCCAATCTTGTGAGAGGAGAAAGGAGAAATAGAGCTGGATTCATCAAGGATTAGGGGAGAAGAGAGTGAGAGGGAAGCTCTCATGGTGAGGGGAAGCTTGAGGAAGGAGGGAAACTTCATCTTGGTGGATTCCCATGGCCATGGCCGGCCATGGAGCTAAGGAGGAGCAGCAGCTCGTGGGGAGAGGTAGGAGGAGAGTGTGAGAGAGTGGAGAGTGAAGGAAATGAACAAAGGGGAGTGGAGGTGGCCGGCCAAGCTCTTATATAGAGGGAGGATGGTGGCTGCCTCCATTTTGATTGGCTAAGGTGGGTGGCTGCCCATTTAATTGTTGGGGTAGTTGGGAGGCAAGGCTTGCAAGAGAAGGAAATGAGGTGGAGGGGCTGGCCGAATTTCAAGTCATGGCCGGCTCCTTTCTTGTCATGAGCAAGTGAGAAATGTGAGAGAGATGCACAACATTCATGTGAATAGATCAAGGCATGATGTTGAGGAGGTAATGTCAATGAGTGATTTATGATGATGATAAGATTAGGAGTAAATACATAAAGATAGAAAGGAGTGTGAGGGTGGCATGTGCCATGTGCCATGATAAAAATCTCCACCACTTTGGTTGAGACCAACTTATGAAGAAGATAATTCCCAAGGTAGAGTTAATGAATAGAAGTTTTCATTTGAATTTAAAATTGAAAAGATTGGGATTGACCACATGCAACAATGCATGAGCATGTCAAGGTAGATGGGATGGTGATAGTGGTTTAGGTAAGGGTAGAACAAGATTAAGAGAGATGGTGAGTGAAGTATCCAAATACTCACAAGGATGGATATATTGACAGAAATCATCAATTTATGAAGTCAAGATGATGATGGAAAAGAATAGAGGAGTGAGATAGGTATGATGAAATATAAGTTGCTCTTCAATTAAGAGGTCAATTGGGAGTGATTTGAAAGTATCAAATGATCACCCATTTGATCAAAAATTGGAGGATGGAGGGGATACAATGTGGTGGATCGGAGATGTGCATGAGATGTGCAAGAGTTGCCATTTGAAAAAGAGTTTAATTGAAGGGTATGGGACACACCTCAATTGTCTAGAGACAATTGGGAATGAACTCAAGTGAAATGGAATTTTGAAGATGTTGAGAGAAAACTAGTTGGAACATAGGAGTTCAAAATATTCTACTTACTTTCTCAAGTAAAGTAGAGTTTTTCTCAAATTTAAAGTAAACAAGAAATGGTATAGGTACCATAAACAAGCCTTTTGTTAAAAACAAAGCAAAATAGAGAGTAATGTTTTAGAAATCAGTACTTGGTAGAAATGGGATGAAAAACAAAACCCATTTTAGTTCCTTGTTTTCTTTGAAGAATTATTTTGAAAAGATTTAATAAAACTAGAAGTAGTTTTGTGATAAAACTAGAGAAGGAAAATCAATAGGATTTTTGAGAGAGAAGACTAATTTAGGGAGAAGTGTTCTCAAGGGTAGATGATGGCTACGAAATGTACCCATCATTCTCACTCTTGGTTTTGTGGAGATTAAACTTGAATAAAAACAAGAGGTAAAATTGAAGGAAGTGATCTAGTGTTGAATCATTGAATAGGATACAAGATCAAGTTGAATATATGAGCTGCAAGGATTGACTGAGACATGCAAGACGTGGAGGTTGAAGAGAGTGTTGCATAGATGAGATCCATGCATTGAAGTCAACAATAACAGTGGTGGTTGCTTAGATATCAACTGCCAAAGTCTGGACATTTTAAGCCTAACACAGATGGTCGACATGGCCTCAAAACAAACAAGGATGAGTGGGTATAAGAGAGGGATGTAGCTAGGGGTAGATGATCCCAAGTTTTGAATTAAGGATGATTGAGCTATCTTGTACCACAAGGAGAAAAATCAAGAAGGCACACTAAGGTTGCCATCAGGGGAAGAGTTAGATGTAGTAAGAAGGAAAACAACTTTTCCTAGGACACACATGTGTTTTATTAGGTGAGTTGTTTGTTTTACCGCTAGAGGTGTTGTTCTAGGCGGTGGCTCAAGACAAAACTCAACAAGAAATCAAGTCAATACATCTACCAACAGATCAAGGCAATTCATCATAACAAACAGATCAAGGCAATTCATCTTAATTAGTCTATAGAAAAAGTTTTTGTTCCCCCTAATTTTTGCATTAAGGATAATTAAACAAGTTTGCAAAAGTTGGGGTGTTACAGATCTTCCACCCTTAAAATAATCTCGTCCCGAGATTACTGAGCGCAGAACTAGAGGGGTTGTAAAGCTTAACGAAAGTTAGACTCCATTCTTCTGTAGATATGCCGTTGTAGAGAAGGTCGTTGCTTCATCGACTTGATAGATTCTTGCCGATGGCGAGCTTCATGAAGAGGTTGACTGCTCCCTGCAGATGTTAGACTTGTAGCTTCTTATCAATCCTAGCGGAGTCCATGACTTCGGAAAAGTTAGTGCACTCCAATGGTGCCTTAGCAGGGTTGAAAACTTTTTAGAGTTAGCCTAAATTTAGTGGAAGACGAAGTCTTCCACCCTTAAAATTGTTCACCGGGGAGGGGGCGTTAAAAACTGTAAGCTTCGGCCACGGGTCTTGTCGGGCGCTTCTTGGAGAAGTCATTGATCTCCTGTCTTGAGTTGAAAACATCTTCAGAGGGCGTTGTGTAGTCCATGGCTTCAAGAGGGGTTGGTGCATCCCACGTTTCCAACGGTGTGTTAGAAAGGTTTAAAATGTTAGGGTTAGCTCCAACTTTTAGTGGAAGACGAAGTCTTCCACCCTTAAGATTTTTCATCGGGTTCTCGGAAAAACTCAGAGCTTCTGCCTTGTGGTCCTATCTGGGCTTCTGAAGAAGTCGTCGATCTTCGGTATTCAGTTGTAGAATCTTCGGGGCGACGTGCAGAACACCACTTCAAGAGGCACTCACGGTGTTAACTGAGCCATATGGGACGCGCGACGAGTTAGTAAGTTGATGAAACACCTGGTTGGTATTCATATGAAGCAGCAACAGAGGTCATCGAAGACAATCATCAGCTGGCGGGTCGGTGCTGACTTATACCAGTTGGTGAGCGGGTAAGTTGCACCTAGTCTTGAGTTCTTGAGGTATCTTCAGGAGCCTTCACTTGATGAGGACTAGATGAACCATGTGATGTAGCTTGGCTTTGATGCTATTGTTCTCTCAGCTTGTTAGACGGTGTGTTAGAGGGTGGTTTTCAAGAAGATATCCTCGAGGTTAGCATGATTATATACCAAGGTTAGAACAAGTTAGTAAGTCTTCTGGTAGAGGTGCAGTCACTCTTGAGGGTAGGGGCTTCTGCTTTCTTGATGAAGTGGAGATGCTTCAACGGATCTTGAAGGTATTGGCTTTTGCTTTGTTGGCGTAGTAGAGAGGCTTCAGATGACCTTGAAAGTAGTCGGCTTAGATAGGGGTCTGAGTTACTTTCCTTTACGGTTGAAAAACAACTGCTAATGGGTTTAGAGTTAGAGTCTTTTGTTAATCTACCTAACTAACTAGCAGTTAGCAATACCTCGGCGAGGCAAAATTTTAATCCTATCATTGCATGTGATACCCATACAACCATAACCAGAGTCAAAATACCACTAACAGAGGCTACTGGTATTTTTCCTAGATGCACAGTAACAAAACAGGATCAAAACAATTGGAATCATTCAAAAATATTTATTTTTTCAATTTTGAGACTCAAAATACTAACCAGAAACAGTGATCAAGTTTTATTTATTAAAAATCGCACAAAAACCCTAAAAATACCAGGTCAGTGGCATCTGAAAGATAATTTCATACTTGTTCTAGTGCAATTGGAATCACATCAATCGGAGCTACCAAACTATTTTTATTAGCAAAACAGTACACTGGCAGATTTCCATTTTTAATTTCTGTTTCACAAATTTCAAACAATTAAAAAGGGCGGGAACGTCTAAATAGCAAGACATACATGCACACAACAAACAGATACAAACACTCAAGGCAGCACACTAGGGAACTACAAGCAATCATCAAACCAGACATGGTACTCTAAGTACCCAGAAATTCCTAATGCGCGGGTTTATCTCAATCAAAGCGATTGAGTTTGTCCTATCCATCCTATTGGTTTGGGGCTGGTCACATATGTCGACGTCTTCATATTGTCAGCATCAGCTTCAACTTGGATCCTTGTAGCAGTTGGTAGTGAAGGGGCCGGGTGTTGAGTCATTGATGTTGAGGCGGAGGAGAAAACTGTGTAGAACTTCTTGTCTCGACATCCCGGGGATGTGAGGTCTTCGAAGAGGTAGTTGTTGAGGTACTCCCGAAGTCGAGACCTTCTCGTGGCTGGCCTAAAAATTACTAGTCAAGAAACTGAGGCCTTGATCCCAGACGACTGCAAAAGTGCAAGCCCATGGAGGAACAAGGTCAGATCTTTGACATACTTTGGTGAAAACCAAAGACATGATGTTATCATCCCTACATGAGCACGACTAAGTCGGCATCCAACCTTCAATAGTTGTCGTTGGAGATACGTGAGTCTTCCCGAGGAATTGATCCATCTTTGAGTTCGAGTCTCCGGTCTGAGTTGGGGACATCGTCCAACATGTAGGTTTGAAGTGGTTGAGACAGTAGAGCAAGAATTTTCAAACATTTTAATAAAGCGGAGAGATAAGAATTTAGAAGCTTTGAATAGATAAGAGGAGTAGAAGCTATACTTCCGACTAAAGAAACAATTTGTTTCATAAATAGTTTTCCCCAAGTAATGGTTTCCTAACTATCGTCCATGCTAACTAAGGTCTCCTACAGTCAGGATAGCTCTGATACCAGCTCTGTGGGGACCCCGGACTAGCTGTCGAAATTCCCTGTTATGTATACAGTTCACGATCACATGATTAGTGCGCTGTGAACACATAACCGAACTGATATCAAATTACACCATCCATTACAAAGCGGAATAAGAAAATTACAACATGGTCACCTGACCCATACTTACATAATAGCCTCGAAGGGCCTACTAAACATCAGAGTAGCATCATCACTTCAGCAGCGCAGTACCCAAGTCATCTGCCATAACCCTACAGGCAACTGACTGGGAAGACGTTCCTAGCTCGCATAGACGTCGTCAACTCCTTCTTCATCCGTCGTGTTCCTCCAAGTCTGGCCAAGTAAATAGCCAGGACAAAGCCGTGAGTACATTTGGAATTGTACTCGCAAACCATCAAGAAAGGTACTTTGCAAGAGTGCAAGATAACAAGTACTAATCTATGATGACAAGAGGGAAGAGCCAATTTCACTAGTGGAAATAGCAGGGGGGAGAGAATCAGTTTCTCTTGTGGATATAGCATGTGGAAGAGACATAGTTTCTCTCGTGGATATAGAATGCACAAGAGCGTCAGTTTCTCTTGTGGATTTAGCATGCCGCCATCTCAATTGATGGGGACGCTTAGGAAGTTCTATGACATATCTATATCTTTATTGGAGATGAGGTAGCATAAGTCCATCTCAGTTGATGGAAATGCTAGAGGATTCCTATGACATACCTATATCTTTATTGAAGAAGATACTTCAAAAGATACTTATGACATCTCTATATCTTTGTTAAAGAAAAGTTCCTCTTCAAGAAACATTTAGGAAAGAGTTCCCCACTAAGCCTCAATTTTTCCACGACCATCTCCATATGGTCAACACACGCCCTTTTTCCGTACCCTTCCGGTACACATAAACATAACACTTCCTTTGCAAATCATTTGTTCAAAAACAAAACCCAAGCCCCGGTTAAGTATGGCCATTTCAACTTGTCCATGACGCGGCTATTCGAATAGATTTGACTCTGCAGAGTTTGCGCACTTTCCCCACAAGAACTGATAAATCCGCCGGGATCATCCCCGGATCGTCATACGAAAATATGCGAGTCTCGGATAACCAGTCATAGTCTTTCGCCCGTATCCCTTGGCACAAGTCCTTCCCTGCGGGCTTACCCCTTCCCGGCACCCCGGCAGCATACCTCCTTTTGAGCGTATCTCCGGCGCCACGACAGAAGACCCTCAGTAATCGTCCGGCTATAGACAACTACAGTGTATTGCCTCCTCAAGAGCGCAACCCGGCGTCGGAGGTCCTCGTGACCCTCTCTAGAAAGTTGTGAAGGGTGCTCATGCCAATTTCAACAGACTACGGACTAAGCCCGTGCCCACTTTGGATAATGTGGTTGCGCGAATAAAAGTTGGGACGGCGAACACTTATACGCAGTGCTCCTTTTTAGAAACCATTTCCTTTTTCCCACAACACCACGGTTGCTCAACCAACCTCCATACACCACTTTCCCAAACATCTTTATCAAGATCCTTTGCTTTCATAAACCATACACTTGGGTTAACTCACCCAAGGTTTTCATAAACATTTACAACAAGGTAAACCTTGAGGGGTTCCCAACCTATAGTTTCATGAGAAGGAACTAATACAACACCATGGCCGGGATGAAGATCATCACGCCATGAGGGGTAGGTGTGAGTGGCACAAAGAGGAGTATACTTGCTTAAGGTAAGCATGTATAAGGACGACAAAGGGTGGATCAAACTTTCAGATTTGAGGTACTACTATACAACTTGGATGGTGAAGGTTCACTATCCAACCAACATTCACAAGGGTACACGGCATACTTCTCTCAAGTTGAGAATTACACCAAGATTCACGACATTAATACCTCGAGACTCATCAAGGTGGTGGGTGTGATGTAAACCTCTATCTTGGGAAAGGACATGCTCAAGTTGAGCATACAAGTAGACCAAAGGGAGTAACACGGCCATGATACCATGCATCCCATAATCACAAAGACAATAGTAGAGTATCACCACTAGGGAGTACCCCACTTGCAATCACACATAGATGACATAAATAGAGAGAATAGCACATATAGAATTAAGGTGCCTTGGACATCAACAATTGACATCCAACTAGACACCAAATCAGAGATCAAAAGATGGCTTGCCTTGGCTTATTTGTCCCCGGACTTCTTCAACTCCATCAATATAAGAATTCCAACAATATAAATAAAATCCTCGTCCGATTCCACTTCTTCTTCTTCTCCGGAATTGTTCGCATCTATCGCCGGAAAATATAAAAGGAACACAATCAATCACATTGCATCAACAAGACAACATTCACCAATCAAAAACTAACCATGCAGCCAAGGTATAACATACTAAGGACCTATAGATTCCACAAAACAACTTTAAGAGTTTTAATTTAGAAAACCCCATTTATTTACTTAGTAAAGGTATGAGTGCACCACAACTTAGCAATTGCCTCTCTCGGTTATCACCATGGTATAAACCAATTATCCCCTGGTACATAACATCATGAAGAGGACAAGAGCATTAGTTTGGCATCACAAACATTCATAACATAATTTCAAACATTTTTGGAAAAGTAGAAATCAGTTTTCCTAATTTAATTTGCTCACTTAACACTATACAAAAATAAGAAGCAAACCATATACCACATCATTTGAAAACTTAAGCAAAACAAAAGAGCTAATGTTAAATTGCAGAGGTTTTGTTTTGCAAGCATAAAACAAAGGTTGCCCATCTCTACTAAAAAGAGTTGGTAAAGGGTTTTAATTAAACCGAAAAGTTTTGCTTCAACAATGCATGTCACACATAAAAATTACTAACAGCAACAAATATGTATGAACAGAGACTAATAATATTTTTCCTAGATAGCCAGTACTAATACAAGACTAACCCAATTGGAATCACCCAAAATATTAAACCTACAATTTTAGGAATTTCTTTGTGACTGTACAGAAAACAAGATCTGTAAGCCATAAATCGTAGAAAAATCCTAAAAATATGAGGCCACTGGCATTTGAAAGATATTTAGACAGAGATTCACACACAATTGGATTTGGGTTCAAATTATTTCTGAAACTCTCACAAATGGATTTACAAGTTTACTGCATGTTTTCACCATTTGCTTTAACTATGGAGTTGCAGAACAGATAAAGGTTTGAAACTTGTTTGAGATGATTAAGAAAACATTCAGTAATCCTACAGAAGTGGAATCACTCAATTAGGTTCAAAAATGGATTTTTGATGAATTAAAAGCTAACAGCCATGTCTGCAGAACATACAGAACAAGTTTAATTCATCAAAAATCATACACAAATCATAAAAATATGAGGTCTGCTGCATCTGAAAGTTATTGAATAGGTGGTTCTTACCCAGTTGGTTTCATTCAAAAATTCGTCCCCAAGCTCCTGGTTTAATTCGACAAAGTCAGATCTGACCAGATCTTGATCTGTGAACCATTTCAGTTTCAGGAGGTCAATCAAAGTGAAACCACCGCCAAAATGAAGGTATTGAAGAGGTATTTCACCTACAGTTGAGTTTGTTCAAAAATATTTTGTAAAACGGAACAAATCTAATAAACAGTGAATCTGCATGTTTTCAGAACTTTATTTACCACGGACAATCCGTAACGAATTTGAGGGTGAGACCAACGCTAAGTTGTAGATCTTTTCAATACCTATCTGTAGAACTTTGGATCACTCGATTTGGATCTGCACACGAGATTCTGTGGATTTTACAAGATCGTACCAGAATCTGAAACAGCAAGATAGCAGAAATTACAGCAAGTTTTTGGACGAACTTGGATCAAGAGCTTCAGATCTGAGGATAGCTCAAGCTTCTCCATGCTTAGCTCAACATGCACCTGCATCAAGATCCAATCTTGTGAGAGGAGAAAGGAGAAATAGAGCTGGATTCATCAAGGATTAGGGGAGAAGAGAGTGAGAGGGAAGCTCTCATGGTGAGGGGAAGCTTGAGGAAGGAGGGAAACTTCATCTTGGTGGATTCCCATGGCCATGGCCGGCCATGGAGCTAAGGAGGAGCAGCAGCTCGTGGGGAGAGGTAGGAGGAGAGTGTGAGAGAGTGGAGAGTGAAGGAAATGAACAAAGGGGAGTGGAGGTGGCCGGCCAAGCTCTTATATAGAGGGAGGATGGTGGCTGCCTCCATTTTGATTGGCTAAGGTGGGTGGCTGCCCATTTAATTGTTGGGGTAGTTGGGAGGCAAGGCTTGCAAGAGAAGGAAATGAGGTGGAGGGGCTGGCCGAATTTCAAGTCATGGCCGGCTCCTTTCTTGTCATGAGCAAGTGAGAAATGTGAGAGAGATGCACAACATTCATGTGAATAGATCAAGGCATGATGTTGAGGAGGTAATGTCAATGAGTGATTTATGATGATGATAAGATTAGGAGTAAATACATAAAGATAGAAAGGAGTGTGAGGGTGGCATGTGCCATGTGCCATGATAAAAATCTCCACCACTTTGGTTGAGACCAACTTATGAAGAAGATAATTCCCAAGGTAGAGTTAATGAATAGAAGTTTTCATTTGAATTTAAAATTGAAAAGATTGGGATTGACCACATGCAACAATGCATGAGCATGTCAAGGTAGATGGGATGGTGATAGTGGTTTAGGTAAGGGTAGAACAAGATTAAGAGAGATGGTGAGTGAAGTATCCAAATACTCACAAGGATGGATATATTGACAGAAATCATCAATTTATGAAGTCAAGATGATGATGGAAAAGAATAGAGGAGTGAGATAGGTATGATGAAATATAAGTTGCTCTTCAATTAAGAGGTCAATTGGGAGTGATTTGAAAGTATCAAATGATCACCCATTTGATCAAAAATTGGAGGATGGAGGGGATACAATGTGGTGGATCGGAGATGTGCATGAGATGTGCAAGAGTTGCCATTTGAAAAAGAGTTTAATTGAAGGGTATGGGACACACCTCAATTGTCTAGAGACAATTGGGAATGAACTCAAGTGAAATGGAATTTTGAAGATGTTGAGAGAAAACTAGTTGGAACATAGGAGTTCAAAATATTCTACTTACTTTCTCAAGTAAAGTAGAGTTTTTCTCAAATTTAAAGTAAACAAGAAATGGTATAGGTACCATAAACAAGCCTTTTGTTAAAAACAAAGCAAAATAGAGAGTAATGTTTTAGAAATCAGTACTTGGTAGAAATGGGATGAAAAACAAAACCCATTTTAGTTCCTTGTTTTCTTTGAAGAATTATTTTGAAAAGATTTAATAAAACTAGAAGTAGTTTTGTGATAAAACTAGAGAAGGAAAATCAATAGGATTTTTGAGAGAGAAGACTAATTTAGGGAGAAGTGTTCTCAAGGGTAGATGATGGCTACGAAATGTACCCATCATTCTCACTCTTGGTTTTGTGGAGATTAAACTTGAATAAAAACAAGAGGTAAAATTGAAGGAAGTGATCTAGTGTTGAATCATTGAATAGGATACAAGATCAAGTTGAATATATGAGCTGCAAGGATTGACTGAGACATGCAAGACGTGGAGGTTGAAGAGAGTGTTGCATAGATGAGATCCATGCATTGAAGTCAACAATAACAGTGGTGGTTGCTTAGATATCAACTGCCAAAGTCTGGACATTTTAAGCCTAACACAGATGGTCGACATGGCCTCAAAACAAACAAGGATGAGTGGGTATAAGAGAGGGATGTAGCTAGGGGTAGATGATCCCAAGTTTTGAATTAAGGATGATTGAGCTATCTTGTACCACAAGGAGAAAAATCAAGAAGGCACACTAAGGTTGCCATCAGGGGAAGAGTTAGATGTAGTAAGAAGGAAAACAACTTTTCCTAGGACACACATGTGTTTTATTAGGTGAGTTGTTTGTTTTACCGCTAGAGGTGTTGTTCTAGGCGGTGGCTCAAGACAAAACTCAACAAGAAATCAAGTCAATACATCTACCAACAGATCAAGGCAATTCATCATAACAAACAGATCAAGGCAATTCATCTTAATTAGTCTATAGAAAAAGTTTTTGTTCCCCCTAATTTTTGCATTAAGGATAATTAAACAAGTTTGCAAAAGTTGGGGTGTTACAGATCTTCCACCCTTAAAATAATCTCGTCCCGAGATTACTGAGCGCAGAACTAGAGGGGTTGTAAAGCTTAACGAAAGTTAGACTCCATTCTTCTGTAGATATGCCGTTGTAGAGAAGGTCGTTGCTTCATCGACTTGATAGATTCTTGCCGATGGCGAGCTTCATGAAGAGGTTGACTGCTCCCTGCAGATGTTAGACTTGTAGCTTCTTATCAATCCTAGCGGAGTCCATGACTTCGGAAAAGTTAGTGCACTCCAATGGTGCCTTAGCAGGGTTGAAAACTTTTTAGAGTTAGCCTAAATTTAGTGGAAGACGAAGTCTTCCACCCTTAAAATTGTTCACCGGGGAGGGGGCGTTAAAAACTGTAAGCTTCGGCCACGGGTCTTGTCGGGCGCTTCTTGGAGAAGTCATTGATCTCCTGTCTTGAGTTGAAAACATCTTCAGAGGGCGTTGTGTAGTCCATGGCTTCAAGAGGGGTTGGTGCATCCCACGTTTCCAACGGTGTGTTAGAAAGGTTTAAAATGTTAGGGTTAGCTCCAACTTTTAGTGGAAGACGAAGTCTTCCACCCTTAAGATTTTTCATCGGGTTCTCGGAAAAACTCAGAGCTTCTGCCTTGTGGTCCTATCTGGGCTTCTGAAGAAGTCGTCGATCTTCGGTATTCAGTTGTAGAATCTTCGGGGCGACGTGCAGAACACCACTTCAAG
Source organism: Lolium multiflorum (assembly GCA_030979885.1). NCBI lineage: Eukaryota > Viridiplantae > Streptophyta > Magnoliopsida > Poales > Poaceae > Lolium > Lolium multiflorum. The sequence goes on from CM061749.1 coordinate 260,950,475, forward strand.
AGGCACTCACGGTGTTAACTGAGCCATATGGGACGCGCGACGAGTTAGTAAGTTGATGAAACACCTGGTTGGTATTCATATGAAGCAGCAACAGAGGTCATCGAAGACAATCATCAGCTGGCGGGTCGGTGCTGACTTATACCAGTTGGTGAGCGGGTAAGTTGCACCTAGTCTTGAGTTCTTGAGGTATCTTCAGGAGCCTTCACTTGATGAGGACTAGATGAACCATGTGATGTAGCTTGGCTTTGATGCTATTGTTCTCTCAGCTTGTTAGACGGTGTGTTAGAGGGTGGTTTTCAAGAAGATATCCTCGAGGTTAGCATGATTATATACCAAGGTTAGAACAAGTTAGTAAGTCTTCTGGTAGAGGTGCAGTCACTCTTGAGGGTAGGGGCTTCTGCTTTCTTGATGAAGTGGAGATGCTTCAGCGGATCTTGAAGGTATTGGCTTTTGCTTTGTTGGCGTAGTAGAGATGCTTCAGATGACCTTGAAAGTAGTCGGCTTAGATAGGGGTCTGAGTTACTTTCCTTTACGGTTGAAAAACAACTGCTAATGGGTTTAGAGTTAGAGTCTTTTGTTAATCTACCTAACTAACTAGCAGTTAGCAATACCTCGGCGAGGCAAAATTTTAATCCTATCATTGCATGTGATACCCATACAACCATAACCAGAGTCAAAATACCACTAACAGAGGCTACTGGTATTTTTCCTAGATGCACAGTAACAAAACAGGATCAAAACAATTGGAATCATTCAAAAATATTTATTTTTTCAATTTTGAGACTCAAAATACTAACCAGAAACAGTGATCAAGTTTTATTTATTAAAAATCGCACAAAAACCCTAAAAATACCAGGTCAGTGGCATCTGAAAGATAATTTCATACTTGTTCTAGTGCAATTGGAATCACATCAATCGGAGCTACCAAACTATTTTTATTAGCAAAACAGTACACTGGCAGATTTCCATTTTTAATTTCTGTTTCACAAATTTCAAACAATTAAAAAGGGCGGGAACGTCTAAATAGCAAGACATACATGCACACAGCAAACAGATACAAACACTCAAGGCAGCACACTAGGGAACTACAAGCAATCATCAAACCAGACATGGTACTCTAAGTACCCAGAAATTCCTAATGCGCGGGTTTATCTCAATCAAAGCGATTGAGTTTGTCCTATCCATCCTATTGGTTTGGGGCTGGTCACATATGTCGACGTCTTCATATTGTCAGCATCAGCTTCAACTTGGATCCTTGTAGCAGTTGGTAGTGAAGGGGCCGGGTGTTGAGTCATTGATGTTGAGGCGGAGGAGAAAACTGTGTAGAACTTCTTGTCTCGACATCCCGGGGATGTGAGGTCTTCGAAGAGGTAGTTGTTGAGGTACTCCCGAAGTCGAGACCTTCTCGTGGCTGGCCTAAAAATTACTAGTCAAGAAACTGAGGCCTTGATCCCAGACGACTGCAAAAGTGCAAGCCCATGGAGGAACAAGGTCAGATCTTTGACATACTTTGGTGAAAACCAAAGACATGATGTTATCATCCCTACATGAGCACGACTAAGTCGGCATCCAACCTTCAATAGTTGTCGTTGGAGATACGTGAGTCTTCCCGAGGAATTGATCCATCTTTGAGTTCGAGTCTCCGGTCTGAGTTGGGGACATCGTCCAACATGTAGGTTTGAAGTGGTTGAGACAGTAGAGCAAGAATTTTCAAACATTTTAATAAAGCGGAGAGATAAGAATTTAGAAGCTTTGAATAGATAAGAGGAGTAGAAGCTATACTTCCGACTAAAGAAACAATTTGTTTCATAAATAGTTTTCCCCAAGTAATGGTTTCCTAACTATCGTCCATGCTAACTAAGGTCTCCTACAGTCAGGATAGCTCTGATACCAGCTCTGTGGGGACCCCGGACTAGCTGTCCGAAATTCCCTGTTATGTATACAGTTCACGATCACATGATTAGTGCGCTGTGAACACATAACCGAACTGATATCAAATTACACCATCCATTACAAAGCGGAATAAGAAAATTACAACATGGTCACCTGACCCATACTTACATAATAGCCTCGAAGGGCCTACTAAACATCAGAGTAGCATCATCACTTCAGCAGCGCAGTACCCAAGTCATCTGCCATAACCCTACAGGCAACTGACTGGGAAGACGTTCCTAGCTCGCATAGACGTCGTCAACTCCTTCTTCATCCGTCGTGTTCCTCCAAGTCTGGCCAAGTAAATAGCCAGGGACAAAGCCGTGAGTACATTTGGAATTGTACTCGCAAACCATCAAGAAAGGTACTTTGCAAGAGTGCAAGATAACAAGTACTAATCTATGATGACAAGAGGGAAGAGCCAATTTCACTAGTGGAAATAGCAGGGGGGAGAGAATCAGTTTCTCTTGTGGATATAGCATGTGGAAGAGACATAGTTTCTCTCGTGGATATAGAATGCACAAGAGCGTCAGTTTCTCTTGTGGATTTAGCATGCCGCCATCTCAATTGATGGGGACGCTTAGGAAGTTCTATGACATATCTATATCTTTATTGGAGATGAGGTAGCATAAGTCCATCTCAGTTGATGGAAATGCTAGAGGATTCCTATGACATACCTATATCTTTATTGAAGAAGATACTTCAAAAGATACTTATGACATCTCTATATCTTTGTTAAAGAAAAGTTCCTCTTCAAGAAACATTTAGGAAAGAGTTCCCCACTAAGCCTCAATTTTTCCACGACCATCTCCATATGGTCAACACACGCCCTTTTTCCGTACCCTTCCGGTACACATAAACATAACACTTCCTTTGCAAATCATTTGTTCAAAAACAAAAACCAAGCCCCGGTTAAGTATGGCCATTTCAACTTGTCCATGACCGCGGACGCGGCTATTCGAATAGATTTGACTCTGCAGAGTTTGCGCACTTTCCCCACAAGAACTGATAAATCCGCCGGGATCATCCCCGGATCGTCATACGAAAATATGCGAGTCTCGGATAACCAGTCATAGTCTTTCGCCCGTATCCCTTGGCACAAGTCCTTCCCTGCGGGCTTACCCCTTCCCGGCACCCCGGCAGCATACCTCCTTTTGAGCGTATCTCCGGCGCCACGACAGAAGACCCTCAGTAATCGTCCGGCTATAGACAACTACAGTGTATTGCCTCCTCAAGAGCGCAACCCGGCGTCGGAGGTCCTCGTGACCCTCTCTAGAAAGTTGTGAAGGGTGCTCATGCCAATTTCAACAGACTACGGACTAAGCCCGTGCCCACTTTGGATAATGTGGTTGCGCGAATAAAAGTTGGGACGGCGAACACTTATACGCAGTGCTACTTTTTAGAAACCATTTCCTTTTTCCCACAACACCACGGTTGCTCAACCAACCTCCATACACCACTTTCCCAAACATCTTTATCAAGATCCTTTGCTTTCATAAACCATACACTTGGGTTAACTCACCCAAGGTTTTCATAAACATTTACAACAAGGTAAACCTTGAGGGGTTCCCAACCTATAGTTTCATGAGAAGGAACTAATACAACACCATGGCCGGGATGAAGATCATCACGCCATGAGGGGTAGGTGTGAGTGGCACAAAGAGGAGTATACTTGCTTAAGGTAAGCATGTATAAGGACGACAAAGGGTGGATCAAACTTTCAGATTTGAGGTACTACTATACAACTTGGATGGTGAAGGTTCACTATCCAACCAACATTCACAAGGGTACACGGCATACTTCTCTCAAGTTGAGAATTACACCAAGATTCACGACATTAATACCTCGAGACTCATCAAGGTGGTGGGTGTGATGTAAACCTCTATCTTGGGAAAGGACATGCTCAAGTTGAGCATACAAGTAGACCAAAGGGAGTAACACGGCCATGATACCATGCATCCCATAATCACAAAGACAATAGTAGAGTATCACCACTAGGGAGTACCCCACTTGCAATCACACATAGATGACATAAATAGAGAGAATAGCACATATAGAATTAAGGTGCCTTGGACATCAACAATTGACATCCAACTAGACACCAAATCAGAGATCAAAAGATGGCTTGCCTTGGCTTATTTGTCCCCGGACTTTTTCAACTCCATCAATATAAGAATCCCAACAATATAAATAAAATCCTCGTCCGATTCCACTTCTTCTTCTTCTCCGGAATTGTTCGCATCTATCGCCGGAAAATATAAAAGGAACACAATCAATCACATTGCATCAACAAGACAACATTCACCAATCAAAAACTAACCATGCAGCCAAGGTATAACATACTAAGGACCTATAGATTCCACAAAACAACTTTAAGAGTTTTAATTTAGAAAACCCCATTTATTTACTTAGTAAAGGTATGAGTGCACCACAACTTAGCAATTGCCTCTCTCGGTTATCACCATGGTATAAACCAATTATCCCCTGGTACATAACATCATGAAGAGGACAAGAGCATTAGTTTGGCATCACAAACATTCATAACATAATTTCAAACATTTTTGGAAAAGTAGAAATCAGTTTTCCTAATTTAATTTGCTCACTTAACACTATACAAAAATAAGAAGCAAACCATATACCACATCATTTGAAAACTTAAGCAAAACAAAAGAGCTAATGTTAAATTGCAGAGGTTTTGTTTTGCAAGCATAAAACAAAGGTTGCCCATCTCTACTAAAAAGAGTTGGTAAAGGGTTTTAATTAAACCGAAAAGTTTTGCTTCAACAATGCATGTCACACATAAAAATTACTAACAGCAACAAATATGTATGAACAGAGACTAATAATATTTTTCCTAGATAGCCAGTACTAATACAAGACTAACCCAATTGGAATCACCCAAAAATATTAAACCTACAATTTTAGGAATTTCTTTGTATCTGACTGTACAGAAAACAAGATCTGTAAGCCATAAATCGTAGAAAAATCCTAAAAATATGAGGCCACTGGCATTTGAAAGATATTTAGACAGAGATTCACACACAATTGGATTTGGGTTCAAATTATTTCTGAAACTCTCACAAATGGATTTACAAGTTTACTGCATGTTTTCACCATTTGCTTTAACTATGGAGTTGCAGAACAGATAAAGGTTTGAAACTTGTTTGAGATGATTAAGAAAACATTCAGTAATCCTACGGAAGTGGAATCACTCAATTAGGTTCAAAAATGGATTTTTGATGAATTAAAAGCTAACAGCCATGTCTGCAGAACATACAGAACAAGTTTAATTCATCAAAAATCATACACAAATCATAAAAATATGAGGTCTGCTGCATCCGAAAGGTATTGAATAGGTGGTTCTTACCCAGTTGGTTTCATTCAAAAATTCGTCCCCAAGCTCCTGGTTTAATTCGACAAAGTCAGATCTGACCAGATCTTGATCTGTGAACCATTTCAGTTTCAGGAGGTCAATCAAAGTGAAACCACCGCCAAAATGAAGGTATTGAAGAGGTCTTTCACCTACAGTTGAGTTTGTTCAAAAATATTTTGTAAAACGGAACAAATCTAATAAACAGTGAATCTGCATGTTTTCAGAACTTTATTTACCACGGACAATCCGTAACGAATTTGAGGGTGAGACCAACGCCAAGTTGTAGATCTTTTCAATACCTATCTGTAGAACTTTGGATCACTCGATTTGGATCTGCACACGAGATTCTGTGGATTTTACAAGATCGTACCAGAATCTGAAACAGCAAGATAGCAGAAATTACAGCAAGTTTTTGGACGAACTTGGATCAAGAGCTTCAGATCTGAGGATAGCTCAAGCTTCTTCATTCTTAGCTCAACATGCACCTGCATCAAGATCCAATCTTGTGAGAGGAGAAAGGAGAAATAGAGCTGGATTCATCAAGGATTAGGGGAGAAGAGAGTGAGAGGGAAGCTCTCATGGTGAGGGGAAGCTTGAGGAAGGAGGGAAACTTCATCTTGGTGGATTCCCATGGCCATGGCCGGCCATGGAGCTAAGGAGGAGCAGCAGCTCGTGGGGAGAGGTAGGAGGAGAGTGTGAGAGAGTGGAGAGTGAAGGAAATGAACAAAGGGGAGTGGAGGTGGCCGGCCAAGCTCTTATATAGAGGGAGGATGGTGGCTGCCTCCATTTTGATTGGCTAAGGTGGGTGGCTGCCCATTTAATTGTTGGGGTAGTTGGGAGGCAAGGCTTGCAAGAGAAGGAAATGAGGTGGAGGGGCTGGCCGAATTTCAAGTCATGGCCGGCTCCTTTCTTGTCATGAGCAAGTGAGAAATGTGAGAGAGATGCACAACATTCATGTGAATAGATCAAGGCATGATGTTGAGGAGGTAATGTCAATGAGTGATTTATGATGATGATAAGATTAGGAGTAAATACATAAAGATAGAAAGGAGTGTGAGGGTGGCATGTGCCATGTGCCATGATAAAAATCTCCACCACTTTGGTTGAGACCAACTTATGAAGAAGATAATTCCCAAGGTAGAGTTAATGAATAGAAGTTTTCATTTGAATTTAAAATTGAAAAGATTGGGATTGACCACATGCAACAATGCATGAGCATGTCAAGGTAGATGGGATGGTGATAGTGGTTTAGGTAAGGGTAGAACAAGATTAAGAGAGATGGTGAGTGAAGTATCCAAATACTCACAAGGATGGATATATTGACAGAAATCATCAATTTATGAAGTCAAGATGATGATGGAAAAGAATAGAGGAGTGAGATAGGTATGATGAAATATAAGTTGCTCTTCAATTAAGAGGTCAATTGGGAGTGATTTGAAAGTATCAAATGATCACCCATTTGATCAAAAATTGGAGGATGGAGGGGATACAATGTGGTGGATCGGAGATGTGCATGAGATGTGCAAGAGTTGCCATTTGAAAAAGAGTTTAATTGAAGGGTATGGGACACACCTCAATTGTCTAGAGACAATTGGGAATGAACTCAAGTGAAATGGAATTTTGAAGATGTTGAGAGAAAACTAGTTGGAACATAGGAGTTCAAAATATTCTACTTACTTTCTCAAGTAAAGTAGAGTTTTTCTCAAATTTAAAGTAAACAAGAAATGGTATAGGTACCATAAACAAGCCTTTTGTTAAAAACAAAGCAAAATAGAGAGTAATGTTTTAGAAATCAGTACTTGGTAGAAATGGGATGAAAAACAAAACCCATTTTAGTTCCTTGTTTTCTTTGAAGAATTATTTTGAAAAGATTTAATAAAACTAGAAGTAGTTTTGTGATAAAACTAGAGAAGGAAAATCAATAGGATTTTTGAGAGAGAAGACTAATTTAGGGAGAAGTGTTCTCAAGGGTAGATGATGGCTACGAAATGTACCCATCATTCTCACTCTTGGTTTTGTGGAGATTAAACTTGAATAAAAACAAGAGGTAAAATTGAAGGAAGTGATCTAGTGTTGAATCATTGAATAGGATACAAGATCAAGTTGAATATATGAGCTGCAAGGATTGACTGAGACATGCAAGACGTGGAGGTTGAAGAGAGTGTTGCATAGATGAGATCCATGCATTGAAGTCAACAATAACAGTGGTGGTTGCTTAGATATCAACTGCCAAAGTCTGGACATTTTAAGCCTGTCAACACAGATGGTCGACATGGCCTCAAAACAAACAAGGATGAGTGGGTATAAGAGAGGGATGTAGCTAGGGGTAGATGATCCCAAGTTTTGAATTAAGGATGATTGAGCTATCTTGTACCACAAGGAGAAAAATCAAGAAGGCACACTAAGGTTGCCATCAGGGGAAGAGTTAGATGTAGTAAGAAGGAAAACAACTTTTCCTAGGACACACATGTGTTTTATTAGGTGAGTTGTTTGTTTTACCGCTAGAGGTGTTGTTCTAGGAGGTGGCTCAAGACAAAACTCAACAAGAAATCAAGTCAATACATCTACCAACAGATCAAGGCAATTCATCATAACAAACAGATCAAGGCAATTCATCTTAATTAGTCTATAGAAAAAGTTTTTGTTCCCCCTAATTTTTGCATTAAGGATAATTAAACAAGTTTGCAAAAGTTGGGGTGTTACAAAACCCTAGAAAATCGTGACGTTATTGGGCAAAAACGTCATTGGCAATTTAGGTCAAAACGTCATTAGCAAAATTAAGTGGCCTACGACGTTTTTCCACTGCCGATTGCGACAAATCAATAACGTCATTGGCATTTGGCTCAATACAATGGTATGTGTTTGGCTGCCATGTCATCCATTTTGCCTATGTGTCCCTTTTCGGGTCCCACGCGCCTCACACGTGTCACTAGAAGCAACTGGCTTGAACTAACTGACATGTAGGACCAACTGATACTTGTGGGACCAAGGCGTCTTGTTATTTTTTTTCTCTGTGCCGTCCACCATTTTGGCTGTCCTCTACTAGGCTGCTGGCTGCTGGTGATATTCTCTTCTTTTGGGCTCTCCTCTGCTGGGCTGGCCTACCCTAATGTATATGGTGATGGCCCATTCGGTGGTTGAATTGCTGGCACGACGGCCCATCCGGGGTTGGAGTGGCTCCCGATGGAAATAACTGGCAAAAATTGCGCTTGCGGGGACTCGAACCCTCGACCTGGCGCTGCCGCACTACCACTCCCTACCGCTTTGCTACAATAGTGTTGTTGACACAAGTATGGTTGTCCATGTATATAGACATGATAGACTAATCAGTTGTCTTCAAAACAGGTGCGGTCGAACCGCTCCACCTCGACCAAAATCCCTCCGACCAGGTGCATCTAGGGTTCCTCCTCCGACAGCTCCATGGCGGCGCAGTTCCCAGCCTGCTCGGGCAGTTCTTCTAGGTCAGGAGCGTCGTCGCGTCGCCGCCGGCGGCCGGGCACGCCCATCCCGTATCGGCAGCGGCCGTTCGATTATGAGCCCGCCGACGTGTGACTGTGGCGAGAAGATGCCGCAATGGATTTCTTGGAGTGATCCAAACCCTGGGAGAAGATACCGGAACTGCAAAATTCGCTCGGTTAGTCTTCGAGCACGCCCCCCATTCTGAATTTCCTGGAGCCCGCCGTCTTCTGAATTTTCTTTTCTACTGTGGCTTATTTATCCTCTTTTGTTCTTCATCTGTCAGATTGCTGGTGGAATAGGGTGTAAAGTGTTTAAGTGGATTGATGATCCGCTGGATGCACATCACAAACAATTAGTTCGTGATCTGCGTGATGCTGTTTGGGATCGAGATGAAGAAATTGAGAGGCTCCAGGTAGAAATTGAGAGGCTCCAGGAAGAAAAGTTTCTGCTTGCTGCAAGGAAACAGAGCAACCCTGAACCAAAGAAAATGAGAGGCTTCATGGTTTGGGTGTTATCTGTAGCTTTTGTCATCTGTTGTACCTGGGTGATGTGTAGGAACTGAAATTAGGGTGAATTCAGTGATCTGTTGGTCAGGAGGAGAAGAAGCTAGAGTATATGCTAGAGTTATTGTGTTGTAATTCCAACCATTTGTCTGTTCGTGCCACAATGTTTAGTTCCTGAATTTGAACCATGTCTATGTATGTGTGCAATTCTGTTCAGTTGAAAATGTGTTCTGTTGAAAATGAGTTCTGTTGAAAATGTGTAGCAACTCCTTTTGCACGGCGGCGCCGCCCATATATGGTCGCCGGCGTCAGCCATGCACGGCGGCGCCGCCCATATATGGTCGCCGGCGTCAGCCATGTATTGAAAAAATTGGGCATGGATTCCCCTAAAAATTGGGCATGGATTCCCCAAAAAATTGGGCACAAATTCTGGGAACAAAAAGCTGACATATTCAACATAAATTCTGGGAAAAACAAGCTGGCATGTTCAACATAAATTCTGGGCCAAACAACCTGACACATAATCTGAAATAAACTGACATTACACAAACTACAGATTCAAACTGCTATTCATCCATTACACAAACTACAGATTCAAACTGCTATTCATCTTCTTCGGAAACTGGACGATTCCTAGTCCTATTTCCTCCATCATCATCATCATCACTGTAATATTGGTACATTGTCTGATCAACCTCCTCGATTTCTTCAGGCACAACCTCCTTGCTCCGTTTCTTCAGTTTGTCCACAATGACTTTTTCAAGTAGCACACGTTCCTGGTCACTTCTCGTCCTACTCCGTGCAGTGCCTTCTTTTTCTTGCACAGGAACTTGACTGGAATCTTCATCTTGATATGATAGTCCAGCAACACCGGGTCCCTGTTCATTTTCTTTTACACTCCATAGATGTCTATGGTGAAATTTCTGCACAACTTGCCATTTTCCTTTCAACTTGGTGTCTGGCACATAAAAGACCTTGGTTGCTTGTGATGTCAGAATGAAAGGATCATTCTTGTACCAAAACTTTTCTGTGTTAACACTTTTGAAGTGTCCATCATCGTCGAATCCGGGTTTCCTACCACCAAGGTCAAACCAGTCACACCGGAAGAGGACAACTGACCGATGGACGCCACCGCTGGAGTTGTATTGCAATCTGATGATGGATTTGAGCTGACCAAAGAAGTCAATGTTGTTGCCATCATGATCTCCCTCAGAAACGATTCCACTATTTTGTGTCTTTCTGTTCTTCTCGCGGTCAACAGTATGGTACCGAACACTGTCAACAACACATGCCGAATATAGTCTCACTCTAAAATCTGGTTTGCACGCCAAAGCATAGAGATCAGGACAGACATCATTTCGCATTTTTCCAATCTGCAAAAAATCAACCAGGGGGTGAGTAACACACACAGAAAATTTATATCATGAACTTTTCCAATCTTCAGAAATAAACCAGCTAAAGATCTCACATGAGTCTGAAACCATCTAGCAAAGTTCTTGGCAAGCCATCTATCAACATTGATCTGACCACCTCGTTGGTTCAACTCTTGTTTGCACAGGCTGGAATGGCAACAGAAAATATATCCTAATTATTATTTGGACAGGCTGCAATAACCTATCTATATATGGGGATGAAGAGAAACGTACTCGATGTATGGATCAACCTCAGGGCAACTTCGGAGCACATACCACACCATGTTGTCATAGTCCTCACCTGCATACACATATTGAGAGGCTCCAATAAATTTCACACCGTGTTTGAAAACAGACACATCACCAATATGTGAATCATCCCGCTCCGGATTTCTGCTTGGACGGTTGAATCTTGTTTCAACATCGTCGAAGTATCTCGAGCAAAATGTCAGGCACTCATCAACAATATATGCTTCGGCAATCGATCCCTCCGGCCTGGCATTGTTCCGGACATAACGCTTCAATGTTAGCAACCTTCTTTCGACTGGGTACATCCAACCGTAATGCACTGGGCCTCTAAGCCTTGCCTCTTTTGGTAAATGGATGGCCAAATGCACCATCACGTCGAAGAAAGATGGGGGGAAGATCTTCTCAAGTTTGCAAAGAATAACTACGATTTCCTTTTCAAGTCTGTCCAGAACGTCTCTCTTCAGTGTTTTGCAGCACAGCTCTCTGAAGAAATTTCCAAGCTCAGCAACCGCTTCATATATGTCTTCATGGATTGTTCCTCGCAGGCCAGCCGGTAAGATCCTTTGAAGCAATATATGACAGTCATGGGTCTTCAGCCCTTGAAGCTTGCACTTATCAGCAGCCACACACTTGGATATGTTAGACGCGTACCCATCTGGAAACCTCACAGCTTTTATGAATTCACAAAATGCAATTTTTTCTTGTTTACTCATTGTATACCACGCCTGTGGCATCTCAAAAGAGTCAGCTGAAACAGGCTGCAAATGCAAGTCACGTCTTATGCCCATGTCTTCCAAATCAAGCCTTGAATTCACAGTGTCCTTTGTCTTGCCTTGTATGTTCATGAAAGTACCAATCAGATTGTCACAGATGTTTTTCTCGATGTGCATTACATCGAGATTATGCCTCAGCTTTAGATCTTCCCAGTATGGCAAGTCCCACAAACATGACCTACGGCTCCAACACTGACCGTCCTCACGTTTCCTTTTCTTCTGAAGCTTGCCTGGTATCACATCTCTAACCCTATCAAGCTGTTCCTTCAGCTCTTCTGGAGTGAATTCCGCTGGCTTCTCACGGCTTTCAGAAGCACCATTGAATTCTTTGCTATTTCTCCAAGGATGGTACCGAGGTAGCCAACGGCGGTGCCCAATAAAGCAGATTTTGTTCCTTAATTTCTTGGAGCAATTCTCTTTGTCACAACGCACACATGCCTGGTAACCAGCTGTGGCCCTCCCTGACAATGTGTGCAGTGCCGGATAATCATGAATGCACCATAAGATTGCAGCACGGAGATCAAACTTGTCTGGACTATTGGCATCATACGATTTTACACCTTTCCAGAGCTCCTGCAGCTCTTCCATCAAAGGCTCCATGAAGACATCAAAATCTTTTCCTGGAGAGGATGGACCAGGGATTAGCAATGTCAGCATGAAGTTGGACTGATCCATACATGCCCACGGTGGAAGGTTGTATGGCACCACGAATACATGCCACATGCTGTAGGAGTTGCTCATATTCCCGTAGGGATTAAAACCATCTGTGGCAAGTCCAAGCCTTATGTTCCTGGCATCAGCGGCAAAGTCTTTATGAATATTGTCAAAATCCTTCCATGCATCCCCGTCTGCTGGATGACTGAGATCATTCTCCACGTCTTGCCGCTTCAGTTTGTGCCACTGTACTTCCTTTGATTGCTCCTTTGAAAGAAACATTCTTTGCAGCCTTGGAATCAATGGGAAGTGCCTCAGCACCTTCTCTGGGATCTGTCTCCTACCATCAGCATCTTTCCATCTGGAGGCTTTGCACTTGGGGCAATTATTCTCCTTGGCATAATCCTTCCGGAACAATACACAGTTATTCGGGCACACATGGATACTCTCATAACCAAGTCCCAACCTGCCGATTATGCTAAGTGCCTCCTCGTATGACTTTGGTATTGAGCTAGTAGGGTATTGCAAGGCCAAAATCAGGAGTATCGCGTTGAATGCAACGTTGCTAATCCGGTAGTACGACTTGGCCTGAAGTAACTTGACTGTGAGTGAAAACCTTGACATTGTACCCCCATCGCTGGCTGCGCGCTTGGCTTCCTCTATCAACTCAGCAAATATAGTGTCCTTTCCAGGACCTTGCGGTTCTGACTTGTACAAATCAGCAAGCAGATCAGGAATTCTATCATCTTCGTAACCATCTTCCTCTTGCAAACCAAAATAGTGTGCCTCTGCATCACCTCCACCAACATGGTGTGCCCCTGCATCACCTCCATGTCCAGCCTCAGGTTCACCTCCATGTCCATGTCCGGCTTCAGGTGCACCTCCTTGTCCTCCATGTCCAGCTTCAGGTACAGGATGTAATGGTTCTCCATGGAAGACCCATCTGTCATAAGTGCTTGCCATCCCAAAAAGAAGCAAATGAGCCTCTACTACATCTAGAGGTTTTGTGCACCGGTTGAGACAGCTACGACATGGGCACAACACCTGATCATCATTGGCAGCACTCAAGCGAACAAACTGCATAAACTCTGCCACTCCCTTTGTGTGTTCAGGGGAAAGCCTTCTAATTCTTGTTGTAATCCAGCGTCTGTCCATCTGCGGAAGAACAAAATGATGCAATTAGCACACACCTAACTGCACAGCAGTTCCAATTTCAAGCAATGCACAACAGTTCAATTCGATTTTGTGAACTGATGAAGAAGAACAGATCGAGAGGGGAGAGATGAGAGGGGTGCAGACCGGGAGATGCGGAGGGGCTCGTCGTCGGAGAGGGCCGGGGCTCGTCCTGGAGAGGGACGGGGCTCGTCCTGGAGAGGGCGAGGGGCTCGTCCTGGAGAGGGCGAGGGGCTCGTCGTCGGCGAGGCAGATGGACAGCAGATCCCTTGCTCGGACGCAGCGCCGGCACACCCACCACCGCCGTCACCTCGGACTCGGTACTTTAGTCCTAGTAACAGCACATATTGGATCACAGAGATTCGATATTGTGAACTGACGAAGAAGAACAGATCGAGAGGGGAGAGATGAGAGGGGTGCAGACCGGGAGATGCGGAGGGACTCGTCGTCGGAGAGGGCCGGGGCTCGTCGTCGGAGAGGGACGGGGCCACCGCCGCCACCGCCCCCGCCGCCGTCGCCGCCGAGCGACTGGATTCGAATTTCTGCTAGGTTATAGGAGGGAGTTGGATTCGGAAGGGATATTTGGGCTTCTCCTGGGCGCCAAAAAAAATCAAAAAGAGTGAGGGCTGGGAGTCGAACCCAGCACCTCTAGATATGTCAACGTGCCAGTTAACCAGTGGAGCTATTGGAGAGATCTTGTCAGCTTACCATCCTTTATCCTTTACATAGTGGAACTAAGGCAACTTTTTTTTTATAGTTATGGATATGATCTTGTTACATAATCTATCAGAGGGGATACTGATTTAGGACAACAGTTAATTTGTACAGGAGCATTAGCTAAGCAACAGGCTAATATATGACTAATAATTAATTACGGCTAGCAAACTATATATATCTATATATACTCCAGCATATATAGACCACCAAAAGCACATTATATTACACATATATAGTGCCAGCCTTGAGCTCAATAACATAGTACCAAAAGGACACGTTAATTATAGATACTACCGAGGAGGTTCAACGCTCATTTACTTGAGCACATTACATAGACCAACATGCCATTAGATAGTACCAGATCGATAAGAGGTTCAACGCTCATATTACTTGAGCTCATACACACATATATATAGTACTACTAGCTTAATTAGAGAGGTTCAGCCTGCTAGCTCATTTCTCGAGCTTCCTGACATGCAACTTGAGACCGCCCCGGGCGCGAATGCGGAACCAAAACACAAAGATACCATTTTCCTTCATCTCGCTCTTCTGCACCACAACTCTCCAGTTAGTTGTGATCACTGCACCGTCAACCCTCCCTTTGCCCTGGAAAATCCTCACTTTCACACAATGTCTCTCATCGTAAGAGACAAGAAAGTCATTATCTGGAAGGTGCATATTCTTCGAGATGTACTGCTTGGTAAACTTCCGGTTGAAGTACTGCAGATTATAAGATGCAAAACTTCGTTCAGATGAAGTCATTAATTGTCAACATATAAAGATGCAAAAACATCCTTGAGATGGAGTAATTATTTACCATTCTGGAACTGCCTTCCACGGTACTTGCACTCTTTATAGTGCACACATAAAAAGGAATTGCGGGGCGCTTTTGGTCAACAAGAAATCTCAGGGTTTCAACTTGTGTAGGATTCATTTCCACTAGATTGGGATACATGCAAAAGTCATCCCATTCCTCACCTGCCTCTATCCTGGGACCTACATATAAAGAAACCAGGGAATAAGGGCTAGTTTAAAGTTCCTAAAATTGAAGTATATCAAACCAACAGTATTCATAGAAACTGAAGTATTCCTTGAATGCTACAAATTGACTAGCTATTATGCCAAACCGAGACTAATTAAGCATTTGACCTATATCCTGCATCTATAACTAATATATATATTTTTTACCTCGACGAGTCAGATGGACATCAGCAGGAGGAGGAGGAGCAACTTCCTCATGGTCAGCTGCACAATCCATTGCTGCAGCATCATCAGCTTCCTCTTGCTTAACGTGAACCCTATCTGGAGCACCATCCTCACCTTCGGAGGATGAGCTGATGTCGATGGTCTCAACGGCCTTCTTGGATGGGACCAAAATGGCAACTTCATAGTCATAGGGGTCCATGGTGTCGACCTAATAACAAGCAGTGAACAATTTGAGAACTATGAAACTATTAATTACACATTAATTAAAACTAAGTTGGGATGTTTAGGTTCAGATTGACATTCGCACTAGCAGCACTAGCACATGTTTTGAATCAATCTAAACCAGGAAAATCTACTCTAGCACTAGCATCTACTTTGAATCGATCAAACCCTAGGAAAATCGCCGCTCGGACAAAAAAAACCCCAAAATCCCCCGAGATTAAGTACGGCAAACCCTAGAAAATCCCCCGCTCATCCCCCAAACCTGAGCTTCGGCCGACGGAGGCAGTGGAGCTTCGGCCGACGGAGGCGATGCTGCTTGACGGGGGCGGAGGCGGTGGCCGACGGAGGCAGAGCTGCTGGGTTGGGAGAGGAAGAGGCGGCAGTGGCGGCTGGGTTGGGAGAGAGAGAGTGAGACAGGGGAGAAAGTTGCTTTTGGTATAGGACATTTTGGGGTGGGTGGGGCAAAATGGCACCCACTGACGTGTGGGGCCATCTAGCAGTAGATACTAGGCCATTTCCGGTAATTTTATGTGGATTAGGGGCCAGCAGGTAAAATGGAACCCTCATTCTCTGTTTTTACTAATTTTAATAAATCAGAAATTCTGCCTCCTCCGCCTCTCCGCTTCTTGACGGTTCCACTCCTCCTCCCACTCATTTCTCTCCGCTTCTTGCCGGTTCCACTCCTCCTCCCACTAGACGAAAAACCCTCTTCTCGCCGCTTCTGCCTCCTCCGCGCCATGGACGCTTCTTCTTCCTCTTCCTCTGTTCCGCAACCGCTTCTGCCTCCTCCGCCGTCAGCCATGCAGGCCTTTACTCAGATCAGGACCTTCACCGTCCATGGCGGCAAGGAGATCGATGTTGTCTACACAAACGAGGAGAAGACGATGAGCAAGTACCTGAAGATGTACGCGCAGTGGTATGCGGAAGAAAAGGAGAACAAATTTGTAGGATTGGATCTCGAGTACACTCCGGAGGACCCCAACCACGAAGTAGACAACTACCTCGCCGTCGTTCAACTGTCCATGAGGAACCACGTCCTCGTCTGCCACTATTCCTGGTTTGTAGACCTTAATCTTGCTCTGATTTAGTTAATCTTGCTCAGATTTTAGTTAATCGCTAGTGCATGATGAACCAAGTCACCCTCGAGTGCTCTGTTTTAGTTAATCTTGATCTGTTTTAGTTAATCTCGAGTGCTCTGGTTTCTCTGTTTGAGAGAAAATTGCAACTCACATGCACCATAATTCGCAAGGCAGTTTCAAGAATATGGGATTGTGCATTTTATTGAAAGAAATTGTGGAGAGGGGATTATTGATGACGCGTGAAGCACACGTCTGTTGGGAACCCCAAAAGGAAGGTGTGATGCGTACATCAGCAAGTTTCCCTCAGTAAGAAACCAAGGTTATCGAACCAGTAGGAGATGAAGGCCACGTGAAGGTTGTTGGTGAAGGAGTGTAGTGCGGCGCAACACCAGGGATTCCGGCGCCAACGTGGAACTGCACAACACAATCAAAATACTTTGCCCCAACTTAACAGTGAGGTTGTCAATCTCACCGGCTTGTTGTAAACAAAGAATTAAACGTATGGTGTGGAGAATGATGTTTGTTTGCAAAGAACAACAGAGAACAGTGATTGCAGTAGATTGTATTTCAGATGTAAAAGAATGGACCGGGGTCCACAGTTCACTAGTTGTGTCTCTCCAATAAGATAAATAGCATGTTGGGTGAACAAATTACAGTTGGGCAATTGATAAATAGAGAGGGCATAACAATGCACATACATATCATGATGACTACTATGAGTTTTACTTAGGGCATTACGACAAAGAACATAGACCGCTATCCAGCATGCATCTATGCCTAAAAAGTCGATCTTAGGGTTAGCATCCGCACCCCTTCCAGTATTAAGTTGCAAACAACAGAAAATTGCATTAAGTACTGTGCGTAATGTAAACAATACAAATATCCTTAGACAAAGCATTGATGTTTTATCCCTAGTGGCAACAGCACATCCACAACCTTAGAACTTTCTGTCACTGTCCCAGATTCAATGGAGGCATGAACACACTATCGAGCATAAATACTCCCTCTTGGAGTCACAAGTATCAACTTGGCCAGAGCCTCTACTAGCAACGGAGAGCATGCAAGATCATAAACAACACATATATGATAGATCAATAATCAACTTGACATAGTATTCCATATTCATCGGATCCCAACAAACACAACATGTAGCATTACAAATAGATGATCTTGATCATGATAGGTAGCTCACAAGATCTAAACATGATAGCATAAGAGGAGAAGACAACCATCTAGCTACTGCTATGGACCCATAGTCCAAGGATGAACTACTCACGCATCAGTCCGGAGGCGAGCATGGTGATGTAGAGCCCTCTGGTGATGATTCTCCGCAGGTGCCGAGGCGATCTCCTAAGCCTCCCGGGATGAGGTTGACGGCGGCGGCATCTCAGTATGTTTTCTCATATCATGGCTCTCGGTACTAGGGTTTTCGCGACGGAGAGATTATATAGGCGAAGGGGCGGGGGCGCCGGGGGCCCACCCCATAAGGCGGCGCGGCCAGGGGTGGGGTCGCGCCCCCTATGGTGTGGCCGCCTCGTCGCCCCTCTTCGTGTCCTCTTCGGACTTTTGGAAGGCTCCGTGGAAAATAAGACCGTGGGCTTTTGTTTCGTCCAATTCCGAGAATATTTCCTGTGTAGGATTTCTGAAACCAAAAACAGCAGAAAACAGGAACTGGCGCTTCGGCATCTTGTTAATAGGTTAGTGCCAGAAAATGCATCAAAATGATATAAAGTGTATATAAAACATGTGAGTATTGTCATAAAACTAGCATGGAACATAAGAAATTATAGATACGTTTGAGACGTATCAAACA
The DNA here is from genome assembly GCA_030979885.1 of Lolium multiflorum. Taxonomy (NCBI): domain Eukaryota; kingdom Viridiplantae; phylum Streptophyta; class Magnoliopsida; order Poales; family Poaceae; genus Lolium; species Lolium multiflorum. The sequence goes on from CM061749.1 coordinate 260,969,040, forward strand.
TCCCCAAGCTTAGTTCCTACTCGCCCTCGAGTAGGTAAACGATAACAAGGATAATTTCTGAAGTGACATGCTACTATCATAATCTTGATCAATACTATTGTAAAGCATATGAGATGAATGAAGTGATTCAAAGCAATGGTGAAGATAATGACTAAACAACTGAATCATATAGCAAAGACTTTTCATGAATAGTACTTTCAAGACAAGCATCAATAGTTCTTGCATAAGAGTTAACTCATAAAGCAATAGATTCTTAATAGAAGGTTTTGAAGCAACACAAAGGAAGATTTAAGTTTCAGCAGTTGCTTTCAACTTTCAACATGTGTATCTCATGGATAATTGTCAACACAAAGTAATATGATGAATGCAAATAAGCAAGTATGTAAGAATCAATGCACACAGTTGACACAAGTGTTTGCTTCTAAGATAGAAAGAAGTAGGTAAACTGACTCAACATAAAGTAAAAGAAAGGCCCTTCAGAGCAGGGATTACTCATGTGCTAGAGCTTTTTATTTTGAAAACATGGAAACAATTTTGTCAACGGTAGTAATAATTCATATGTGTTATGCATAAAACCTCCTATAAGTTGCAAGCCTCGTGCATCGAATACCAATAGTGCTCGCACCTTGTCCTAATTAGCTCGGATTTCCATGGATTATCATTGCATTACATATGTTTCAACCAAGTGTCACAAAGGGGTACCTCTATGCCACCTGTACAAAGGTCCAAGGAGATAGATCGCATTTGATTTCTCCATTTTGATAGATCTCAACTTGAGGACATCCATACCGGGACAACATAGAAAACAGATAATGGACTCCTCTTTAATGCTTAAGCATTCAACAACAGATAATATTCTCACAAGAGATTGAGGATTAATGTCCAAGTTGAAACTTCCACCATGATACATGGCTTTGGTTGGCGGCCCAATGTTCTTCTCTAACAATATGCATACTCAAACCATTTAATCATGACAAATCACCCTTACTTCAGACAAGACGAACATGCATAGCAACTCACATGATATTCAACAAAGGTGTAACAGGTTGATGGCGTCCCCAGATAACATGGTTACCGCTCAACAAGCAACTTATAAGAAATAACATACATAAGCGACATATTCTTTACCACAATAGTTTTTAGGCTACTTTCCCATGAGCTATGTATTGCAAAGACAAGGAATGAAATTTTTAAAGGTAGCACGCAAGAAATTTACTTTGGAATGGCAGAAAAATACCACATGATAGGTAGTTATGGTGGACACAAATGGCATAAGTTTTGGCTCAAGGTTTTGGATGCACGAGAAGCATTCCCTCTCAGTACAAGGCTTTGGCTAGCAAGGTTGTTTGAAGCAAACACAAGTATGAACCGGTACAGCAAAACTTACATAAGAACATATTGCAAGCATTATAAGACTCTACACTGTCTTCCTTGTTGCTCAAACACTTTTACCAGAAAATATCTAGACTTTAGAGAGACCAATCATGCAAACCAAATATCAACAAGCTCTACGGTAGTTCTCCACTAATAGGTTTAAACTACATGATGCAAGAGCTTAAACATGATCTACTTGAGAGCTCAAAACAATTTCCAAGTATCAAATTATTCAAGACAATATACCAATTACCACATGAAGCATTTTCTGTTTCCAACCAAATAGCAATAAACGAAGCGGTTTTCAACCTTCGCCATGAACATTAAAAGTATAGCTAAGAACACCAGTGTTCAATATGAAAAAGCAGAGCGTGTATTTCTCCCACACAAGGAATGCTAGGATCCGAATTTATTCAAACAAAAATAAAAGTAAAAGCATACATACGCTCCAAGTAAAGCACATAAGATGTGACGGAATAAAAATATAGTTTCACTAGAGGTGACCTGATAAGTTGTTGATGAAGAAGGGGATGCCTTGGGAATCCCCAAGCTTAGATGCTTGAGTCTTCTTGAAATATGTAGGGATGAACCACGGGGGCATCCCAAGCTTAGACTTTTCACTCTTCTTGATCATATTATATCATCCTCCTCTCTTGACCCTTGAAAACTTCCTCCACACCAAACTCAAAACAATCTCATTAGAGGGTTAGTGCATAATCAAAAATTCACATGTTCAGAGAGGACACAATCATTCCCAACACTTCTGGACATTACCCAAGGCTATTGAAAGTTAATGGAGCAAAGAAATCCACTCAACACAGTAAAAGAGGCAATGTGAAATAAACGGCAGAATCTGTCAAAACAGAACAGTCCGTAAAGACGAATTTTTTCGAGGCACTTAACATGCTCAGATGAAGAAGCTCAAATTGAATGAAAGTTGCGTACATATCTGAGGATCACTCATGAATTTTCTAAGATTTTTTAGAGTTTCCTACAGATAGATCTACTCAAATTCGTGACAGCTAGAAATCTGTTTCTGCGCAGAAATCCAAATCTAGTATCAACTTTACTATCAAAGACTTTACTTGGCACAACAATGCAATAAAGTAAATATACAAAGGTATTGCTACAGTAGTAACAAGCACCTTGATTCAAATATAAAACAAAAATTGCAGAAATAAAATAATGGGTTGTCTCCCATAAGCGCTTTTCTTTAACGCCTTTCAGCTAGGCACAGAAAGTGTAAATCAAGTAACATCAAGAGAAGAAGGATCAACATCATAATTTGTTCTAATAATAGAATCAAATGGCAACTTCATTCTCTTTCTAGGTAAGTGTTCCATACCTTTCTTAAGAGGGAATTGATATTTAATATTTCCTTCTTTCATATCAATAATAGCTCCAACAGTTCGAAGAAAGGGTCTTCCCAAAATAATAGGACAAGATGCATTGCATTCAATATCCAAGATAACAAAATCAACGGGAACATGGTTATTGTTAACCGTAATGTGAACATTATCAATCCTCCCCAAAGGTTTCTTTATAGAATTATCAGCAAGATTAACATCCAAATAACAATATTTCAATGGTGGCAAGTCAAGCATATCATAAAGTTTCTTAGGCATGACAGAAATACTTGCACCAAGATAACATAAAGCATTACAATCAAAATCATTGACATTCATTTTAATGATGGGCTCCCAACCATCTTCTAACTTCCTAGGAATAGAAGCTTCAAGTTTTAATTCCTCTTCTCTAGCTTTAATGAGAGCATTTGTAATATGTTTTGTAAAGGCCAAGTTTATAGCACTAGCATTAGGACTTCTAGCAAGTTTTTGCAAGAACTTAATAACTTCAGAGATATGACAATTATCAAAATCAAAACCATTATGATCTAAAGCAATGGGATCATTGTCCCCAATATTCTGAAAAATTTCAGCACTTTTATCAAAAACAGTTTTAGCAGTTTCAGGCAGTTTTACATGCTTCGTATAGAAGTAGAAACATTGCCAACACCAATTATATTACCATTGATAGTAGGAGGTTTAGCAACATGTGAAGCATTAACATTGCTAGTGGTGGTTATAGTCCAAACTTTAGCTACATTATTTTCTTTAGCAAGTTTTTCTTCTCTTTCCCACCTAGCATGCAATTCAGCCATCATTCTAATATTGTCATTAATTCGAACTTGTATAGCGTTTGATGTAGAAAATGACTTAATATATTTATCTTCATTAGGCATAACTTTCAATTTTAAAAGATCAACATCAGCAGCAAGACTATCAACCTTAGAAGCAAGAACATCAATTTTACCAAGCTTTTCTTCAACAGATTTGTTAAAAGCAGTTTGTGTACTAATAAATTCTTTAAGCATGACTTCAAGACCAGAGGGTACACTCCTACTATTGTTGTAAGAATTACCATAACCATTACAAGTATTAGAAGGATATGGCATATAGTTGTTGTTACCAAAATTATTCCTATAAGCATTGTTGTTGAAATTACTATTTTTAATGAAGTTCACATCAACATGCTCTTCTCGAGAAACCAATGAAGCTAAAGGAACATTATTAGGATCAACATTAGATCTACCATTAACAAGCATAGACATAATAACATCGATCTTATGACTCAAGGAGGAGGTTTCTTCAACAGAATTTACCTTCTTACCTTGGGGAGTCCTTTCAGTGTGCCATTCAAAGTAGTTGATGATCATATCATCAAGAAGTTGCAGCACCCAAAGTGATGGACAAAAAAGTACCTCCAGCAGCTGAATCCAATAGGTTCCTCGAAGAAAAATTTAATCCTGCATAAAAGGTTTGGATGATCATCCAAGTAGTCAGTCCATGGGTAGGGAAATTCTTTACCAAAGATTTCATTCTTTCCCATGCTTGGGCAACATGTTCATTATCCAATTGCTTAAAATTCATTATGCTACTTCTCAAAGATATAGTTTTAGCAGGAGGATAATATCTACCAATGAAAGCATCTTTACATTTAGTCCATGAATCAATACTATTCTTAGGCAAAGATAGCAACCAATCTTTAGCTCTTCCTCTTAAGGAGAAAGGAAACAATTTCAGTTTTATAATATCCCCATCTACATCCTTATACTTTTGCATTTCACAAAGTTCAACAAAATTATTAAGATGGGCAACAACATCATCAGTACTAACACCAGAAAATTGCTCTCTCATAACAAGATTTAGTAAAGCAGGTTTAATTTCATAAAATTCTTGTAGTAGCAGGTGGAGCAATAGGAGTGCATATAAAATCATTATTATTGGTGCTAGTGAAATCACACAACTTAGTGTTCTCAGGAGTATTCATTTTAATAGTAATAAAAATAAGTAAAGCAAAATAAATTAAGTAAAGTAAAATAAGTAACTAATTTTTTGTGTTTTTGATATAAAGAAAGCAAACAAGATAGAAAATAAAATAAAGTAAAGCAAGACAATAAACAAAGTAAAGAGATTGGGTGTGAGAGACTCCCCTTGCAGCGTGTCTTGATCTCCCCGGCAACGGCGCCAGAAATTTAGCTTGATGACGCGTGAAGGACACGTCCGTTGGGAACCCCAAGAGGAAGGTGTGATGCGTAGAGCAACAAGTTTCCCTCAATAAGAAACCAAGGTTATCGAAACCAGTAGGAGATGAAGGCCACGTGAAGGTTGTTGGTGAAGGAGTGTATTGCGGCGCAACACCAGGGATTCCGGCGCCAACGTGGAACCTGCACAACACAATCAAAATACTTTGCCCCAACTTAACAGTGAGGTTGTCAATCTCACCGGCTTGCTAAACAAAGGATTAAACGTATGGTGTGGAGAATGATGTTTGTTTGCAAAGAACAACAGAGAACAGTGATTGCAGTAGATTGTATTTCAGATGTAAAAGAATGGACCGGGGTCCACAGTTCACTAGTAGTGTCTCTCCAATAAGATAAATAGCATGTTGGGTGAACAAATTACAGTTGGGCAATTGACAAATAGAGAGGGCATAACAATGCACATACATATCATGATGACTACTGATACGTCCAATTTGCATCACTATTTTATATCATAATTTGCTGTTATTCATTGATATATTTCATATTTGGAGATGATACTTATGTTATTTCATCTATTTTGCATGTTTCATGATTATTGGAGGATCGCGCACCGGAGCCAGGATTCTGCTAGAAAAAGCACCGTCAGAATGCAATATTTCGGAAGATCAACAATTGACGGAAATTATATGGAAAATCCTATTTTTCCGATGACGAAGGGAGCCGAAGGGGAGAGGAGGGCCGCCATGGGCCCTCATGCCGGCGCTGCCCTGCCGCGCCGCTGAGGAGGGGGCCCATAGCCCTCTCGCCTCCTTTTCTTCGCGTACTCCTTCATCCCGAAAACCTAAGCTCGGGGTACGTCGCGAAGAGCCTCTTCGGGCGGAGAACACCAGAGAGAAAGAGCTCTCCCGGCTGAGATCTGCCGGGGAAATTCCCTCCCGGAGGGGGAAATCGACGCCATCGTCACCATCATCGAGCTGGACATCATCTCCATCACCATCATCATCATCATCTTCATCATCATCACCGCCATCTCCACCGCTGCACCTCGTCACCGCTGTAACAATTTGGGTTTGATCTTGATTGTTTGATAGGGGAAACTCTCCCGGTGTTGATTTCTACTTGTTATTGATGCTATTGAGTGAAACCATTGAACCAAGGTTTATGTTCAGATTGTTATTCATCATCATATCACCTCTGATCATGTTCCATATGATGTCTCGTGAGTAGTTCGTTTAGTTCTTGAGGACATGGGTGAAGTCTAAATGTTAGTAGTGAAGTATGGTTGAGTAATATTCATTGTTATGATATTTAAGTTGTGGTGTTATTCTTCTAGTGGTGTCGTGTGAATGTCGACTACACGACACTTCACCTTTATGGGCCTAGGGGAATGCATCTTGTACTCGTTTGCCAATTGCGGGGTTGCCGGAGTGACAGAACCGAGCCCCCGTTGGTATATCGATGCAGGAGGGATAACAGGATCTCGAGTTTAAGGCTGTGGTTAGATTTATCTTAATTACTTTCTTGTAGTTGCGGATGCTTGCAAGGGGTATAATCACAAGTATGTATTAGTCCTAGGAAGGGCGGTACATTAGCATAGGTTCACCCACACAACACTTATCAAAAAAATGAAGATTAATTAGCCGTATGTAGCGAAAGCACTAGACTAAAATCCCGTGTGTCCTCAAGAACGTTTGGTCATTATAAGTAAACAAACCGGCTTGTCCTTTGTGCTAAAAAGGATTGGGCCACTCGCTGCAATTATTACTCTCGCACTTTACTTACTCGTACTTTATTCATCTTACATCAAAACCCCCTGAATACTTGTCTGTGAGCATTTACAGTGAATCCTTCATCGAAACTGCTTGTCAACACCTTCTGCTCCTCGTTGGGATCGACATTCTTACTTATCGAAGATACTACGATACACCCCCTATACTTTGTAATGTCCCAGGTTTAGAGACGATCGAGGGGTAGATTTTAGAAAGGGATGTGCATTGCATTGTAATTTACGGGGAAATTTCGCGCTTTTAAACAAAAAACTGCATCGAAGGGGGACAAGTTTCTCTCTCGACACCTTACAAGGTTAGGGTTTCGAGAGTGCGACAAACTTGCTCTTATCTAACTAAACTAGGGTTTTGAGAAGAGAGGGGAGAGTTTGCATCACAACTTAAGTTGCATGATTGAATTCAAACCTAAGTTGAATTTGAATTTCAAATTCAAACATCAAATAAATATCTCATAAATTCAATTGTGAGGAAATTCATTAAGTAAATTATAAATAATAAACAATATGAACAATTAAAATAAAGTAAAGCTCATTAGAGAAAACTTTGAGCTTTATTGATAATCACACATTATACATTGTCAATTACAATATTCAGAATTGAAATAAAGGAATTATTACAACACCTTACACAAATTGGGATAAATAGAAAAAGAAGATAAAAGAAAAGTACAAGTATGAATCTATCCTAAATACTACAATGTGAATATCATCTAATCTTGAGCTTGAAGATCATCTTGTCCATTTGATCATCATTTTGAACCTGCACATAAACACAACAAACACAAGTTATGCCAAGTGGCATAGCCACTTGGCAGGTTAGAAATAAAATGAAAGTTGAGAGGATATGACCAAAGCTGCCGAGCTGATCCTCTCACAGCCAAGTGCAAAGTATCAGGAACACACACACACACAGGCAGCTCACACTGCATGTGTGCATGCTCACCAGCACACTCACACAGGGGGAGTCACCAACACATGCCAGGCTAAGCTGTCGAGCAGGGAAGCAAAGGCCAGCCATATATAAGCTTTTCACAGCCAAAACCCTAGCTATTTGCTTCATCCATCGACAAGCAACAGGGTAAGTCACCAAGAACACCAAGAACAGCTAGAACAAGAAGAACAGCCAGTGCTGTTCAACCTGTCCAAACTCACCACTGAACCAAACCAAGAATCACAAGCCACAAGGAGGAGCAGGGCAAGTCAAGCAAATCACCAGAAGCAAAACCTCTACACCAACACACTATTTCTAGGAGCTGGAGTGAGGTATACCAAGCATCATGGACAAACCAGATGGTTTTGTTCATATATAAGCATATGCATCAAGCACACCTGATCAACAGGGTGTGATACCCAAGATTGTGTCATCATCTGGTTATTAAACCCTATGGTGCAAGTAAGAGCAGAAAGGCCACTGGTCAATCATCAAAAGGGAACAACAGATATGACAATAATTGCATAACTGAAGAAATCCAGCAAGAGATGAGAGCATAAGTCAGCCCAGTTACACACACTTAGCACCTACAGCTAATTGACCATCAGACCTAGACAGAATACTGTCTGTTTGATTTCAACATCAAGAGCCACTGGCAATCCAATAAATGGATCACCCAGAAAACAATTGGTAAGCAACAGCAAGCCAACAAATAGGGGAGCTACCCTAGGGCAGCACATGATTACTGCCAGGGTCACCTCAAACCCTAGATCAACCACACCAACAAGCCAAATACATATATCATCACCCTGATTGGGTTCAAAGAAGGGCTAGGGTTCCCAACCACTGTGGGCATCCATCTAGCCTAATCCAACCAATTATGATGATCATCACTGTATAGTTCACATCAATTATCCACTTCATCAATTAAAGCAACATAGATAATTGAGATTAACAAGTAAATCATAAAACAGACACATGCTAATGATCCAGTGGATCACTGCAAGTGTCAGCTGATGCTTGAGCAAGCACTTGCACTGATCTGTGCCACACAGACACTAGGAAAAGCCTCAGTGAGGTTGGAATAGCAGTCCAGTATCAAGCAACTGATGATCAGTTGATCATCAGGGCTTGACAGAGCATGAAAATACATGCTAGAGCCAAGCCTAGCATCAACCATAGATCATATGAATTAAACAGTCACAGATCATGAACAATTGCATCACAGACAAGCAAATACATGATTTACAATTGTAACCAGAAGCACACCAACAAGATGTGGAGTTAATTAGCCAATGCACAAACTAAACAGAGCCTTACAGTGAAGCAAAGCCTAAGAGCACTACAGAGATAGCATTGGTTCTTGCAAATTTACAAGAATTTACACACAATCATCTAGCCAGGGCAAGATAACTGAATACACTTGATAATCTAACAAGAGTAGTAACAAGAACAGAGGCACAGAGAGAGATTCAAGCAAGAAATGCATAGCAGCAGAGCTACACATATCAGCATCACAAGC